>CM032339.1:50185747-51385747 GCA_019022885.1 Schlechtendalia chinensis
GGCAGATGCGACGAAGGTAATAAATAATTTGTTTAATTACGCTGATCATTCCGTTGTTTGTATGAGTACCTAATGTTTACACGACAATAACTGTATTCCTCCGGGTATTTGTTGTCTACTTAGTGTGTTTCAACAACTAACTTTCAAAACCGTGTTCGTTATTTTACATTTTATTAGATAGCACGAATGTAGCGCGTTATGAAAAATCTGTGACACGATATAACGTAGTACGTCTCAAGTCGGGAACTTGAAAAAAACACATCATTTATTTCAATAAATTGTATCGGAAGGAGGATGTTGTAGGTCATATTAAAAAACTTATAAAACTTCTATTATCTACAATTGTCCAAATTCGTGTTGTCATTATCACGCGCATTGTTCTTTTGCTGTGATGACGAAACGATGCCGAATTGACGCGTGCGAACAATTATTGAGTTTAACACTAACGTTATTTAAAAAACGGAAATACATATTCCGGCGTTAGGTTAGGTTCCCCAATCGCTATATTTCCGGTGGATACTCGAGACGTATCTGGGCGGCAGGTTGTGGGACCTGTGGCTTGCCGTAGAAAAGACGGACGCCGTAGTACTCACGAGCCGTTACTGGCTTGTCGAAACCCGGTTACGATTTGAGTGGTTAGGTGCATTTCTTATGTTCCTAGGAGTGATCCTCGAGAACAATTAGACGATGTTCAGTGCGCACTTGCGCAACGCCTCGGAGAAAGCTGAGCGGGCGATGTCCTCTCTGTCCGGACTCATGCCGGACATCAGCAGCCTACTGGTGGGCCGTAGGCGTCTGCTGGTGAGCGTCGTGTAATCGATATTATTGTACGGTGCGTCGAGGTGGGCACCTATGTTGGCTTATATCCCGGTGAGTGTGGAGACGTTGGCGAGGGTACCAAATACGCTGAATCACAAACTTCGTCGAAACTCTAGTAAACGTCGACATGCATTAACGACAAAAGTCCGATTCAAACAGTCGTCAGTTTTCATAAGAGTACATGTCGCGGCAAGAACATGTGTGTGAGTGTGTGTGTGTGAGTGTGTGTAGATAGATATTAAAATAAATACAAGTTTTAATTAGTCTTGATGATCCTTTTGTATTTGATAACACTTGTTTAGACTTAAATATTTTAATTTAATAACATTCATTTTGACAAATTACTTCCAAAAAATAGATAAGAATTAAGAGCGTTAACTAATAGCACATATATAAATCGTACAAATTGTACCATATAAAAACATAAATACGTTGATAGTGTTAGAAGATGCCCCTTCCCCCTCCAACACCTGTGGCTACGCCACTGGAAGCGTTTGTTAGTTTTTGATTTAATACCGTCAATCCGTTAAATGATAGTTTATGATAAAAACAAAGAAACCTTTTTATATAAAAGCGAATCGTAGGCAAACATGCGACAGTTACGAATCGACCGATAGCCTGAACTATTAGTTGATAATGTTCACGGCAATGAGTAATAATTGATGGTTTTTCGATAAATAATGTTGTGTAAAATACGCGATTGATATCGAAGACGATTGGTTTTATACAAATATTTTTCCTATTCCGTCGCAGATGCAATATATGCAAACAGTCGAATTATACATTTTTAAATACACAGAAAAACCTATCGAAATAATTTCGGCGTGATTAAAACGGTTAGTTCCCAAGGTTCCTGCGAGGTTTTCGGATCGTCAACCGATTGCTTTCAGTTTCGGTCGTTGGCCGGAATACAGCAGATTGCAGTCGGACACGATCCGGTTTTCGAAAATGAATTTTTTTTTGTTGTCAAGGACGTTATCATAACAGCATATACACGTAAAAATACGGACCGTTCGATCGGGCAACGTGTGCAGTGTGCAGTACTAAATTAATCGTAATCGTAAACTAAACGTAATGGTTTTACGTTGTAACGCCACAATTATGTTGTCATCGTCCTTTGGAATCAACGTCGTTCGTCTGTCATCATTCAACGACCGAATAAAAATATTGTCGCATGCCACCGATCTGAGTTCGTCGCTCGCAAGTTTGTTTTTTAAGGGATCCGACAACTGCGCGAGTCAGTTTTAGCTGTGTCTTGTACAAGTAGACGATTGCTCGTGTTTTGGAGAAATTGGCGATTTAGAGTTGTCACATCACCGCCGCGTTTTTGTACAGCTCAGAGAGCCTTGGACACGAGAAAATTTGTCGAAATACGTTATGAACATATATTTTTTAAAATTTATATTATATTTGTATGATCTGTGGGATACATAAAATATATTGTCATATGTGTGACAATCATCTATGTAAGGAGATTGTTTCGAGTTGAAACATTTGGCAATATCAACGTTATGCATCGGTAAATCTGTTAACAACATCTCATAATTAGGTAACAAATGGTGTAGATCTACGAAATGTATGGTTTCTCCTCACGATGAACTTCGCCGGGTAGCGAACGATCGGATGTGAACAGTTTGGCCCTCTCTCCCACCACCCCTCGTTCACGTTTGTTCAAATGACAGGTATGTGGTATTTTTACGTCCGGTGTTAATTTATTTCATTCGATATTTTGGTGATTGTTCGAAGACATGTTTAACCAATGGATGCATCACAAATTATGGTCATCTCAATCGATTAACCAGTTGTGTTAACGTTTCAGTTATTTATAATATTATCATTTCCATTTGATCGCGAGCCCAAAGACGTTTTCATTGTTAGTAAATACATAAAATGGGCGAAAATTAAAAATTTCAATAGAACACACAGCGCTACGGAAAGGAAACTTCAATACAAAAACGCAGCGCGCTACTCGATGTTTTCTCGGCTGTACGAATCATAATTACATGTTTTTGGAAGTTGCTGTTGGTTGTTGTCCATTAGAATTTATGCCAGCCCGAATAATCTTTGAGTAGTAATCGTAATTCCCCATGCCGTGGTGTCGGGTTAGGTAGTAGTAATAAAAATAGCGGTGGTGGCATCGCGCGTGGTCTTGCCGAAATTGGCGACGCGAAATCGGTCAGAAAAAAAATTCTATCCAACCTAAAAACATACACAAGTCAAAAAGTTCTTTTGAGATTAAATAAAGAAATGGTATTGGTTTAGAAATGATCATAATATACAATAAAAAAAAAAAATTCAAAACATTTATGTTTCGATCTTCGAAAAATTTTCCACGATAATATTAATGTAAAAATATTGATTTTCAGCTATACACAGATAACTTTACTATAAACTCTTTCAAGCATCACATAAAAACCGCTAATACAAAACAATTGACTTATAAAGATCATGACGATAAGTTTTTTGCTTTCGAAAATCAAATACATAATTTAGGACATGTTAATTTTCGAATTGAGATGAGATAAGACATAAAATAAAGTTAATAATATAATATTTATGTAATTAATTATACATTATATAATATAATATATAACATTTTTAATTAAATATATAGAAAAAAAAAAAAAAATTAATGTATTAGAGTATTGAAAATTTAAATTATCCTAATAATATTTAAATTACAAAGCTGTTTGCGTATTTATAGTTATAATATATCTATTCGATTAAAACTCATTAAAAAGCTATAGCATATAAATCTTAATTTGGCCTATGTTTTGCAAAGAGTATAGAGAAAATCATTTATAGGACGGGTGTTGAAACAACCAAATTTAAAAAATGAACAGAAATATTATAAAATATTTATACGACTATAGAGATATTATGAGAAAAAAACTAAAATACATAATTAATATACATTTTAACACTTGTTAATTACTAGATGTAACTCGTGTGCCTTTAACTGATGGAATTCTCATAGACATCATATTATATTACATTGCTGTATAAATATACATATTATAGGCATGCGAATACCTGATAAATAGTTGGGTTGCGAGAGTCTCACAAATAATTCGTACGATTTATAAATTGATTATTATAATAATAATGATTGATCTTGTATAAGTCATCAATAGTTTTATACAAATAATGTTCACATTAGAAAAAAAATTCAAATAAGATGAACTCTCTAATATGTACATTAACAACATAAACCCATACACAACATTATAAATTGAAATACAATCGACAATATATATAGTACACTAATAACTTAAAATTTATGTACAGCATCATGAAAATTAACATGACTAACATTATCTACTAAGAGATTATATTTATTATTTAAATTATTAGATAGTTCAAATTATCAAATAGCGTTACCACTAGTTATTCCCAGTCTGCGGAACTATCATAATCAACCGATTACTCATCACTTAAATGCAACGATATTGTATCATTTAAATTGTTTATATTTAAATAACATAATGTGTCATATATACTAATATTTTACACATATACATTAAAGCCATATACAACACATTTTGCCAACATTCGTCACAAACATTACTATATTGTGCTAGTATAAAAAGTTATTATTATTATTTTTTTTTTTTTACAAAATAATAAAAAATTATTAATAACGGTCGGCTCTAGTCGAGTGAGTAGGAACACATTTTTCCGTGTTCACAGCCTGCCAAAATTAACGGTCCCGACCATCTTTGGCTCTCCAATAACCACTGACGACCTTCATAATATGTGAAGGATGCAATCTCTAAGCATATTAATGTTTGGGGTATAAGAGGGTGATATGAAACTTGCTGATTTATTTATTTATTTTAAATATACCTTATTATTATAACATACTACTATCAAGTCAAACATTACATAGCGTTCAAATGAGGAAACCCATAGGCGATGCCCATCGTCCATTTCGCCGTTACAACACTTATTGTTGTAATAATTTCTCATGTCTATTTCAGCATTAATAGACGCAATTTTGCTGATTAGGGACATAACAAATTTTAGATTTTCCCTATTAAAAATTTTCCCATACTCTCTGTCAGGACCAATTGTTGTACAAATGAAAAATTTTACACTCCAACGAATTCATACAATTAATAATATAATTGTCTATTTCATTTTTTTTTAAAATTTAATTAAAACATTTTTGAAATGTACCGCCCTCCTGAAATATTGACTATGTAAAATAATTTAAATGTATACAAATGTATTGCAATTTAAAAAGGTTTAATTCCATTAAGTTTGTTTCGAGAAAGGGTAATATTAGGTTTACGCGTTGGCGTCGGGGGTATGTCGAAAAACGAATTTGTAACGTGATAATAAATAATGTCATGGAAAAACATATTATTTTTCTTCTTTTAAGGACTGGTAAAATGTTTGTGTTGATTTAGGAGAAAGTGATATTTTTATATCTTTATGTAATAATTGTAGGATCTGTGGATACGAAAAATAATATCATATGGTTGACAAGCATCTATGTAGAATGTCTGGAGCTGAAACATTTTGCAATATCAAAATTTTGCATCGGTAAATTTCATAAAAACGTCTCGACATAGTAACTGTTGAAGAGGATGGGCATCGCCCGATAGAGTACGAACGGATGGGAGCAGTTAACGGCCAGTTTACGTTTGTTCACGAGTCAAGTATGTAGATTTTTTTACGGTCAGTGTTAATTTACTGTACACCGTATTTTGATAGTAATTCGACGACGAGTTTACGAGTGAGTTCAGTCAGCCCCTCGTACCGTCAAAGGTTCGATTTAATTGTTGTTTATAAAAAATTATATATTAATAATCCTAGTATTTCATGTGCACATCGATATTTACTCGTATTTCGCCGGATTTAGCTATCCAGCGTTAACACACTACTGCTGAATTATTGTATCTGTAAAACAAAGCTGCGGCGGTGAACGCGAGAAAATTTGTCGAAATACGGAATTTTACGCGCTTAAAAAAAAAAAATCTGGTCGCTTGACAAAGACGTGTATTGGTCGTGTGCTAGTCGGTTTTTTAAGAAAATCGACAGCATGTCAAATTGGACAATACAGGGCTAAATACACGTCGGCGTTTACTAGTGTTTCGCCGGATTTGGCGGTTCGACTTTGTCGCACCACCGCTTGGTTGTTGTACAGTCTGAGGCGGTGGTCGCGATGAAACTGGTCGAAGAACGATATCGTGGCATGCTTAAAAAAAAAAATCTGGTCGCTTGTCGTCGACGTCGTGTGCTGGTTTTTTGTTTTTAATTAGCGTATAATTTTTTTTGTTTTCATGAAGTCGAACGTGCACATGATATATTTATAAATTATTTGAATTATCCGTGGGATAAAAAATATATTGTCATATGTTGAGCAAGCATGTATTTAATTATATTTTCTCGAAGTTAATTATTTAGCATTATCAGCATTTTACTTCTGGAAAATTTGTTAACGACTACTCAACGTAGTTACTTTTGGAGAAGATCTACAAAACGTATGGGTTCTCCGAGCGATGGATTTCGTCTGATAGAATACGATCAGATGTGAACAGTTTCGTGTTATCTTTACCATTGTTCACGAATTTGATACACTAGCACGTTAAACCTTTTAAATTCAATGTGCGGACTATTTTTTCCAATTACCAACTCTCTGCCAAATTAAAGAACACGTAAACAAAGGAGATAAACTGTACTGTTTTTTAGTAACTTTGTGGCTATTGTTTTCCTCCTAGTTCTATCTTTTAAATTCTAACCAATATTTGTCGATAATAATTCAAGTAATAATAATTCATTCATAATCAAATACCACACACCATCATCCAACCATCCTTCACCTACCCAATTTGAGTCAAGAGCGGCCATCCAAAATTGCTTCCTCGTCACGCTACCGATGTAAGCAGTTTTGAGTCATGTATATGGTTTTTCCTTAAGATCGGTATCCATTAATTACACTCTGTATCTTGATAATTGTTTAACGACGCGTCAACGAGCATGAACGGTCGGCCCCTTGTACCGTCCAATGATCGATGTACTTGTTATTATTTTATATATAATAATTTATTAACATTTACTTCGATTTTATATAATATAATATGTACAAATAATCCTAGTATTTCCAGAGCATGTCGACAGTTAATTGGGTTCCGCCGGAATTCGTGATGCAGGGTTGTCGCACCGTCGCCGGCACGTTGTACAGTTCACCGCAGTGGACGCGAGAAAATTTGATTGGAAGACAATATCGACGCGCAATTTTATATATTGTCAAGCAACAAAACATTGTTTTTTTTTTTTTTTTTTTTCGTCATGCAAATTTTTTGTATTTATGTAGTCGAAGGTGCATATGATATTTTTTAAATTTTTATAATAATTGTATGATCCGTGGAATACAGATGGTATTGTCCTATATCTGACAAGCATCTATGTAATTAGATTGTTTCGACATAAATGTTGAACCACATCAGCATTTTGCATCGGTTAAATTTGTTAACAACGGCTGAACGTGGTAACTCTAGGAGTATATCTACAATACGTATCGTTTCTCCGCGCGATGGATATCGCCGGGCTGAGCATGATTTGATGTGAGCAATTTCGAGCCCCATTTACCTTTGTTCACGAGTCAGGTATGTGGTTTTCTTTACGGTCTGTGTTGTATTACTACACTCGGTATTTTAGTAACGGCCCGACGACGCGTCTAAGAGCGTGATTGCTTTGTCCTACACACGTTGACGGTTACTCGTGGTTCGTTGGAACTTTGAAGGAGGACTGATTAGAGTCAATTATGTATATATGTTTGTGTGTGTATGTGTGTGTGTGCGTGTGGGTCTGTGTGAATGGGTGTGTGTGTATGTATGTGTGTGTGTGTGTAGGTGGTGGTGTGTGTGTGTGCTGTGTTGTGGTGTGTGTGGTGTTGTGTGGAGTGGGTGTGTGTGTGTAGGTGTGTGTGTGGTTGTGTGTGTGTGTGTGTGTGTGTGTGGTGTGTGTGTGTGTGTGTTGTGAGTGTGTGTGGTGTGTGTGTCTGTGTGAGTGGGTGTGTGTGTGTGTCTCTGTGAGTGGGGTGTGGTGTGTGTAGAGGTGTGTGTGTAAGTGTGTGTGGGGTGGTGTTGGTGTGTGTGTGCGTGTGTAGGGTGTGTGTGTGTGTGTGTATAAGTGTGTGTGGGTCTGTGTGTGTGTGTGTAGACGTGGTTGTGTGTGTGTCGTGTGTGGGGTGTGTGCGTGTGTGTAGGTGTGTCTGTGTGAGTGGGTGTGTGTGTGTGTGTGTGTGTGTGTCTCTGTGAGTGGGTGTGTGTGTAAGTGTGTGTGTGTAGGTGGTTGTGGGGTGTTTTGTGTGTGTGTAGGTGTGTGTGTGGTGAGTGTGTGTGTGTTGTGTGTGTTATGTAGGTGTGTGTGTGTGTGTAAGTGTGTGTGTGTGTGTGTAGGTGTGTGTTGTGTGTGTGTATAAGTGTGTGTTGTGTGTGTGTGTAGGTGTGTGGTTGTGTGTATGTAGGTGTGTGTGTAAGTGTGTGTGTGTGTAGGTGTGTGTGTGGGTCTGTGTGTGTGTGTGTAGGTGTGGTTGTATGTGTGCGTGTGTAGGTGTGTGTGTGTGAGTGTGTGTGTGTGTCTGTATGAGTGGGTGTGTGTGTGTGCATGTATGTTATGGTAACATTTTATTGATTTTAAATTTATTCTCTCCCCTTAAATATCCTGGATACGCCATTGTGACATTTATTTAGCGCGGCAAAAAAAATTTGCGCGCGGCGAACACACGTAGAGGACAAGCGCCAATATTTATTTATTTAAGTGCGTTAAGATATCGTTTTTCAACGATTCTTCTCGCGTCCACCACCGCAAACTGTACAACGATACGGTGGTGCTGGGTCAACTTTGAATCGAGAATTCCGTTGAAACACAAGTAATCGTTGACGCATATAGCGAAAGGCGATTACGCTCGTAGGCACGTCGCCTGACGATTACCTAGATGTGTTGTAAAACAATATCAAACGTAAATTAAACCACTTACCTGATTAGTGAATAAACGTTACGTGTTGTATAATTGCTCACATCCGAGCGTAGTCTACCCGGTGAAGTCCATCGCGAGGAGAAAAGATACTTATCGTAGATCTACTAATCGATTTACAACGTTGAAACGTTGTTAACAAATTTACCTGTACAAAAATGATGATATTGAAAAATGTTTAACTAATGACAATCAAATTACATAGATGCTTGTCAGATATAGGACAATACCATCTGTATCCCACGGATCATACAATTATTATAAAAATATATGAAAATATCATATGCACCTTCGATTACATAAATACAATAATTTCATATGCCAAAAATAAAAATAAAAAAATACAATATTTTGAAGCTTGACTTAATGTAAAAGTGCGCGTTGATATCGTCTTCAAACCAAATTTTGCTGCAACCACCACGGCGAACTGTACAGCATACCGACTATTGTGCGACAACTCAGCTTCACGAATTCCGACGAAACTAGAATAACTGACGACGTGCTCAGAGAATACTACAATTATCAGTACATATTATAAAATACAAAGTCGATGTAAGTGTTCACAAACTAATATATAAAATAAAACAAAATAATTCGATCCTGGGACGGTACAAATGGTAAACCGAACTCGCTCTTAGACGCGTTGTCAGGCAAAAACCTTAATATCAAATTTAGTAAATTAATACCGACTGTAAAAAGAACCCAAATAATACCTGACTCGTGAACAATCTTAAGAAACGAAACTGCTCACATCCTATCGTATTCTTTTTGACGAAAACTATTGCGCGTAGAACCCATATGTTTTGTAGATCTTCTTCACGAGGAACATCGTTGAGAAGTTCTTAGCAAAGTTACCCATTGAAACATGCTGATGTTTTCAATTGTTTTTACTCAAAACAATAAAATAACATACATGCTTGTCAAACTTATCAATTTACATAATACTAAATATTTAACACAATGTTAAAAAAAAACCTATATATTGTTTTTTGTCATTATATATGTAGTAATACAAAAAAAATATAAAAAAAGGAATTAAAAGATTAAATGGTGAATGGAAAAATAATGGGGAGTATGAAATGATTTAAACTAACACGAGTCAAAGGGTGTGAATTCGAGAACCGTCTTGCCTGTTCAATAAGAAATAATAACAATAATATCATGCAAGTATAAAATAAGTTTATTACCTTTTTTGTCGTCTCGAAGATTTGCCTGTTACGGATTTCAACTCTTGCGGACAATTTTTTTATTAATTAAGGTAATAACTTGTAAATCAAACAGAATATGAAAATGAAAGGTTGGGACGCTGTCTTTGACTTGATGCAAAGTCAGCGCTAAGGAATAAAAACAACTCAAAACACAATGATTTCCACGTTGTAAGAAATTAGAGTCGCCTAATTTCGGAAAACCGATCTGTTGAGTCGTTCTTGGTAAGTGTGCGTATATTCTCAGGTAGACAGACGAACTGTGTCAGGTGGTCATAGACGAACTGATGTGAGGTGGACACAGACGAACTGTGTCAGGTGGACATAGACGAACTGGTGCTGCTCTGAAAGCTGGAGGGTGTATTTATCGATATATTTTAAAGGATATATACTAAGATTTCGGTCCCACAAGGTTATCGCTTATTTATTTTTCTATTTTCTGCGAATTTTGCGCAGTCTAAAATTTGTTCGTAGTGTCACAAATCTGCGAACTTTGTGTTCACCTGAATAAATATGTGTGATTCATTTCGTTCTTTCTTCTTTTCTCTTCTTCTTTTTTTTTATATATTTACTATTTCTGTTATCGAGTAAAATATTTTTTTGTTTTTTAAATTAATTGTTTTATATTAAAAATCATATTGAAGTATGATAGCGAATTCTTCTTATGGGACTGAAATGTTTTATGTGTATTATACAAATATGTAAAATACGCATTAAATTATATGTGTTTATAAAATTACTATTATTGTTATTCCTATAGGGGATTTATGATAGGCGTTACGAGAAAATTGAGCTCTAATATATTTATTAAAATATAAACTAAAAAAAGTGTTCATAATAAAAACTAATACAGAAGTAGTTGTTATATATTACAAATTCATTTCTAAATAATTTTTGTTATGATACGATTTTGATATGAACGTATGTTATAACATGCATTTGTTAAAGTATAATCTATAAAAGTTTATTTTCTATTACATGGTCTCAGTTATGATATGAGTGCATATCATTACATATATAAGAGCACATAAATAACGCATTTCAAAATATTTGGACTTATCAACCTCCACGAGCTCTATAACAACCAGGCAGGGATGCGACGATTACGATTCGCCAAATCCGGCGAAACACTAGTACCGTTCGACGTGTATTAAAGACAGTCAAGTCCGATTCGTACGGTCGTTAATTTTCATTAAAAACTAACAAGCGCAAGACACCAGATTTTTTTTTGCATGCTACGATATCGTTATTCGGCAAATTTGCACGCGTCCACCGCCTCGGGCTGTACAACAACTAAGCAGGGATGCGTTAAAACGGTCTTTAGTTTTCCTAAATAAACATGTTCACGACAAACAAACTTCGACGAATTTCGACAAGATATATATATATTTATATATTATTTTTTTTTTACGCGCGTATGATTTCGTATTTCGACACATTTTCTCCCGTTCGCCGATGCCTGCAGCACAACAACCCAGCTTTGGTGTGACTACGCAAAATCGTCAAATACGGCGAAACACTAATAATTATGGATGTGTACATGACATATTAAAAAATATTTGAATAAAATATTATATGAATAAAAAGCACATTGGACCTGGTACGTTACGAGGAGCCAACGAAAGCTCATAAACGGGTCGTCAGATAATTACTAGAATATCTAGTCTTGTAAATTGTAATGATATGCACTCATATCATAACTGAAACCATGTAATAAAAAATAAACTTTTATAGATTATACTTTATTAAATACATGTAATAACATACGCTCATATCATAACAAAAATTATTTGGTAATGAATTTGTAATATTTAACAACTATTTCTGTATTGGTTTTTATTGTGAACACTTTTTTTAGTTTATATTTTAATAAATATATTAGAGCTCAATTTTCTCGGAACACCGATCATAAATCCCCTATAGGAATAACAATAATAGTAATTTTATAATCACATATAAATTAATGCGTATTTTATATACTAGTATAATACACATAAAACATTTCAGTCCCATAAGAAGAATTCGCTATCAATAGATTTTTAATATAATACAATTAAATTAACAAACAAAAGAATAATTATCGATAACAGAAATAGTAAATATATAAAAAAAAAGAAGAAGAGAAAAGAAGAACGAACGAAACGAATCACACATATTTAATCAGGTGAACACAAAGTTCGCAGATTTGACACTACGAACAAATTTTAGACTGCGCAAAATTCGCAGAAAATGGAAAAATAAATAAGTAATAACCTTGTGGGACCGAAATCTTAGTATATGTCCTTCAAAAAATATCGATAAATACACCCTCCAGCTATCAGAGGGCACTCAGATCGTCACAGTCCACCTGACAGACAGACCGTCTCTGTCTACCTAAGAGTATAAGCATACATATCAAGAACGACTCATCAGATCGGTTTTCCGAAATTAGGTGACTCTAATTTCTTACAACGTGGAAATCACCTTTTGAGTAGTTCTTTATTTCTTGGCGGTGACTTTGCATCAAGTCAAAGGCGGCGTCCCAACCTTTCATTTGTTATTCTGTTTGATTTACAAAGTTATTACCTTAATCAATAAAAAAAATAAATTGTCCGCAAGAGTTGAAATCCGTGACAGGCAAATCTTCGAGACGACAAAAAAGGTAATAAACTTATTTTATACTTGCATGATATTATTGTTATTATTTCTTATTGAATAGGCAAAACGGATCTCGAATTCACACCCCTTGACTCGTGTTAGTTCAAATCATTTCATACTCACCATTATTTTTCCTTTCACCATTTAATCTTTTAATCCCCTTTTTATATTTTTTTTGTTTTACTACAAAATGATCATGGACCGTAAGGATACCACATACCTGACTGGTGAATCAACGAAAATGGGTCGCCAATCTGCTCATATCTGATCGCTGTCTATCTCACGAAATTCATTGAGTGGAGAAACGATTCCATTCGTACGTCTACTATAAAAGTTACTAAGTTTAGAAAAACGTATTAAATTTTTCGATGCAAAATACTGATATTGTTAAATGTTTCAACTCGAAACATTCTGCATAGATGCTCGTCAGACATATGACAATACTTTTTGTGTCCCACAGATCATAGTATTATTATATAATTTCTCACAGATCATAGAATTATTATAAAAAAATCATACGCAATTTCGTCTACGTAAGGTGTGCAACAACCCAACGGTGGTATGACAATGCAGAATCGCCAAATCCCCCGAAACATGATTAACTGTCGACGTCCACAGGAAATACTAGGATTATTAGTTTAGAATTCTGTGTGCATAACAAGTACATCAAATTTGGGACGGTACGATGGGCAAACTGAATACGCTCGTAGACTCGTCGGACAATTACTAAAATACTGAGTGTTGTAAATTAATACGGACCGTAAAAAATCTACATACCTGACTTGTTAACAAAAGTAAACGGAGCTGCTACGTAAACTGTTCACATCCGATAGTACTCTACCCGGCGAAGTCCATCGTGCGGGAAAACGATAATTTTAATAGATCTACTACAAGAAGTACAATTTTGAGAATTTTTAACAAATTTACCGATGCGAAATGCTGATATTGCCAACTGTTTCATTTCTAGAAAATCTACATAGATTCTTGTCAGACATATGACAATACTTATAGTATCCCACAGATCATACAATTAATACATAAATATATAAGATTAACATATGCACGTTCGTCTTTTTTTCGGAACGAATGCAGTTTAGCCCATATTTTTGAACACACTGAACTTTAATAACGTTTTCGGAATTGGACGCTCACACAATGGAATTTTTGAGTTCAAACCATTCCAAAACGTGATTTTACCCAAAGTGTGAAGAATCCAAACAAATCGGTATACTTATGGCATTGACGTGTACGTCATGGAGATATCATATTTTTTATTAATACATTTAATGTATAAAAATATTCAAATAAGTTCAATAAAATGCTAAATTATTAATTTTGAATTTATTATTAAAAAATTGCATGTTTTACAAATGTTTATTAAATTGTTGATATTTTATTAATTTTTTGATGTTATTAAGCCATTATAAGTTTTTTTTATGCATTTTTAAAAAATTTTATGTCATCATGTTGAGTTCTAGTCATAATTAACAGTTTATGGTTTGAATTCTGAAGGAGAGATACAAAGGAGAGTAACTTTTTAATTTTTGAAATTGTATAAAATCTTCATATTATTTTTTTAAGTCTGTAATTTTTAGTGATATTTATTTTCCTGTGCGATTGAATGTTATTTATGTTGACTTGATTTAAAGTCCATTAAAATGTATTATTATTACATTTTTTAAATTTAAAATAGTGAAATATTATTACAATAATGCGCGCTCAAAATATAATATTTAGAAAAGTTATTTATACAATTTAAAAATATTATTAATAGAAGTTTCTTTGAACATTTAACGCAAAATTTGTAAAAATATTGTCAAACTATTCACAGGCTTAGTAGAAAAGTATTAAATTTATTTTTAATTTATCTCGGTACATTATACTATATATTTTTTAATAACATAAACCATTAATTGTTCTCAAATTAAAGAACTAAAATATGGACCCATACTATAATTTCAAACAATATGCCAGTAGGTATAATATATAGTCGAGAAAAAATAAATTAATCTTTTCTACGGCGTTTTTCACGATCTTGTTGCTGAGGTTGTGATCTTTTCGATGCGTGCTTAGCTTGTGTCAAGAATTGATCCAAACCGAACGGATCCTCTTCCTGTTGATGTTTCTCAAACTGAACTGGACCAGAACGTCCACTGGCCTTAGGATCACGATCTGTACCACTGAACTCCTTATTCGGCACAAACCTATAATAAAATATTTTATGTAAATACAATTATTAAGTGTTGGTCAAATACTTCAAAATAAACTACTCGCCTGTTTGTCTTGGCAATTTTGTCTAAATCATCACCATACACGTCCTTATCGATATTGGCAGATGGACGATAAATGTGTTGAGCCAAAGAACTGTTTCCACGCCAAGGTTTATCATACACATTATATTCTTCATCATCTCCAAATCCAGTATCCATGCCTGAAGTCGTATTAAGCAATCGTTGATCATACTGTGTCTCTCCAGTTTTTCTTGTGATTGCTGGAAGCCCAAGAGCAATCTGTTCACTAACATCCCGATCTCTTAATACCTTGTTTTTGCGACTGTCGGCATTCCTGGCAAGATTACGGTCACGAGCTCTTTCTTTCTGACGTTCCATACGTAATTGATCACGTTCACGAGAATCGTCATTCTTAGTTCCAGGCAGCCGAATGCCCGCTCTCTCCTCTCTAGCTTTTTGAGCCATTGCCCTAAGATGTTCCTCTTTCTTCTCCTTTTCTTTTTGTGCCATTTTCTTTTCTAACTGAGCTCTCATTTCAACAGCCTCTCTTGCTTTACGATCTGCTATATACAAAGCTTCTGCTAATTTTGCAAATTTTTCGTTTATATGGTTTTGTTGTAAGCCACGACCATCAGCTGCTAATCGTTTATCTAATGGAATTGTATAACCTTTAGCATTTTTCCAGTTAGATATACATGGAGGAATTTTCCACTCTTTTTGTTCTTTAACGGATGTTTTTCTAGTGGGGGAATGCATTAAAGGAGCTGGAGGAGATGGTGGACCACGGGGTATTTTTTTATTTATTTTGAATTTCGGAGGTTCCATGGGATCTTTCTGAGCTTCAACCAGACGTACAACTCGCTGTTTTGATCCAGAATTGTATTCTTTTCCTTGTTCAGTAGGTGTATAACGGAACCATTGTACTGGAGCCTAAAACAAAATGTATTTATGAAAAAATAGTATAACAAAACATACATGTTCTAACATACATTTAACATAAATGTTACATTTGTGGACTTTAAAAAGGCATATGATTCCATAGATAGAGAAACACTATTCAATACGTTGGAAGAATTTGGAGCCGATGACAAATCAATCGCAATCATAAAAAGTACTCTAACAAACACGAAGTCAAGGGTAAAATTTATGGGAGATCTCAGAACCCTTTGAGATCAAAACAGGAGTAAGACAGGGAGATGGGCTGTCCCCACTGCTCTTCAACTGTGTGCTGGAGAAGGTAATGAGAGAGTGGAGGAAAAGAATGGTAGAGGAAGGAATTTCTAAAGTAAAAATAGGAAGAAAGAAGGATAATTTGGAAATTGACTGTTTGGCTTTTGCAGACGATCTGGCAATACTAGCGGAAAACATGGAAGACGCAAAAAGACAATTAAATATACTGAAAGAGACAGCAGAAAAGGCTGGATTGCAAATATCATATGAAAAGACAGAATACATGACTAATAGAAAGGATGCACCAAAAAATATCACAACAAAGTATGGGAAAATTAAGGGGGTTAACAAGTTCAAATACCTGGGTGAACTAATTCAACCAAACGCCCTTGACAAAGGAGCGATCCTAACAAGAGCAAGAAAAATGAAACTGGCATTCCAGTTGACAAAAAATATATACAATAAGAAATCCATATCTATTAATGCCAAACTAAGACACTACAATACAGTTATTAAACCAGAGGGCCTCTATGCCTCAGAATGCCTTATACTAAGCACGGCCAGACAGTTAGACGTGGTAGAAAGAAAAGAAAGAAAAATTATACGGAAAATCCTGGGACCAAAATATGAAGACGAAAAATGGAAACTGAGAAGCAATAAGGAGGTTTATTCCAAGATTGAGAAAATTACGGACACAATGAGAAAGAGAAGAGTGACTTTCTATGGACACATTAAGAGAATGAATGAAGACAGATTGACAAAGAGACTATTCAATTACTTCGACAGAAACCCCAAAACGCAGATGATATGGATCAGGGAAGTAAGAAAAGATATGGCAGAAATGAAAATAGATGGAGAGGAGGTGGAGCGAAGAAAATAATTCAGAGAGAAGATCAGAGGGTTCAGGGGTTTTCAAGAAAAGGAATAAAAGAAGACTGGAGCAAAATGAACAGAGGAAAGAAGGGAACAACACAGAGAAAGAATGAAAGAGTACTGGAAGAGAAGAAAGAAAGGAGAAAAATAATCATCAGGAGTTATTTCACGTGGTCCATAGTTGGCCAAAATCGAAGGAAGAAGTATAACAAAAAACACTGTTACTTACAGGTTTATCTGCTGCTCGTACTGGCAACGCAGCTGATACTTTGGAATTGGTCAATTTTTCTAGTGCTAATCTGGTTTTTTCAGTGATATCTGCAACTTCTTCCAAATCAGGTTTTTGCAATGACGGATCATCTTCGTTGACCACCTCGGATGGAAGCATGTCAGAAAGTTTTGAATATATCACTTTGTCCTTCCTGTGACCTTGACGAGCAATCACATCATATTTAACTTTACCATCTGAAGTTAACTGCAGTGCAAGAGCATTCGATACAGATTCTTTATTTTCTTTCCCCATGTTTAGTGGATATTGAGCCACTTGGATTTCAGGAAATGAACCGCCATCTCCAAAATCCTAAAAATAAATAAAATCAATTTTTTAAAATAAGAGTCTACAGAGTTTATTCATATAAATGCCACTACCATTTGAATAACAAAATAAATTTGGCTAACAATCTGAACACCCATAATATATAAATTAATTTTATCTTTATTAATGTAAACTCGCATATTTATATAAGTACAAATACATTTGTTTTTAATATTTTTATTTTTTAGTTTTACCGAAATAAAGATTTCTAAATCATATAAACAATTTGTAAAGTATACAATTCAAAAATTAGAAATATATTTTAAAAACTATTTATTAGCATACATTCAAATGTATATTTTATATTTTGAATTAATCTTATTCAAAAGGGAAAATAAAATTGCAATGTATATGGTTATATATATAAACATATATTCAATGTCCTTACATTTACATATTATATAATATGCATACCTACAATAAGTAAGTAGTTTAAAATATACAAAATTAAAAATTAATGTTTGAAATATTGCAATGTTGAAATGTAATTACAAGCCTATAAATAGTATGTAAATAATAAGAAATATGGGTAGCTTCAAAAACAAACTGTACATAGTTTTAACCCAAAGCTATTGGAAATATAATAATAATGATGGTATATCATCGATGTATGATAATAAATTTTATTATAATAATTGACGTTTCAAAAATGGTAGGCAAATTAATGTTACTGGTCTACACTCAATGCTGGTGCATATAAGAAACACAACACAATAAAAAATAATTTGTTTTTTATGTGAACGTAATTAAGTTTATTTGTAATAGATTCAGACAGACTGTTGGGTCATTATACTACATATGCATACAACAGATTGCAAAAGAAAAAATATGGCTAACAATATGCTGAATTTGGTAAATTATACACTGAAAGTTTTTCTATCAATGGTTGCTAGTTGAGAGCAAGCCAAACGTTGGACAGTTATTAGTTGCTGAGTTAATTTATTCCTCCGGCACTATCCCTTACATCTCTGGATAAGGTAATAGATGAATGGACTGATACTGTTGCATTTTCTATGTAATGGTTGATTAAAAAGCTGAAGCACAGACCAAGATAGTGCTAATACCTTACTACTTGTCCTATCGTAGGCCCACATCAATAATTAAATTTATCGAAATGTACTCAAGTACTAGTTATAAACATGCAATTTTTTTAAAATGACAAGTGTAAAAAGAAGTCATTCTATAAAATTGTTATCGAAAAAACATACAAAACTTCATTCAATCTGAATTATCCTCTTAATTTGTAGAGTAAATACAATTTCATTTATTTATTATTCAAATTTATATCAATTTATGGATAGTTTATACTAATTTTATTTTTAAAAATGTATTAGATGATTTCTAGTGTTGGATCAATTGAATTTAACAATTCTGACATTCTGGTTGGAAAAATAATTGACCACACTTTTCATACAGTTAAAACTCTTAAAATTCTGGTTCACAAGACGACATACCAATAAAGTATGAAACTAATCAATCGAATTAGAATTGACATTATCAATCGACCATTTAGTAATATTTACTTCAACAGTCCGCGGTATCCAACCAGTTCTGTTTCTGTATGGTGGAATTTTAACAGCGTACACTTCGAAAGTATTAGATTTCTCGGTAAGTATTTCATTTGTGTCGTCATCTTCCTCTAAGTCTTGAAGAAATTGTGTAGGCGCAGGCAAAACACTGGAGAATTATACATGAAAATTTTTAATTTAAAAGATTAAAACAGATCAGGGCGTTAAACTTACCTGAACAGCGACATTATGATTGGTTGTTTTAAAGGAACTTAAACTTACGTAAGTTTCGAAGTAAACTAGTACAATACAATATTGAAGTGTACCGCAATAAGTAGGAAGTTCTCCAAGTTAAGAAATTTAACTACTTTAAGTGCCAAAATCGTACTTAAAACGCGTATAATCACGTAGCAGTACCAAACATTTTTTATCACTAGACAAAAAAAAGAAAAAGTAGTTATACTATACAGTGTGACCAATTATGGAGAGACAAATTTTTTTTTTGAAAACTGGAACTTTTTCTTTTAAAAATATATTTTATAAAATCAACGATTTAATGTTTTTATTTTGTATAAATGCAGTTTAGTTTCCTATTGAATTTGTTTTTGAAATTTTGTATTTTTAATGTGGTACTCAAAAGACAGTTGATTTATTTTGGAAGTTATTGATGAAAAACGTAATTTATTCAAAAATCGTGTTTTTGTATCCAAAGTTTAAACATAAAAAATTAATTTATTGATTTTAATGCTAAATACGATTGTTCACTAAGATTTTAAATATTATACTAAGTTTTTAAATGGTTAACCAAAAACACAATATGTATTTTCCAAAAAATGTTTTTTTCTTGGAAATTGTTAAAAAAATTGTTTGCATAGACACATTTTGTTATTAGGAAGGTTTTTGTGAACTCATAAGTGATTTACCTTTATTCTGAAGATTTAAGTTATATTGAGAAGAACAAATCATAACCAATTTAGTTGTTATCTCTGCCTTCGATCGTCAAATGCCTTTTTTTTAATCGTCATCATTTAACGTGTTAAAAACAATAGTACATTTATCATTTTCCATTTTGGATTACTTTTTTAGTACGTATTATTTAGTAAAAATTAGTTTTGATTTAGTCAATTAATCTTTAACGATTTTAAAGAAATAAAAGAACATGTTTTATAAAATATGTGTTTACTGAATTTTTCGTTCGAAATTCCAAATTAACTATAATAATAGTAAACATCATATAATAATATATAATCGAAAACAATTATTATTATGCATTATGTTATATTTACAAATATTACAATATATTATCCAATGTACGAGTTATTGTAAAGTTTATTTTAAGTTTATTGTAAGTTGGACTGACTTTGTTTTATGTGCATAAAAATCGACATAAAATGTATACACACATTTTTTATCTTTTGGAACATTCTTACAAAAAAAAAAAACGGATGACACCAACAGTAATATGACTCATTGATTTATGTGACACATATAAACCGGTGTTACGTTTAAATTAATGTTATGTTCTATTTAAAAATAAGTATGTACCAAATAATTCAATTGTTGTTAAACACTGAAGCTGGAAAGATTGTTTCCAAAATAAATGTTTGTTCAATTAAACAAATTATTTTATGAAATTTGGGTATTTATATTTTATTTACTGATACTACTCCAAATTCTGCACTAAAATCATGTGCCTTATTTTATATTTTTATGATTTTTAAGTTTTGGCCAAAATTGTTAAAATTAATGTGATAAAATTGACAGTAGAATTTGGAATTTAATTTTATAACGTATCCAATGTAAAACATATACCACATATACCAATAGTATTTTTTCTCGACATTATATCAAAAATCTGTAGTGTTTATTTTGAAAACCTTAAAAATTGTTGATATTAATTCAAACTATATTTTAAAATAAAAATTATACTTTTCTTTTAAGCAAGTTTATCACAAAAGCATTTAAAATGTTTACATTTTAGTGAAATTATTAAAAATTACAAACTATCATACTAGTACAATTTAATTATAGTCGGACAATGGTCTGAAGTATTTCAACCATAATAATGTAATAAGTAATTACAAGATATTATGTATTTATTTTAACATTACAATTTTTCATTGATTCTTTTTTTAAGTCAATCATTCACATCTATAACTAACAAAGCTTAAAGTTTAACTTTTGCATTTCATTTACAAATAATGTTAAACGTTAAAATAAATAAAATGTTTGTGTATTACTGCAAATAATTTAATACAACACTGGTGTACATCCAAAACATAAAACATTTATATATATATAACATTTTTTAAACCCATACATATACACTCACAAAAAGAATAACATTTTTATTTTTACATATTGATTATTTCCAAGAATTAGCTTTGTGTTTGGGTAGAAATTGGAATCTATCAGGCACTGGCCCGAGTAACATCTTACTGATCTCTATCCAGTCTCCACAATTTCCACTTGCCATTAATGTCTCTAAATCATCACGCCCTTTGTAATTTGGAGGCCTTTCATTAATTTTTTGTGGTACACGTTCTAAAATACCAACTGGAATGTACCGGTAACAAAATGATAGCCATTCCAGTAAAAACCTTCTAGTCGTTTCCACACCACGAGTATCACTACCCCAGTGATCAAGACCATAGCTCACAAACCTTTTCAAAATATCAAATCGTTCATTACTACTTATGTCCCAATGGCGATTTTCTTTTAATTCTTTAAATATCCAAGGCTTTATTAACGCTCCACGGCCGATCATAGCACTTGTGATTTCTGGAAATTCTAGTTTTGAATGTTCATAATCTTCATAAGACATTATATCTCCACTGCTAAATACTGGTACTGGACTCGCTAATTTTGCACACTCATTTACATAATTCCAATCAGCCATTTTTGTGTATCTTTGATCTCTTGATCTTCCATGGACTGTTATGAGTGAAATTCCACTGTCTTTGAACATAGGTATTAAATTGTGAACAACATTTTGATCTTTATTAACACCTGAACGAGTTTTTACTGTTAATGGACAATCAAGCACTGTTTTCATGCTTTTTAAACAAACTTCTAGTTTTTTACTTCTAAGTAATAAGCCACTACCAGCACCTTGTTTATAAATTTGATCTATTGGACAACCTAAATTTAAGTCTAAAAAATCCATATCTATATTTTCTTGTAGAACTTGTGCACTTTTTGTCAACATATATGGGTTGTTACCACATATCTGGACGCCAAATATATCTTCAGTTTCGTGTCTTTTAGTTAATGCCCATTCTTGATTATGTCCTTGCAATAAACTCGAAGACAAGACCATTTCACTGCAGGTTATATCGGCTCCAAATTCTTTACAGATTCTACGAAAAGGTAAATTACCAACAGTAGTTAAAGGCGCCAAATATAATTTATTTTTCCAATTAATTTTTTTAGAACTTTCTTCAATTAAGGGTCCTAAGTTTTTATCATTATCAATTTTTTTAACAGCTTCATCACTTTTCATAAAATCATATAATTTTTTTCGTAATTTTAACATATTTTCTTTACTTAAAACTTTACAAACATTTTCATTTTTAATCCAATCATTGTTTTTAATTTGGTCAATAATGTTTTTGCCATCTTCAATATGACTACTTCCATACCTACAGGTGAGTCCTCTAGGACAACGACCTTTGATAGAGTATACATAACAAGTTTTATCAATGTCTTCTGGTTTTTTTTCTAAATATTCTTTAACATCATGTAAAAATTTACAATTATCATATATGCATAAACCTTTTTCTATTCCTTCAGTAAGATATGAGCATAAATGTTCATTAGGAAGCTGATAGTATGTACAGTTTCTAGATTTATTTTGGCCTTTTAATATATATTTACTACACTTTTGTTTTTTAGATGGTGGCTCATCTTCATTTAATTGGTTTTTATCTGTTTCTGAAATATAATTTATTGCTAATTTAGGCACATGTCCATCAATGATAAATTCTTTTTTGATACATGCAATTCCCTTATTTTCTTCTTTTACAATCATTTTAATATTGTTATCAATTATATTATTAGGTGCTGCATCTAAACTCGAAACATCTTCATTAGTGGATGCCATTTTAGAGTACCTGAAAAACAAAATATTTAAATTAATATTTCATAGAGTATTTACTATTTTAAAGTTTTATAACAAATATAGATTAAATATTGATCAAACATCAACATTTAAAGTTGAACTAAACTTTTTCTACTATTTATGAACCAGAACTAAACTATTAACATATTATATAATATATTTTATTAAAGTCTAATCAACATTTTTTTCTTATAGGTACAAATCAAATTTGAAAACTACTAAAAATTAGAAAAATATTGTTAAAAAATTAATAATAATACCTAGGTTTTACATCAGCAAGTAACTGAAATTTGAATTTTATTCTAAACTTTAACAGATTATAATTACTTTTATTGTATACCAACAATAAACATGTATTATAGAGTAATGTAAAAAATTATAAAAGTACATTATAATCGTCTTATTATTTTTTTTTCCTTTGCCTCTTATCTAAATTATTTGTAGCCAGCTACCAGCGTTCAATTTTCACTTACCCGATTACCCACATCTTCAAAACTTTTAAGGGTATATAATAACATTAAAAAATAAATAAAAAAGTTAATATAATATAATAAAATAGTGTATACAATATACAAATAATACAGTACAGGGCTTATTCTAAAAACTGTTTTCAATTAGGTTATTTTTCATGCCATTTTCACTAATTAAAACTTTTCTACACCAATTTAAAACATTGTAATAACCATTGAATACCTGGTATACATTCATGTATAGTTATTAAAAATAGTATTCCATAACAAATATTCATGGTTTATTCAAAACCTATTAAAATATATTGTATTTTTATATTTACCTTTACTTTAATAACTTCAAAACAGTGTAAGTATAAATAGTGATTTATTTTTAATTGAATGACAAAAGTTCAATTAGGAGTACTAAATAATAATAATATAAATAATGCCATAATCATACTAAAACTATTGAAAATTGATATTCAAGTACACAAATAGTTTTCCTACTATATAAAATATATTCACTATATGTTTTAAAATAAGATCAGTAAAAGTATTAAGTGTATAAGTAAATAAATAAATAGTAATTATTTCTTCTTAAATATGGTTCAAAATTAGAACCCAATTTAAAAATAAAAAAAATTATTTGCAGTGTATCAATACCAATAGCTATATTTAATAAAATGACTCATGAACAATGTTTTACTTGAGTAATTGAAGTACTTTAAATAAAATTATTTTGATAGTAATAACTTTACCTTTATATTTTAGATTATATAATATTTAAAGCTTAATGAACATTCTATGTTAAACGTCAAATAGTCAATAAACTATTATATTAATTATAATTATACTCTAGTAACTAAAATCTAGTTACTACAAACTAGTACTAAATATTATACATTAAATATAGTACAACACTTAAATTAAGAAGTTTAGTAGAATCCAGTCCACATGCTTTTAAGAACTATATTATCCAACTTAGTATAAAACTAAAAAAAAAAAATTATCCGATATCAGATATTCAAGGAACTAAATACTGTAAAAGCTACAAGATTCTAATTGCGGTGTATTCCAACATCGAATAATAGGTAATAATAAAAAAAAATTAATTTGATGAGATGAGAGGAAAAAGGTATTTATGTTAAAAATAATGGTATTTTTACCTGTTTTGTGACAAGCGATTGACTTAATAATTTCTAGTCAATTTCAATCAAAATTCTTAAACCGATTCGACAAAGTAAATTGCAAATACTACTTATAGAAAGTACTTTAAATATAATATTATCGTCTGAAAAATATAATTGTTCTATCAAAGTGAAACATTATATCAGTCGTCGATCCATTTAAACTATTTTGTATAAATGTGTACTATATGTACACATTTGATGTGTATGTAAGTACTCGAATATTTATAAAATTAGAAGTTAATGCTGTAGAACCTTAGAAAACCATTGTGGTTTCAACGTTAAGTACTAGAAAGCCTAAACATTTTAATCTAATTCTAATCTTTCGCAATCTATTCGATTTTTATAAATATAACCAACAAATAATGTATTGATTTTTTTAAAATTGGTTCGTCTGATAACGCCATCGGTTTCCCGGAGCGTCGCATCACTGTACAGCGTCCGCAATACGCTCCGTTGGCATACCTGGCGATAATGTGGAATTTAAACTGGGAAATGTTTTCCTCCGCGATTTTTACGAAATTTGTAAATCCACAATTCATTCGGTTTCTTGTTAAAATAAATTTCTGTCACCTACATACTTCGCTGTGCCGACCGTTGTTATCTCGTCAGCCGAAACCACGGAAATTTCGTAAGTATAAATTGTCAACGGACAAACACGGGGAATAGGAGAATTCATTTAAACAACGACTGATAGGTACTGTCAATGGTTTGCGCCATTTCCTTACAAATATCTATTCTTTCAAATAAACTGCTGCACACTGTTGGGCGCTTTAAACGTTTCTCACGTCGATTTTTCATCTTGTTTCGAACAGCCGAGCAATTGTAGTTCGTTTTGGAACAATATTTGTGCCGTTTGAATATATATGTGATTAGTATTCATTTTTCACTATTATTTTTACTGTAAACGTAGCAAATGTATAACATACTTACACGATCTGATGTCTCCTTACTATGTATTCCACGCCAAAAAATAATCGACCAAAGTGTCCAAGACTGTTTGTTTTATATTTGTTTTAGTTTTAAATTCAATTAATTATTTGAACCAGTAAATATTTCAATCATTACTTACCGTATATGAACTAATGGATGTGGCAACATTTTTTTTTTCTATACACATGTACATATTAATTTATAACATGTGTATAATTACATTTGTATTTTTTAATATAAAAAATAAATGTATAATGTTTGTTTTCATTACAATATCAAGATTTGTCAAAATCATTCTCGTTGGAATTAGTGTTTTCAATTTTATCTCAACAAATTTTCTTACATAGATTACTACGTAAAATTTCAAAACATTATTAGTACCTGATACATTTATTTTTTAATTAACAATAATAAATTGAAACTATGTATAGTATTGATTGTTAAATATTGTTGATTGAATGAATGATTCCAAACCAAACCCATATTAATTTAATATTGTGTAACCACTTATATTATGTGAAAATAAATAACAACCTATTTATTTTGCATTGATTTATGTTTTATTGAGAAAAATATTAAATTGTTTACATCAGTAAATGAAGTTATGAATGGTAGAATTCATTAATTGGATTATGGCCTAGTTACATTTTAAATATATACCTATAAAAACAATACTAAGTATCAAGGTTAATATGTTTGAATAAAAATCATATACTTATTCTAAAATTAACTTAATAGTTTTCTAATGGATTATTTTTTTATTGAACCTCTTCATTTAATTTTAACTCAACTAATTATTGATATCTGATAAATCTGATATCTATAACAAAAGTTAAATAATAACAAATAAAATTTTTTTTAAATTTATTTAATTTATTGTATTACCTATTAAATAACTAATGTTTAAAAATATAAAGTTATTTATAACCTAAGATACTATTCCCATCAGTATTTTAAATTTATTATTAAACAATTTATAAATCTAAAGTTGTTTAGATAATAGATAAGTATTTAATAAAATGTAAATGCTTAAATATCTTTAAGTATATATATATATATATATTTGTAGGTTTAAAAGTTTTAATAAACTAAAAGCAACATACATATTTTTAAAAAATGACAAGATACTAAGATTGGATGTTAGTAATCATCTAATTTGTCTGACTTCGACACAAGTTAATGTTATTAGTGTATTATTTAAAATTTTTAAATAATAATAAATTATTAAATTTGAAAAACGATTTTGATCTTAACATACCTTGATCATGTAATTTATTTTTGGCAATTTTCTTGGAAACTATGGTTTCCTTTTGTCATTCTCAAAATCATTTATGTTCAATGTCCAATTAAGTGAATTGAAAGCGTGAGAGACTTTACTTAGTTAAAATGTGTTTATAAAAGAAAAATACATCATCGTAAAAAAATAATTTTATTTATAATTTATAAGATGCAGTACTAAACATAAAAACCACTGTATATTGGGTTATTGTAATATATTTATGTTTTGTCGCACTTTTTAGAATAATAATTAAGATATATTATTTTTGTTTATTATTTATAAAAATATCCATCTTGTTAATTTCAAAAAGTAATCCTAATGTTTGTTTTTTTTTTTTTTTTTTTTTTGAAACTTAATAATTTTAATTTTTTGTTTCAGATTATTATGACTGTACTACAATTTGCTGAATGTGTATATATTTGAAAATATATACTTAAAAAGAAGAAGATACTTAAACGTAATAAGTACATTCTTATATGCAAATCATATAACAATTTAAAAGTATTTATTGATAATTATTATATAGATCAAAAATGGATTCAGATAGTAGTGATATGGATATGGATGATGAATATGGCCAAACAACAAAATTATGTCCTGCTGTTTTGGGGTTACAGCCAGTTAATAAAAGAAATTCTCCTAAAATTACAGATTCATCAAATTCAGGTAAAGATAAATTAAATCGAAGAGGTATGCCAGCTCGTATAAGAAAAAAAAATAAATTATTTTTTGATGAAGAAGTATTTAACACATCTAAAAACCCATCTGTGAAACAAGAACGTATGATGTACGTTAATTCTCCTAAAAAATATACACCAAAAAAAATTGTTGAATCTAAAGTAGAACCAAAAACACCAAAAACACCAAAACAAGAAAAAATTACAAACCAAAAACTACAAACTCCAAAAATTGCTATTAAAACCATGACACCTACAATCAAATTAAAAACTCCCAATATGAAGACACCCATTAAAAGTGCTTCTAAAAAGTCTACTGAAAATGGTGTCACAAAACAAAAACCTATAAAAGTTGAAATGCCTAAAAATGTGGTGTTAGTAACTAAACCGAAATCAGACACTCTTGATCGGAAAAATTGCCATAAAGTAGGCTTAAAATTAAGAAAACTATTTCAATTACCAAAAGCTAAAAGATGGATATCTTGTGAGTGGTTTTATAGCAATTTAGATAAACCTTTATTATGGGAATCTGATTTTAGGTCATGTGTACAAGATTTCTTTCCCTCGTTTAAAATTAAAAAAATGACAAGAACTGAATGGTGTTTGTTGCGGAGAATGATGGGTAAACCTAGAAGATGTTCTCAAAACTTTTTCGATGAAGAAATTCAAGAGTTGGAACGAAGAAGAAAAAAGATAAGATTATTACAACAAAGAAAAGCTAGAGATGAAGTGTTATTTAAAGATATACCAGACGAAATACCTTTACAACTTACTGTGGGTACAAAAATAACAGCAATGTTAAGAGATAACATAGAAAAAGGTTTATTTACTGGCACTATTGAAGCTTTGGATGTCTCCAATAACACTTATAGAATACATTTTGATAAACCTGGTATAGGTACGCATTCTGTCCCTGATTATGAAGTATGTTCTAATCAACCTCCAGAAACAATTTCAAAAAATTTATTATTACAAATGTGTCGTCCACGTGTACCTTACCATAATCGTTCGATATCACCTGAATCTAGAGCAGACAATGTAAAAACCGATCAAAATGCGGTTGTACAGTATTCTATGAAGTTTTTAGAATCTACTGTAAAATTTAGAAAAATTTTGACTGCAAAAAAACAATATGTACAAACAATGCGTAACATGAATTCTGAAGCAGAACGGATGATTTTATATAATGAAGAAATAACATCTGAATTCCAGAATCGTTATGCCAAAATCATTTTAGACTTGGATAATTTAAATCTTCATTTGACTTCAGTAATGTGTGTACTTAGTGAAGAAATTAAAATATTAGCACCTGAAGAAGCTGAAACATGGCCATTGATCACGGATTATTTGCAGAATCAATCATTCGATGAGGCTGAACACATGATTGAGCACAATAAAGAATTGACCGACTCACGTTTTATGGCAGAAGACCAACCTATGTTAGCTTTAATTAAAGATTTATCAGCCTTGATGCTTCAGGTAAAAACATTGGCTGAAAATGAACCTAGTGCATATGAATTAGATGCATTGAAAAGAACTATGGTTGAAATAAAACTCAAACTTAGTCAATCTAACCAAAAATCATTTGAAAATTATGTAGAAATCCATATGCAGCAAATACAATCTAGTTTAGATACTTATCACACTTTATCTTCATCTAGTAGAAAATAACAAATAATGTTAGTGATATTTGTAATTTTAATAATATAAAAACTTTGCAATGTACTTTAAGGAGATCAATTATTATTATTTTTTTAAATATAATTTTAGTGATAGCTAAATTATTATTGGTTAATGTCATTTAAATAAATAATATTTCACATTTATTTTAAAAATTAATTTTACATTACTGACCGTTTAATGTTATTTATATAAGTTTGAATAATAATAATAAAAACATTATTTTTTATTTTTGTGTTAAATTGTTGATCAATTAAAAGTATACAAAATTATAAAAATCATATATTTTTTAAATATAAACATATAGTTCCAATCAAGTTATTTCTTTGATTTTTAATTATTTATACAAAGTAAATATGTTTTATTGATTTTTGAAAATTTAAAATAATTCTCAAAGCTAGGGATACCGATTTATATATATATATATAATTAGATATATTATATGATTACAAATATGCATTACAATTTAAAAATAAAAGTATTTTCATTGATCTTTTTATATAAGGTCAACATCATTTTATGTTAAATAATATATTCTATATGGAAATCATCTCTTTTTCAAAAATTTAAGTGCACTATGTGTATACATTTTTTTATTTTATAAATTTGAAGTGTATATATTTTTTTTCTACAAATTTTAAACCAATCAGCTTCTACTTAAGATTAATTGTGTATTTATAAAGTATGAGAACAACTTGTGTGAGGTGAAAATTACCTACCCACACTATTTATTTTTAAATATGAATTATTTAGTCATAAATGGAATAATATATAAATGCTATTAGGTTATTATAAATTATAGTCTTAAAATGAATTTTGAGTTATTTAATATATTATAGTAGACTAGATTTCACAAATTCTTATTATATACATATTTTTTTCTTTTAATTTTAATCATTTGTATTGTAAAAATGTGTTTGTGAAAATTGTAGTAATTGGTCTATGTTATATATATTGTTTGTATTCGTGAATATAATTATTAATTTTACATTATATATATAACCTTATGTTTAATATATCAATATATCAATACATATGTAAAACATTGGAGATGGTAGAGGTACACATTTTCAATAAACATGTATATGAAGTCTGGAACTGAAGTATAATATTCTTGATATATCTTAATATTATTAATTTGTCTTATCTTTTGCAACATTCAATAGGTATACATTGTTTAATTTTTAAGAATCAAAAAAAAAAAAATGTTAAAATATGTGAAGCCTGTTTTTTTGTTTACTTTTTGGATTTTCTTTTTAAAAAAAAAAAATGAAAATGAAAATGTTTAAAGTAAATTAGAAATGGATTATGTATTTATGTATTGGAATCATAGGTAAATTTGTTTTAAATTTAATATTGTTTATACATCTTGTATTATACCTAACTATATAAATGTATCAACTTATATTGAAAAAAATGTTTGAAATTAGCGAAAAGATAAATATCATATAAAAGATATATTGGGTAAAAATTTTAGCTCAAAATAATATAACTACCACAATGCCAAATATGCGGCATTATAAATATACTACATTTTACATAATATTATAATATAATAGTAATAAACAAATTGTGTGAATTATATAAATAATAAAATTGTATAACATATATTTATATATATATATATATATATGTGTGTGTAAATAAATACGCAAATGAATATTGGATTAATTAATATTTTAGTGGTACACTTTAAAGAGGATCAAATTCCACTCTTAATCCTTTTTTATTTAGGTATACAATTCAATTGGATAATAAATATAACACAATTTTAATTTATCAAAGATTGTTTGAGAATTTTGATAATGTCTATGACCTGAGTAACGAACAACTGTACTTTTGTAAATTATACACATACATGTCCAATGTATTAAATGATATCCTAACATTTTATAAATATGGCAAAAAAAATATATTGCTAAGTTTAATAGTATAATCCAAAATGAATCTGTGAATAAATCAAAATATAGGTAACCTTTTAACTCTTCTACCATTATTATAGGAAAGAAAACTTAATTGTACACCAGTCCACTAAAAGAATCAGATCTCAATAGTAATTTTTAATTCAAATTTATCAATTATTATTATTAAAAAAATGCAATGAACAAATATACTTTTTTTTTAATGTAATATAATGTAGTTTTTAAGTAAATTTTATTTTTGTTATTAGCTGAACCTGGCCACACTTCGCTGTGGCTCAGTCTGAAATTAATTATTAGGGAAGTAAATAAAAGTATTCTAGTGAATATAGATTCACCGAAAAACACTTCATTTAATTTCATAACCCACTTTGCGTTGCTGTGGGATCTTTGGGATAAAAAATATATAAAAACAATCTTATATAGAAATGCAACGATGTGTAAAAATTTCAAGTTGATTAATCGACTACTTTTCGAGTTTTTTAACGTAAATATACGGAAACTGTAGTTTTGTAAATTAGATTTTACTACAAATGTATCTGTTATTATTGTAATATTGTATTTTATATTTATAATTATATAGGATTGAATGGTGGGTCAATGGTGATCTCAATGCATCAAAATAGATTTCGATGAAGCAGTAAGTTAACAGACATTGAGTTCTAAAAAATTTGACTTTATTTTGTAAAAAATGAATACTTTATATTATTTACTAAATACTATAATATTTCTTATCTGCTCCCTAGATTAAATGTTAAATAAGCCTTTTCACAATTGAAATATATATAAATACAGTGTGATAATTTTTTCAGGTATCACTAAATATTTCGGTTGGATGACATTTTATTAAAATGAGTTTTTGGGAGGTGCCTAGGGGATACTCAAATACACATTTTAACTATTAGGCGCACGCATGCGCGATACAACTTGCATTTTTTTAAATGGCAACACTTATTTTAGCACTAGATTCAAATTAACTGATTTTTTTAGTCATTTTAACCCTTAACGTTAGGTTTTAACCTCAAAATCGACTGAATAACAATCATTTCAAATATCAAAAAAAAATTTATGTATGATATCATTTGTTTGTATTTTTGAGTAGTTATAATTATAGTCATAATTATCCTTCCCATCCATATTTGATAAGTCCAGATACCATCTTCGATTCTCCTCATTTGAAGGGTGCAATCTTCAAACATATTACTAGTATTTGGGAAATAAGAAGACGTAAAACCAGTGTTTCTTTCAGACAATTTTCTCTGGGGATGCATTTGAAAAAATTTAGGGGTCATTTATATATATATTAAGAAAAAATAAATTGTTTGATAATAATTACCTTTGTCTGTTATTATAATTGTGAACAATATAATTAAATACACAAAATTTAACAAATTTAACATACACACATAGTGTTATTATATATGATGATTGTAGGTCATTCACCGTCATATCAAAATTACATTTTTCAAATATTTGATATTTCTTTACTATTTTTCAAATTTTCTCCGGGAGGCGTTGGACATTTTCCAGGGGGCCTTAGCTCACCGGAGTAATGCCTAAAAGAAACACTGTAAAACTGTTAATTTGATATTTAAAGTAAAATAAATTTAACTAATATTTTGTTAATATAATATTCCATATAATTTATAAATGCATTCCGTTGGCATTAACGTCGACAATCATACCTATACTGTTTGCAATTGAAATGATTTTGATTCTAATAATAATAAGAATAAATAAATTAATAATAATTCTACAGTTGTAATATTGTACATTGCCTACTATCTAATATCGGTTAAATATAAATTATCTTTATTTCTGTTATCTGTTATTCATAAAGTTTGTGGTTTATCTTAATGAGATTTGGTTACACATTACACTAACCTATTAAATACGTATTTCATACCTTTAGTAAGCAATAGTTTGTCGATCTTTTATTAATTTTACGATGTTTCAGTGAGTTTAATTTTATTTAAATTTATTAAATTAAAAATATAATGACAAATAAAAGTAATTTACGTGAAAATATTTATTCAGCAGGACACACTTCATACCAACTTTTTAGTTGTAAATGACCGCCAAATAAAGAAGTTTTATTTTGTAATTTACGTGTAGTCAAATTAAGTGTACGTGATAGTGCATGGTTGGTCATCGACGAGGTTTTAATATTTTGGCAAAAAGCTCGAATTCCTATTTAAGAAGTATGTCGATTGTATACCAAAATTAGAAGCTCTTTATAACGAATAGCGAAATTTGCAAAAAAATGCACCTAGGAGAAGCGATGTTCATATGAAAAAAGAAAATGAGTTTTTAGATCATTTCGATAATTTATTTGATATAGCACATTCTAATACTATAAATATGGTTGATAATGATGTAGACAAACAATTTTTAAATTGTCAAAGACAAAATGGTCGTCCAGGCTTATTAACTGGAATTGATCGTACCTCGTATAGAAAAGAAAAAAAAAATATTTACGACTTGAAGAAATTGAAAAAAGAAAAAAAACATGCTCATTGTGCAATACAAGAGACATGTAAGTATTTAGAAAATTTGTATTTAAATATTTCATTAGTATTTATTTAATTATATTTATTATTTGTGTATAGTAATTTATTATGGATGAATCTGTTGAGCTTACAGAGTTTACTAAAAGTGATTCAGGTGACAATATACCAACTCAGTTGAGCAGAGACATTATTCTCAATGAAACATATGTAGTTGGGGTATCTATTAGCAGCTAAATAAAAATAAAATTGATAAGCTATTTCAACAAAAAAGTAAGAAAGGATAAAGATCCTATTGCAAACAGTATATGACTATCGGCATCGATATCTGGACGCAAAACGGAGTAGGTACACAAATAAATGATAAGTAATAAAATCGAATTTATTTAATTTTATTTAGAATAACTATAAATACATTTAATTTTGTATATTATAATAATATTTTGCAAATAAATAAAACAATATATATTTATATATAAAAAAAAGATTTTTGAAAAACTATAAAATCGATAGTATTTTAAAGTTTATCAGATTTCAAAATAATTATAGAATTATAAAAAAGTTATAGAATTTTTCACAAACACATTTATTTAAATAATTTAATTTTTTATAAATTATGTCATTGAAACTTTTTGATAATTTGTAATATTTCCCATGATATATGTAAAATAACTAAAAATCATCTCTTTTATCAACATTTTCAATATTATTGAGGCGAGGTTTATGGTTGAACTATTGTAAAATTTCACATAAATATTTTTTTATAGACTGGAATCAAATTTGAAGGTAGCTCATTAAAAATTTAAAAATTCAACTATTTAAGGACCATCTTTATATATATATATATATAAACACAAAGTCATTGCCATAGTAACCAATCCCAATATGGATCCATACCATATTGTATATGATTGTTTTAAAAATATTGTGTTATTAATTGTTTTCATTGAAAGGATGAAATGTCTGTACTTAAAGAAGACGAGACTGTGAAGGAGAATTGTAGATTAAAAGATAAAGATAAACTACTGGAAATGTGTGGAGAGATGGAGAGTGTTAAAACAAACAATATGTTTACTGATGAGTTTAATGGATTTACATTGTGCCGAGATGATACCAGTATTAATATAATAGGTGAGTAAAACACAACTAATATCAAAAAAGGTACTTTGTAAAATATGTATCATGAAAATTTACAAGTATTATTTAAAGGATTAGCCGTAATAAAAACGTAGAAGTTTTTATTTTTAACTAATATATGATTGATAATAATATCTAATAGACTAATCAAGCAATCTAGATATGTTGAACTATAATTGTGGCATTTAGGTATAATAAACATAATCACATATAACAAAATTTATAAAGGCGATTCTTCAAAAATTATAGTTTTTTTTTAATATGATATGATAGAAAAGTTATAGCTATTTCAAAACAAAAGAATTATTTATGTGTCATAAAAGAGAATATTATTATAATTATAATAATTATTGTTATATTTTGTAAATAAGTGCCTGTGGTCAGTAGTAGAACTAGTGGAGGGAAGACGGGGATTGATCCCTGGGCATAAAAATTTGGTGGTGTAATATTTTTGGAAGCTTATTATAATGGTTATAATATAAAAATATTATAGGAGATAGGGTGTAATTTTAATACTTTCCTCGGGTGTCAAAAAGCCTAGTTTTGCTTCAGCCTGTGGTACTGATTATTTTTAGTAAAATCATTCTCATACCTGTTGCATTTAAAAATAATTTTAAAAAATCATAAAATGATGTGCAAAAAGACAATAACCTAAGTTTCATAGTTATAGTTTTATAGACTTGATTTTACATTACATTTACATTGTATTACTCTTGATATAGTTATAAAATTGTTTTCTACGTGTTCTAGAGACGGAAATAGAAACATGCAATACAAGTTCAGAAGGTATTTCTACAGATTTTAAAAGTGTTAACAGCTTGATTGCATCTATGACTTCTCAGTCTACAAATAAAGAATTGATAAATGATCAACTAATTATACTTGAACCAAACAATCCTGTTATGGTGAGATTTCAGAACACATTGAAAAAACATTTATTAAAACAAAGAGACAGCATCAAACAAGAATTATTAACATTTGTAAGTTGAATAACTTATATTGTATATTTTACTTGAAATTAATTTGATTGAATATATGTATATTAGGATGGAGTAATTAAGTTGAAACAAAATGAAAAATCTTCACTTATAAATGAAATACATAATGTAGCTTGTCAAGTCGATTGTCAGCATAATTTATTAAGCAAATTCCACAAAATTAAGTTAGAATTGGATAATGCAAAAGAACAATTTGAAACATGTATTAACCAAAGAAAACAACACTATACTGAAATTACCACAAAAATTACAGTTGAAACAAAAGAAGGTATTTTTTTACTGTTACTTTTACTTATATTTGCGTTGCTCCGTTTTTTTTAACATGTATGTCGGTAGGAAAAGATACCAATACATTATTATATAATTGATGAATTGATCACCCTTCTGAGATCGAACAACAATTAGCATGGTTTGATTTGAAAATTTAAGTTTTTATTTATTTTAATATTTTGTAATCATTTAGTTTCAGTTTTGAAAAAACAATTAGATTGTAGCCATGGACTATTAAAAGAACTTGCAAAGTATGAAAAAGAACAAGAAATCACATTTAATATGTGTAACCAAAAAAAGTCTCAGGCAAAACAATATAAGAAAAAGTTATTAAATGAACAACAAAAACAGGTAATTCTTACATTGTTTTATAAGTAAAAAAATAATTATAATAAATAAAAATGTATTACAATTAGGATTTGTTGCTATTGTCATTAACCCAAGAAATTCTTCGGTTAGAAGATCGCATAAAACAATTAGACGACCAAGCAGAAACAAAATACAACAAAAGAGAATTGTTGAAACAAAAAGTAATGGATAGTACAACAGATCTCGATGCTTTCAATGAAGATAATTATAAGATCACATTATTATGGAATGATGTTTTGATTAGTATTCAACAGCGTGATAAATCGTATCAAAAGACAAAAAATGATTATCAGTAATTATTACTACTACTGTGTTGATTTGTTTGATATTATTTAAGGCCAAATTATATATGATCTAAGAAAATTATATATCTTGATATATGTTCTGAGATATAATATATTAGTATATATTTAATTTTCTGTAATTTTAGAGAGGCGAAAGATAAATATTATACATTATTAATAGAATCAAATAATTACAAACGCAGTGCTCAAGATGAATTTCATAAAAATAATGATCTTCTAAATTTTTTAAAAAAATTGAAACGAGAACAAAATAATTTAAAAAATAACTTTGAAATATATTTAGATAAATTTAACATTTTGAAAGATGAATATTCTAAACTGATTCAAATAACAGAATTTCAACACCAAAACTTGGATCAAGTTGCATTAGTACGCATTTTATAATTAATAAACTTGTAAAAAAAATTTAAAAAACAGTCAGTTATTATCATTGTTACAGGATCAAAAATCTATAAAAAGTAAAATAAATATTTTATTGAATTTACTAGACAAAAAATCAAATCAGAAATTGAAGTATGAAGAAGAAATTTTAGATGAATTAAAAAACCAATTATTCACAAACAAATATTGCATTCAAATGAATAACAGAATATCGGAACTCAAAGTTCAAAACAAAGAGCATGTATTAATTTCATTAACAAAAATAATATTATTTATTTAATAACTATATAATTATCTAGGAGTTAATATTAGTTGAGGCGAGAACAATTTATCTCAAGCTTTATTAAAACTCGAACAATATCGTACCACCAGTTCTAATTTAGAAAAGGATATAGAAGAAAACACTAAATATTTGAATGACCAAGGTTTATCCTTATCATTATTAGACAATGAAATGAAGAAATTATACATTGATATTCAAAGTAAATCAAATCAAATTGATTTAGAAAATAAAAAAATTGAAACTTTGAAGAAAAAACAAGATGTAAGTTGAAAAATGTGTGTAATTAATGTTGTACCATGTGTTATATGTTTTGATTATAACTATTTGTTTTAGGATGGTCATAATTTGACACCTCAAATGCAAATTGATAGAGCTAGATGTAAAATTGATGAAGTAGGAAAAGAAATTGATTTGTTAAAACAATCTTGGATTCAAAAACAAAATGAAAATGTAGAATTGTTAGACCAACGCAATAAACAATCTAATGAACTACATAAAGTGCAAAAATGTAAGTATTTATATATTATAAATTATTAATAAATACATACTACACTTTAATAATAGAAAATTATATTGGCATAAGATAGTATATTTTGCTACAAAATATTGTAATTAAATTCAATGCCGTATTATCGTGTAGAGATTGTAGGAAGACTGGGAAAAGAGAGTTGCTCGTTAAACAATTTTATCATGTAAAATTCTAATTTTACGCTAGAATAATTCATTTTTGTTAATTAAAAGTTTTTCTTTTTTTAATTCATTTTGTATTTGAGCATCAACACTTTCATGTTGTGATCAAATATCTTAGAGTTTGGTTTTTACTAAAACTATTACATTAATTTGTTATATAATGTTATTTAACTATGAGTATTAAATGTTTTAATAATTTTATACATATCAATATTTTTTCTTGCAACTATTTCAACATTAAACTTTTGCTGTAGTATTCGTTTTTAAACTTATAAAATTATTTAAAAAAAATACCAAGTTAGGTTTGTACATTAAACTATTATTCAAATCCCATTTGAAGGGCTTTAAAGATGAAACTCCTTTTAGAAATAAAAATTGGCGACACATTTATAGTAGTCTATGAGTGACCAATATCTTTATCCAGACTTATCTTAAATCACTAAATCGTTTTGGGGGTATTGGTCTTTAAAAAGTTAGGGTAATCACAGGTAACCTCTACTATTTCATTATAAATAATTAATAATTTCTTAAAATATATTATAATATAATATAATATATTTATAATATAAAATAAATTATATTATATATAATATAAAATTATATAATAAAGATATATTCATTAAATGTATACATTTGGAAAACTTGTATATGTATAACTGTAAACTTTAATAAATGTAATTTATTTTAATTGAAATCTATAGTATTTTCTATATATTACAGACGTTTTAGTAATGGATACAAAGAGTATAAAATTAGGACAAGAAATTATTTGTTTAACCAAAGAGAACGATCAATATAAACGAACTCTCATAAACATAAGAAATACAATTTCAAAACTTAATGACAATTTCAGCCAAAATGTAGGGAAAAGCAATCAACTTTTGAATGAAAACGAATGGATGCAGTGTTCTTATTTTGCTGAATTAAAGGTTAACATTTTTAGTATGAGTATAAAACTTATTAATTATCAATAATATTTTGCCAAATAGATTTATGATAATATATTATTTATTATTAATATTATAAACCACAAAAAAAAAACACATTTTATTTAAATTATGAAAACCAAACAATAATATTTCGATATAATTTTGTAGCTTAATAAATAAACAATATCCAAATGCATTGAAATCTGAGCTCATAGTTATAATATAAAAAATATCTTTTAATTCAATAAGTTCTTTATTCATTTAATTTTATTTAGGAAAATGAAAAGCGGTGTTTAGACTATATGGATAATTTAAAATTATTAAAGAATGATTTAAATGAAATAAAAAATATATACACTGAAAAACGAAGGGAAAGTAAATCTTGGGATAGTAAAATCAAATTGCTTATAGAAATGAAAAAAAATGAAGATTTTAGCGATATCGATGCTATGAAAAATGAAATACATAGAATGCAGGTAAATCTGTAATTAATTAATTGTATTATGTTTATTGTGATTAATATATATTTTTTATTTTCATATTGAATGGTAAATGTAGCCTTCAAAAACAATATAATTGGTTAACTACATAATTTGAATCTATTCTCTTTTTAGATAAGGGAGAGTCAGTTGAAGAAAATATTAGAAAAAATAATGTTGGATTTAGAAGTATGTATATTGAGGCGTGAAATGATTTACAATAAAGTTGCAGCCAAAGATATACGTTTAAAAGGGAAAAATGAAACGAAACAAAAGTTTTTGAAGAAGCTTGATAGTCTACGAATGAATATTAAAAAAATGAAAATTGTAGGTACATTACAATCAACAAATTTAACTTAATTACCACATAATATTATTATATATATATATTGTATTATATTATTATTTTTAACTACTAATGTTATAAAGTTAGGATTATAATATAATTAAATATTATAATTATAAAAAAGTAGATTGATGGATGGCCTTTTCTTTTACAGGAAGGCAAGAAATTAGACCAAAATATAAATGATTTTCAAAAAGATAAAATAGAATTGGAGAGTAAACATATACATTTGAAAGATAGGCAGATATTCATTCAAAAAAATATTAACAATTTAATTAGGAGCATTGAAGATATTGGTGCTACAAAAATTAACGTTTGTATTTTACCAATTGATTTTAATTTGTACCAATAAGATACATTTATAAATATTTGGTATATTGCTTAAATGTATATTCTGGCCTACAAAATAAGGTACTTGCATATCAACCAAAACACTATCAGTCTGTGCATTCTCCCACCACGTTGTATATCATGTTTATCTATCATCACCATCACCATCATTTAACATGCACTATAATAAGTAACTTTTCTCATGTACCAACTTATAATTTGGAAACTAAGTATCTCATTATGATTAAACGAACAATATGTAATTATAAAACTACAACGGTTTTAATATTTTTTATTTTAAGATTATTCTTGAAACACACAAGCAAATATTTCACTTACCTAACTTACACATCATTTATTTTTTTAATTCCTATGATTAAGTAATTTTTAATAAAACTGATTCAATTAAAAACATATATCAATCAATTCATCTATTAAAATAGTGATTTAATCATAGGAATGTTGTTAAATTAAGCAGTTAACTAATTTAGTTGTTAATTGTCATTTTAAATCAAATAAATATATTATTATAAATTCATTCAAAGGATATCTTTTTTGTATTTTTTTTTTTATGTAGGTCATTTGAATATGATAAATAAATATTGATTTATCACATTTAATAGCAACTGTATAATATAATTTAATTTTAAGGACATTTTAGAATAAGCAGTTATTGGTTTTTCAATTTTGGTGACAATGCATTCTTTTTTTTTTAATAAATGAAAATATTCCAAAAGTTTCACATAAATTATAATTTCTAACAAATTTCAGAAAATGAAAAAAATGATTTAAATTTATTTAAAAATGTATTTTATTATTTATTTAAATGATTTAAATTATAGAATATAGTTGTAGTCATCAAATTACTACTTTATTTTTGTTTATAGAACATTCATCATTTAATGTACAAACAAAATCAAACAAAGTTTTTGGATGAAGTAAGAAAAGGAAAATATCGTCTGCTGATAAAAACCGAATCGAAAATGAATGAAGAATTTGCCAATGAGTGGAAGAAGAATTGTGATCTAATATATGTTGTAGAAGCTTTAAAAAATGATTTTCCTGATTTGGATTTTCAAATAACGCGTTTGTTGAATATTCTCAAGTTAATTGACAGTTAATTGTTATTGCTGTTATTTAAATCAAATATTGTTTAACAAAATGACATTAGAATTGTATCATGTATTCATATCATCTAAATTCTAAATAGCATATAGACTGAGACTAGGGACACGATTCTAACCACTCTCTATGCAAATACCTAAGTACTTAATGGACTATCAGAATAATTACTATTTACTAAATATTAATTTTGTGTGAAATAAAAGATTTTCATGTAAAATGACGATGTTTTTTTAAAACTATAACATGAACAAATTTTGAAATTTAAGATATACAAGATAAAAAATATACTTTTCTACATGTACTTGAAAATTCATTAAAATTGACTCAAACAAATATTTTTTATAATCCTTTAAAAAAAATTTATGGCAAAATTTTTTAAATTTTGTCATTACATTGATATTGTAATTTACACTTAAAAAATTAAATAAGACTGATATTATTATTTCATAATGTATACAAATCTATAATTAGTCTGGTTCATGCATAATGCATACTAATTTAATAAAATAAAAACTAGATAATATAATACTCATGTAATTTTAACCTATAAAAATATTCTCATATTATATACATAAATTATAATAAACTACTAGCATCATTCTGAATTGTTAAATAATTAAGGGTAATTGTCAAAAAAAAAAAGTATTTAAAAAAAAAATTATTCACTTCAAGGAGCATCAGTATAAAGATCAAGAAAACTGTATCAAAGACGTATACATTTGGGACATACATATTGTTATATGGTAGGGAAACTTTAGACGATAACAACATATGAAGAAAATAAGAAAATAGAAATGTGCTATTATAGAACAATTATTAAAAAGTAAGTTAGAAAGGAGAGTAATCCATTATGAGATAGTTGAGAGAGTATCGGAAAAAATATTGATGTGGAAGAGTCTAGAAGAAAGCAGAATAAAGGATTGTTAAAAATTAATAAATAATTATGTTAAAGATTGTTGATTCGAAAAATTGCAGAGGAAAACCACGATTAGAATACATACGACAAATAATAAAGGATCAGGGATGTGATTGGTATAAATGAGATTATGAACAAATGAAAAGGGGAAAGCATGACAATAGAAAATTACAAACAGTGCTTGAATTGGAGGGGGTGAAGGGTTATGGAGTACATCTTTTTAAAAATATTTTAAACGTAATTTGTTAAAATGGAACGCCGAGAATACAATAGTCCCCCAGAAGTCAATACTACATTTAATTCTTCAAGGAACGCAAACATGTTTTACCCTTTTACATCCTTCTGATTTTTTCCAAATTCAAGCACTGGTGATGTAGAAAAATTGCATATCAATCTAAAAACTGATAATCACAGAGAGAGATATTAGACTATACAACTAATACAATATCGTCTGTTCATTTATGATACAATATTGGAAAAGTCAAAACGATATCAATGAATACCCTTATTTTTTTATTTACCAATATTTATTAGTAAAATAAAAAACGAGTTTCCTCGGATCAAACTAGGATAAATATTGAGAAATTAAAGAAAAATGTAATTTTCGTATAAAATTCTTGTTCCAACAGAAATGGAACATTACAGTTTCAATTCAGTTATTTTTGTAAAAAAAAAATATTTCATTTCAGGAATGTTTTTTTAAACTCGTTCTTTTGGAGCACTTAAAAAAACCATTAAACCAACAGACATGCGTACATATTATGTAACTTTTTTTTTTATATGGAATCGCTCAGGGGACAGGAACCACATTATGTAAGTATCTGCATTATGTTATCTGGATGTGTTTTATAATATTAAAGAATAAGTAAAAAAAATATAAAAATCTATCGAGTATTGTTCTTAACACGTCTCCAGTAATACGCCACTGTTGTTAAATATTTTTATACTAACAATATTATTACAAAACACAAATTATTTAAGTCTTAAATCGTTTTAACGAAACAAAATTAAATCCACGATTATTTACATTCAACATTTGAATACCGCAATAGCGGCCACCCCACGTGTGTCATGGTGATTAAACTCGAATGGCGAACTCGTCATGACGCATTTTGATTATTGCAACTGGCAGCACTGCAGTGTTCCTCGTGCCGCCCCAATGTGTTGTTTTCTCTTTTTTCTATATTATATTATTGTATTTTATCATGACGCACAGTACACATAATGCAACGAACGTAGCGATCGTTGTGTTCGGTCTGTTGTCTATGATTTAATTATTGTTATTATTATTATTATTATTTTTTTAATTACGAATTTCTTTTATTCTTTTTTTCATGTCGTTCGCGATCAAAATTTAGATATATTTTCATTATTTTTTGTACGTAAAGAGGAAACGAACAAATATATAGGTTCTTCGTTTTTCTAGTGGTTCTTTAAGTACATTGCTCTTTTTTCTTCGTTTTTTGTTTTTTATATTCATATATATATATATAATTATTTTTTTATTATCGTTTCATTTTTATTTTTTAAAATAATTATCGAAATATATTATTCATCTTCGTAATGGTTTAAACATTATCACTCGACATTTACCACTTAAAAAAAAAAAGTTTATAAAGATGTGTATGGCTAAAATGGAAGATACATTCATGTTTGTCGGATAACATTTTTTTAATTTTATGTGGAATCTGTCGATTTAAATTCGGATTTGTACCAAAAATCTAGTGCATACAGGTCAGTATAAAATTACAAAATATATACCTAGTTGTTATGTATGTATTAAATATTTATCATTATGCATATACTGACTCATTAAATAAATAAATATTTTGAGAAAAAAATTTATCAAGATGGTTATAATTTCAATTAAAGACTGATTCAGTACACAGTTTATATAGTGTTTTAATTTATACTTATATATTTTATCTTATATCTGTCGTGTATAAAATGTACGCAACATAGAAAATGTGTATAGAGGTTTTTATAATGTTTTATTGCATTTATTTTGGTAATATAGTTTACGTTATGCAATTAATGTAGAAATATAAGTTTTTATATTGTGATTTGGTTACCTTGTCTTTTAAATAGATGGTGACTTTACTTGCAGATATCATGTTTTTTTAAACAATAATTTAACGGGTTTGCACTAAAATAATATGAATTGAAAAAAATTACTTTAGTTCAGTGTAAAAATTTGAGTTTTTTTCTAGGTAATAAATTAGTTATACAGTATAAAATTCATACACAAGTTGCTATTATTACGTAGTTTATAATATTTGTAGCTTGGAATTAAATACTAGGTATCTTAATATAACCTAATTAAATTATCATCTATGTTATGTTTTGTTTTATGTTTACAATATATGTATTTGTAATTATTTGAGCTTGTGAAATTGATGATTTTTTTTTAAATTTTAATTATTGATAGCTGTCTGTAGTATATATTGAGATATATTTTAGCAGAATTTCAAGTTGCATATTATATAGTTTTAGTTTTATAGACAATGCAAGCGTTTTGTACTTATGGAACAATTAGTAGACAGTTTTAAATTAAATTATTGTAATTAAAGGCTAGTGAAAAAATATAGGTATCTGCAGGTATTGTTATAACTTATAACATACAAATATGAATATTATATCTGGTTTTAAAAGGTAAAATATGTTTGAACTTATTAATATCATCTATTGCAGTGAAATTTACTAGTGTAGAAATATTTTAGTGTTTGTAACAACTTGGCTGTGTATATATATAATATATATCGTGCATTGTAATAGACTATATATAAAAAAGAATATTTTACTTCCTTCCTCTCCACAAAAAACATTACATTTTTAATTATTTCTCAAGTATATTATTATCAGAATTATTATATAATTAATACAAATATTTACTTTATTTGTCATGAGATTATTTTAAATAATTATTATTATCAATCATATTGGAAATTATCCAATTGGCATATTTATTTTTTCAATTAAAATAATTAAAAATTATACTTAAAGTTTCCTATATTGATAATCAACGTAGATAGTGTCAATAAATTAAAGTCAAAAATATAGGTATATATATTTTTTAAATATAGTTAAAAACATGTTTTTTAATGAATTTCTTATGAGAATATAAATGCAAATTATAAATCAAATAAAAAATATGGCTATTATTATACTGAATCACCTTTTACACTCTTATGATTAATTTATTTTTATTTTTAAAATTTGTTGTATATATCTGTGGACTGTGATATTATTATATTACAGACATTTTGAGATAAAATATTATTATCAAAATATCTTAATGTGTTCACATATTAATTCAATATATTATGGTATATACATTCTATTTTATGTCTTATTAACAAGCAAATCGTATATGTAAATGTTCAGTTAATGATTGATTATATCCAACTACATACGTACAAAATAAATACCTAAATTTTGTATAATTATAGTAATTTTTTAAAATTATTTGAAATGAAATTGTATTCAATTGATTTTACTAGCCTCTTGCTAGTAAAATCAATTGCTTAAATTACCTTGACATACCTATAGTATTTTTAACATAGGTTTTTAAATAATCTTTTTTACCATGACTTTGATTGATACTTTAGTGTTTGTTTTAAAATAAATGTCAATATCAGTATATTATATTTATAATAGTAATTATATTATTGAAATATATATTACATCTTAATAAGTAAATTACTTGTTTACTTTTTTTTCAAAATAATATATTAAATATTTTTAAATGTTACTCAGTAGGTTGGTATCCTTTTGTCCTTTAATAGCATTTGCCATGTAGGAGGGTTTGTATGACATCATCAACCATGGGTCATTAACATCACAATGACTATATCATTCATTTAGATGTAATTGCTCTCATATCATATGTAATATACTGCCCTAGACCTTCCTGCATAATGCTCCAGTCTGATCAATTTCGAATCACAATAGAATTGTGCTTTTATTCTATTATACCATCAGTTTGTATTGATTATTATTATTATAGGTGTATTACAGGAAGTCGTCAAATGTAGATTTTAAATGTTTATTTAATATTATATAGTCAATAGATTGGTTATTTTTGGTACTATATAGACGAAAATACATTATTTGGACTTTTGAATTATATGATCTCTTGCCAACAATTTGCACTTCATTGCTACAAATTCTGATAAATCTTTAAAATTATTCTAAGATCTAGACAAAGAGAAATATTTTATTGGGTTTTACTGTTTTTTCTTCACAGACCTTGAGATACCATAATAGAAGTGCACATGTTAAAGGAATACAGAATAGGTAATGCAGTGTAATTATTTTTATGAAAATTCATTATTCATTGTTTATTATTATTATTATTATATTATTATTATTATTATTATTATTATTATTATTATTATTATTATTATTATATTATTATTATTAATTTAAATGAAATGTATAATTATTATAAAAGTAATTTGAAATAATAAATATTTAAAAATTTAAATGTTAAATAATATTTAACTATCCCGGAGTTGTGTAAGGTATTGTATTGATACATTGGGACATTAGGCCTTGTAACGTTGTTTTTACTTAACACAATTATTACTTATATGTTTTAAACTTATGTTGCACAGAAGTAGAGCAAAATAAAATAATGAAAACTCGCGATTTTTTCCCGAATAAAAGTAGTATAAACAATTTTTTTTTCATTGTTTCACGGAATGACTGTGCAATATTACTATTTAGTATTTTCTGCAGCGCGATATGACCCAATGAGGTAGAATTTGTTTTATTTTTTTAGGATAAAAATATAATAGTCATAAATAAAATATAATGTTCGATTTAAAAAAATAAAACATACTTTTTCGTAGTACAATGTGGCAATATACTTTAGAAATGTAGCAATAATAAACTGTTTTAATTTCGAATTATATGCTATTTAACAGTTTTTAAAAAAGAGAAAAATGTAATATACGAAAATAGTGGTTATTTCTGTATTATAGGTATGATTATAGGTTGATTACGATATGGTAGGTAAAAAAAAACATTTGATCGGTTTAATTTACAAAACGTTGGTATTTTCAGTAGGTATTTAAATAAAGTAAATAAATAATAAAAAATAAAATAAATAATATTTAATATATCTAAACCGATTTAAATAAAGAAGCTCGATTTAGACCCGCCCATAATAAATAAGATATTATGATGAACACCTGTCATACAAAATTATTGTTTCGTAATCCCATTTCAGTAATGAAATTATATTGATAGTTTTTCAAGGTTATACGAGTATTTCGAAATATTTTATTTCTTTGGATCGTTGTTTAATTTGATTGATTTTAATAATTAATTTAAAATATATATTCGCAGGATTTGTCTTATCTAAAAAATAAAAGGAAAGTGAGTCATTATTAGTTTAGATTCGTACTATGTAGTTATAGTGGGTATTTTGTAGTCTATGTAGCTGATCTCTCTTTATTCTGGTTTTATTTCAACGCGTGCAAATGATAAATGAAAATGAAATCCTAATTTCTCGTTGCATTTTCGCGATATGTTCTTTGAGCCAAACAAAGTTATCTACAAACATCTTGTTAAAAAGAAAAAAAATCGTAATGGAACTAATTAGGTAAAAACAATTATGGTTTAAAAAAACAATATAGTTATAAAGAATGAATTATATGGTCTGATTACGTACTAATGTTTTTTCTGTAATATTAGTACAGTGTACTTGTTTTAAAGAATTATATATAGAAAATTAATTTAGTTAATATTAAAAACATTTTTATTTTAAAAATGGTGTTACTATAAATAATTATTTTGTTATTTAATGAACACGTGAGAATATAGTAGTATGTTTTCGTGATTTATTGATTTAATGTTTTTTCTCTTGTAATTTATTATTTCTAAATTTCTTTGAATTATAAATAATTAAGAATATATATCGGTTAACTGTAAATTCATTTTTTATGTACCATACATATATACCATGTAGTTTAAAGTTCTATTTGTAAAGTGTATCTAGTTTTCTTTAGATCTTACCTATACTTTAAATGTATAGATCTGTGTTTTTATATACATGGATGTGTATCAAATCCACAAATGGACCTATATCAGTTTCTGGCCATGGTTTAATTCTAATGATAAATACAAACAATAGTTTGATTATTTTTCATCGTCTTATGAGTTTATTATTCCTTTTTTTTCTGGTTTTTAGGCTTCTAAAGACCATCTCATCTCGCGAGAGATTACTTTTATAACTAATAATTATTTGTAGTGTAGATTATTATATTTTGTTACTATTATGATAAACGACGATTTATCGAAGTAATTCATTTCACATTCAAATTTGCAAAAGCATATCTACATATTTGTAATTTTAATAATTAGCAAAAGTCTTAATATTATTTTGAGTCCTAAAAAAACATCTCGCTTTTAGAATCATATTTTTAAACATTATACACATATAAATAAATAAAATAATACTTATTATATTATTAATGTTTATGATATGAGTATATGGCAGAATAATATTTAGGTATATAATATTAGTTTTTCGTGGGATTTCTAATTACAATTAATATTAACACGTATTATAAAGGTAATTTATTTCGATAAATACGATTTTAATATATATAATTTTATATAATAGGACATACCTAATGTATTCTAATTTATAAGTATTATTATAATTGATGTTTAATAATTGTTTTATTTATTCATTTATTCACTTTTCTATTTTGTAATTATTATTATTACTTGTATTACTGATAAGCCGAAAAATGTCATATGCATAAATTAATAAAATAAATGTTTAATAATTGTAAATTGTATTATAAAAATCGTCCATTTTATCGTACAACCTATATCTGTAAATAGGAAAGAATAATTCATCAAACATTAAGCCCTCGACATATCTCTTTTGGTCTTGTTAAAAAAACACAATTGGTTATGTCCTAGATAGTTTGGCATCCATTGATTGTGCCGTGCGTGTGGCATGAGGCCAGATGACATTTTTCCGGACACTATTCTCGTCTTATCACTATACAAAAACGCTGGAAATTTGTGAATTTATTAATTTTTTTTCATTCTATTAAACACGATAAATTTTGCATTAATGAAAAAAGTAAAGTAAATTGTCAATTTTTAGTTATATATTTCGACGGTGGTATAAATTGTATTATCTTAGTTTGAATATTATATACTGTCCAGTTGCATATTATATGAATGAAATTTAGGTCGTTATTCACAGCTTGTAATATTCTAATTCGGTTCTTGGTGTCATATTTTAGCTATAATACTCATTCAGTTTGACGTGTCGTACGTGAAAACAAATGTGATGTGTTGATCGAATAACTAATAATGGCGTTTTTAAACTTTAACATTATGTATTACATTAATATCGTGTGGGATTGTCACGCCCTCTTCGTTTTTTTTTTTTTGGTTTTATTTTAGGGGAAGGAATTGCGTACAAACAACTGATTTAGCCATCGTGATATCTAAAACAAATTTATTTCTTGTGATTTACGCAAAATGCAATTATTCGCATATAAAACACGTAGAATATATGAAATGTTTTAAATAAAAACTTGTCAAGTTAATAATAAACACATGTTAGTAAAAATAAATAGTTAAATTACTTTTTTTTGTTGATTTATAAATTGGTTTTTTTTTATATATATACTTTTACGTGTTATTTCTCCTTTTAATAGTATTAAAATTTAATAATCACTTTTTTACTATTTATGCTACCATTGGTTATCTAACTTAAATACAACGTTTTTAGAAATTGTATACATACACAACATATATCTGTGTGTGTGTGTTTGCGCGTGTGTGTGTGTTATGATATATATATACATATATATACCTAGATATTTTTATAAATGATTTAAAATTAAATAATTAATCGATATTTAAGAAGAAAAAAATGAATTCGTTAAATATTTTAACTATATGAAAACTAAGTAATTCGTTAAGTAACTTAGACTAAAATTGACTTGTTAATGTTAATGCTCTGATGTTATCAATTTGGTTTGCACACAAAAAATTCAATATTCTCCGCATGGAATCAAAATGCAGGCTTAAAATGTTTACCTGTTTAATATGTATTAGCGTATTTTGACCTATAATAAACTCGATGAGGTGAACGTTTCCTGTTATTTTAAAATTGATTTTCCTGTATGTTACGAGTGAAAAAGAAAGATTTATGGTTTACAAAAAAATCTATACCTTAACCTTTGGTTACGTATATACGCTGTGTATATATAGGTATTACGTAGAACAAAGGATGGAAGGGTAATATATGATATACCAAACGTAATATACTTAACGGCCAGTGGCGGCGCTAGAGGGGGGCAAGGTAGGGCAAGCGCCCTACCCAAATTTGGTTTTGCCCCACCTTTGCCCTACCTTTGTTGAAGAACAAACGAAAATTTAAATTTCAAGTATTTATGTATTTGCTGCGTGTTCATATGTTTCGCTGTGTAACCAGTAGTGGCGCTAGAGGGGGGCAAGGTAGGGCAAGCGCCCTACCCGAATTTGGTTTTGCCTTATCTTTGCCATACCAGTCGAAGAACAAACGAAAATTTAAATTTCAAGTATTTATGTATTTGCTGTGTTTTTTTTTATGTGCATTCGTTTAGATAATATACCACAGAATACACTATCATTTAATTTGATTTTGAAATTGATTAGATTTTATTCTCATGATTTTTCCATGTATTTCAATAATTTATATTTACATCCAAATTCCATGATCAATTCGCCATGATCTTGCCCCCCCTAGAAAAAATGTCTGGTGCCGCCACTATGTGTAACTCGTTTTTTTTTTTTATGTGCATTCGTTTAAATAATACACCATAGAATACACCACCATTTAATTTGATTTCGAAATTGATTATGTTTTATCAGAAAACGCTAATAATACAGTATTTTCCATGTATTTCAATAATTTTTATTACACCCTTCTTATAGACGGGTTTTCACTAAATTCCATCATCAATTTGCCATGATGTTGCCCCCCTAGAAAAAATGTCTGGTGCCGCCACTGTTGACGGCTGACTGTGTCAAACACAAAAAACAAGCAAATTGTTTAAAATATTATTAGAATGTTCTATTGTAAACCTTTTATTATATTTTTAGGCTTTCATTTCTAAAATATTAAATTGTATTAATTTTTAAACAAAAACCCGGATTTTGTTGACATTTTAAAAATGTTTTCAATCTATGCATAATACTATTTATCGTTAAGATTTCGATTTATTTTGAATTAATACTTTTGGAATTACAAAAAGAAAAGAAAAGAAAATTCTATAATAATCGAACATGTTGACAACTTCTTTGTAGTTTTTCGAAAGTTAAACTTTAAAACTTAAAAATGTGACCTACGATTTTTGAATATTTTTTATTGTTAGAAAACCAGTACTAGTAAACATTTATTAATACAAATATTTTTTAGCTTGTAAAATTTAACTTTTTGTTTAATTGTTGGTTTATTTATGGTTTCCTTAGTATTAACCTAGTAGACCTAGTCAAATTTTTCTAATTAGGACATCCCAGAAAGTTCTTCAAAATTATTTATTACAATTTCGAGACCTTGTTAAATTGTTGTGCACAAGAACTCAATCCATTCCATCGAAATCCTTAGAGTTGGTATTTAATTAAACAGTACAAAAAACATATATCATAATTATTAATTAAATATAAGTTTTGAGTATGTTTCCATAGTAACATACTTAAAACTGTTTCTCCTACTTTATCTTTTTAATGGATTTTCTCAGAGTTAAGACCTGTGCATCTGGCTAGATGGGTTTTCTCATTCAAAACAGTATATTCACCAAATTGTGTGAGATATTTTGAAAATAAAAGATATATACATGTGTTTTTATCTTATGTGTACATATATGTGTATAATTGCTCACTTATAATATATTCTATATGATAAACCTTAAATTAAATGTTAAAGATTTTAATCCTAAAATTTAAATTTTGATTAAATCATGCACATAAAACATGGAACATTTAAAAAATTATATATTTAGTCCAAAAAGGGTAAAATTATGGGGAAAATTTAAAGTTTTTCTAATTATTATTTTTTTGGATTACAACAAAAAACGATATATTTTTATGAATATGGGATATGTAGACAATTTCATCCGATTGTGAGAAACATGTTACATGTATAACCAAATTAAATAAAAAAATTTCGAAATTAATAATATTGTAAAATGTAATATTATAATACGTTTGTTTGGTAACAAATTAAAGTAGAGATAATTTTGTAACTCGTATAATCTTGTTGTTTTCTTTGCGGATGTGTCATCACTTCTTATAAGTTCTAATATATTGAGTTTAAATCAAAGAATAATTCCTATTATATTTTATATACAGCTTATAGATAATATATAAATAAATAATAATGTTTTAGAAGACTAACCTGCAATTGTGTATGTGATTTAAATAGCGTGTGTATTTTTGATAATTATTATTTTATGACAAATGTCAACGTTTTATTTTTCACATTACTCTATGTAGTCATTTATTATATTAATAGCCAATACTGTAGGATTAATATATAAATATATTAACCTGTGTGGGCTGTACTTATTCTATATTTAACTGTTTACAGATTACTGCGGAAAGATTTTTGAGTTTAAAAACAAATAAATGGATGGAGTGTACACCACTTTAATTTAAATCAACACCATTTAAAAAAAAGTTTTAATTTATTTTAGTTAATCCACTCGGGTGGGTCCATTTTACATATTGAGATTTTTTAATATTTTGGATTATTGTTATTAGACAATTATATTCGGGTATAAAATATATGGTTTATTTAGTTAAGTTTTAATATTGAAAAATATATATTACATATCTATTTATTTTAAATGTCATAGACAAATGCATACAAATTGTCAAAAAGTTTTTACATACTCAAGGTTTATGTAATATACAATATATATAATTATAATTTTAAAGTAATATATTATTTATGTACTTATAATTTATATCTACACCGACATCTCCATTAAAAATTTTAAATCCTTAAAAATTCAAAATCCATTCCTCAAAAATTTTTAAAATGTTTTTATACACACACACATATATATATATATATAAGTCTGTGATAATTTAATCTAGTATATTAACTGTATTGTTCTATTTCAATGTTTAGAACATAAACACAATGGCTTCACACTACCGAAAAACTCTTCCATCGGCTGATGCTGCTTTAGCGTCAGAAGTTTTTGATCGTTTTTGTACAGCTTCTACAATGAAGACAATTCTTGGTCATTTTCGACATCTGTGTGAAATACTACGTATTAAACCTACTAACTTTCCTCAATTTTATCCAAAACTTAAGGTAAGTCTTTTTATTTATATACATTGAAAAGTATTTATACTATTATTACATTGTTTATTTTCAAACAATTATATAATTATTGAATCATACATTTATTTTAATTATTTTAATTTTTAGAATATTTATATTTTATTATTAGAAAAAGTGAAAGTTAATGAAAAAAATTAATTCAAATAAGTTAAATTAAATCAACAATATGGTGGCCTAAAGTAAAAAGTTAATATATAGCATGAAATAGTTTCAACTAGTTAAGTTAAAATGGATTAATTTAATTTAGAATTAATTTATGTCGGTTAAAAAAAGTTATTGTAATAATTAAGATTTTAATGTAGGATTATTTGAAATAAATAAAGATAATTCATTTTTAATATTTTTTAATATATTAAATTATAAAAATTATATATAAAACTATACGCTTGAAAAATTGAAATATTCAGGTTTTGGTAACCACCTAAGAATGTATTATCGACATAATTATGCAGTCAAATATGATCTTACATGTATTTGAGTGTTAAATATTCTATAATAGGAAAAATAATAACAAAATTAAAATTAATATAATATATATATTTTTTAAATAATCATTGTTTGTAAGTAACCAACATATGCAATATCTATTATTAGATCTATCACCAAGTTAACAGTAAATATTGTATTATTTATTTTATTATAAAATTATAGTTTTTCTTCTGTAATTCATTGAAATTATTAAAGAGATTGTAAAATACCAAAAAACTCTTTGAAAATTCATTGATTTAAAAAAATGAAGTATTTGTTTCTGTTTACTACTAATGATTAATTTAACAAAAATGTATAGAATCATTACTATACAATGCACATGAAATATGGATTTAGTATTCTTTTATAAAAAGTTAAAATTAGGAATCATAAAAACTTCAATTCAAACAAAATCGGGATATAGGAATAATGCGTAAATAACATTTTCAACCCAACCAATTAAGTATTAAATTTATATCAAATAACAAATTGAATTGAATGGATTTCGAACTTTGTCACCAGTGTGTTAACGAAACTGGATAATTATTATTTAATAACTGTAGAAAGTTAAGTTAATATAAATATAAAATATAAATTAGTTAATGCCTACTATTTTTAGTATTAATATTGGGTACACATTTTATTATTAATATGTTAGGTATAAATAATAGCACGTTAAACATTTTTTCAGACTATGTTATGTTCATGGAAAGCAAAAGCTTTATGGAATAAGTTTGATAAAAAAGCGAGTCATAAATGTTATAATCGAGGCAAAGCGTGTATGAACACAAGGGTAAAGTTAATTAAGTTGATTGTGTATTTTTTTTAAAAATAATGCAAATAATTATAAATAAATAATAATTTAGGTTTTAATAATCGGTTCGGGACCTTGTGGATTACGTGCTGCAATCGAAGCACAACTCTTAGGTGCTAAAGTAGTCGTGGTGGAAAAAAGAGATCGTCTTTCAAGAAATAACGTACTTCATCTTTGGCCTTTTGTCATTCAGGACCTAAAAGGGCTTGGTGCTAAAAAATTTTTTGGTAAATTTTGTGCTGGAGCAATCGATCACATAAGTAAGATTAATATAATATAATATATTAATTTACGATTAAATATGATATTTTAATGATGAATTTCTTACAGGTATAAGACAGCTTCAATGTATTTTATTAAAAGTTTCGTTGATTTTGGGTGTTGAAATTCATGAAGGAGTTAGTTTTGATTCTCTTTCTCCACCACCTGATAATGATGAAAGTATGTAATATCTTAATATTTAATATTTTTTAATTGTTGTCAATTCTCATTATTAATATATATTGGTGCTAAATTAATAAATCTATAATTAAGGTATAGATTTGTATGCTTTTACATATTATCATTGTTGTGTATATATAATATGCAGTTTGATGGGAGTAAAATATGTGGCCAAATTATTGAACATAAAGTTCACAGAAAAACTTTTTTCTTGATTTTTGAGTTATTCCAGAGAATATTTTTTAGTAATTTAATTTTATTACAAAAATTATGTATTAAAAAATAATTATTGGGATTTTTAAATTATCAATAAAATCTAGTTAGTGTAATGTAAGCATATCTGACTTAAATACTTCTATACTAAAGAATTATTATTATGAGACTGTTTTTATATTAATTTTATATACAATGTATGTAGTAAATGTAAGAAGTATAGTGAAAAAATAATTTTTATTATCAATTTTAAAATGTTTGTGTTTTGTTGGTATTTTTTTTATAAATTACATTTATATCATAATGTTTTTTATTGACTGTATACCTTAATTGTTACATAAAAAATAAATAATTAAATACTGATCCATAAAAGCATATATTAAGTTTTATTGATTGTAGTATAATTCAATGTTTTTTTTTGAGCATTTTTTTAACCTACAAATCTGAACCTTACACGTAATACAAATATATCTAATATATATATATGTGTGTTTGTAACTAACAATATTCTAATAAGTGTTACATTTTCTGTAAAGTAATATTTTATTTAAACAAAGTTTAGCATAATTATATTAAAATAAGTGTTCTATGTTTTGTGATATTAATAATATGTGTATTTGAAATTAAAAAAACAGAAATTGGTTGGAAAGCTAACTTTAGTCCAACAGATCATCCTGTTTCTCAATATGAATTTGATGTTCTAATTGGAGCTGATGGCAAACGGAATACCCTCGAAGGTATGTATTTTAAAAAATTTTTTAAAAAATGGAACTTCATAAATGAATTTTAATGTTAAAAGTTTTTAACATTTTTTTATCATTAATTATCATTTAGGTTTTAAAAGAAAGGAATTTCGAGGTAGGTTGGCAATCGCAATAACTGCAAATTTCATAAATAAACACACAGAAGCTGAAGCAAGAGTTGAAGAAATATCAGGAGTAGCTTTCATATTCAATCAAAAGTTTTTCAAAGATCTTTTTCGAGATACTGGAATCGATTTAGAAAATATTGTTTATTACAAAGATGAAACTCATTATTTTGTAATGACTGCCAAAAAACATAGTTTGATCGATAAAGGCGTTATTTTAAACGTATGTATTTTAGAAAGAATAAAATATGAAATATAAGCATCTTTGAGTGATATCTGAGTTTTTTTTAGAAAGTTATATTTTAGAATGTATAAATACAAAATAATAAATACAATTATAATAGTAAAACTCAAAATTTAGGTTATTAGCAATTTCTCATAAATTATGAGATTATTAATTACTATTAACTTTATTATTATTATTTTTTTATACTTTACTATTATTATTAATTATTTATATAATTATTATTAACTTTATTCATTTATAAATATTAAAAAAAAAATTTGTTATAGTTTAGAGATTTGTAAAGTTATTTACATAAGTATTAAAGAGTCCAAGTATGAAAATTAAAAAATGTAAACTTTATATATATACTTTATATTCGTAAATTTAATTAATCTTAGTTTGGTTAATTATGTAAAGTACTCTTAGTTTTTAAAGTTTTATATGTGGGTAATGAATTATAATACATATATTAGATATAACGCCCAACCTCAAATATCTGGGATAAAGGTGAGAGAAGAAGAAGAAGATATTAGAGATGATGTTTCAGTAGTAAACATATTTTAAAATACAGATTTATATGTAGAGGAGATGATTTTCCTAGGAAATTGTTATTTTCTCCTGAAAAGTATAAATATCCTAGAACTCTTCTATTAAAGTATGATATGTGTATCCTAGGTTTAATCATAATTTTGACAATCTTGTACCTAAATGTCTATTACATAAGTAGTTATATAAATTTAATATAATAATAGTTTAAACTGTTTTATTCTAAAAAATAACTTTCCATAAACATAGATTTTTCTTAACATTAAGTTCTAAAACTTCATTTTCTAAAAAATGCATACAAATCATTTTAAAATGATTATTATTATTATTATTGTAATTGTATTTTATAAACTGTGATTGATTTTTATTGTTTTATTTTAGTCAAAAGAAATAATTTTATTTCTACTATGTAAGACAACTTATCTATGCACTTGTTTTGTTTTTAGGACTACGCTGATGTTGCAAAATTATTAGCGTTAGAAAATATTAATAAAGAAGCACTAACAGAATACGCCAAAGAAGCTGCCAATTTTTCAACACATTACTCATTGCCTCAACTTGAATTTGCCGTCAATCATTATGGTCAACCCGATGTAGCTATGTTTGATTTCACTTCAATGTATGCTGCTGAAAATGCTAGTCATGTGATGCAAAGAAATGGACATAAGCTTTTGACTACATTAGTAGGCGACAGCTTATTGGAGGTAATATCTTTTAGTTTTCAGAATAAATTTATTTTACTGATTTGTGCACAAATTTTGAATTTTTTTTTAACTGATTTGATTTTTTAATATTTAATATTGAATACAAATATGTAAAAATGAATTTCCAGAAACTCATATTTTTGAAGTTAAGGCAATTTAAAATTTAATGATTTTGTGGTATTGAAGTATAAAATAAAAAATTAATCTAGTTAAACATTTTTTTAAAAAAAAAGTTTACAGGTTTTGGCAAATAATTCATTTTCAAACTCACTGGGAGATAAAAATACTTTATAAATGAAGTATTTCAGTCATTTTTCTATATAGAATTGGGGATGTAAACTAATCACATTTTATCTTCACCATTGTTTTTGTATTAACATGTTGAGATATTAAGGTTTAAAAAAAAAAATTGAATAATTTAACAGAAGCTAAACTATATTTAAGTCGGAAATACTATAATATCAATATAACTTTGTAGGTATGAGTTTTCGAGAATTAAATTTGACATATTTGTTTTCAGTATAAAAAATTTTTTTAGATAAAATACAACATTTGTGGTTGCTTGTGTAGTCAATGTACTAACCATTTTTTGTTTTTTTTTTTTTTATTACTAACGAATAATCATAAATTTGTATTTATAATACAAAAATGTAATAATCTAACCTGTATAATTATTTTATAGCCATTTTGGCCAACTGGCTCTGGTTGTGCTCGTGGTTTTTTGAGTTCAATGGATGCTGGTTGGGCTATTCGAAATTGGTGCTCTCCGGATTCTAATCCATTAGATGTATTAGCTGAACGAGAGTCAATCTATCATATTCTCGGTCAAACGACACCTGAGAATTTACATAAGAATATAGCTAGCTATACGGTTGATCCACATACAAGGTATCCTAATTTAAACACACGTGCAGTACTTCCTGTGCAAGTTGTAAATTTATTCGATTGTGATGACAAGACTGTTGTCGAGAAACTTCTCAAAGCTCCTCGTCAAGCGATCACTCCTGTCCAAGATATTCCTAAAAAACGACGACGAAAAGGTAATTTTTTAAAACTATTTTTTTTAAAATATACTGTTTTATTTTCCTATTAAAAATATTTTTATTTAAATATTTGAAAACAGTCCGTTTAGCTGCACTCAGTCCTGCAATAAAGGGTGAATAATATATAAAAATACCACATTACCTAATTGTGTGTTCTCTCTAACATGGCGTGTTTTCCTTTTTTTTTTCTTTTCATTACTGTCAATATTGTTTAAAAAAAAAATTGTTAAAATTAGAAAAATTATTAACTATTGTAATATATTTCAGAAAGTCAAGTACATCAAGAAACATTACATGTTTGGTTAAAAACTCAAGTTGAACCTTATGATTCAATATTTGTAGAAGACTTGGCGAAATCATTTAAAAATGGATTAGCGCTGTGTGCGGTTATACATAGGTATCGTCCAGACTTGGTAGATTTCTTTTCTCTTTCACCGTCAGATGTGGCGAAAAACAATCAATTGGCTTTCGATATATTGGAACACGAATTTGGAATACCCCCTGTAAGATATATATATACTTAATTGATTTGGTTTGTACGTATAAAATATTTTAATAACTTCTTTTAATATTATTTTTTTTTTTTTTTAGATTATGTCTGGTATTGAAATGGAGCAGTGTGATATACCTGATATTTTGGCTATGTTATCTTATTTGTCACAAGTATATGATACTTTCAGACGAGAGATTCCACACATAAAACATCCGAAATTGGTATTAGTTATTTTTAATTTTACACATTACATGACTAATCTAAAGTTCTGCTAAAATTTTTTTTTTTACCAAAATACTAATTTTATTTCTTTTCAAATATTTGTATGAAATTATCTTTTGGAAAATTTTTAAGGCTACTTGTATATGTATTTAAATAAATGATGGCAGCCTCTTGGAAGTAATGCATAAACAATTTCCAAGAAATTGTCGGTGACACATGAAAAAAAAATAGGCTACTTATTAGAACCTGTTAATTAAAAAAATATTTTACAATTTGTATTATTTAAAGGAATTTTAAACTATTTTTTATCTTTGTTAACTACACGAAAATTGTATCTTCAATTATTTTTTTAGAAATAAAATTAGAAGATTTATTATTAGATAATATAAGATATCTTTATTGTCATTAATTACGGAACGTTTAAAAGTTACATTAGGTCATTGTGAACCCTAATAATTTACTCTGCCCAAATTTGTAAATTTAAAGTATTGTAACTAGAAATAAGATTTATATGATTTTTTTTCAAATCAAAATAAAATGTGTACTATACATATATTAAATATGTTTTAAACAATTTTAATATAAACAACATTAAATTCAAATAAAAATTTGTTTAGTAAACAAAAAGCCCTTATGAAACCATTAAAAGTTGAAGTTTAAAGTCTAGGTTTCTAAGTTCCGCATTTACTTTGGCCCTGTTTTTTAATTTAATTTAATTTAACTAATTTAAATATTAATTTAAATCTAATTTCCTTTAGGAAGACAGTGATCACGGACAAACACCAATAGAAAGTCGTTTTAGAATTAACATTGCAAGAAATAATACTTTTACTCCTTATTCAAAACCACTGTCTACACTGGCAAAACCTATATCACAGCCACGTAAACGATCAGGAGTTAATAATATATCTGCAATTGATAAAAGTACATCTTCTATGCAAAGACGTAATAGAAAACGGCGTACAAACATAAATAATGGAACATTGGTAAGTAAAGTCAAAACATTTATAATTTAAGACAATGATTTTCTATAAATATTTGTTTTTTGATAAAAGAAAATAATGGTTAATAATTGAATTTTAATAATAATAAGGCACAAATAAAAAAACGGCTGCATATACGAATGCAACAAATTTATATTAGAGAACCTGAAGAAAACGAGGTTTTAGAAAATAATATTAATCACGAGGAGTTTAAAGAACGTGCTAGAGAGTTGGAGAAAAAATTGTTTCCAAGTGTAAGACTGAATGTGTTAACAATTGTGATTACGTGTTTGTGTGTGTGATTTTTTTTAACTTATCCGAATTTTTTTTTCAAATTAAAACAAAATTAAGTATCTTAAAATATTAATATATCTTAATTGTTACTAATAGTACAATATTTTCTGAATCTTGTTTAGAATTTTAATTGTCATTCTACAAAATATTTATCTTATTTTAATACTTATTACAGACGTTTTTCCATCTACTGAATGTTCCTTATAAAAAATCTCTACAGTGTTCAGTTATTTTCAATTATTTGTGTTGTAAAAAATAATTGTAAAGTAAATAAAACATAGAATCGATTAACAATTAATATTCTTTTATTTTTTATATTAAAGTTTTGTCATTTATATGTAAAAAGTGGGTTGAACCTTTAAAATTAAAAATACGAATCGAACTAGAAACAAAAATGTCAACACTTAATTAATAGTACATACTATTATTGGTTTTTGTGTTTTATAAAAACATGCCTAATTGTGTATATTTTATTTTTAAATACAATAAATCAAATAGTTTGGTTTGAAACTAAATTAAAACGGTTTGGTTTGATATACTAAAATTATGAGTTTGATTTACCTGTGAAAAATAATTTTTAAATTCTCTATTTATACTTGTATATTTTTATACTTAACATACATGTTGAGTTTATCAAATTATTTTTTATATTTTTATGTTGTTCATAATTTACTTTAATATTTCAGTCATACTATATTCAAAGCTGGGCTAATCACTTAATTTTAGTACGTGACCTAAATTACTTAAAGTTACTCTCTACTTGCTTACATGTAAATATAACCTGTAAATAATGAAAACACTTTAATTTTAAAGATATATTGAGATTAAAATTCATGTACCATTTTGTTGGAAACTATATTGTAGTTGATAACTCAATTTTTTACTACAAATCCTGTATAAGATGGGTGTATACTTATAATTTTTTCTTCTAATATATATCAGATTATTATAACAATTACATGTTTAATGTTATTAATAATGTTAGCTCACAAATTTTGTGTAGTAAATTTTTTTTTTTTTATTGAATAATTTTACGAGCAAACAATTGGGGCACACATTTTTTCGGTTCTTTTTGATTTTTAAAATTTTAATACCAAGTAATTTTTAACTTTTTAATCTACCATAGTAATGAGTTACATTAATAAGGGAAAAAAGTAACCTGTTATGTTACGAACTAGTGATTTCTAGAAACTGTCTGTCACAGCTTTGATTATATTTTTAAATTTAATTTGTGATGATTTAAAAATTTATCAAATATAGTTATGAATCATTGAATGTTGAATTTATTTATAACATTTTATTGAAGTAATATACAACATTAAATATTTGTTTTTAGTGTTTTATTTATTTATTGTTTTTATGCTACTTCAGCCACGAGACATTCGTGTTCAATTAGATTGTTCTCCTCGATATAAAATGGAGGAAGACATTTCAGTACGGGCTAAAGAAATTGAAGCAAAACTCAAAGGTGGACCAACTCTTGATAAAAAACCTAAAGACCTTTTGAGAGCAATTGGTAAGAATATAATTAAGTTTTTTATATTTGATAGTTTATGTGTTTAATATAATTTTATTTAGGCAAAATTGATAAGAGTGATTGGAACGTGAAAGAAATTGAACGAAAGATTGAGGAAAATAAAATGTATGCTAAGCATGTTAAAAATGGCACTGAAAAAGTACCTAAATGGAGTCGACCACAATTTGATGATAAGGTTAATATTATTAAATATTGTTTTATTATATTTGTTTTAACTTTGTACTTAAAATTATTATTAGGTTAGTGCAATCAAGAAAAAACTTCATGTAAAAGGATATTTAGAAAACGAAAATGACAACAAAAAATACCATGATATTGATGATAATTTAAATAAACTGAATAGAAAAATTAAAGACGGAAATATTTTAGATCAAGGTCAACGTGGTGCTAATAAAGTCTCAGCAATGGCTGCTCATTTAGCTACGATTAATAAGCAACCGGAACCTCTACTTCAACGATCTGTAAGGAAACATTTTTTTCTTTGTACAGTATTGAAGTTGTGTTTTATTATTATTACTAAGTCAGAAAATTATATTATAGTCTAAAAACATATTAAATATATACATGCAGATATGTCCTAAAACTTACCAACATATGTTTAAAAAAAAAAATTCTAATATTTTATTTTACAATTAAAGTTTAATAGGTTTACCAAAATACCCACTAAAAATGTTATCTTTAAAAAACAAAAATAATGTACTATATTAGTTATATATAAGGTTATGGTGAATTGATAAATAAATTTAAGGGCATATGCACTACTAAAATATATTTAATTAATGAACAAAATTGTTTGTTACTTCATTTTTTTTTTTTACCAAAAAAGATGCAAAACATAAATAAATATCTGCTGTAATTATTGTGTTTAAATTCATCAATAATAAAGGTAGTTGAAGTGTTTTGAAATTAGCCCAGTAGTAGATTAGAAATTGAATAGATAATGCAAATGTTTACATGTCATTTTTGGAATTTGTATACTGTTCATATGGGAAACTGAATAAAAAACCAATAAATGTTGTTAACCATTTTCAATTAAATTAAATTTGTTTTTCCTACTAATTTATTATTATTATTTAATTAACTACTTAAAAACTTAAATTATATACCTTAATAGCGCATTTTTTTAGATGAAATATCTTGCTCTTTTCACTTTTAATTTGAGGTCTGGTGTTATATGAGTTATGAATTAAATAAATAACCTAACTAAAACTTTTTTTTTTTTAGGGTACTAAAAATGCCATAATAATTCCACAAGGTGGTAGTGAAACATGCCATTTTTGTAAGAACCGTGTTTATTTAATGGAACGGTTAAGTGCAGAAGGCAAATTTTTCCACCGTGGTTGTTTCCGTTGTGAATATTGTCTTACTACTCTGAGATTAGGCAATTACATGTATGATCGAGAAGGTAAATATGACAATCGTTTCTATTGTTCACAACATTTTGGAATGACCGGAACACAGCAAATGAGATCTCGACGAAAATTCGAACAAAAGACTGAACCAGATTTAGGAATTAAACCTATTATAGTTTTATCAAAGGCACCAGAAAAAGTTTGTTGATCATAAATGAGTACATTTTCGTTGTTTGATAGTGATTTAATTTATTAATTTTGTTTAGACCAAGGCGTCAATGGAGTCGTTAGATCGAGGTGAAACACCTGAACGGGTAGAATTTGAAAATTTAGATTTAGAAGAAGATTTGGCTCATAGTGAAATGGATGAAGATGAGTGGACAGATCGTAATTTTGGCGCTTCAGCTAATGAAATGCTTTCTTCTGATGAATTATCTGAATTTAGGTTAGTGAATATAACTTATTCATTTTAACTTTACTGTATTTAGAACTTATTACTATAAAAATAATTTATAATTTTGGTTTAGTGATAGCGATAGTGACGAGAATCAAAACCCAGAATTGAATGTCAGCAATAAAGACCAAAAATTATTGTCGATTAATACCAATGTAGAAAATCTATCTAATAACATTGAAGACGATGGATTAAGTTCCCAAAATGAGTCTGATGAGTCACAGGATCGTTTCAGTTACAAAGAATTCGATAGTGGAGGTAATTTGAAAACTTTAATATTTTTAAATTTATATATATATATTAATAATTTCTACATATTTGTACTATAATTACAATTCAAAATAGCCATATTGTTAATTTTAATTTTAGAAAAAAAGTTGATGGTAAAAAATTTATTTAATATATGGTCATTTACTTTCTTCCATCACACTTTGTATATTTGTCTTTCCATTTAAATATTTTTAATATATTTTATGAGATATTTGATATTGATATGTTCTTGTAAAAAAAAAAAATTAAAAAATGTTTTAGATGACGAAAGCGACACAGCAACTGAAGGAGAAGAAGATATCAAAGCACGTGAAATAAGAAAACAAGAAGTTTGTTTACGTATTCCTGACATATCTACAGCTACTACAGACACCGGATCTGATACAGAGGTGATATTTGTCACTCCTGAATTAATAGAAAATAATGTTACTTCTTCAGTCTATGTAAATAAATATGAGGAAGGCAACTCAATACCGAACAAAACTAATAATGTTAATAGTAGTACATCTCAAAATTTACTGAACGCTAATAGTCAAACAAATGCAATATCGAATAATATTTGTAATCCTGATAAATCCACAAATAGTTGTCTTAGTCCCAACAATAATTATACAAGTAAAATACCTTCATTAGAAAAGCAGGATGTTTTGTTAAATAGTATCATTATAACAAACGAAAACAAAAACAGTATAAATAATATGTGTAACTTAAGTTATGCACAAGAAACTGAGAAAGATATAAACCTGAATTTGACAGACAATAGAAATTCTAGTAATGAGTTGATGAATGGAAAGAAAGAAGTTTTTTCAGGTGTTAACAACAAACATTCTGAAATTGTAACAAGTAAAGTAGACAATCATGAACATTTTTTGGATTCTCCAAAATGTAATAGAAAACAACAGCAATTAAGTCTGTCAATAAAAACAAACGATGGCTATAAAATAGAAGGTGATGGTAATAATATCCAGTCGAATAATTTCATCAATGATTCCCATTTGTCAGAAACAGGTGTTGTTAGAGTAAAAAATCATAGTAAGCCGATTAGATTGAATGTAGTGACTACTGAACCGTATCCAAAATATACACCGACAGTAGAAAAAGCTATTAAAAAGTATGAAGACAAACAACCCAAAAAAGAATGTATTGTTATGTAAAAAATTTCAATACAAGTCAAACAAGTACTCATATTCACTTAACACATACAAAAAAAAAACACACACACACACACATACACATATATATATCAAAGTAAAAAAAAATATTAAAATTTTTAATTAGCAAACTTAATCGAATATAATAATATATTAGCAACATATACCCTATTCACTTTAAAAAGCGATCAGATTACTGTGATCAGATTAATCTGACCTAACCTAACCTGGCGCTGCGGGGTAACATTTGATACATCATTTGTTGCGCATGGGTTACTTTTTAAATTGAGTAGGGTATTGTATAAGAATGTTCACAGATATACATAATATAAGCCTTTCTCATGAGTATCACGGGATGATGTATACAATCAGGTAAAAAATAATGATGGGAATTTCATATTGTGATTATTTCTTTTAATTTGATTTCTCGAATTTGGTATTTTAATATTATGTGTTTTTCCTTTTTGTATTTTATATAATATTGTAATTTTTACCAAGGCTGGGCAAGCTAACTATTTTTTTCAACTTATTAAATTGAGTTAATATAAATAAATATAAAGTAAGTTGAAAGCTTTTTAATTAATAATAAAAAACAAATAAAAAATAAGAAATATTTAATATTGAACATAAATATTATTCTTAATATAATAATTACATATAGTTTTTAATACTATTATGTTTATGTTACCAAACACTGTAAACAATACTATATGATAATTGATGTTGTATATATTTTGACTAATCTAATTTCTAAAATAAATTTAACTTGAACATTCAAGTTAACACATTTATTTTAAAGAAAACTACTTATTAAGTTAATAATTCTTAAAAAAAAAAGTAACTTCATTAAAATTAACTTAACTTTTCACTGTACCAGCCTTGATTTTAGTTAATAAAACCTACACCAGCGATGCCTAACCCAAATGCCAGTGCACAAAAATATTAAATTATTTCTTTAAATTAATATAATTAAAGGATTTTTTTTAAAGAACAATATTCTTGATTTTGAGCGAAATGTTCCTATTATGGTTTTGCAATAATTAGCAAATATTTATACAGTTGATACTTTATTTGATTTTCCAAATAGTTTTCTTAAGTTTAAGAACGGGCAGAATGAAGACATTAGTAGTTCTTAGCTACCTTACAAAAAGACTATTTTCGTTAGACTTTTACGTTTTACTTTAAAAAAAATTCATATAAAAATTTATCCTGCTCTTTACCTATACCAGCAAAGTCGTATCTGGGGGGGGGGGGGGGGCGGTGGAATGCATGGGGTCTGGACTTTTTTCAATATTATACGAGTCATTTAATCATTTTTTTTATAAAAAAATAAATCATCACTTTTAGTATAAATACTAATATATTCTATCATAACAATCAGCAAATGTTTGACAGAACCAATACTTATTTAATAAACAAATGTTAAACTATAAATTCAGTATAATAAAGACTGAAAAGTTATAAAATATATTATGGATCCTCTCTCCTCAAAAAAAAATTTAGATACGGCCTTGCAGGCCAGTAATAAATTCAAAATGTTCCAATATCATACATTGCTTTTATTGCATCCTGAAAAAAATTAGTTACAAATGGAGATATTGAGGTCATCATTGTTTTGGTAGTAGTTATTTGGTTAGTTTATTATTTGAGGGCCAAATTAACATCCATTTCATTAAGACACGTTTTTGTTAATGTGGTCCGCAGAACACAAAATGGTTGGGCATCACTGGCCTACAACACATGCATTTGTGTACACGATGTATTTGGAATTGTTGAATAATAAGAGTAACTAACAATTTTTACCATAAGTATATGTTCATTTATTTAAACCGAAGCTTTCAACCTGAATTATCTCTATTTCGAGCATTATAATTTAAGGGGTTAAGGTTCTTAAACATTTCAGGTTATAGTGATTTGGGTTTAATCAAACATTCAGATCAATTTGAGTGTAATGTTAAATATCGATTTGCCCTAAATTTTGTTGACGAATATATGGGAATGAAGTTGTATTAAGTATCCTAACCAGTTTATTTTTCTTTCTTTAAGAATCTCAACTATACTTTTGTCTTTAAAAAGTTCATTTGGGCCTTTCAGTTCTTATTTTACATTTCATACTATTTGGTCTATTTAAGAAATTTCCTTCCAACCCTACCACACCAGTTTTCTATGATCATCGATATTGGTCATGTCTCGCATGCATATGAAACCTTGGCTTGTGTCTGTGTAATACATTTTTTTTTTATGAAAAATATCATCTTTAACAGAGGAAAATAAAAAATAAATTATGTCATATGTTTCCTCGCATTGTTTTTATAGTGGAATTGATTATGGGTTTTTTAAACCGTTTTAAATAATTCAGATTTTTAGATGCTTGGCATATGTTATATATGTATTCATTAAATTAGGTTTTTTCAGGTGTTTATTTTTGCATAATTCGGGTTGAAAGCCTTAATTTAAACATGTGTTAATTCATTATTTAAATGGTTGGTAGTTTTTTTTTTTAAAGGAGAAAGGCTTGTTTTTGTATGTGTTTTTTGTCTATTTTACTGTAAGGCGAAATACATTTTATATGTGATTAATACCGGCTGAATTATTATGTGTTTATTAATCAAATTTTGATTAAATGTTTATTAACTTTTAATATTAAATATAATAAATTTTTTTTTTTTTAATAAACCGTGTGTACATAATACTTTTAAGAAGTTACGTAACAATAAAAATTATTTTGAATACTTTAAGTTTTTCATTTGATTGTTTTGTGTCCGAAAGTTTAAAGTTTAAATCGCAAAATCGATAGACTTTAGACAAATATAGGTCATGGACCATTTATAAAACGCCGATATTTATATTTCTCATTATTTTTGTTCACGTATACAAATTACGTTTTCGTGAAAAAGATATAAAATATTTTCTATTTGTTTTTATAGTGATTTTTGAAATAGGGTATGACTTCTTAATTGTATTATTTACATAAAATACAATGCGTGTTGTATTTTATGTATGAAAATATCTATTTTTGTTTTTATTTAATAATGTGTTTAAATTTGTATTTTCTTTTCAGGTCGCTACCGATTATTATTCGACGAGTTCGAACAATAATTCTGCCACGGAAATATCTACAGACTCTGAATTCGAACGAGACGATAAAACGCCCACGAGACACAACATTCCGAATATAATCGTTAGCGAAAGCAGCGTTCAATCGAAACGTAACACACAAGAAACAAAAGTCGACCCCCTGGTACCGGAAAATCCGAAAATAGCTGAAATTGTGAATCGAGCTCAAAATCGATCGAATTTCGTTCCGTTCGCCAGGCCTGGATACGAGCTCAACCGAACGCAGTCCACAGAAGGCATCGCTACCAAACGTTCGTTAGAGCTGAAAAAGTTGTATTTGTTCGCCGGCAACGATAACGGGATGGCCGTAAAAAAATCCGGCTCTTCGGCGACTTTGGATACGAAGTTCAAAAGCTTTGTCGACCAAATATCCGAGCATCAAAAGAAATTGCATCCCGCGCCCGTACCCAGCCCCGCCATGCAGGCGTTCTTACAGAATGCGAGTGCCACCGTTGTTAATAAAAATGAGAAGAAATCAAAAGAATTGTCGGAAACGAACGCATTCGAACACGTGTGTTTCAAACATTCGGGGAAACCGAACGGAGACTGCCATGAAAACAACGAAACCAACCATAAGACGATCGAAGTGAACCGTAATCAAGAGAACGATAACGAATCGCGTCCTCGCAGTCCAGCCCACGAGACTTCCATAATTGTACCGGAGTTCCGTCATTCTCAAAATGAAAATGAAAATGAAATCGAATCCGATTCCTTGTCGACGGATGCTTCGTCCACATATACCGAAAACGGTCTAGAGATACCCGGAGTTTCGTCCGACGAAAACGACGATGTCCCGGTCGAGAACCACAGTTTGCCAAAACTAGAAATCCATAATTCTCGGGGTGAACTCATGAACGATACGGAACAACAAAAAGAACAAATGGCGGATTCCGAGCATATACGCAAGTACTCGATGGACAACGGGTTCAATAAAATTATCACTGTTCCGAGTCCGACGAACGACAAGCACGTTATGAACAGCGAAATATTAAAACACGTTTCGACTACTGCCGATTTGTTTATGAACGGCAGTGCATCGAAAAGTCAACAACGAAAACGAATTGGCGCGTCCAGAATCCGATCATAATGACGATGATCATACGGTTGAAGGACAGACCGAAACGGAGCTTTCCGATTGGGCAAGAGACGACGACGTCGGAGTGTCTGAAGCATGGGACGATTTCGTACAGGTCCCGATTAAATCGTTGACGTACAGAAAACACCAGAGGCCCAAATCGAAACGTAAGCTTAGGAATTCTCCAAAGAAAAGACCTACCGAAGACTTGGACGAGTATGGTCATGTGTGTGGAAAAATCGATAGCGAAAATATCGAGTTCATGGACACTGTCAGTGACAACGACACTAACGAACACGTTGCTGCCTTAAATCAAACGTTGTTACAGAACACTGGTTATGTAGAATTCGTCACCAATCCTCAGACAGACGACGAGCTTAAAACACCAGTTGTCGAGACGTTGAATGCTATTTATAGTTTATCGGTCGATAAGGATGATAACGATACAACGACGACTAGCGATTTGACCACAGTGATGGATCTTAATAACGATGTCGATGATGATGTTTTAACCCCGATGGCTGACACAGACATAAACAATACTTATCATGAGTACGTGAAACGTTTACAAGAAAAAATCACACCGTTCAACAATATAAGAGATTCCATTGATATCCGTAAAATGAGAAAAATTAGTAAGGGAGAAAAATTGGATATAAACGAATTGAAAAATGAGAATGAAGAGCAAGAATTAAATTCTACTGTTTACAAGATCCAACAGATTACTAAGGAGAGAATGAAAGAAAAAAATTTAATTCACGATATGGTTATGAGTAAAATAACTAGTAAATCACCTCATGAAAGAAAACAGCGTCGTAATAAGAGCTCTCCATTTTCTTCTCCACAGTCTAATTCAGAAAATTTTAAATTTGCAATACCATTTGCAGTTCGTCAATGTGATACAGACGCAAAGATTCGTCCTTCATCTCTTTTCATTCCGATTAATAGTCCATTAAGTGAAAGAAAAACTGATAATTTAGTTAAACAGAATTCCTGTGCAGAAGCATTTTCATTACCGGACATTCGGAGAGCGTTATTTGAGGAAAAGACGACAACATCTGGTATTGCTGAAATATTGAAGTCAACTGAAGAAATACGTGAACACGCTAGAGCTAGAGCCAGGTTAAAGAGTGATTCAGAATTGGGTATAAGTCCTGAAGACAAAATTAGACAGCTTAGGGAAAAGTTGGAAAGGAGAAAAGCAGTAAGAAGTGAATGTGACGGACTTTCATTACTTACAAAAAGTAAAAGTTGTCATTCAATTGACGAATTTAAACTTGATATCGCCTTGGTGAGCTATTGAAAGTGTTAAAACCATGTGATTTTCTATTTTTATTTTATTTTGTGACGATTTACTGTTGTGTAGTGTGACATACCGAAAATAAACGATCAAATAAAGAATGATCGTCCAGAACGAAAACGTAGTATTACTCAAACTGTTATGGCTGCTCTATTTCAAAAGAAAACACCATCGCCAAACAAAATTCGTTCTCCTTCTAGTCATCAGACATCTCCGTCTAGGTTTAAGTTTCTAATGAGTGGCAAAACAAAAGAAAAATCTCAGGTAATTATTTTATTATCTAGGAATTAATTTTCATTTAAACAAATATTTAAGTAATTGTATAATTTTCAAAATAATATATCTTGAACTATGTGTTTAGGCTATATTTTATAGAGAAAGAAAAAGTTAATATCTTATATATTCCAAATAAGTATCTTGAATATTCCAAATACGCTTGAATTTTTAATTCTTGTAATACTCTTTGTTTTATATTTGATAAATGCAAATAATATATTTTGATTTTTGATAATTGTTTTACTTTTTAAATTTCAGTCTGCAGATAATGTCATTACATTTGTTGGAGATTACGTACGTTTTTCTTCTTTAAGAGTAGTTTCTTTTATTTTCTTATAATACTCAAAAATAATATGTAGAACTATTTGTTAATAAATATAGTAATTAAAATATCACGTTAATAGTAGATAAATTAGATAGTGTACACATCGATAGTTAGAAGACAATAAATGTAAGTGACACTTTTTTTAAAATTACATTTTTTCGTTTACATTGTACAGAATATCGAATTTTGAAATTTTTGTTGTAACCATCAATGATAAATTTTCATCTTGTTATATAGTATGTACATTACATACTGTCACATACAACAATAATTGGAAATTATCACTGTTTTAAAAATGGTTATTTATCACAATTCTTCTTGTTGTAAGTGCTATTTTTTGAAAAATTATTCTTTTTCAAATAAAAACTTTGATTACGTATTATATATTACACAAAATGTAGGTAGTTAAGTAAATTATTGCTTAGATCTCAAAAAAGTGTTTTTTTTAATACAATGGTATCGTTTAAAATTATTATAATCATAGGTTTTCAGAAAATTTGTAATTTGTCACTTATAATAATTTGACTTCTAACCATCAAGTCATATTAGTAGTTCCTATCACTTAGTTTTCCATATTAATTTGACGTATAATTTTTCATAATGTATTGCACTGTGTCAAAATCAATATAACCAGTAGTTTAAACACATATAATAATTATTTTATATATATATATATATATATATATATATATATATATATATATATATATATATATATATATATATATAAATTGATGAAATATTACTTTGTTTAATTTATTAAAAATCTGTTTGTTATTTTATATTTTAACCCATTTTATAACTTTAGAAAATATTGTGTATTTTTTTACAATTATATGTTTTTCTTGCAAAACACATTTTTGGAACAGTAAATCTCAAATCAATATAATTTGAACAAAACTTTGTGAAATTATGATATTCAAGTTCGCTATTTTCAGTGATGGCAGATAACTGCTATAATATTATCCACATTTAATGGTAAAATTTTCCAAATTAAATTTCCACTTCAAATTGAATTTCTGTGAATTTGATTTTTTTCCTTTTAAAATTTAAGTTTAGTGCAAGTTACAGAATTTTGTGAGCAAAATCTGGAATTTTGACATTGCATTAGAAATAGTGTCTACATATCATTTGGGCCTATATATAATTTATATTGAAATATTAAATTCTTAAGAACAGTAATAATACTTGGAACTCAGAAAACTGATTGTTGGATACTCGTTTTGTTCTGCTCATTTTGGCGCTAAAAATAGTGTTGTATAATTATATCAAATTATAAAGGTTTGGTTTTCAAAAAAATTAAAAAATGTTATGATTTTCTAACCACGCTTGAATTAGATTTGAATCATAATATTTAAAATTACCGATTTCCTTAAAATACCATTGTAGAATTTCGCAAATACATTAAATCACATTTAAATTTGTTGTCATGAACCGAAAATTATAAATTTTATATTGAAATTTTTGAATTGCTCATAAGCAATTTAAAGTAATATAGTAAGTAATATTTTAAGTACCATGCAATGGAATTTTTTGAGAATGAGTTTACTGAACAAAAAAAGTGTTAACTGTATATTGATAATAAACAAACATATTACCAAATTATTCTTCACTTTAGGATTTTAGATTTATACATATGTTTTACATTTTAGGATAAAAAATTAATTCCAGCTGCCGGAGATAAACCTGTACAGTATAAATCGAATAGTGAGTCAGAGATTAGACGTCGTTTAATAGATTCATTGGCTCCACCTGTGCCACCATTACCATCTTGTTATAATATTGATAATCAACAATCAGGTAGTTAAACTTGTATTTAAATCAGTTGTGGCTTACATTAAACAAATGTATACATATAATATGTTTCTTCTAATAGACAATGAACCGAAAAATATTAAAGCAGATGATGACCATAGTATTCTGAGTGCAGACAGTAGAATGTCAAAGTCTGAAATTAAAATTGCTCGACAATCCCAACGCAAGAGGTATTGCTTATAATTAATTAATATTTTTTTTTTTGTTTTTTTTTTTATTAAACTATATTTTTGATAATTATTATATAGGTTGCGTATTGCTCAAGAGATTCAAAGGAAATTAGAAGAATTAGACGTCAAGCTCAAGATTCTAGAAGCTGAAGGTGTCGAAGTTGAGAAGAAGCTGAGAGGAGAAGGTAATAATAATTATTAATTTTTATTTGATTATTGTTAAAAACATTATTACTATTATGTATGGCTTATCTCTTTATCAGTGAAAATGTTTAAACCATATCCTCACTGATGCCCATCATGGCTTTCAGCCTAATCGTTCAACTTTGACATGCAACCTTGTTTTATTTTCTTATATATTTGACTCCTACAGTCAAATCGATTAAATTTATACAGATTTTTTTAACGCATTTATTTGAATAGCTTGATAATTCGCTCTTAATCAATACTCTTGATGTCATTGACAATTGGTGATCCAGTGCTTTCTTGGCTGTGATTTTATCTGGTTGATCGGGCTTTTTCTGCATTTGTCATTTGTTTGTCTGGTGTTCTATAATCTTCAATTAAAAACTTTTTTGCAAAACCTACCAATGCTTATCTTTATATATACATATATATTTTGAAAGTTTGTTTTGCATTTTTATGGCTTGTCCAGTGTAAAAAATAAAATAATATGGTTATCAATCAATATCATTTAACAATTGGTTCTTTTTGCATTTAGGAGATGAAGACAACGAAGATGAACCATCTCTTTTGCACACATATTGTGAACTGATGAGTGAAGTGAATCGATTGAGAAGAGAAGAACGTGAACTGGGGCTACAAGCCCAAGAATTAGAAACAGAAGATAGTCTAGCGAGACATGAAACAATTGGTGTTAATGGTAATTACAAACTTATATATATATACATTGCATATAATATATGTTCTTTGATTTTTGTCGAGTATTAAATTATATTTTTTGATTCATTATTTAAAAAATATATATATACTGATCAATGATCACATATCGTTTTATAAAATTACAGAGTTTGGCTCTGATTTCAATTTCCTGGCCAGCATTCACCATACAAACCATATACTTAAGATATTATTTCCCATATATGTCTTAATAGTCTTCTGTTACTTTACAATTCCTGAATTCTTTATTATACAAATAAACTAACCATAACCACTGCAATTGGTTTTTTAAACAGGTTATTTCTAATTGCTTACAATTACTATAAATAGTAATATTTTTAAATATTTTTATTCGAGTATAATAAATAATAATTTTATCCAAATGAATAAAATATTAATATTTTTATCTCACTATTTTATTATAGTGTAACATTATTTAAACTGACTTAATTAATCAATCGGTTGTATTCTTGTTAAATAGACATACAAGTAATACGTTTTAGTTAAGTAATATTGTAACCTATGGCTAGTAGCGTTCTTAACATCATAACGAATATTGATAGTAGTGTACAGGATTTGGAACTTTTTGCACAAAATATTACTAATCTCTATGCTCCTATTTATTTTATATGTCCCTAACAATCTGAATACAAGCACTAAACACAATAAAAGAAATATTGTTTACATTATTTTTTAGACAATTTATTTTCATTTAATTTTAAAAACCACATGACAAATTAGAATTTGTAAGTATACATTTATAGAAAACCCCTATTTTCAGGTATTAATATAATTAACATTTATAAATATTATATTATTAAATATTTTTAGAGATAATATTTCTATGACCCAAAAATAACTCAAGGTATAAAAATATGTTAAAAACTAGAAAATTATTTCAAACTAAAAACTGATAAATAGCTAACAAAATTCTGAAAAATCTAATAAAAAAAAATATGTATAAGATATAATAATATTAAATTATTATATAAATAGGAAAAGCAAACATATTACTAACTAATATGATAATAAATATGGAAAATTCATTAAAATCTAAAACCTTATACAGAATTTAAAAAATTATGCAAAATAAAAATGAAGTAATCTGAGTTTTTATATAATGAATGAGCTTATTTGTAGCTTGATTATCATTGCATAGAACTTACAGAAAGAAATTTAAAATCAATATAATACTATTAATACAAGTATATAGATAGGCACAGTTTTTAATTGTCTTGTAAAATTGTTTTGACTATTTAATTTAAAATTTTTAAATACATCATTATTTCAATTATTACATTTTTACTATGATCAAACCAAATATTATACTTGAGAGATTTGTAAATTGAAAATTTAAGTTATATACAACAACAATTTGGTTCGGGATTTAGTTATTTTATGATTTTATGAAATTTTATGAAATTTCTATTAATTTCTATCAAAAGTTTTGAATTTTTTATATTTGTTAAAATGTATAAATTATAAACTATATTTATTTTTATGTATTTATATATTCTAAAACTTTTATCATTTAAACCATGACTTTTTTAAAATTTAAGTTTCTAAAAAAATTTTAAACACCCTGTTTTGCATCGTACTTAATATAACCAAAATGTTCACTTTCAGGGCATTTAATGAAGTATTGATAATTGTATTTATCCTATTTATATACTTTTTCTATGTTTTTTATTATATATATACCTGAATATTTTTATTTTTAATTTTGTTTCACATGCGCCTTTGCAATTCATATATTACATTTAAATGTTCACTTTAAATTTTTACACATTTTTTAGTCTTATTTCGATATTTTTACTAATTACTCATTGTCTATATATCAATGTTTTCTATTATGCAAATTTTTATTTTTGTGCGCAAAATCTCTGATGTATTTGGATGTTTAATATTTTTTTGAAACTGTGTAGTTGTACAAGCTTAAAAATGTTTTTAAATTAATAATCTAATATTCGTATAAGGTTTTCATTGATTTATTTATTTGTTTCAATTATATGTTCATTATAAATGTAATAATTATTAATTTTGATTTATCATCGTTTATTTCAAACAAAAAATTAAATCATTCTTCTCCACTTTTTGATATGGTATATGGTGGCAAGTATATAATATAATATAGGACGTTGTAAATATTCTTTTTTAAAAGAAGAAACTCACTAAAACATTTTTCTGATCCTTAAAAAAATCTATGGTAACCAACAAAACTGCGACTGACTTAAAAACACAATGCTATATATACTACATCAAACAGTTGTACGGTAAGCTAACTTCGATTCATGTTAACATTATATACAAATTACAGCGATAAACTAATAAGACAACAATATTATTAAATATGTTTGTTGGTTAAATTACATATTTATAATGTTACGACTTATGGCAAAAGACACAAATCACAAACTGACTATTAGTAAATTACAAATTAATTACTACTTGATTTTTTATTTTTGACCAGTTGATGAGTCGATTCCTTAATCTTGTGATCAAAGGTTATAATTAAAAATCTAATATAGTTTTTGTTAAACAATGAAAACCAATCGTTATTAAATATGAGTTATTAATTATTATGAAATAATATATTTCTGGTGTGTATCGGAATACATAAAATTATTGCAGTAATTGTATAATTGTACTTATAAAATAATCTGACAAAAATTCTATAATGTTCCATTAATCATTATAAATATGTGTATGTTGCTGCAGTGGTAAATACTAGAAATCATTTTAAACATAGGTACACTTAGTTTCGTAATTTATAAATTTATAATATTAATCCAAATTATGTTATAAACACCCAGTTTTTATACTTTTTATAATAGACCTCATTGTTATAAACACTATAGTTTTGTTTTTAAAGTACTAACAATGTTTGAAAAGTGATTTATTTTATAAAATTACATTTTAGAATTAATATATTTGAAAAAAAAAATTATGTTAATATGTCCGTTAGGTAGTTAAATAAAAATTATTATTTTTCATAGTACATAAATGTTAATTACTAACCATCATTGTAACATTTAAAAATATTTAAATTTTATCCCTAGGCACACTATATGTATATATGTATATATAAACTAATATTTATTACTTATGCACATGAGTACATCTAGTAGATTTCTGGTATTTACTTCAACATATATTTATTTATAATTAATAACGAAAAAAATCAAAATAAGGAATTTGTGTGTTCTATATTAACACTTTTAGGAGATACATAATATTAATGTCTAATTGTATTACTTATTTTTTATGCGCTTATAATTATTTCTATAATATTAGCTTTTATTTTAATGCAATTGAATTTATTGTTGATGTATTTTTCGGATATATCCATGTTGTCATGTTAACAACATAGATATATCCGAAAAACACATCAATAATAATATAAAAATCCAATTCATGACAGTTTTAATCAGTTCGTAATTGAATTTGTTTTGTTTTTTATTTGCAGACAATGACTGGAACAAAATGTCAACGGCTCATTAGTTTTATTTCATTAATATATTTATATAAATATATATATAATATGTGTATGAATTATATTTTACATTTCTGATTAGAAAATTGACCACTAATCATCCCCGACTAACAGGAACGTATAGCTCACTTATTTTGTAAGTCTGTCGATCAAATAATTGTACTATATATATTTATTTTATTATTATTATTATTTTTTATTTGTATATATATATATATATAATATATACATACATACATACATATTATATATATATATATATATATATGTGTGTTTGCGTGTGTGTGTGTTTGTGTATGTATGTATATATGTTTGTTTTTTTTCTTCTTTTGTTCATATTGTATAAGTAAGCTAAAGTGTGATAGTTTTATTTTAATCAACGAGTCAAAAGTTTTAACCCAATATAAGTATTTTATTTTTATAGATGTATTATACTTAAACATTTAAAATCCTAAGCCAAAGCTAACAAATTTGTTTGATATAATATAATATAGTATATTCATAACAATTTTATTATTTTGTATAATCTGTGATATGTTTAGATTTACGACTACTCGATTGGGCCTTATTATTATAAAAAAAATAATTATGCTTTAATCTCTTTTTCTCGACAACACTACAAACTCGTTACTACTTATTTTATTTTTGTAACTGCTTACTCTCTCATCACCTCTCTCTATTAATACACACTATTAATATTACAACTTTTATTTTTTACTATAAATTAGTTTTTATAAAAATTAAAAAATATATATATATATATATGTGTCCACAATATATTATGTTATATTAAAATGAAGCAATATATAATGTAGTATACGTTCAGACAAATAAAGCATATAATAATAGCAATAGTTTAAATAAAGCTGTTAAGAATATATATATATATATATAATATTGAACAGTCTTAATAAATTAATATTTGCTGTGTTCCATATGTTTGTTTTCATTGTGTTCGTTTCAGAACGAACGGGATGACTGTGTATTATCCGGCAACGGGTTCAATCATCGCCCTTAAGATATGACTCGAGCGGATTGGGACCTCTCCTCTTTGCTAATATCGTTGTGTTGGCTTCTGGAAAAACAAAATGTAAAAACCTCTTTTTTTTTTTCGTCAGTGGCGCATGACTAGATGAATTAGGAGGTGCTACACTCCACCTTAAATACGATTTAGCCCCCTTCCCATCCGAACTGTTTAGACTTGCTTGTTTTCAATTTTAAAGGCGTTTGCGTATGGTGAAAAATTATCGTATTTTTTATGTTCTCTTCCATATGGAATAGAAATAAAATAAATATATACCGTTTTGATAACATCGGTTCGATTTCCAGTGCATGCACGATATATAATTCGACCGCGTCAACACGGGGTAAGTAAATAAATTGTTAGGATTTGGGTTTTAATCCAATGATCGGGATCTAATCGACGAACTACATACAATTCAACATTTAGTAATTTCAGTCCAGTAATTTTTGTCTGGCACGGTCAGTGGCGTGCTCAGGGGGGGGGAGGTTAGGGGTTATATCCCCCCCTCCATTGTCTATTTCGCTGATCTACAGAAAACAACTTATTAGTTATAAGAGCTGTTTTAGAGTCATTACTTAATACATTGTATTAGTTAAAAGATAAACAAGTACAAAAGCTAGGCGGTTGAAATTCCGTTTGGAATAAGCAATCTACTTTCCATGTATTTTGATTTTATTTTTAAACATGCAATACATTTTTTTCAATTTAATGGTGTTATGTTAATTGAACAACTTGGTATTAGTGTGTTATAATTTAAATTCATTTCGATTATAGAACAATCTACAAATGTACACAATTATGAGCTGAAACGATTATGGACAGCTTGAAACATAAACGTTTGAGTTTTTGGTATTACCATGACAATTCATTAAAATGTATTATTACTATTTACTCATAACATCCCCCCCCCCCCATTGAAAATTCCTGGGTACGGTTGAACTGTCTTTCGGACCTGACCTGGTTAAGCGAAAATCACGTGGACGACGAACGAAAATGGGCGGCGCAAGGGATCCGCATCAAATGAACGGGAGAACATGGTTCGCGAAGTGGACAGAAGTAATGCGTGGAGCGGCGGCGCTCACACGGGTCAATGTAGTCGTTGACGGTATTTTTGATGCCGACGGCATTACCGACCGCGTAATGTGTGGAGTACCGGTGTACTGTCGGTGTGGAATAAACGATGCGGATGACTGAAAGACAATTTGGACACCGAGTCGTCAGCATGCGTTTACCGATGGGGCGATATTGATGGTGCAACGGAGATAATGACAGTACGTCGGTGTTGATTTCACGGCGGCGGAGGACGGACCACACGTGTATGGTCGTCGAGTGCGCGTGAAAGTCGTGAGCGGCTCACACACCGGAGCCAGTGGCGGGTGGGATGAGGGGATCTATCTCTATCCACGACCTTTTTGTTATTATGTATTAGTTTTAACAGTATGCCGTTTTCATTACCTATTTATTAATAATAATAATAATAATAATAGAAAAATAATAATAATATTATTAAATAATAAAAAGGGGCTCTGCGTTCGCCCCTGTCTCAAATGAAGTATTGGATGAATTGGCAAAAAAAAAATAATAATAATAATAATAAAATTATTCAATAAAGTGAACTCATATCCTTAAATTACGACCTATGTTTTCAACGATCAAAGTTCATGTTGAAAAATCAGCTTCCCCCCCCCCCCACCCCCAATGAATAAAAATCATTTGACCGCCACTAACCGAAGCAATAAGCAACGATCCAAGACCGATTTGCGATTGGGGGGTTGGGGGTTCAAACGATCTGAATCTTTTTAATAGTTATAATAAATTGAATTTATTATACTAAATTATTATGGTGGAGACACACTAATTACACGCCACGTGTTAACCCGCATGACATGATCTAGTATTTAAATCTAGTAGTTGAAAATTTATGATTCGGTTTTAATCCCCCCCCGAAAATGTGTTCCTGCTACGGCCTTGAAACGAGCAACTAACAAGTCGGCGATGAAAATTAATATTGCCGTTACATTATTCTCATTGTTATATTAATGAATATTCTCACACCGATGCAATAATGATATTTGCCTGTTGCGTACTTGTAGCAACATGTATTGCCAGCGATACGACCGGCGTGTTGACAGTGTTGAACAATACTTTAATAACAGTACGTTTTCGCGTGTGATTGTCAACTTGTTTTAACTAGTTTTCAGTTTTTCTTTTTAATTTTAATTAAATTGAAAATGTGTTTTAAAAATGTGTGATGAACCGGCGTTAAACATAACGTTTTTTTAGAATACATTGAACAATATCCATGTCTTTATGATTTCACTCGGGATGATAGTAGTAAAAGGGAACGTAACCGAAAAGGCACGGAGTTCAATTGGAAGAGAATTCAAATTATCAGTTATGTAGATTTTATTTAATATTAAAGAATTAATTAATTCATATATATATATATATATGTATAAAAAAATAAATATGTAAGAAAAAACTTAAGAGGACCTATTATCATATTGATACATTTTTACAGTGTAATTCTTGCCAAGGCAATGCGTTTTCCGGCATCATCGAATAATTTTTCAAATACTCGGTTCATTTAAATTCAAAAGTTTTTGGACAGTAACTGGGCTCATTCTATAACAGTTTTTGAACTGCGCAGGATGAAGTTTAAGTTCATCTGCGTGTACATTTGCATCATATTTCACAAGGTGCTTAAACGCTGGGTTAATCCAATATTTTCGGTTTTTATTTTTTATTTTCCTTCGTAAACGCCACCAGAATGAGAAAACGTCATCGTCGTCCTCGTCAGATGACGACATGTTTGCTACTGTGGTGCTCATGTTTGAGAGCTAGAGGCAATACGTATTGTCTGTTGAGTCAATTGCTAGTCGACAGTTGCTAGTTGGCATAGTCGGACCGGCCCGGACAAGTCCGCAGTCAAACTATTGTCATCGGGGGCCTTTTTTTACAGCCGTTAATACTAATTTAAAAAAATTAAATAATAATAATAATAATACGAGTAATTATTATTATATTATTATTATTATTATTATTATTATTATTATTAATATTATCATTTGTTGAAATATACAACAAATCGTTAGCTTACACGCGCACGTAAGAATGACAATTGACAAATTGTACCGCGCTATCCGGACCCCAAGATTAGTTGGTAGTCAATGTCCCCCCCTCGATTGTGATCAGACTAGTATGTTATGAGAAAAAAGGTAGCTGGACTTTTTAATAATAATTTGAAGATTGGCAAATTAGTGAAAAAAATTATCATCTTTTATTTTTTATTTGTTTATTAACTTTTGGTGACACCCTTCCCTCCCACTGTATCCTAGTTCGTTCCATCTCGGTCGGGGGTCTTTTGGAAAATCGTGGACGGTGCTTTTTGAAGCCAGTCCGACATTGCTCCGGTGTGGAGCCGCCTTAGTCGAATGCCAAACAAACTTTGTATTTTAATATACTACTTGTAGGTCCTGTTACTTATTTTTCAACGTAAATTTTGATCATTGAAAACATAAGTCATAATTTAAGGATATAAGATTATTTTATTATTATTAAATTATTAAATCTATTTTATTTTTTTGCCAATTCATCCAATACGTCATTTGTGGCAGGGGCGAACGCACGGTAAAGGGGATTAACTCTCTATCGAAATGTATGATAATATTTAAAATATGTACGTAATTTTGAATTACTTTACATGAAGGTAATACGATCAATTTATTATTATTTACGTATTAACCATTAAGGTTGAAAATTCGGAATTTTCGGAAATATTTGTTATCTGTTATTGAATAATATTCACTTTATGCACAATACGTTTATTCCATTACGGATATCGTATTCAATCATTGCGATTTACGTCATAATGAACATGTGAATTATTGAACTGTGTTTTATTTAATCATTATATCTTCAATTATTGTGGATTATACACATTTGGAAAGTTTTGTTAAAATGTGTTCTGGTTAGATTTAAAAAATTTTTAAACCGAAAAATACAATCATCGTTTCAACGACAAATTCTGATTCTGATGAATCATCCGTGAGTAGTTTACCAGTAAAAAATCAAAAACTTGATGAGTCACAATCAATTGCAAATTATAATGCGAGTTTTTTCCATTAATTTTTTAATATCAAAATTCTACCAGAAGGAGTATTTCGATCTTTACAGTCATGTGTTGTTTCCGATAGCAAATATCATCTAGTTGGTGCTTTAGAGAGATCATTTTTCGATTTCCTCAAAAGCGCTTAGAAAAAACTGCATAAGAACAATTAAAGAAGTCGTAAATGTTTTCCGCATATCTTTTAAAGCAGGTATGGGTTTAAAGAACCATATAATATCGTCATGCGTGAGTGCAAAACAGGCTTCTCAAATTCCGTGAAACACGTTCGATAGATCACTTGGATTCTCTATCCCCGCGTGTCCCTGTCGTCGTGGTTACGACACCGGTTGTGGGGGGGGGGGGGTAGGTGTAGGTCCTGACCGTGGGTTGCGGTAACCGCGCGTAAAAGCGGCCGTCTTAAGCGACTTAAGCGTGATCGTCCGACGAGAAACACAACGCTCGTACCTTGCTGAAGACAAGACCGTTCGAACGACGACGGTCGACCGGATCTGATCAGCCCGATGAACACGGACATATCGATAAGAGCACGTTTTCAAACGCGTGCGGTAGAAACATACCATCGTCACATTTAGTTATCGTATATTGCAGTGGTTTGTGTGCAAACCAAATGTCACAAATCGCATTTGAGTTCATCGGGTGTGCGCGCGCGCGTAAGGATGCGCACGCTCGTCGTATACAGTCCTCCCATCGCCCTAACCTAACCTAACCTCCCCGTTCCCGTACCGATTTCGTCGGAAGCTCACCGTTGGGCTGCTGCGTCTGCGTTTGAACGCGGCCCGCGTGCAGACAGTTGGACCATTCGGTGAAGCCGATCCTGTTGTCGTGGTTCGCGTCGCAGTGCCGGGGCAGTTTCTTTCCGCACCGCCGCAGCTTGTCGTCCGCGGACATCTCATCGCGGAAACTCTTCCACTCTTTGCGATCCAAAACCTGTTGTGTGTGTGCGTGTTTTTTTTTTAAAAAAATCCATCGAGACGCGCGCACAGAAACGCAGATTTTTCCGGCAAATCGATTTTTTTAAGGATCGACTGTTTTCTCGTATGAGAACTGTGGTCGTCGACTATACGTTGATTACGTGCGAATGACCAACGTTATTTCCATAATTCTAACAAACATAGATTCCGTTCGAATCTGAACGGTCCGTGAAATTTATGATTTTAACGTTTTTATCGCCATCGCTCTATCGGAGTGTTAAAATTCCAATCCTTAAAAAGTCTGCACGCGAATAAAAAATAACACTTAACTGTTTTTTGGTTAAGCTAAAACGGGTTGCCGGGATAGTATTAATGGTTTTTGGTAGGCAAAAAAAAAAAATCGATTATTATCGGTAAAATCCGTCGAAACTCGTTTGCGCACATTTACCTGAAAATACCAAAAAATATAAGACTCGTTTGTGTACGAAATTTCAAACAATATAATACAATAGAACCCACAGTATAATATACAGAAAGGTAAGGACAGAAATCAATGTTATATAAACGTTTATTTTCAATGTTTACAATGTTTACAACCATAAAATAATAACATACAATTCATTGTAGAGTATATACAATATAGTGTTAATACCTGATAGTATGTATTTTTCAAACTACGAAATAAAACATCGAATATCAAATATTTCAAAAACAAGTAGTAGTATTATTCAAACAAAACCATTAAAAATTTGCTGCCCCCAAAAACGAGATGCCCGAAGCAATTGCGCCTCCTTAATACTGTATGTACAAAATTATTTTATTTGGACTATTTTTCCTCGAACTTTTACACAGCGTGTATAAATATATATATATATATTCGATTCATGCAAATAACCGAAAGCGAATAAAAAGCATGTACCTTCTGTTTATTATACTGTGGGTTCTATTGTATTCTATTGTTTGAAATTTTGTGCGCAAACGTGTCGTATATTTTTTGGCATTTACAGGTAAATGTGTACAAAGTGGTTATAGCCATAAAATCATCGTTGCCCGGTCAATTCATCACCGAGCTCACATCTCTACGCATAGTTATGCATTTACATACATACATACATACATATATATATCATTATTATAAACAGGATGTTTTAAGAAAAAGGACGATCGGTATAAATATTCAGGCGTTTTTGTGTTGTGGCGCTTTGGCTAGTTTGAAAATCGTTTTCGGGTCGAACACGCCGACAAAATCGAAGGCACCACGCGCTAACACGGTTACAAAGTTCTACGCCAACTTCACACGTCACGTCGTTTTCACCGATTTCGGGACCATTTGATAAATCATTGCAGAATATTCATTCGGACGTTGTAAAAACCTACGTGCGTAAAGTCGGGGCGTAATATATTTTGAGATATTTTAGACGTCGCTATACAACTCATTAGACCTTCTTACCCGGGTACCGAGGAACGAGTATGTGGTGCCAACTCTACGGCAAAATCCACATAAAAGCTCAATAGTCGGTCAAACCGGTTCTTAAGTATTGTCGGATCCTTGTTAGAGGCCGTTAGATTTTCCATGTCGTGTTAAGTTGGATTCCAAATATTTTTCCAGGTAAATATCGGTTTAAAGTTTTGGAACCTTAACGTTTTACTAAGATTATTTTTTTCTCGCAATATTCAAAGAAAAGTTTCAGGAAATGCTTTGTTCGACGTATCGTTTGGACTCCATACGTTTTGACCCAACTCGGTAAATAAGGTTCAACAAGTTCAAATTACTTTACACGTGTCTGACGATACTTCAAAACCGGTTTCGGCAGTTTTGAATTTTCTCGCGGGGTTTAGTACCGTGAAGTCGGCATCGCCGCCCGTATCACAACGAGTAATAATAACGTCCAACAAGTCTCGAATACACCCGTTAGAGATATTTGAGTTACCTAAGCCGGTTGGATTAACCAACTTTCAACTCTCACGCAGTTATGTTAACCATTTTTATTGTAAAACTTAATGTAAGCATATGGTTGAAAACGTGTTCAAATGAAGTTTGACATGAAATAGGATATAGTTTTGCAGAATTTTACGCGGTGCCTTTGGTTTTTTCAGCGTGTATAATGTAAACCGAGAAAGCCACGGTTACACAAAAAAACTATTAAAAACAAAACGTTTGTTATTTTTATATTCGTGACATCGATTTCTTTTAAACATCCTGTACATATTAATCAATTAATCGTAAACGTACGTAGACGTACGCAAGGCCGGAAATCGACGAGTTAACATATCAAGTTGATTTTGCACGAAAATCAATTCGATCGGTCTAATTTTAGAGGGTCGTGTTGAATGGCGTGGTGTGTTCATTAAAACATACGATCGGACGTTCGTTTTTTTTTTTGAATTCTGAATTTCGTATCAATAATGTTCGTTTTAGAGGGACTCGTGTTCTTTCTCCTTCAAACTCAACACGTTCGTCGTCAAATGCGCGTTATAAAACATTTCGATTGTTTGCCACGAGCGAAAAACGTCGGAGTCCGTACTTAAAGAAGATGCGCAGAACAAAAAAGAACAAAAGAACAAAAAACGAAACCGTTGACTTTCCCGGCCTTAGCGTACGCGGTCGATTAAGGAAAATCTACTCACCTTATTGTGGTTCGCGTCCAACGAATGAAAAACGTCCGCTACAATCGATTCGTAGTCGGTCGAAAGTGACGTGCCGTTGTGGTTTTTGCTATAAACGGGCAAAATTTGTAGAACACAACTTTTACTCATACCGCAGGCGAACCGCAGTGACGTAAGTTAGTCAACGTATTTGGTGTTGCGAATTTCGCACAATTTTTCTTCTTCAAAATCGGCGTTTCTGGCCGCTGAATTTGAAAGCGTTTGAATTTTTTTCGCCGTTTTCGTATTCCCAATGGTATGTCAGGAGGAAAATTCGTGTAACTAATCGATCTTTCCGAAAACCGTGATTTCCGCGATATAATGTTTTACGTTCTTTACGTATGGTTTGCATTTGTAGCTATTCGATTAATCAACATATATGAACTTTCACGTTGTGTCTCAAGCAAATCCGAAAACTCCAATTCGTCAGAACATCGAAACCGAGGTCGCGAAATTTTCGTTACACCATCGTATTTAACGAAAGAAAAATTATGTTAAACTCTCAATTTAAGAATATTTATCATGTGAAATAAAACATATTGTCAAAAAATTAGTCGAAAAGTTTAATGCGTCAAAACGAAATGTGTTGATGAGGCAAAACTAAAACTGAAAAACGACGAATTTGCCGGTTATGTATGATAACTTCGAAATTAGATATGACGGTGCGAATCTGATTGCGATCCAATTACCAGTTAAAAACATTAATCTATAAAAGTACCTGTTAACAAAATGTTTGGCGGAAATCCTGATTTTCGGATAATTCGAGTTTAAATTTTAATTTTTTTTTGTAACTGTAGTTTTTTTCTTTCGCTAAAGTGAGAACTGGAAGACTGCTTAGTCGTTCCCGTCCCGTGACAGTTTGGGTTTGTAGCATTTTCAACTAACAAAAAACGGATCTTTCGCCAATATACGTTTATATGTCCAAATACGTGAATCACGTCACCGCTGCACGACGCATTCCCGTAAGCAGTTACGACAAACCTGTGTTTTCGTCTCAGATAGTCCGCGAGATCTTTTAAGAAAACTTCCTTCTTGTGCTCCGGACAGCCTTTCATCGGTTGCGAGGAGAGCGCGGACACGTTGTCGCATTTGGGATTCGAGTCTTTCACGGACGTGCCCGGAATCGGTTTTCCGGTGTCTTCTTGTGCGCACCAACAATAACCTGATGGCGAAAGTCAAAATTGTAACGTAGGTGCACACGAAACGCAATTACGGTTATAATGACACCGGGGCTGTGAATGTACCCTGTATATGTACTGTACAATAAGAACGTTGTCAAAAAAACAAAACGAAAAAACGACTTGAAAAAGCGTTCGAAACGTGGAAAATCGACGGAGACTGACGAAAGTGCAATGAGAAAACGGGAAAATGACGCGAAACGGTGAAATGAAAGTTTCCAGTACTTTGGTGCGTATGCTTGCATTGATTGTAACTCACAGCCCTAGTCGACGATTACAGCGCGATTCATCATACCGTGAACTCGGCGGTGGTCAAAGCTCTAACCTATATAGGTTTTTATACATTAAAAACGTTTGAAACGATTCCGAATTATAAATAGAACTTTGGGAATGGCGTCAATTCCGTATTCTTTTTAACGTATATATGTATATATGTTTTTGGACTGGATACAACTTTCTTTTTTGTGACCGATTTCGCGTTATACCACACCCACACCTACACTAACATCGCTGCATCGACCATACCATACCAAACATCGTCACATTGCCCACCTGACCACGAAACATTACATTTCATACTTTTGCCGTCATCGACCGTTCTTGAGTATAACTGATGTACATTCTACTGATGTAAATAAAAAAATAACTGTAGGAATTTCAAATAGTATTGTATTTTTTCCCCGCTAAAAACGAAAAAGAAGAATGTCCGTCGTCATTACGTTTGGTTTAATATTCAATCCATTAAGAGCCAATCCATTCGATTCTATTACGGTTTCGGCGCTCTCTCCACACTCGACTCAAACTTTTTTTATTTTTTTGATGCGGTTCGAGTATTTTCAATCGTCTCAGTGTTCGAACGAACTGGGCGGGCGAAAGATTCGCTCAGTTTGGCTCGCGGAGGAACGGTAAATTCTTCAGAACGTTTTCATTGCGTCAGCGTCGCGTCGGAAAAACGCAAAAGTGTACGGACCGGGCCACGTCGAGTCACTCGTGAAACCGCGCAAGACTGCTGCTCACGCCGCGTTGACGGAACCGCACGTGAAAGCGCATGTCGTTATCGCGCACACGAGTTACTGAGCGGTTCATAAGGTTTCGGGAGGGACGTGGCGAAACGACCGAAGACCCTCGACTTCGAGGTTGCCCGACTGCCCTTCGCGAACGAGTGAGCAGACGAAGACACATGGACGTTTCGCCTGGTGTCTGGGAAAGCGTTCCTTGCGAAATACGCCCTCGGCCCGGTGTTGTAACGTACTCGCCCGACCCGTGGTTTTTTTTAATTTTTTTTATTATTATTTCCTAACGTCCAGTCGGAGCCTGAGGGGGCAAGTTCCGACACCGTGACAGCGGCCGTTTCGCAGCAAGCCGACAGTGGTCAGCACTGCTTTGGACGGCAAAAAATTTGTATGGACCGACGCCGTTGGGATGGGCAAGGCGATTAGCTCTCCAACGTGATCGGGCGGTCGATCGCAAACGGTCCGCGACGGCACGTCCTTCCAGTTACTCACCGACCGATTTGTAGCACTGGACCCGTTTGTATCTGCCGTCCGACGTGCATTCCGGGACGTGAGACGAGGCGGTCGTGTCGTCCAGCGCCTCTTGTCTGTCCGTCAGACAGTCGTTAGCTGAAAAAAAAACAAAAAAAAAAAAACCGTCACGTCACTGGATCATCAACGGACGGGTGTTGTTCGGGCTCTAGCTTATTCTCGTCTTTTTTTTGTTTTTTGTTCACAGTCGAATACATACGGTTAATTCGATTGTTTCTATTCGCGCGGCAAACGTGCGCGGAAAATGAATGTAACACGTGCGTAATGCGATCGACACTGTTTTCGGGGCCACAGCTAAATGTCCGTCCGTCCGTTGCACACGGGTTAGCTCGCGTGATCGTTCGAAACGAGTCGACCCTAACCGGTCAACCCGGCTCGGTCGTTTGACGGATACAAATCAACTAGTACGAGAGCACCGACTCTTCAACGAGTTAATAACGCTCGGCCGTGAACAGGCCCGTACGCGTTGTGCGCGCACGATGTATTCACGACTTTTGCGTGAAAAGTGTCCCGTATCGACATGACGCGATTTTCACAGTTACGGACACGACCGTTGGTCTTGCACTCGGTAAATTTCAATTTGAAAAATAATCCGTCCGATCGACGGTGTTCTCGCGAAATCGAAAAATAAAAACAACGGAACCGGACAAATGAACGACACGGTGTTGAAATCAATTTCGCACGCTCTTTCCACTCGTATTGCTCTACGATCGTGAATAACGGTGACGTTTATTGATTGCTATTATAATTTTTATTCGTTGCTCTGTGTACGGCGGTTCTACGCGAACAGGCGTAATGTGCCATTTAGAAGGCCATAGCTGCGCGAAAGAACATCCCAATGTCAAATACCTCGGATCAATATCGCAACCGAGGAATGACGACTTGGAAATACTGACCTCAGTAACGAGAACTCCAAATAACTGCTATTTTTTGGTACGAGAAAATTATCGAGCTTGAAAACTATTTCTAAGCGTCGAGAATTCCAGACATACACGTGACCGTGTATACCGTATGCAGAGGCAGCGTTTAGGGGAGGGGGTGACATAGGGGCCGTGCCCTCCATTCCCTAGACATTTTGAACTGTACGCGTAAATACTTTTTTCCAATTTTTTCCAAAAGTTCATTACAACACGACACGGACACGGTGAATGCACCTGTACGAAATATCGTGAATTTGGTATATTTCTGTAGAAAATATTATAAATAGATTTGCTATGATGAAAAATAAAACTTTAGGTTTTATATTATAATTATGATCTGTTTAAATAACAATTATGTCAGCTTGAGAATAAAAATGTGTTATGTAATGTATCTTTTTTACGTATATTATATTATACATTTTTTTATTTTTTATTATTGAAATTTGATGTTTTGCTTAGAAATAATCGACTGAAGTTATGGGTAACCATATATACGTTTCAATGGCCATGCATGTATATATGTATTAAAAATATTGCTCTCCCCCCCCCCCTTAGGCAAAGAATTAAATCCGCCACTGGTCGTATACCACTGACGACCGATACGTCCCAGTGGCTAATGTATAGTTTGAATCGTTGCCTGTCATGAAAAGCCGCAGATAAATCGAGGAAAATTCTTAGACGGGCTCATGAACCCGTCGTCGGTAGTGAACGAGAAACGAGAAACGAGAAACGTCGAGAACGGGGAAAAAGTGTGAAAAAACGAAACGGCGAATTTAAGATACGTTTTGACGACCGAATAATGAGAATCAAAAGAGATATCAAAAAGAAAATTGACGTTTGCACGGGCCACGGAAACAATGTAATATCATGAACGATTATCGATAAAGAATCCGGGAAGGTTACGAAGTCTGCACTTAATGGTGAAGGGATGTATCAGGGGCGTATTTATAGGAGGGCTGCCCAAGAAATTTCAGGAACATTTTTTAAACAATAAATATACTTATAGTAATACATAATTATTTATACTAGTACCCTAAATCTCGTTTTTTAATAGCATGCGAATCGGGGAGGTTTTACCAATTTTTTAGGTCTAGTTCTAAATAATAACTCAACGACTCTTTTACTCAATAACTTACCTCCTCGAATTTTTTTTTTTAATACGCCCCTAGGAAAACAAAGTAATGCGAAAAAGTTTTTACAGATAACAACAAAAACAACCAATTGTAAACCAATATAGTTTTCGTCTCGCTCAGAATCTAAAATTCTCTTTAAAGGGTTTGGTATTGATACGAAAAAAATTACCGCTGTAACAGACGGGAAATGTTTTTGCGAAGACGATTTTTTTTGTTCAGCGTGATTTTTTCTCACTCGTACCATAACAGATCGTCTTGTATTTCGAGTTTAACAAAAAAAAACAAAAACAAAAACAAAACAATAATACCTTCGGCCTTTTCCTCTTGGTCGCCTTCGGCCATTAAACCCGGGAGAGTACCGCTGAGTGTGGCTACGCTCTCTTGTAATACTATATAAATAAATATGTATATATATATATATTACGTGTGTATATATATATATAAATATTTTCTTTTTAAAAAAAAGCCTTTTAAATTATTGTGTTTTTATGTCTATTTACTGTCTTCGGAGTCGGCTTCTTCGAGTCCAATGCCGCCGTCTTTGTCATCATATTCGTCTATCAGGGCCATTGCCGTGGTCGTGGTCGTGGTCGTGGTGGTAGTGCTCCTCATCGTCGTGGTTGTTGTTGAAGACGTGGTCGACGTCCTCTTTCTTGACGATTCCCCTGATGAATTACGAGTAAATAGATAAACACAAACGTACACCGAATGTTAATACGGTCGTCAGCGATTTTGGGTGTGTATGTTTTAGAAATGACGTGTTTAGGAATAAAGTTTTGAAAAATATTTTTTCAGAAAAAAAATCAGATTTAAAAAATAATTATTGAATCTATTTATGTTAGGCGTGTTTAGCAAAGATGGACAAATTAATGAAATAAAAACTAAAAGAGTTAAGTTCAAACTAGTAAAGTTTTATTTATTATGATTGATGAACAAAGAAAACATACTATCTATACTACGAATAGTTTAGACAACATTTACAATAGCACGACTAGGAAGTTATTCAACCCATTGGTAATATTTCGAAAATTTAAAGGGAAAACGGGGGAAAAAATACTAACTTGACTGGGTCAAAGCTTTTTTTTATTTCAAAATTCAGGATTTTCGTTTCAAAAAATAAACAATAAAGAAATTATAATTCATTTAAAGTACACTCTTCAATAAACATGGCATACCTATCCATTTTGTTATAAATCTTTAATTTTGTCACTATAAACCAAGTTATATTAATCGTTAAGAATTGTTGACCATGTTTTATATTAGGTACTAGTATGATTTAGCACCTCTCAACTTCAAATCATTAATTTAATAAAATGGTTGACATATTCCCTACCAAATAGCAATTAATAAATATCGAAAAAAATGTATTTAATCGCACAATAATGTACATAAGATATCATATTCTTTTGTATTCTTCATGAATAGTTAATGTTAGGAATACAAATTATAAGGACGAAATCTATTTTTCCAAGCGGTATCTAACATGAACAATTAAGTTACATAATACGTTTCTATATAATCTATATGTATATATATATTCAACAATTACATATGTCTATCATTCTAAATAATTTTTTTGAAAATAATTCGATTCTAAATATTGTTTTTTCTATTCATTCCAATGCACATTCTGATTATCTTTCAAAGTGTTCGTTACAAAACTGTTATAATAAAAATCGAATTTAATAATTTTTTGTTCAAGTTTTTAATAACGTAATCATTACAACTTAACAGTCAAGTTAAAATACTATATAGTTCTCACACATTAAAGCATAAAAATAAATTAAGTCATCTCAATTTTAATAATTTTATAAATGTCACGACATGTCGGTTAAATAAAAGATCAACTTTGAAGTTTAATTTTAGAAATATTTGTTAAAAGTATTACTTAGGTGCTTAATACTTAATACCGTTTTGAACGCGTAACTTATTAGTTCGTGCATGAAATCGACGTTAGACTTGTTACTGTGTAAAATATACGAATATCCGAGTGTAAATGTTTCTCAAAAGCACATGACCTCTATTTCTCGTTTTTGTTTGTTTAAAATTGTTGTTTAAATGAAAATTCTACGCATCGATTTTGTAATATAATGATAAAACACGTCCAACGATCGAAAGAAGACGTGTTTCCATACAAACTCACATTATGTAGACGCAATGAAACGTTATGCGTGTCATCATTTTAAACGTAGCAAATAAAACAAAAATATTAAAACGTTATTGCACTAACGACAATTTGAAATGGTAATTTTGGAAAAAAAAACTTTAAGTATTTGTCGCCTTTTACGCCGTTGTCCACTCGTTAAACTCGCCGATAAAAAATTAAAAAAAACGTCTATCCGATAATCCCGAGTTTGCCACTGTACGTACACTCAATCATTTTTTGTTTTTGGAAATCTGATTTGAAACGGTACTTTAAAGTTGAAACGCGTTATTTCTCGAAATGAATCCAATATTATAATCGCGTCATCCTGCGCACGCATATCGTATTAGAACAAAACGGGTTTACCTTTTGCCGAAAAACAATACGTCCATTCGGGTTTGGACAACGCGCCGTCGTGGTCCGTGTCGCACAAGCGGACGAACGTTCTGGAACATCTCTTGGGCTTGATCACTTTGCGGACTAGCCTTTTCAAGTCTCTGTACTCCGTCTTGGTCAGGTTGCCGCTTTTGTCCGCGTCCAACACGCCGAACTTCCATTCGATCGCCCGTTTGTCCAACATAATCGGGTCCAACAGCGAACGGTCACCTGTTATGTCACGTCGACTTATAGTATTCGTTATTTATGTGTTGTGCGCTTACACCTGTCACGGGCAATGTCCAATGTAAATGTAACGGGCAAGGTCAACAATAATTTTTAAAAACTGACCGGCCAGCATAACGTTGTACCCAGGTAACGTCGACATTAAGTAAATGTGATCAATTGTTGATAAAAAAAAAATATATATATAAATCTTTCGTTTTGTAAATTGTAAATGATTTTATTGGATATTTTTAAGTTGCTGTAAATAACAATAGGTACATTAACGGAAAATAGATTTTTTTTTATAAATATCTACATTAACATTTATATATTTTATAATCTTGACGCGTGAGAAAGTGTATTAAAATGATATTGATTAATACGCATTTTACTTATACTCATACATTATATTAATACGCATGTTTTAGAAATCGAATTTGTAGAAAAGACGTGTTCAAGAAAACTGATTATTTCGGAATACAAAAGATTTAGACACATTATTATTTATATTTTTGAGTATTTATCTACAACGCAACTGTCCAAATACAAGTCATTATATTGTGTGCGTTCTATCCGAACCATAACTCCTAGGGTAAAACTCCTCCAACTGGACATAAAAAACCAATGCAACTCATAAACCGTGTACGATCTTCTTCCGCGTTAAAAAGGTTTCAAACCCGTTTACGGAGTACTCACCACAGCAATGTTTTATGCGTACACCGAAAGCTAACCTGATCTGAGTCCTACGACGCTATGATCAGAAATGGAAAAAGATTGTGAGCCGTGTGGGGATTGTGAGGCGGAAGAAGACTCGAATGGTCGAGAAGTTCACCACGAGTGGGGTGGCAGACGATAAAATGCACACATAAATATTATAATATATAACTCTACAAAACGTTGTATAGTACGATTGTTTACCGTTCATTAATGCTGTGTATTGTTCTCGGTTGTATTCAGTTTTGAATATTCTGACTAAATTGCTGACAAACGTTGCTTTATCATTTTTGTTGCATTCTGAAAAAAAGTATAACAACATGCGTTTCGTTTATATAACAATAATAATAATCATAATGTATACGCACGGAAATTGACCATGGAAAGGTTTATAAGGAAATAATTTATTCGAGTTAGTCGAGTTAAACTAATCTGAGTAAGACGTTCAGTTGAAAATTGAATAGCTCTTATAGTTAACAAAAGACCAGTTAAGTTTTATGTTATAATAGAAAATCAAAATCACTTTTTTTTTTGTATTTCATTGCATATTGTTATTATTATTTTTTAAATTTTTGTCTGTTCAAATGACTGACATAGGGTGTACAACTATGCGTGTTAAAAGCTTTGAAGTTTAGGGAATTAACAATAATTTTGTGTTCAACTTCAAAATATTGCTCTTTGCTGTTTTTCAAGGTTTCGTAAATATTTTTAATTAATTTTTTGAAATTTTAAATAAATTTTTTTTGGTTTAGTCCTAAACCAAAATTATCATGAATATTAATTGTAAAAAGAGAAAACACACAAATTAATTCATTTAAAACTTTAAAACAATTGTATGTGATCATGGGAAAACCAAAAGTCTTCAGGATTTGTATAGGACCGCGAGGAGGGGTGAGGAGTTCAATTTCTTAAAGATATAGTATCCAAAAGAAGTATTTGGAAACCTCTATGGTTCTATACTAGATGTTCCTATATTTTCATATAAGTAATTACACGAGATATACTTATAATACAATATTATTTTAACGACATTAGGATAGAATGTCCAGAACTTATGTTATTATTTATTTTGAAATCGTTTTACCTCTTCTGGAACCTTTTCGTGATGAACCTCTTGAACGCAATTTGCCTAAATATAACAACAACAAAAAACACAGATAATATGTTAGGTATGTATTAGGTAATTTGAACAAAGCTGCGGAACCACAAAAGTGTTTTCCGACAAACATAAACTAGAAAATGTGAATAAAAATTATAGTTCACTCTACGTCATTTGCACACAACCCTCCCTTAATGCGAATTCAAGCATTGACTTAAGCAGTTCACAAAACGTTTCACAGTTAATTGTAGAATCAATTGTACACGTCGGAGACGGATATTTTTAACAACGTTTGAAATTCATCCGATTCCATTAATTAAATTTAAAAAAGAAAACAAGATAGTTAAGCTGTCGTATTCGCGGGAAAATATTTCTTTGTTGAGTATTTTTTAGCAAAGTGCGTAATTCACGACGCGTCGGTGTGTACGTAACGCGTTTTAAATACGAACCTCTACCGTTGTCGCATTTCGGCTTCTCTCCCTTGACAATCGTGTTGGGCAAGACTTTGCCCGCGGGCGTTACGCACCAACAGTATCCTTCTTTTTTGTGACACTGGATCCGGAAGTAAGTGCCGTCCGCCTTGCACCTGGGCATGTACGAGTCAGGAGCTCTAGTCGGATCGCCTGTTTTTACAGTCTGATCCACCCAACAAGGTTGTTTTTCTATAACGTAACGGTACAAAACCCAGTTCTTATCATTATTGTTGTATCATCGTCGTCGTTGTTATTATTGTTATTATTATAAGAGTATAATCGTGGGTGATTATATATATGGAAAAAATGTAATAACCGCAAAAAAACAATCGAGTAGGTGACTGCAAATAACAGATTATAGAAATGAAAAAAACAATCGCTTTTATAAAGACGGTATAAAATACATATATACCAACGTTTAGCATTTATTAACGGAAATCCAGAACAATCACACAACACGTACAAAACGTTGTTGGACTTAATTGACAGTCATCGCGTTGTGATGTCCAATTCACCGTGGCACAGTTTGAAAGCTCAAAGTTGCCTAACCTAACCCGAGTTCAAGCTTTTATATGGTGTATACGTGAAGTTGACACCACGACCCAGAACTCGGTAAGTGAAGTCGAACAAGTTCCAACAATGTATAACATGACTGAAATAAGCTTGTTAACGATATTCGTGTTGAATAAATGTAATTACATTCATTTTTTTCCCACCCCCGAACACATTCACTAACACTTAATAGTATGCCGAACGTTACTATAATTTATGATCCATTGTCACGTGTCAACATTTTATTAAATAATTACTGTTTTTCTGTTTTTAACATTATCCACAATCTGTTACGTACGCTCATAAGACGTTGATATTCAAATAAATAAATGTGTTACGGACGTGGTGACAATTTCACACACATGCGCACGTGTAAAACAATTATTTAATATACTTAAATTTCGATTGTAATATAATATTTTTTACTTAAATTAAAAAAACAAATATATTATATTATATATTTATATATACAAAAATTATATAATAATAAAATGCTATCTTTTGTTTTTTAGAAAGTTTAAGAATATATATATATATATATATATAGACGAGTGCAATATTATTATATTTTACCTTTGCACCGTCCTCTGTGTTTGACCCGTAACAGCGAATCGTTAAAGCACCGGACCCGCAGCAGGGCGCATCTGTGCGGGTAGCTAATGTTGTCCGTGCCGCACACGGGTCTTTTGACGACCGCTTTTTTCCTCTCGCACCGTTCCACGCGACCTTTGCAATCGAACTCCTGTTGAAACGCACGCAATTTTAATAACAACGTATCGTGTACAGAAGACAGAGCTAAGACTTTTGGACGGTTTCGTGTCGACCGTCGAAGAAGGAGGTAACAGAGACTTTTTGCGAAGTCAGTTGAGGCGCCCTAGGCGTGAGATTGGAGAAGCCGCTTACAGGTCTGGGCTAGGCTGACGGCGCGGATAAACTAGGTGCGCCTACGCGCAGGATACTCGGCTGCCGCAGAGAGGCCTGAGCTTATCCGCGCCCGACCCTACCTGGGTAAGACCAGGTAATGCGCTGGCCTACGTATTCCTATTGCGTCCGTAAGTGACGGACAACGGAATATCCCAGTCGCGGTGTAGCCACGAATATTTAAGTAAGTTGCTGCAGTCCCCCGTGGATCGGTCTACGGCCCCAGCTGCCGGGCGGATCGTCCGCAGGGCTTGTCACCTCCCAGCCGGAAGAGAAAAAAATCCCTTCCGAGGGTGTGGCGTATGTGTTGGATCGTCAACACGCCGGGAGGTGCCACAGCCAGGTTTAGCGTACTGATCGTGGCGGGTGGAGAGAACCACGAGTTTTCTAGCCGGACGTGACCTTACTGATGAACCTCCTACTGATGCGATGACTATGACGCATGCAAGAACAGTAGTACGAGTGTAGCTAAAGGTCCGTCACACAGACCACCATCGCGGATCTAGCGACACGAATCTCGTCCGGTTTGGGTTGGATTCGTGTGGGCTGGATTTCGTTACTATGATTAAGCCGTTGAGCTCATCGGCGCGCATCGACGTGCAGATGCTGTACGACCTCTCGGAGTGCTCGGTCTTGGTCGGCGCTACGTCGACTGGCGTGCCCCTCGAGTAACACCGCGTGCTAATAAAAGGTGCACGGCCAGTATCGGCTTCGGCCGAAGAAAACCAGGAAACCCGCCTACTGTTGAAGAGGTACAGAGAAAGTACGAGCGACTGCTTTTTTAAAGGTTTCCAGCAAGACTTTTTGGCTATAATTTTTTTTGTACAGTTACATTAAACATTTCGTTAGGTATACTTTTATTTCAACTTGTATATACTATCCAATGGTAAATAGATAATTTTTTTAATGCATAAAGTTGGTCCGATGTCAACGTCCCTGAACTTGGCCCACCCATCTAACTTTTTTTAAGTAAAATTATTGCCAAAAGTTAGCTAATAGTTAGCAAATAATAGCAAATTTATTCCCAAAGTTAGCAAATCATTATTATATTTTTTACGATTATTTTTTTATTTGGGTGGGCCAAGTTCAGGCAGCCCACCCACTTCGTCCGATTGACTCCAAACCAATGCCAAACGTTAGCAAATAGTTAGCAAATAATAGCAAATTTATTCCCAAAGTTAGCAAATCATTATTATATTTTTTATGATTATTTTTCATTTGGGTGAGCCAAGTTCAGGCAGCCCACCCACTTCGTCCGATCGACTCCAAACTAATGCCAAACGTTAGCAAATAGTTAGCAAATAATAGCAAATTTATTCCCAAAGTTAGCAAATCATTATTATATTTTTTACGATTATTTTTTTATTTGGGTGGGCCAAGTTCAGGCATAAACTATAGTCATTTTAACTTCAATTTATTTAACTGTTTACTATTGCTTAATTATATTTTTCCGTATATACATCTATACCTCTAACATCACTCACCTATCTACTTGTTATAACAATAATAATATGACAAAAAAACTGAAAATTGCCATTTATCTATACTGTATACTTAGAATATTTGACTTATAAAAAGGAAAAACCATAAATTGTTTAGATATAAGTAATAAAAATTTAATTATATAAAATAAAATCTCTGTTCAAAAAATAAGTAAACTATTCTACATTTTATTTTAGTAAAAATAAATAAATACTCAATCATATTAAAATAATTTATGAATTATAACTTGGTTTCTTTATTTAAATTTTAAGTGGATATATAATATAAATTATAAAATAATCATGGTTTGTACTTCTAATAGTTTAATAAAATATTTACAAATTAAACTTTTATCATTCTTAACATCTCAGTATTTTCGCACACATGAAATTAATTACATGACCTGGATTGATATTGACCAACAATTTATTTTAAATAACAATTTTGTGTGGTTACAAATGAAATATCTTATTGAAAACCTCTAAAATTTTTTAAATATTTTAAACTGAATATAAATATATTCATTGTATGTATATAATAATTGATAAAATAGCCAAAAAATGTTTTAAAAACATAATATAATTTTTTTTTAAGTATGTAAGAAAAATATAAAACAAATATTAATAAACTGTTTAATACAAATATTTAAAAAATCTAAATTTAACAACATTAAAAACGTTATTTTTACCGTAGTGTTTATCTGGTTTTGTATAAAAACCCTGTAATACTGGTGTATGCTATTGTTTAATAGATCTTAGTACTGTAAACGGATATGAGGGGCGAGACGTTCTATTGTTCACACTTTTTGTGGTTGTGCCTTGCGATCGCTAAGTCTACAAATACGATTTCCTTTTCTTTCTTTTCTTTATCCAATAATTTTAAATGATCATTAAATAAAAATCTTTTGTAAATCTATACTACCTAAATTATATGGAAACATAGATAAAATTAATAACCAATGATTAGGGAAGGCCTTATTTTTTGTTCTTTGTGTCTGTATATTTTGTGTAGCTCATGTTAGTCACCTATACTGATGAGAAAACATAAAAAAAAAAAAATTATAAATAGGAATCAAAATCAAATGTTATTAATTTAACTTAATAAAAAGATAAATTTTATTAAGTATAGTAAATTATAAAAGTTAATAATATATAATATATTTTATATAATTTTATTTAATAAAAATGTATTTATTAGTTAAAAATAATATTAAGATGATTAATAATTCAAATATTATTCTTATTCTTCAGATATACATTAGTTGGAGTAATCAATTATATTTCAAATCACTACGTAATTTATATAAGACGAGTACATGGTCAATGGGAAAAACATAATGACTTAGAACATAAAATTTAAAAAATTAAGAATTTAGAAAATATCAAATCTAATCCTCATTTGTTTATTTACATAAATGTATAATATTAATTATAATTATTATTAATTTATTTCGTTTTCTATATTTATTTTCCCAAAATATTATTACTTATTTGTTTAGTACTTTAAAGAATATATTATACTATATATTAATGCATATAATATTTGATAAGGTTTAATTTAATTTTTTTTTTTTTTTAATATTTCTAAAACTTGTATTTTATATTCTATATTACAATAATTAAATATATTATTTTTTATGATTAAAATTTAGTTATTTTTATAGAAAGATTTAACATTTTCAACTTTCATGTTTTTAAACGCTTTTAATATTTTACATGTACTTAAAACAATACAATTGAAAATTGGAAGACTATCTGCACTTAAAGCCATTGTAAAATTCAATATGTATTCCCAATAGTGCATCAATTATTATGCTAATTAATGCCACCCATTAATGGTGGCGGATTTGAGAAGGGGCGATATGGTGATCGCCCTCCCCTTGAGTCTTTCATGTATTATTTCACCTCTAAATTGAACCGGCTAAATATAGCGTTTGACATCACATATTATAATTCAAATGATAGCTATAAGTATATTTATATAGTCTTGATAAATGGAAAAATATAAGCGAAAATTAATACTGTTACTTTTTTAAAGTACTTAATAAAAAAATTTGAAAATTGCCCCCCTCCTCCATACATGACCTCTAGATCTGTCGCTGATGGCATAGCGGGTTCTCTAAATAGACAACGACAACATATATTGATGATTATGTTTCTTAACAAATGTTATACTAACTATTTGCTAACATTTAGCATTGGTTTGGAGTCAATCGGACGAAGTGGGTGGGCTGCCTGAACTTGGCCCGTCCAAATAAAAAAATAATCATAAAAAATATAATAATGATTTGCTAACTTTGGGAATAAATTTGCTATTATTTGCTAACTATTTGCTAACGTTTGGCATTGGTTTGGAGTCAATCGGACGAAGTGGGTGGGCTGCCTGAACTTGGCCCACCCAAATAAAAAAATAATCGTAAAAAATATAATAATGATTTGCTAACTTTGGGAATAAATTTGCTATTATTTGCTAACTATTTGCTAACTTTTGGCAATAATTTTACTTAAAAAAAGTTAGATGGGTGGGCCAAGTTCAGGGACGTCCGATGTCAAGTGTCGTTAATATTCAAAATTCTAAAATTACATTTTTTTTTTGTTCTAAAACTTATAAGTTAGTTTCGGTTTATTCTCTAAACAGTCTTTCGCTCCATATCCAACAGTTGATCGTATGAACTTTCAGACTAGTGCACGCGACCTACAAATTTGTTTTAGGACTATAAGTAAATATATATTATTATCATTGTTAAATAAAAAAAGTAATTTTCTATTTTCTATTTTACACATTACTCATAATGCACATTTACTCGTTTATTACAACTCTCATATATTTAGGTAATTGTAAGCCGGTCACATATTTTTAATTACAATAAAAATAATAACAAATATCAAAACATTTGATTTCGTTTTATTGAACAAAACACGTTATATGGACATAAAGTTCAAAAAAACCAATTTAACCAAAAAATTTTTTTTCACTTCATAACTCGACCATAAATCCGAATTTCTTTCACAATAATCTAAAATGCAGAATAATCCAACTCACACAATAATTTTATTAACTTTAAGTTCGTGAACGTTTTAAAAATAGTTTAAAAGATTCGTATACGCAGGCATTTTAAAATGGCCTTCAATTTGTTTCTTGAGCTGATCTAATTATTTAAAAAAGAGTATTAATCAATTTTGAACGGCATTCTTCGATAAATACATAATTTTGAGATTTAAACTATTTTAGTAATGTGTGTGATTTGTCACAGTTAATCATTCGATTTATTAATATATAATAATTTTAATAATGTAATGATTTACTTGTATATTTAAATGATGTGATCATTTTATATACTTTTTTTTTATATGAAAATAAAATTTATTAAAATATACAATATTTATGACGATAAAGACCATAAGGAACCTCACGAACTGTATTTCAGTAAATATTTCATTTAAACGCTTAAAAATAAAATGTTGTTTAAGGCCTATTTTATTATTATATTGCTTAAGCTCCTAAAGGTTATTTTAAGATCGATGTGAGAATATATTGCTTCTATAATTGCCTATCCTTCGTTGCTTCTAAAGAATAATCAAAAACTCCCACCATTCTTACATCTTCAGATCTTTTCGTACTTTATCCGATCACTTTCCTATATATAATATCCTCTAGGTCATTTCGAATCAGGTTATCACTTCATAGCTTGTTCAATTAGTCCCTCTGAAAATCTCCAAAGTCTCAAAATTCGCATTTTTTATACACTTTTATTCCCCATTTTTCAAATTACTCGCTGCCCTTACAGTTTCGGTTCGTAATCTGTTTAGTGTCGACCATGGCAGATGACTCCCAGATGGTTATCTTTCTTTCGTCCTTCCATAACTGTGAGTTTTGCCCTTTTATTTCTTCCTTCCATAGGTCTATTCTTGTCACTTCAGGTGTAGAAATTCCATAACGGATCGACAATTTCAATCTGAATAGGCTCGAAGTAATATTAAAATTGTTCAGAAGTCAAAATTAAATTTTATATAACCTACACACAAACATTCTTATTTTGCATATTTCAATCGTATATTTTCATGACGATTACAGCGCTTGAACGTTTACATACTTATATACGATTCCGAGCTCTACATAATATATTATATTTCTCCGATATGCAAATTATAACATAAAACATACTCATTGTCACGGTATACTAAATACAATTTTTTTAAATTGTTTTTTTTACACTCCATGACGGATTACATAATATATAATATATCAACTACATTGTTTATGTACCCGGTTTGTCGTGTTGATTTGTAGTCGTAATGTAATAATTATCAAGGCTGAGCAAGTTATTATTATTGTTTTTTAACAAGTTTATGTTAAGTTATTTTTACAAAAAAAAAAAAATAAATAAATAACTTAGTTAAGTTAATAGTTTTATTATTTTAGAATCTTAGTGAAGCGAACAATTTAGAAGGGATGTTCGAATAATGTTGATATGCGTCATTACGTTCCGGTAGCAAATTGTATCTTTTTTTTAGTACAATGATTTATTATTGCTTGCAAAATTCGAAATAATGATAAGCCTGTAACATCTCTGTTTATGTAACTTGATCCTATATTCACAGCACTTGCGGCTCGCTATATTTTTTCTTCTAAACTGTTATGTCGTGCGAATTGTAAAAATTAACCGGTTTCGTTGTTATTAATAATATCCATAATACAATTTTATAGTTGGGTAGCGGCGCTAGAGGGGGGCAAGGTAGGACAAGCGCCCTACCCAAATTTAGTTTTGCCCCACCTTTGTCCTACCTGTTGAAGAACAAATGAAAATTTAAATTTCAAGTATTTATGTGTTTGCTGTGTTTCATATGTTTCGATGTATAACTCGTCGTATTTTTTTTTATGTGCATTCGTTTAGATAACACACCACAGAATACACCACCATTTAATTTGATTTTTAAATTAATTATATTTCATCAGAAAACGCTAATAATACAGTATTTTCCATGTATTTCAATAATTTATATTACACCCGTATAGACGGGTTTTCACTAAATTCCATGATCTTGCCCCCCTAGAAAAAAACGTCTGGTGCCGCCACTGGTTGGGTACAACTGACTGAAGTATTTGTTTCTTAAACGATTTGCACACACGAACGTATCTTCTTCGGTTCGAGACTGAGGCGTGCTCAGGAAATTCGAATGGGTAGGGGGAAGGGTTTGAAATGTTTTTTATTATTATTCATATTATGTTATATGTCTTGTATTATAAATCAAATACATCTTCCCGAAGCCTGATGAAGAATCTTTGAAGCCTTTCTCGTAATATGTAATCAAAAACATGATAGTGACCTCTAACATAATATAAAATTAAAAATTATAGTTAAATAATTATACCTGAATCCTGATTTCAATAGGGGTCAATATAAATATGATCTAATAACCTTGGAAATGTAATGGTTAGACTATTACCATATAATTTGTGATTAAAATTATTATCAAATAATACAGGACTGATAAGAAAAAAAAATATGTTTTGAAATTATCTGATATCAGATATGAGATCTAGAATACAGTTAAGTACAAAAAAACAATAAATTTTCAAAAATTTATCTGATTAATCAGGGCTGGCGCAAGAGGTAGGCGGGGTAGGTACTTATCTAGAACGGAAGGGCGGCATTTTAGAGATAAAATATAAATTCGTATACCTTAGAAAAAAGTGGGATTTTTAGATTATTTAGGAGGCACTTACTACAATTTTAAGTAACATGAAATACGAAATTAGTATAAGAAGTTTTTCAAATTTTAAAATAATTAAAAACTATCTTTGATTTCAAGTTTTGCAAACACGTTTGGTTGGACTAGCAATGGTTTCAATTAAAAAAATATATATCCGATCATTTAGATATGGAGGAACTAGTATTAGAGTTTTCAAAATTAAAAGCAAGTCAATTTTAAATAAAAATAAAATATTTTCTTTTTTTACGTTATCATATTATTATTTGTCGAAAATTGTATTTTAGTTATAAGGGAAACGTTATGATGTGCCTAATAGAATTCAACAATTAATGAAATCTAAGAATAGTTTTTATCATAATATTGTATTTTTTACGTGTACTATAAGATTGAAAAAAAATAGACTAGTATTGCAACTTAAAATATTTTTTAAAAACTAGTATAGGAGACGGCAAATCGCATACACGCCTATCCCTCAAATGTTGTCTCGTGCCGGCCCTGGGATTGATATACGGCCGAAAATACGACCAAAACGATAAGTGCGACATACGAAATCAACCGGTCGATCGACACGTGTCACGTTGTTAAAATCGTGCGGTCGACACGTTGGCGTACGCTGTTTGGTCGGTTTATTAAAAAACACCCATCCGATCGCTCTGCGCAGATCGAATAACGTATCTCACACGGCTGACGGCACGTGCACAATATGTGCGTTTATTGCGCGTGTTCTCTATTACGTACAAACCTACTTTGGACCGTACGGTTGGGCGGATCGAAAAAAATAAATAAAATTAACAACGGTATTTTTTTTACGCTCATCCGCGTTGTTTTAACGACAAAACGTAACGCCCAGTCGATCGGTCGGCTTGCGAATACGTTTGACGATACGGTTCGTGGTGGCGACGACGCGTCCGACAACGACGATATCGAATGCGTAACCGGGGGTCGCGTGCGTCGGGGTCGACGACGGGACGGAGAGAAGCACAGAAAAACCGTACGCGTTTCGGCTCTCGCGGCTGGCGCCAGCGCACGTTCAAGGCGTGCGCGGCAGGTGCGTGTGAAACGTGGCCGTCGGACGCAAAAGGTTAGGTCAAAACCCACGCGAAGGGACAAAAACAAAAAAAAACGGTATCGCGCCCGTCCTACTGCTAGAGACCGTTTCCGCGTACGAACGGGAATTTCGGGGAAGTTCCGTTGGTCTTGTTCGCTCGTTTAAAACCGTGTCCACACGACTTCGACGCGTGTGGACTAGTGGGCCGACACACACATCTGTAAAAAGTCAATTTGAACACCTAGTTTTATATTATAATTCGACTTTGAAACGAGCGATTCAGATGATATTGCAATGGCAGCTGCTGCAATTATCGTAAGAGCAATTGGAAGCCAACAAGAAACCGCGATTTCCATTAGTCCATCATGCATTTGGTTTCTATTTTGTTTTTTTTTTTGTCTTATTGATAAATTTCGATAAAAGAAATTGTTTGTCCGTCACTCCGATCCATTACGATTAAAATCAATAACACTAAAACCCACAAACACATGCACAACAAAACGAACAGAACGAATATTTTGTAGTTTTCATCAATTTTCGTAGTAAATTAAGTTATGCGATAACGTCAGCCGTGAAAAGTCGAACAACATGCTTCGGTACGTCCACACTACTGTTGTCGATTCGATGATTCCCATTGATCCGTACCGACTTGATTTGGATTGCGTTCGGTTCGGTCCGACATGTTTCAACAAAGCCGGGCGACACGTACGCATTGGTTCGACATTGTCGATCGACACCATTTCGGCAACACCATGGACGCGGCTTTACACCAACATGCGTGTACACCGGATGCTCAGTGGCATATTTAGAGTAGGCTGAGTTGGGGGGGGAGGTAGTTAATTGCCCCGGACATCACGTTTTTGCGGGGCGACAAATTTTTAAGGGTTTTGTTTGAATAATATTACTAATGGTTTTTGAAATATTTGATATTCGATGTTTTATTTCACAGTTTGGGAAATAAATATTATCAGACATTAACACCCTGTATATAACCAATAATGAATCGTATGTTATTATCTTATAGTTATGAACATTAAAAATATACATTTACGAACATTTACATGATATTGATTTGTATAATTTATTTATTAATACTTTTGCATAAAATATTAATATATATCTTAAAAGGGAAGGGGTTGTGTTTGACTCAGAAAATTGCATTTTTTTACATGCAGTAAAGTCGTCAAAGATGGGCCGTCCAAAGGGGAAGCCAAGATTTTTAAAAAAAGTTCGAGGAGAGAAGTTTTATTTATTTCCGTTTCGAATTTTATTACCGCCTCTACACAATAAATACATTTTCAAATGCTTTACGCGTAGTGTGATTAATGCGAAATGAGAGTTGACGATTTCTGAGGAAAAAACGCAAAGTAGACAATTGTTTACTGTTTTGTCGGTAAATCGATTTGGCCTTAATGTTTTTGGTATTATTAAAAAAAAATATGTATATTCATAAAACATTTAAGTGGTACAACATGAGTTACTCGTTTTAATGCAAAACATCGTAACGGTAGGTAGTTTTCGTTTTGTAACCATTTCTACATAACGACATGCTTACGTATCGAAAGTAAAATTAAAAATGTAATTCACCATGTATTACGTTTTCGGACCTTCGGTTTTAAAACTATTAACATTAAAATGATGGAAATTGATGAAATCTTCAAATGTTTATATTTAGGTGTATATCGTTATAACCGTTTAAAAAAAAATGAATATATATATATATATATATATATATAAATATAAATAAATAAAATATTATAATAAAAAACGTAAAAAAATATCAAGTATTAATTTTTTTGGAATCATACAAAAATCCAAATTTGATTTTGTAAAAAATGAACGTATCGACGATTTTTCGGTATTTTTGGTATTTTCTTATAACATTTAATAATACCACTTGGAAAATGGAAAAATGGCAAATAAAGTACCGTGCAGATCAGTTATACCATTCTTAGTAGTAAAAAAAGTTCCGAGGAAGAGCTTAACGTGCCTCTAATGGGATTTTAGGAACCTAAAAATAGGAGCTTGCTCTGTTTGAGTTCTTGTACACGAATAAAACACGTACATCCCGAGTTGCTGGGAACTCGTAACGATTTCCCTTTGCATACACCTACACAGTTCCGCTCGGTTTAATCGTAGTTTTTTACTAGCGAAATAGATCGATTTCCCTCGGATACTAAAGTTTACCGCGGCAATGCCTCGGACCGTGTTTATTGTCTCCGTCCGGAGGTCCTTGCGAAGGTATTGTAACGGAGTTGTACTCCTATTGCTGGCAAGTCCGCTCGCTGTTGAGTAATACATGTACAGGAATACATACAAAACAGTGACGAACGCAACGGGGGGTTTTGGGGATTGACCCCCTCCCCCTCCGAAATTTAGGACGATATATAAAATATGTACGAAATTTTGAATTACTTTACATGAAACAAATACGACCGATGAACATTTATTATTATTTGCGTATTAACTAATAACGTTGGAAATTTGGAATTTTCGGAAATATTTGTTATCCATTATTGAATATTATTCACTTATACGTTTATTTCATTACGGATATCGTATTTAATCGTCGTTTAACCATTGCGATTCACGACATAATATACACGTGAATTATTGAACTGTGTATTATTCAATCATTATACCTGCAACTATTGTGGATTATACACATTTGGACAGTTTTGTTAAAATGAGTTCCGGTTCGATTTTAAAGTTCTTTAAACCGCAAAATACAATCACCGTTCCAACGACTTCAAATTATTCGTTATTAAACTTGTGTAGATACGTGCGAGGTTGCATGCGAAGAAGTTATTGATACAATATCTAAATTACCTCGAAGAATGTATGTTTCAATATAATAATCATCAATAAAACTTTCGAATTTGGACGAATATTATTTACTCGTCTTGATATTTTTTTTTCAAGATCTCATCCAAATGTTTTTTATTGCGTTCGCCCCTGTAATGAGACGACCGGGAAAAACAGTTTACACCGAACGTAACCGGTGAAATCTACACGTCCGATGTTTCTGACGGGGGAGCGCACAACACACAACACCCCGTGACGCGCGTTCACATTATCTGTTCATATTATATCTATATTTATATTTATGTGTACATACAGTCGTACACGATGTAACACAACGTTCATTTTCGCTTAATACCTGCGTGCATACAATACCCGTAACGCATGTAAAGCTATAATTGGCGTTGACCATATGCGCGAACATTAACATAACACACGATACAACGTTATTACGTACAGCGTATACGTGTTCGAGTACGTCATACGTCTCGGACGAGTAGCGGTTTATCCGATTCGAATCGCTTTAGACGAGGAGACCGGTCGCCGTGAAATTATCCTCTTATATAGAGTTATTAATAAAACGCCTATGCATTATTTATATACTAAAAAAAAACAGAAAAGAAAATAACTTTTGCCCTGAAACTGGTTTTTTGCTTTTGCGGCACGTCGTCGTCGTCGTCGTCGGACAGGCTCGTGCTGCTGCTGCTGCTCACACGGCACCGTACGGTAGGTAGCGACGGCGCGATTAGACGTGTTTGTTCGAATAATTTTAAATGTATACTGAACGTAATTTTTTTTTTTCCTGTACGTCTGCTGTACAACCGCCCTCTTTACGGGCCATCCGTGTCGTTAAACAATTTGCCATATACAAATCGAATTGAACGGTCTTTGCGCGGCAAGTAATAAAGAGGCAATACGATTTGAACGGATTAAATACGTAATATCCATACGTAATCGTTGGTTCGCGGCACTCGTTTCACTAGATTTTGGATAATTTACATATGTATAGCAATTGTTGTTAATTCAAAACAAATATTATTGAACTCCGAACATTTTAATGTCATTATTTTCGTGTTTTAAAAATTTAAACGTTCTCCCCTACTATGATTTACCTTAGGTTTTCAATTTAAATTTGTTGTAATTATGTATACGTTGTATATGTATGCGCGTTCGATGTTTTTCTATACCAATAAAATCTGATGCTTGACTTTCTAAAAACAACAGTCCGATACCATGTATTCCGGTGGTAATTTTTTTCCTAAAGCCGTCGTCGAGCATTACCAGCTGAACAACAGGTAAGATGACTCGTGGCAGAGTTCAATGTATTCATTTCTAGGATTATAACCGATTTCCAATCAAACCGACTCGAATGAATTTTTTCTTGGACATTTTAATACCACTGCGACATTCGCGTGCTGTTTAGTTAATAATTTAGCTTCCGTTTTATCTATATTAAATTATCGAGTTGGCGACAAATTACTAGACTCGATACGGGTTTAACGTGTGTGTCTAAAAATATAAATTTTTTTTTTATCGTGACGAAGATAGTAAAATATAAAAAATTGCGTATAACGGCGCAATAATAAAAATGAAAACGTTTCGCTATCGTATTTCAAAGTTCCAGACAAATTATGTTTTAAGACACGTACGGCATTGTGATATGATTTTTTCGTAAATTTTTTTCCAACCTATATATAAACTCATAGTTAAAAGGTGTTATTATCGAAATCAGTGTAACGCTCCGGACTGAACAGCAGACGCACGCGCGATGTCGATCATCGGATTCGTGAACGCGATCAAAAATGATATTCGTTCTTGTGGACAAATTCATGGACCCCGTAACTGTTTTCGCTTTATTTCCATTTTCTCGTCGATCGAGCGATTTGTAACGCATACGACTTTTGTATTATTATTTATATTGTGACTGGCCATTCGAAAGTATAAATGATTTTGAATATAAACTCGAAATCAACGAAATAACAACCTTGCCACGACGAAAAAGAAAGAAGAGCATGAACTTTTTTCTTTTTATAATACGGGAGCTACTGTTATAAAATAAAGTTTTAATAATTAGTGATAGGATTCGCGTTTTTTTTTTCATGTGATGCCAAATATGCAATTTAAAAAAAAATAAAAATAAAACTCGCCGTAAAAACGTGTTATATAAGAAAATAGATATATTTTTACGTAATAAATAGGTCTGGTTTTTGATTGTTTAATCAGATCTTGATTCGATAACGAATGTATGTATAAATCGTCTGGCTATTTATAGTCTGTAGACTACGTTATTATTGTATAATCTGTTTTATTTCGTTTGAAATTTGTAGAAAAAAATTATTCACACGGATTATCTTTTAAAATGCTAACATTAAAAAAAAAAAAAACAACAAAACCGTTTTCAATATGAAGTCTAATTACAGTTATTGTTGGTTTCGCAGTTCTTTACTTTTAACGAAATCTTCTGAAAAAGAGTCTTCTAGAAGTTTCGCGTTGAATTGTTAGAGATATGCCACGCCATTCGATCGTTTGTAGTACGTATTGTGTGATTTCGAAAACTAAAATATTTGAGTAAACCGTATAATACAATTTTTTCACCGGAAAACGCAGCTATACATACGAAACCGGAGTGTTTTTGTTATACAAAAACGTATTCGCAGACAAAAAAAAAAACACATTTTCGTCAAAAACCAAATACATTCTTTTTCAAAGACGAATCCAAAAAAAAAATGCGATTTTTTTTTTTTAAAGTCGATCTTAGAAATCGATAATTCGCACATATCGTATACGGCGAACGACGGCGAGTTGTTTTATTATTGTTCCACCCCCCCCCCCCCCCCAATCACCTCCCGTTCTGTCGTCGTCCGTAATTCGATTATACGTTTGCATCGTGCACCGTACACAAACCGTCGTAACGGATGTTGTTATTATATTCTTTTTGGGCGATGATTTATGTTCGGGTCCACTTAGGTACCAAATACGTATACATGTACACGATGTTAACAGACAGATTTATTACGTGTTTTTATTTAATTTTTTCATCTCGGACCGTTCTGGATAATCCTCTTCGGACGCAATAATATTACAAACGCCTTGTACACGACGACAGTGCGCGTACGTACGTACGTACGTATATATATATATATAATTTTATTTATTTTTTTCAAGGCTGTACAACCGCTCGCGCCGCTATACGTACGACACGGGTTTCCAAAGGTTTCTATTGTAAAATATTTCACCGGCCACCGTGTTTCGTTTTCGTTTTACACACACACATTTATACTGACAGACACGCAGACGCGCTCGCGTCCGCAAGTACAATACGTTTATATAGATACAATACAATAGAATATAATAACGAGCCGCGTTGTCGACCGATCCGCGCGAAATCGTACGTTCGTATAATAATGTATACATGTCGTCGCGCGTTATTTGAAACGATAACGTTTTTTTTCCCCCCCGGTTGGAAGAACGGGGGAAAAAACGGAGATTCGTGAATACGTAGAGATCGCCGGCCGCGGCGGCAACTGGTTTACAAAACACGTACGGAACAATACTTAAAACGCTCACCACGCGCGCCGTGTGTCCGTTGGAACGGTCAACGGTAACCGGACAGGTAACGTTGACGGTTTCGCGCTGAACCCACTTCGAACGAGCGTTTGACAATCGATCGTTCTTTTCCTGACACGTGCTGCGAAAGTGCAACGAAACCGACTTCTCGATAACGACAGCACAGCGTTCATTCTCGATTATGGCGGAGTTTAAATTGTAGAAAAAAAACAAAGAACAAAAAAATCCGTACGATCAAAAATCGTAGTTGTGTCGGAAAACCGTCGACATGCAAGAACGACGAAACGAAAAATACCGGTGTTCCGTGCAAAACGCGCGTTTTTTCATCGTCCGTGTAATGATTTTCGTACGGACAACGCGCGATCGGTTTAGTTACCAACGGGACGTCCAACGTTTTCAAACGTCTGGATTTTTCCGTCGAGGTTTATTTACAAACAAACCCCCCCCCCCCCGAAACAAAACAACACGGGCATAAATTATATAGACGAGTGCAGACTACGCGATGTGAATGACACGCGTCAGCTGGTGAACGTCACGCGAATTTCCAAAAGATCTCCGGCCAAAAAACAAAAACTAGACCATTCCGTGTCGAAAAGTGTACGAATCATAGAGACGGGAGGTGGGGGGGTGGGTGGGGGTGAAACGAGCAGCCTTTTCGAATGAACGAATTAAATTTAAAAAAAAAAACACAGGGTATTCGAACGTTATAATTGTTCTGACCGGTGAAAAACAGTTTACGCGAATATATTTAAAACAATGACATGAAATATATTTCCTGTCGATCTTTCGCCATTTTTCAGATTATCACATCGATTCGCGACACTTTCGTTGGTCCGCGAGCTGTCGTCGTCGTGTTAGAACGTGCGTTAACGTTTGAATGAAAAACGAACAAAATTTGTTTATGGTGAATCGTGCTTTTTTTTAATAATGATCATTTTTTCCCCCCCGGTCGAATCGATTTCATGCTGTTAACCAAATTTGTACGGAGACGCGAGGGGCTACCAAAGAGTTGTTAGGTTAGCCCAAAATGCCTATAGACGTTATCGTCGGTTACGTTCCCGGTCGTTGTGCGTGTGATCGAATCGTCGAAAACATCTTTAAAACGCGACGGACGGGCGAACCGGGTAAAGGACGTCGTCACGGGTCTCGCTCGGCCTGTTGGAAAACCGGCACGCCGTCGAACGGGAATCCGGACGCGTCCCGTGAAATCGTCTGGTGTTCGTGGGACTCGCGACAACGCCCGCGCGCGGGCTGCGCCGCACGAACAACACTCTTCGACTCTCCGGGGCGTTCACACAGAGTGCCGCCGGTAATCATAAAACGAACCCGTGGCGGCCAGGTGCGTCGGAACGTTATTGCGCGTCGAGTCAACCCCAGACCGGTCGGCACCGACGTTCCGTCGTTGTGTCGTGGTTTATTATTATTATTATTATTATTGTTATTTATTTTTTTTTTCGGTGCCCGGAGGCACGTATAAACGACTAAACGAAAAAAAAAAAAAGAAAAAGGCGGTCCGAGACGCGCTCGACCTCATAAAAACCGTACGCGCCAGACAATGTGCCGCCGCCGCCGCCGCCGCCGTCCGTGATCCTCGAAGGGGGTTTTTTTATATATCTTTTCTCGTTATTATTATTATTATTATCGTTATTTCCCTTGTCCTGGACAATCGTCCAGAGAGCGCGACCGCGAGATAATCAACTGCACTTCCACGTAGTAGTTCAACGCGTCGAGGGTTATTGTGCGCGCACGTTTTTGTCTTTTCGTCGTTTCTTTTTTTCCTCTTTTTTTTTCCACCGTCCACGCAAACTCGGGTTAAGGTGGGGGGGAGGACGCACGATCCCGATTATTTTCACAAGACTTTTTTGATACAAACAATTTTAAAGGGATTTCTATAAATTGTATTTTTATCACGAAAATGTCTTGAATGTTGAACGATAAATTGATATGCAATGACAATATATTAATGCTATATGATTTAATTTGTAATTTATTATATAAATATTAAAGATTATGTACGATTTGATTCCCTTAATTTGGTAGTGACACCTGTGCAGTGGCGGTCAAATGATTTAGTCATTGTGGTTGGGGAGGGGGGGATGAGGCTGATTTTTCAACATAAACTTTGATCGTTGGAAACATAAGTCATAATTTAAGGATATGAGTTCACTTTATTAAATAATTTTATTACTATTATATTATTAAATCTAATTCGTCCAATATTTCATCTGGGACAGGGGCGAACGCGGAGCTCCTTTTTATTATATAATAATATAATTTTTTTTTATTATTATTAATAAATAGGTAATAAACGGCATACTTTTAAAACTAATACATAATAACAAAAAAGTCATGGGGCGGGGATATATCCTTTCATCCGCCCCCCATCGCCATCACTGCACTTGTGGCACTTTAGTTCAAATTATTGTACTCCCGTAAAAAGCCCATGTAATTTATTATCAGCGTCCAATCTGATTTCATTTATTCTGAGGTGAAATATTTAAAAGTAGAATTGAGTACTTTTGGTTTTTATCAGCGAAGAATTGGCTTCTAGAAGAAACGGTTCTATGCAAAATCATTGCAGGATGTATTTCCAAATATTTTGATTGCTATTAGATTGTACTTAACTATCCTAGTTGTTAATCGTTCAGCTGAACGGACATTTTCTAAATAAACTCGTATTAAAAACAAATATAGAACAAGCCAGACACGAGATAATCTAACATCGTTGATGACACTACATTCCGAAAACGATATCTTGCAAAACATTGAATGTAATCTAAGTTTGCAACAGTTTGCAAAAAATAAAGCGAGAAAAAAATTGTAACAACAATAAAAAAAAAACATATAAAAAATAAAAATAAAATCATATTGCATTAGTATTTAGTACAGTTATTTGTATAACGCCTTTTTTTCTTTTGGTGAACGGTCAAAGAGGTTTGAGAGTGGGCCGCCTACTGAGTATCATATGCCCCCGGGGGGGGGGGATCCAACGTGACCTGTAATCCGGGCCCCCGCCGTTTTAAACTTTGCTCCGTCTCGAATGTCGTCCGTCCCCGATAAAATTAGATCGGACGATCAAAACGGACGGGGTTTTCACTACGAGACAACGATGGCAGCATTTACAGTGTTCGCGTCCGGTTTACGGTTTTACGCCAGCACACGTGTACTGTTTCGTGTTTTCGTTTCTGTTCGGGTTCGACGGTGAAACGTCCAACGGTTCGGACCACGGTTTTCAATCCTGATGAAAAACGCGATGCCAATAACTTCACGACGCGACGCGTCCGATCTAAAAACAATTATGTTTCGACACGAGTAGCGCGTCCACATTTCGGCGTCCGTGTCCGCCGTGAGACCGTCCATTCGTGTTCCGTGCACATTCACCGTCGTCGTTGCCCAGGTTAGGCTGCCGCGTGACAGCGTCCCCAAGACCCGAGACGCGAATATAACCAACAATAAAAATGTACCTTGTTCGCGGGCGCCGCAGACGCGTGGCCGGCCATCGCGGAGAACAGCAGCAGCAACGTCCACGGCGACGGACCGGCGACCGGACGAAAGTTCATGACGGCGACCGACGTGACATTCTCGCGCGTTCTCGTGCGGGCGCGTCCGAACCGCGCGGGACGCTCTACTCCGTCGTACCGGTCGTTCGTCTCGCGCCTGCGGGAGAAACAGAGACGAAAAAATCAGCTCCTATGCTACATTAAAACAAAAAAAATTACTTTTTTTTTCGAAGGAGTGCGGGGGAAGGGAGAACCCAACTTACCTTAAAAAAAAAAATGATCAAATAATCGTATATTTGATATTGTTATTTTTAATATTTTTAATACGTTATTGCTACACCTACTCGATAATGACTATTTGTTATCTTGTGTATCACTTATCACAGAATATTATTCATATATTATTTGACAATTATTTTTAGATTCGCCCACAGCAACAGGATTTTCTCAAGGAGGGAAGGTCCTAGAATTATACGAAAACCCGATTTATGCAATAAAGATAGTTTTTACTTTTTATTATTATTATTATTATTATTAAATGTACAGTTAAAAAGAACATACACTTTTTTGGTATTGAAAACCATGAAACTATAGAAACCACAAAGTTGATTATGAAAAATCTAATCGACATTTATCTGTTGCCAATAATTAAAATTATCTTACACAAATTTTTGGCTTTTACGTATTATTCTTACTTGAATTTAAAATGGGTTAATTATTTGTTTATTTATGTGTAAAATGTTGTTGTTTAATACTATTCTATTAAAAATTGTATAGATAATTAAAAAAAAAAAAAAGGTTAGAAGTTATGGTTATATATTGGTGATAAATTGGTGGGGAAGATGAGAGGCGGGACCTCGTGATATAGAATATTTCATTTGGAATGTTGTTTTTAAATTTCCAATTGAGCTTCACTACTTTATATTTTTCAATTCGAGCACTGAATGTATTTATTATTATTTATACACATGTGCTGCACGAGAAAAATGTGTGTACGTTTTACGAGAACAAAAAAAAAAACGTTGGCCGGCAGAAGAGGTCTTCGATTTTTCGCGTCGTATACGTTGTGTCGAGTCGATAAACACGAGGACGTTTTCTATTCAAATATATCGACGTGACAGCAAAGAAGTTAACGTATTAAGTGCTAGCAGAAAAACAGGTGTCCGCGTCGAATCTTATGAATTTCGGAATGCACGAATAAGTTTTGGAAATATATATGTATATATTTAATCTTGTTAAAAATGTTAAGCTCGTAAATATAGTACCTTTTTTTAACTTAATAGATTAGTGTTTAAAAAATAATTGTTAACGGAAAACAGAGATATACGAAAAATACGTGTTCACATAATCGAAAATATTCACTATACTTGGAAAATCAACAAATTGCAGATACATATATGTATATATATTGATATTTGAACTGGTGGGCTCACGAAACAAATTCGTGTCTTGGTCTGCTAGAAATCAGAGGTACAGAAAGTTAAGTTATCAAAAAATTCAAATCTGGTTAAATTATGTGCGTACTCCGTTTATTGTGTTATCAGTGACAAATTTAGTGTTTTATACGTTATAATATTATAGTATCTATAAAATTTAGTGCAAATTAAAAGAAAAACTGTGTTCAAATTTTTTAATCAAATCAATGATTATTTAACGGCCTTATAAAATTATTAAGAATATTTATTGGAATAATGCGAAAAGAATTCGACCAATTCATTTTTTTTTTTTTTTTGATAAATAATGTCGAAAAATGTGTGTTTTGAATGATAAAGGTTTTACATAAAATATATAGAAAAATATGTAAAATATCGTGAAACTGAAATCGCCCTTTGTACGCACGTTTATAGGCATTATTTAACGACAATCGGCCCGTTTGTCTGCCTATGTACTTAGTTTTCCATCAAGTTTCAAATATGTACAATAGTTGTGCCTAATCGGGTGACGACTATTCGTCTACGAAAAGTATTGTGCGACGAGAATAAGAACCACAAAAAAAAAAAATATATAAAAGTATATATATGACCCGGATTTTCGAATCGATTATCATTTTAAGGTCGTGATGCCTAACAACAATATTACAATCACACGATCGGAAATCGTATACAATATAATAAAAATAATAATAATAATAATAATATAAACACACAATCGAGACAGAAAAATCGAGCTGTGTACGGTGTGCGTCTAGGAATTATTCTATACGAACCTCGCGGGGTTACGTGCCTGTCGTTGAAGTCGTCCGGAGGACATAACACCTTTTTATCATACGGTTCCCATCTGTATCGCTTTATCACGTACAGTTTAATAACGTAATTGTCGTCGATAGTTTAGGACATGGTAATAATAATAATAATAATAACAACAACAACAACAATAATAATAATTAAAGCGTTCAAATACTTTCACCGCGTGTTATCTGCTGTGAATGGATTCGGATGTACGTACAACACACGTGAGAGACCAACACGCACACGCGTGTATTGTTTACACGTCCAACATGCGCTGACCGCAGGGGCGAGGGGGTTTGAAAAAAATATCACTACAAGTAAATAATATTCATCCAAATTTGAAAGTTTTATTAATGATCAACGGTTTTTAAGAATTTTTGAATATAATTGAAGTAACGTACGTTTAACATTTGAAAATTTGTTTTCCCGAATATAATATAAAGGTACATAATGATTTTTGGTAAATATTTCAAGTTTCTATAATCATTAGTTTCAAAATGCCGAAGAAAAAACGATACTCGTTTTCGACTAAATTACGTTAATACCATTTTTATGTAATTTGTCGGTAGTTTTTGAATTTTATTTTTCTAGGTGCTTTTGAGAAAATCGACAAATGACCTAAAGTACTAACTAGATGTTATTTGCTATCGGAAATCAAATGTAACTAACGATCGAAACACTCCTAGTAGAATTTCGATATATAAAATAATATACAGTTAAATAATTCACGTGTACTCGTATATTATGACGTAAATCGCAATGATTAAACAACGATTGGATACGATATCCGTAATGGAATAAACGTACTGTACATAAAGTGAATAATATTCAATAACAGATAACAAATATTTCAGAAAAATTCCAAATTTCTAACGTAATAGTTACTACGTAAATAAATAATAAACGTTCGTTGGTCGTATTACTTTGATGTAAAGTAATTCAAAACGACGTACATAATTTATATATCATCCTAACCTTCAGGGGGGGTTAACCCCCAAAATCCCCTCCTGAGTACGCCAGTGGCCGACTGGCTTATATTTTGTAACCGCTCAGGACAAAAGAAGTGAAGAGCCTAAAATTTTCGTTTTTTTCGAATTGCGCATGTTTTAAATTTATGTATGAATCGAAATTTCAAATTAGTGGTTTTTTTTTTCGAAAATCATTATTTTTATTGCAGATTTCGATTTCAACGAATCGTTTTCAAACAATTCAAACCATAATGTTCGAACAGTGTGAGTCTCATAATGCACGAGATTTCAAGCCCATTTTAGACGACGTTATCTGGTGTACATTTCCCGGTGAATATTTCTTTCGGTTTTCAGTCATCTAATACATATGTATATTGGAGACGAGTCGCGTTACATCGTTTATCGGATGAAATAACATGTTATAATTAAAGCGAAGATGAAGTCGTATGAACTAAAATCGACCAAGAATTCGAAAATATTTGAAAAAAACCGATCTATTCCCGTATCGATATGTAAGCGATAGAAATATGCGAACAGTAGTTATTCGAAAATATCTGAAAAATCGGCCAAAGTACTCGTAACAAAACTCGGTCGTTATCAAGAGCGCCCGCAAGAGGGGACCATGCCCCCCCCTCACTATTTGAGTCAATGTTCGTGTAGGGTGTATTTTAATAAATATTTTTAAAAGTATTTTTTTTTTTTCAATAAAAAAAATCATTATTCAAGTGAGTTCTAAAATAATAATAGTTTGAAATTTTGAATATCGTATGATCTATTATCACGATTTGTCGACCGCCGCAAAATAATTATTCTTGACAAACGCGATTTCAAAATTGTGAGCTTGGTATCTGATAAAACAGGTGACATCGATGTACGGTACAAAGGATTATGTACAATTTTTGATTTTATTTTAATTTGGCGGTAAGAACAAATACGTTTATTATTCGATTATCGACAATACTATACTACTACGTACACATTGTATGCGATTTATCTGTTTGTTTTTCTTCTTCAGTGTTCTCACGACCAATATGGAAACATAATAAAAATACAGCGGGTAATTTATATTTTAGTCACATGACGATTCAGCTAATTCACATTAATTTAAAACACTTGTCGTGAATGTTTTTTCGTGTGATCCGTTATGATACGTTCTTGTAGACATTTCGTGCAAGTCACGTGTTATATTATCTAGAAAAATTCGATAAGACCGGGCGCAAGACGTATGAAACGAGGCGGCGAGTGGGGTGTAAATAGCGGTCACTGAAACAAAACACGTACCTGAAGTGGAAAATCCCCGTCCTCGAGATGGACAAGACGACGCGTGAACGTAGACGACGAAGGCGAACGAAAGAAACGCGCGAACAAACGTAGTGACGACCGTCGTAGACGATCACGTCGATAAACGACGACGACGATCGCGTTCGTATTGTCGCGTACGGAACGCGCGCGTGTCCACTCGTGGCGACGGACTGTCCGGGACACGAGTACACGAGCGCGCTCGTATCGCCCAGAAGACTGCGAACCGCGCTCGTACCGTACACAATAACAATAATAACAATAATAACAATAATAACAATAATAACAATAATAATAATAATAATAATAATAATAATATACGCACGCGCGCGCCGCACACACGCACACGGACACACTAAAACACCTTATGAACACATACCGTGCGCGCGCACACACACACACACACACACACACACACACACCGCCTGGTGTCCGAACCCGAGCCGTCGGCGGCGGTCAGAAACGCGGCCGTGTACAATACGTTGTGGATGACGCGCGCGCGTGCGGGTGCGTTCGTCGAAAAGGTGTATGGTGCGCGGCGACCCCAGCCAGCGGTGCCCGGTATACAGGGTGTGTCGCGGCGATTTTTTCTCGGACCGCACCGGTCACGTCCGAAGACCGTTCGTTCCCCCCCCTCCCCCGGAAAAACCGTCCACGGAGGGGACGACGCGATCAGTTTTGATTGACGGCCGCTCCTTTAGTTTTCGTATTCGGCGGGTGGCCGGGCGGTGGCCGGCTTGGCGTACTTGCGGGGGAGGGTGGGTGGGTGGTGGGGGGGAGAGGGGGCACGCCGCATGCCGGATAGTTTTTTTTTTTCTTATTACTCTTTCGATCGGATAATTTGTTTTCCGCGACGTGATCGTGTGCGACATTCAGTCGAACATTTCCGACAGAACTGATAAACATGCGTAAACATCAAACGATTCGACCAAATCGACGTTTTCGAACGTCAAGACGGGCTGATGTCTTAATCCAACTCGATCGTTTAAAATTTAAAACTGTTATCTATTTTTGTCATTTAACGTTTAGCCACTAATTATCTATTTCTATTGGACTAAAGTGAGGTGTTTAAATATTTTGCCACCTCCACGAAAAAAAAATGTTTCACGGTTACGCCACTTCGGTGGTCGGTGGACGACGCGCAGTAAACGATCATGTACGAGAATTCGGAACTCGGAAGAAAACCAGAATAGCCAGATGGTATTTGAAAAACGATACATAGATATTTATTTTATTTATTTATTTATTTATTATTATTTTTTACCTATTTTATAGAGTGGGCGAGTGTTAGGAAAATGAGTCCGCTCCTCGTGTTTAAAACGTTCGCCACGCCACCGCAAGGACATGTCTTCCGATCCGTTAATATCTTCGTGATTACCCGTTCGTTCGAAACGGAGGCGAACGTACGGAAACGTAACGGCGTTCTTTGGAAATCGGAAAAACGCGTATAACGATTGCCGGACGATTGAATTGGCCCGCCGCTAGACGGCAATCGCGGTGGAAGGCGTTTTCCGATCCCGGGTCGACTCGCCAACACAAACGTGCGCACGGACGACTCGGGGGAGGCAACTGCTTCCTAACCCCGCGAGATTTCCGGCTCTTTTTCGAGATCTCATATTACATCCACTAAATAGTATTTGAATATTTCCAATAAGCGGGCAATTTCAAAATAGTAAATACTAAAATCATATCGTATTCACTTCTTATCTAGCTTCGAATGTGGTTACTGGTTTCTTTTGTGACAATAACGACTGCTCATACGGTTGATAGCTAACCGCGAACCAGTCAAACCAGATAATACGGTTTAAGAACCAGAACTGTGGCCGGAATGTTGTTTATCAAATAATAAACAACAAAGTTAAAATAATTTATTATTATTATTATTATTATTATTATTAAAAAGTATTTATTAAAAAATTTGTGGTATTTTTATGTTTAACCTAACTCGTAACCGTATAGAACGATATATACTGTGGTTTAGCGAAACCATATCCTTGATTTTGCGTGTGGATTAATTTCAATGGTTGTTGCCTCACGTCAACGTCTTAACTTGGAAAGAAATTCTGGGGGGGAGACCTTTAGCTATGTTCATGCCTCTCCTGTCAAGAAGACCTGCGCGCGTTTATGCTCGCCAACATCAAATTCAAACCTAGTCGGTACCACGGGAGCCGAGGGACCGGCTTGCCGCAAGGTTGAGGTGCCTACGTCGGTTCCAACGCGGTGGACAGACGCTAAGACAGATATAACAAACCACATGACCCAGTGTTAGGGGAGAGAAACCCACATGGCCCGGGAAACCGTGTCGCGCCTTCTCCTGGAAAGGGTACGGGTCCTCGGCTATGTGCTGGTGGTCTTCAGACCAGTGTTTCCCAAATTCTTTTACTCACGGAAACTTTGCACAAACTTGAACATTTTATGGAACCCCCGAATTGTTTTCTCCATAATCATAGTGACGAGTGTTGATTTTCAAATCGGAAGAAGATTTTTTTTCAAACAGTCATTCGTATTCAATGGACGATATTACTTTGGCTTTTCAAATTTTAGTTCAAATCAAAAATGTTATTTACGAATTTATTTTTTCCCAAATTTCTTACAGAACCCTTAGGTTGAACCAGTTAGGAAACATTGCCTTAGACGACACGGGATCCGACCGACTCACGTCCGCTAATATAGAAGGTATGCGATCATGTAGGCCTCGGCCAACAAACTCGAAATTCGAAAGACTAGGAGGTGGGGGGTAGATATGTTTTTTAAAAGAATAAACAATTTTCGACTGTACGCGTCAAAAACAACGCCTCCGCCTAAAAGAGTCGTAAAAAATATATACCAAAACGTAATAAATAAACGACTCCGGCCCGGTGACACATCATCAATCATTCTTCCTGGCCAAGTAACACATATTTCCTTCAAATCGTTCAATAATGTTGTGATGTTACCGACCTTTGATTTTTGAGGTCGAACCCGAACTTCACACAAAAAAAAAATACAAACGATTTGGGTTAATAAAAAACAACCGAGTATTCGTTTGATTTAAATGTTGGTTAACCGAAACAGTTAATTATCAGTTCATAAAATAAACAAGTATTTGGTATTTAAAATCAAATTTCTTTTTTTGAGTTATAACAATCAATTGGGCATCGGAAGACAAATCCGGTACGAATTTCATTTACCTGGGTTCCGATAATCGAACAGTTCGTAACGTCATTAGTTTCGCGATCTTCCGTCACAAAACGTTGTAGGTTGCGGTCACCTCGAAATGAGACGAGACGATCCGTCAAATTGTCGTGCAACGGCTTCGGCGGCACCGTTCTACCGAAACCACAACGCGTCCGCGTCTACGCCATTAAACATATCAGAGACGCCAGAAGTATAATGAACTGTACACGAATGTGTTAAACAAGTTTTGAATTTTTAAAAATTTATTTTTGGTATTTTCGATTTCGAAAATATTGTTTATACTCGAATTTTTCAATGAGAAATTCGTCGTTGTTAATTATTGACTGACGAATAAATCTTCGGATTTGTAATTGGTCGATTTCAGTCGAACACACGCTGCGCTTAAAACTGTTACCGGGCGATTTCTTACGATTTAATTAATTGAATTAATTACTGCTCACGTCCATAAATGGTTTCAAACATTGTCAGTAAAGCAATTGGAAGTAACTTCATAGAAGCAAATGAATTTGGAAGACTTTTCCACTCAACAAGAAATGAGTTTCTTATCACTTCCTAGAGACTCCATATTGAAAACTGTTAATTATCTTACTTAACCGCATGTCGATTTGTTAAGAAATGTAAAGTTGATTCTAGACGCCGAAATCTACTTGAAAACAATTCAGATGCATTTTATAATATTTTTACATATTTTGTAGTTAATTTTATATCAAGCTGTTATTTTTAAATTTGTTGAATTTAAAAATTTTATTTTTCAAATAAAGAAAATATTACAATTTTTAGATCTTTAATAAATCTTCTAGTTTTTTTTTTCAAAAATGGTTAAAACAGTTTGTCCTCAACGTTGAAGTGTTTTATTTAGTTCGTTATAAATTGCTGTAAAATTTGTGAAAAAAATCAAATCGTTTGACCAATCGGTGAGTTCTGGATAATTTTGCGATGTGTCAGACAAAAATAAACGTACTTCTTTCAATAATTCAACAAATAGATAAAGAGTTTACCATTGACTCAACTAACGAACACTATTGTACATCGGAAGGCCAGAATATTGCGATATGACTTCTTCTAATCATTTGGCCAGTTACACACATATAATATGGTTTTCATTTTATCGTAAAGATTAAAAATAATAATTGTTGAGTAGGGTAGATATTCAATTCAACACGTGTACAACATGTAGATATGTTATAAACAAGACATTGTATTTTTGTAATGATATGTTTTAAATATTTTAGGCTACGTGATAATCAGTGGTCTTCGTTGACTTTTTTTTTACTGCGACCGATATTTTTTTTAAAGAGCGCGCGTATCATAGGTTCGCCGTCTCCGGTCTACATGGTCTACGATACCGAAACGAGGCCACGAAAATTCGGTGCGATATCGTTGGTGCAAGGTGGTTTTATAAATATTTTATTATTATACAAATTGATCATTACGAATTTTCCTTTATCATTAATTATAATAAATATTATTCCTCTTGAACTGTTACTCTGTTTATCAGTGATTATTATTTGTATTTTATTTTATTTTTACTTTATCTTCAACAATAATTAACAGTTTTTAGATAATTAAATTTTGGTTTTAAATTACAGTATATATGTTTTTAAATTTACTACTATTTATTTGGTATTATAATTTTTAATTTCTAAATTGGTGTGTACGATTCTGTTATTTTTTGAGGGAATGCATAACATTGTTTTTGGACACGATTCGCGTTCCAAGAATCTCGTATAGACGACCGGATGAGTTGTTCTTATTTCTATGGAAGTACTCACACGTCTCCTCTAGGAAAGTAGTTGCAGTGTCATACTCTACTGCACATAGTAATTTATACATACATAGATAGATACACGACATCTCTACCACCCACTTCTGATAAACATTGATAAAGATCTCGTGGTGGTCTCAATGAAAAAAAAATTATATTTGTAATAATGATCGTAGACAATTTTTTGGGAAATTATGTATAAATTAATACGAAATTTAATCAGGTGCGGTACTTACATTTTTGCATTCTTTTAATGACTTTCATCTTTCTTAATGTAATTTTAATATATAATTTAAATAAAAGACATGGTACACTATTTAGTTTGTAGTGTAATAAAAATCGACCGTTGTTTTAGTCCACATTCACTTTCAATAGTTAATCAACATTGATCGATGATAGGGTTAATGTTAACGAATCGATGTCTTTCAAATTGTAATGTTGTTACAATGATTAGATGTTCTCGTCCCATAGAAGTTCTTACATACTATATTCATCTCATCAGGTAAAGAAAATATGTATTTAAAAAATGGATGTATTAATTTTTTTAAATTTTGGAGAAATACCTATTTTTAAGATTAGGGACATGGTTTTGAAAATGCTCTATAGATATTCGTTAAATGATTAAATAATGAATAAAAATACTATAATAAAAGTGGTTGTGAATTTCGGCAGACAATCGCTGGACTACAATGAAATAATTATTCCGTAAATTAATTTGAAAGAGTATTTTTTGGATCTTTACTAGTTTTTTAAGTCTTTATCAATATTTTTTTAAATAAAAATAAATAAATTGGCCGTCGCACACTAAAATTCGGTTACTAAAATAAAATAATGTTTTCGTTACTAAGCAAATATAATACATACATACGTTGAATAACAAATGAGCAAAAATGTATTATTAAATTTAGTAGCGATTCGTCACAGATCGTAAATCTTGTCCGTCCGAGATTTAACTATTTTTTTCAGTGTTTTGCGTTCATATACAACATGCCGAAGATTGACGCCGTGTGTCCAGTGGCCGGTTCTGTAGAAATCAATACGGCTTCTACAAGTGGCATAAGACGATCAGTTAGAAATCCTATTTTTCAAGGATCGTAATGATCCTTGGCTGTTCACAAGTCGACCGATTCGTAGTCCTTGGGACTAATGTCGGAAGACTGGCGTGTATGAGCGTTGTTCGAACCGAACGGTCCAGCCTCCTGGGAGACTGGAGCGTTGTTTCTCCCTGAACGGTCACACGTCGTTCAACCGAACCACGAGCGGCGAGCCGACCGTCTGACCCCCCGAAAGGAGTCGGGGCGCCCCGCTCGAACCGCTTAGGCAACCGCTATCACGCGCGGTTACCCCAATCCCGCGGTGGGGACCGGCTCCATCAGCACCGTAGATGTACTATGGGGTACACCTACCCTCCGGTGTCGTAACCACGCCGGTATGGCGACAGGGACACACAGGGATATTTTCCAAGTCTCTCTTAAGGTACGGGCCGGCGTGATCGATAGCGTAGCCATGCCCCGCCATTCCGCACTCTCAGAGCTGTTCCTCGGCCGACGTGCGTGCCCGGTGTCTAGCTCGCGACGCCGTTACCACATAGATTGCTCCTGCTAATCTGCCACCACGTAACCGATCCCAGCAGCCTAAGCTGCCCGAGGGGTCGACCGGGTCTGCTCTTGACCCGGCCGGGGCTTACCCCTCGCCCGTGGTACCGGTTTGTCACCAGTTGGACATGTTTCGTCTACACTGTTTTACAGTCTCGACTGCCACACTGTTTTAATTGCGTGTATTGGGTAGTTGGTCCACCCATGCATAAGACGATCAGCGCGGATTCCGAAAAAACGCAAATTTCATGACTACGTCGATGAAGTTTGTGACGCGCGAGCGGTTGCCCGACCAGACGAGAATCGCGGGAAACGTTTGAAACGAACCGACGTTTCCGATTTTGTGGGCCGTGCACCAGCGCTCATCGAAATTGACCGGTCGTCGGCAAGCAACGAAGGCGAGAAAAACGGAATTGGTTTGGACGTGGGGCCTCAGTCGTGTTGTTCTGAATTTTCAGAGAAGACGGTTACCGTGTTAGACGATTCGGTAGACGAGTTTTTGAAAACGATGCCTTCGTGGAACACGATTCTGTTGGATATGCTCCGCGAAGACACGTCATTTGACAAATGCTGACCGACGTGCACAGTGTTCCAACAATGAACCAGTCCGCAACGTTTGACGGCGACTTACTAAGTATCTGTGTCGATTGAAAGTTGGAATCGACATTTCGTAACATTTCCAAGTCGCTGTCCTCAAATAAGGCCGATTGAATATACCAACCAACTGTGCAATGTATATTCTCATTTATTTCCTATTCGTTTTTCTAAAATGTTTTTTTACTATGTATTAATACAATTACGTGTTAGAGTACAAATATATTTGTTTTACATATAGTTATTTCTATTGCTAATTATAAAAATTTGATGAATGCTGTTTGTTGAAATAAATAAAAATGTATAAATATGTACTGTGTAATATAATTTTTTTGGTTATCATTAATTTGTCGCTGTATGGTCTCAACTGACATGGATATAATTATAATGGTAGCAGAAATCGATTTATTGAATGTAGTAGCGTATTTGTGGGTTCAATGATATCACGCACGAAAACCAACGTAACTGTCCAAATGTTGAATACATCGGTAGTGGGATTTGGCAATACGATACATGTCCAACTGTAAAAATCGTGATAATTACAATCAATTTTTTGTGTATAAAAATTGTCATATCGTTCGTTTACGGTAAATGATTTGAACATAAAAAGTCAAATCGCCGGCCAATTGCATTCATTCATTTCGACTGATTCCATTACTGATCCATATGAAATCGTCAATTATTCCAGTTGAATTCCTGAATTTATTGGATTTGCCAGGATTGCCGCCGCGCAATATGCAGCTCAAGGTCGGCTCGGTGATAATCGTATCACGCAATCTGAATGAACCGATACTATGCAATGGAACATGACTCGCTGTTTAGAAGCTGATGCACGCTGAACAACGTGATTAAAACGATGATATTCATAGGAAATTTCAAATGCGAGGATGTTCTGATTCCAACCAACTTGCCGTTTCAATTTAAGCGTGTCAAGTTTCCGGTTCGCCTTGCTATTGCAATGACGATTAATAAATCGCAAGGCGAATCGTTGGAAGTGTGTGGAATAAACCTTGAGTTGCCGTGTTTTTCCCATGGGCAGTTGTACACGGCGTGCTCGAGAGTCGGTAAATCATCGGCGCTATTCGTTTTCTCTCCGGACGGAAAAACAAAACATTTATTTCATTACCAAGCGTTGAGATGAACACATTAAAAACACCATTAAATGATTGTCAAAACATTGAATTCCGATTTATTTCAATATACATGTAAGTATAGTTTCATACATTTCACGGAATGGTTCACCAAAGGAACAAACAATATTAGTTCCGATATAAACAATACTACCCGAAATGTTGTCTTTCAAGAAGTTTTTAGTGACTGAAGAAAAAATTAACGCCGGGTATATCGATATGGTATAGACCGAGGATTTAGAATAATCATTTCCAAATATGATTAGTCGGTTAAGAAAAAACATGTATTTAAAAAATAAAAATGAACCCTAATTCAATATTTTTCAAAACTAATTAGCCTTTTAAATCATTATTTTTATAAAACATTATTTAACAAAAGTGCTACCGTTCACACGAGTAATTCAATTTGAAATATTTTATGTAACACAATTGCACACGGATGAAACCGTGTAATACAGCCATATTATTTATGACATAATATTATGTGTTAACTGTTTACGAACTCTTTATTTATGATATCTAACAATAGCAAAACATTGACAGTTTATTATATTATACTTCATACAAATATATATATTAGCCAGGTCAGCTAGTAATGAATAAAAAAACCATTAAAAGTGGTTGTGAATCTCGGTAGATAATCGCTGGCCTACGATAAAAAAAATCACGCTATAAAATCATTGTAAAATAATATATATTTTTTGGATCTTGATAAGTTTTCAATATTTTAAAGTAAAAATAAAATAATTGGTCGTCGCACTAAAATTCAGTAACTAAAAAATATAATGTTTTCGTTACTAGGCAAGTATAATACATACATACGTTGAATGACAAATGGGCAAAAATGTATTATTGAATTTAGTAGAACTTCGTCACAGATCGTAAATCTTTGACCATCCGAGCTCTTGATATTTTTTTCAAAGTGTTTTGTGTTCCTTTATAGTATGTCGAAGATTGACGCCGTGAGTCCGGCGGCCGGTTTTTTGGAAATCAATACGGCTTCTACAAGTGGTATAAGACGATCAGCCAGGGTTCCGAAAAAACGCGAATTTCAAGACTACGTCTATGAAGTTTGTAACGCGCGAGCGGTTGTCCGACCAGACGAAACTCGCAGGAAACGTTCGAAACGAACCGACATTTCCGATTTTGTGGCCCGTGCACCAGCGCCCGTCCAAATTGAGCGACTGTCGACAAGAAGCGAAGACGAGAAAAACGAGATTGATTTGGACGGGGAGCCTCCGTCATGTTGTTCTGAATTTTCAGAAAAGACGGTCACCGTATTGGACGATTCGGTAAACGAGTTTTTGAAAACGATGCCTTCGTGGAACACGATTCTGTTGGATATGCTCCGCGAAGACACGTCATTTGACAAATGCCGACCGACGTGCACAGTGTACTAACAATGAACATGTCCACGACGTTTGACGGCGACCTACTAAGTATCTGTGTCGATCGAAAGTTGGAATCGACATTTCGTAACATTTCCAAGTCGCCTGTCCTCAAATAAGGTTGATTGAATATACCAACCAACTGTGCAACGTATATTCTCATGTATTTCCTATATCGTATTAATACAATTACGTCTTTGAGTACAAACATTTTTGATGTACATATAATTCTTTCGATTGCCGATCACAAATGTTCGATGTATGCTATTTGTTTAAATAAATAAAAATGTACTGTGTAATATTATTTTTTCGGTTGTCGTTCATTTGACGCGGTATGGTCTCAACTGACATGCATATAATTACAATGGTAGCAGAAATCGATTTATTGAATGTAGTGGCGTATTTTGTGGGTTCAATGATATCATGCACGAAAACCAACGTAACTATCCATACAAATGTAAAATAAATCGCAGTGAGATTTGATACCACGATACACGTCCAACTGTAAAAGTCGTGATAATTACAATAAATTTTTTGTTTATAATAATTCGTCTTATCATTCGTTTACAATTCAGAGTAAGGTATTTGCTGTTTTCTTGTCGTTCACCGTTAACAGTCACACGGCTTCTCTCCCCTTTCATTCCGAAAGAAAAGAAAACACGACCATCCCGTCATTAATTCGTGCTGCGCTGTTCGCCCGCCGTGGACGCATTTGTCTTTTTTGAACTCGACGAGTATTTTGTAAACCCCGAACGCGGAAATTCGGCTTGTCGACAGACCAACAAGGTTAAATGGATACGTGTTACGTCCAGGGGAAAATACAAACGATTTCCTAAACAGATGCGACACGCTACCGTCGCTCGGCCCGCGATCTGTTCGGCAAACGTTGTCTTTTTTTCCACGGTCTGCTGGTTTCAGTTCTTGCGTTGGACGAACTTAGCGATAAGAGCTCCAATGCTGCTAATCGAACAACGGCGACTTACAAAAAAGAAATCCTCCTTTTTTGTTTATTGTGTAGGCAATATGGTAAACATAAAAAATATTACCAATTTAACAATATTTCGTTTTTTATTTGGAGTTATTAAATAAGGTTTCGACAATTATACCGATAATAGGTAGTATTAAGTAGTTTTTTAAAAATATTTTTCAGTTGATTTTCGATCGATTCTGGATTAATACATTTTGGATCGTATACTCCATCGTAAGTCTTCGGCAGTAAGACGTTTTCACAATTCGAAATGTCTGTCCGATGCGTAGCGAGTGTCAACTACGTTTTTCTTTTGTTTTGTTTTTTCATGTTTTTTACTGCGGAAGGATAAACACTTACGCACTCAAGAGCGACGATTAACAATAAACATTCCTCGTAAGACAAATATTCTTTAGTTCTTTTTTTTAACCGTGCAACTAAAATTATAAGTCAATTAATATTCGCCGCGTAGAATTCTGGTCAAATTGTTTAGGTATCAATGGGGTTTTACTATACGTACTTATACATAAATTTAAGTTATACTTACGCGTAATTAACATATTTATTAAAGGTACATTTCAATCGAACGATGGAAGAAATAACCACTGACAAATTATCCCAAAAATATAAATATAAATTAAATTATTTACCAAAAATTAGTTTTCTTCCCACTGAACGACTATTATTTTTTTCAAGATTAATTTAAATGATTTTAAGATTATATTGTGACCCATAAATTGAAGTTCACAATCTTGGATACATTTTGATGATGCCTGTTGGGGATGATAATGTAAACTGGTCAAGTTAAACATTTTTTTAAAAAAAACAATTAACTATTTGGCGAGTTAGATGAATTTCATACTTTAGATTATACTAGATCATGCGCCACCATCTTTTGAGTCTGCACGCTGTCAGTCATCTCCGGATCAATTATTTTGTCTCGTCGTGTTCAGAGTAAAAGAGGATCGGACGACGATTAAATCTACGTCCACCTGTCGTGTTCCTTCCCCGGAATATACTTTTATTTATTTTTTTATCATCGCTATAACTAGTATAGTAAGACAGTAAGTCGATAATTCTAATTAAAATTTGAATGAGTTTATGAAAGAAATTTTCAATAATAAAATCGTTTGAATTTGATGATGATTATTACTTGTTTATGTATATTTTAAGATACAAAATTTTAACATTTGACTTTTTAAAAAGGCTACGACACCTGTAAAGTATAAATATAGATAATCATAATATATGATCGAAGAAACATCCCAAACATACTTAATCCGAAGAGGATGTACTATTATATAGCAATGAATAGTATCAGTGTGGTACTTGTGTATAATACTTTCTTAACAAAAACATTTAAGTAGTATTTTAAATAATAACAATTGTATTACTGATACTATATATTTCGAATTTGAGAACGACGGCAAAGAAGACATTTTTTCGAACACAACTCGATAATTGTTTATTTGTTATACATTGCTTAAACATTGTAAATACGATATTTCAGGTGTTCTCGATTGAATTATATGATATGATTATAAAACACTCAACATTTAAAACTGTTAAATTTTATTATTAAAATTATTAAAAGACTAATTTAAAGACAATTGTCGTCGTTAAATTGGAATAAACAGTCATTTATTTCATGAGAGATCATCAGTTGAAAAAACAGTTGAAAAAATTTCGATTGTCGAATTTCCAGATTCATTCAAATATAAAGGTATATAATAATCCACATTATTATGTAATGATATCGGATTATTCGTTTATTCGACGTGTATCAACGAACTGATCAAAAGAAACATAGAATATTTGGTAAATTACTTTATTGTCATGTGGATTAAGTCGCGGAAGTTTCGACGACTGAGACGTATGAGCGTCTGTAAATGTATAAACATAATAAATGTAGAAATACGTATTAAACGCCGTAAGTCGTCGTCAAATATCTCAAGACATTGTGTATAACAGAAAAATGGTGTGTTTTCGGTGCGGACAGATTTCACTTGATTGAATTGGTGTAAAATAAGAAAATGTGTATATATATTAATAAAAGTCGTTGACGTCGTTTTCGAGAATTCTTACGTGCCGGCCGACGTTCACGGTAATCTCGGTGGATCGATCAAATCACGTTCATAGCGGTTGGGACGATTTGCATATTTGCACGTGCGCGCGTGTTGTAACGGCCATGTGGTTCGGGTACCATCATTACGTTATCGACGAGCAGGAGGTACCTGTACCTGTACCTAGTAGGTCGCGTCCCGTCCGGTTTCGTTCGGACGGCCGCGGACACGTTCGGGAATCGATTTCGCTTATTTTTTTCGCGTTTCGTATTCGCCGCCAACCGTATACGTACGCGTACATAGTGACGTGATATCGAAAGAAAAGTATCGATACTTTTACTTGGTATCGAATCGAATTAAAATAATGATATGAGTAAAATATCGAAACAAAAAGACCGATATGTCTATATGTGACTAAGTATCGGATAAAAAAATATTTTTAATATTTTCTTATTCCAAGTTAACGCGGCGTACACGATCATAATAATCGTAAAACACACGGCGACGGGAAGCGCCAGCAAATCGAGAAAATCACGGGAATCTTGAGCGGGGGAAACATCTAAGGCCCTGCGAACACGGAGATACCTAAACAAATTACCGATTAGTAATTCTAGTTGCTGATTATAGTTTGTTTTGCGTTGTCGGCAATTTAATCAAGTGCAGTTCCGCACACGACGCTACCTGTTAGTAACTTGTCCGCGATGCGTTGTAAACTAGTTGATAGCGACGCGACTTCCCAGTATCCTAGCTATTTGAGTTTCTAGTTTCCTATTTTATAATGCAAATAATCTGCAGTGAATGTTTTTTTCAAGGTACTGTTATGAACCCCTTGTTCATATGCAGTATGTGCTGACTTAGGTATTACTAACTGCCGTCGTACGGTCATATATGAATATGCGACGACAGTCGCGAGTTTCGATACTTCAACACACCAGACGTCATATATAATTTTATATAAGCAGTATTAACATTAAGTATAATTGTTCTTTAAATAAATAATACTCTATAAACCGACTCAATAAACCATATCTTACTTTTAACGGAATTGATTCATTGAACGAACCCATACTACTAAAATTCTACACTGTTAAAACGGCGCTAACCGTTCGACGGTGTTTCAACTGACTCAATCGGCAGCAACCGAGGAGATCACAACAGTACGGATGTACCCAAAATCTCCTTTTCCTTTTCTTCATCACTGGAATCCGTACTTGACACGGTTGTATAACAAATTTGTGTGACGTGTATACCACAACTGGCACAACTATAGTAAAACTGACTTATAACTTTATAACTATACACCACAATACTCAACTAAGCTTTGTACGTCGTACACTATAGTGTGCTAGTATAGTTAGTACCTACGCGCTCATTTCGTTGTGTAAATTTGTGATTTTGGTCACTAATGAGTAGCTTCGTGTGCGGAGCTGCGTCTGTAATCAATTTGTGATTTTATAGTGATTCAAATCACTTACTAGTTTAGTTTCTGTTTAGTAGCTTCGTGTGCGGCGGGCCTAACGGTCTCGCACGGTGTTCCCGCGGCTCGTGTACCGCCGCCGCCGACCAGACGAGACCAGAAACGAGACAAAAGACGTCTGCGTCTAATTACGGACACGCGTCGCCGAAAGAATTCTTAGAAATCTGAAATCTTATCGCGCACGCGTGTGCGGCATTCGTGTTGGTAACGCGTATTAATTCGACAAACGCTTAAACGTAATTCCGAACGTACGAACCGTGCAAGGTGGTTTTATAAATATTCTGTTATCGTACGGTTTGATCAACACGGATTTTCCACGTTAGCATTAATCATAATCGAATACAATTTCCGTTGCGTTGTTACTCGACGTCGTGGTGTATTTATTTACGTGCACGTGCTTACAAATATAATCAACTATATGATTAACGGAAAACTAGAGGGGTTTTTTTAATAATATTATTTTAAATAAACAATGAAATACATTTTTCACAACATATCATTATCACTAATACAATTCCGATATTTCAAAAAAACTATGGCACGAAACGATATTGCATTTACAAAGACAAACATGCCGAACACCGTTTATTTGTTGTTATATTTTTTTTTTTAACTTATACTTCAGCAATTATTAATAGTTTTTAGGTTTTAAAATTTCGGTTTTAAATTATGGTAAATATGTTTTTTACATTTATTATTATTTATTTGCTATTGTATTTCTTACGTTTCAAATTTATTTTTACGGTTTTGTTTCTTCGAGGGAATGCGTATCATTGTTTTTCGACACGATTTGAGGTCCAAGAATTTCGTACAGACGAATTGTTCCCTTTTCTTTACAAATACTCACACGTCTCTTCTAGGAAAATAGTTGTAGTGTCATACCCTACTGCACATTTATTATACATTATTTTTACATACATAAATAGGTACACGACTGCACTACAACCCACTTCTGATAAACGTTGATAAAGACCTTGTGGTGGTCTCAATGAAAAAAAAATAATATTTGTAATAATGATCGTAAACAATTTTCTGGGAAATGATGTATAAATTAATACGAAATTTAATCAGGCGTGGTACTCACATTTTTGCATTCTTTTAATGACTTTCATCTTTCTTAATGCAATTTTAATATATAATTTAAATAAAAGACATGGTACACTATTTAGTTTGTAGTGTAATAAAAATCGACCGTTGTTTTAGTCCACATTCACTTTCAATAGTTAATCAACATTGATCGATGATATGGTTAATGTTAACGAATCGATTTCTTTCAATTTGTAATGTTGCTACAATGATTAAATGTTCTCGTCCCATAGTAGTTCTTACATACGATATTCACCTCATCAGGTAAAAAAAAATATGTATTTAAATAATGGATGTATTAATTTTTTAAAATTTTGGAGAAATACCTATTTTTAAGAATAGTGACATGGTTTTAAAAATGCTCTATAGATATTCGTTAAATGATTAAATAATGAAAAAAAATACCATAATAAAAGTGGTTGTGAATTTCGGCAGACAATCGCTGGACTACAATGAAATAATCATGTCATAAATTGATTTGAAAAAAGTATTTTTTGAATCTTTATCAGTTTTGTAAGTCTTTATCAATATTTTTTTAAATAAAAATAAAATAATTTGCCGTCGCACACTAAAATTCAGTAACTAAAATAATATAATGTTTTCGTTACTAGGCAAATATAATACATACATACATTGAATAACAAATGGGCAAAAATGTATTATTAAATTTAGTAGCGATTCGTCACAGATCGTAAATCTTGTCCGTCCGAGATTTAACTATTTTTTTCAGTGTTTTGCGTTCATTTACAACATGCCGAAGATTGACGCCGTGTGTCCAGTGGCCGGTTCTGTAGAAATCAATACGGCTTCTACGAGTGACATAAGACGATCAGCGCGGATTCCGAAAAAACGCAAATTTCAAGACTACGCCGATGAAGTTTGTGACGCGCGAGCGGTTGCCCGACCAGACGAGAATCGCGGGAAACGTTCGAAACGAACCGACGTTTCCGATTTTGTGGCTCGTGCACCAGCGCCGGTCGAAATTGACCGGTCGTCGGCAAGCGGTGAAGGCGATAAAAACGAGATTTGTTTCGACGTGGAGGCCCAGTCGTGTTGTCCAGAATTGTCGGAAAAGACGGTCGACACCATATTGGACGATTCGGTAGATGAGTTTTTGAAAACGATGCCTTCGTGGAACGCGATTCTTTTGGATATGCTCCGCGAAGACACGTCATTTGACAAATGCTGACCGACGTGCACATATGCTTCCCACAACAACGGGTAGCGCTGGAGTTCGCCTACCGTAGCATGACGGACCTGATGTGAGTTTATCTGGAATTCCGTGTCTCGACTTCCTAACACTTGTAGGAGTCTTTGCTCTTCCCGCTGGTTTTCTACCAGCGCTTGGAGCCTATGATTTTCTGTATCTTTTGATAACCATCAAATATCAGTGTGTACAACGAGAACCTATTTCTACACCTTTTTTTAGAGAAGTCTAGTCTTAAGCGCTCTTGATTTACCATTTTGATCACCGAATCAATAACTCTTTAATGTTCATCTGGAATCGTTTTCAACATCAAAGTTTCTGGAGTCTAGAGGTTCGTTTTATTATTGTGTGTATATGTTACCGGCAATATGTGTAATGCAGTCATTGTATATAATGCCTAGATATTTTATAAAATGACTGAAATGACCAGGCGATATATATAATATACATATTCCTTAGGTATTATATATAATGCCTAATCAAAGTTAGGTAATAATATATTATTAATAAATTGGAAATATCCACTGATATTGACGATGATTACCGATTTTGTTTCCCAATTATTACTGTAATTGCTGTGATACGATTCATTTATCGATACGTTATTTAATATATGGACTTGTGTTCAAATTATTTTCAGTACGGTTAACAACGTGTACGTGTAAAGAAGTTCAATTATTAATATTATTTAATTATTAAATAATAATATATTTCGTAATGGAACGGTTTTATACCGAATTAAGTGTATTAAAGGCAAATATTGTGTAAAAATAACACTTTATTATCCGATAAACGATACGACGAGTTGGTGGAAGTTTTAATGCAGAAATGTTCGAAAACGAAAAAAAATCCTCATGATTTTTGGTTGCAAGAAAGGTCAGTAAATAAGTGTTAATTAGTTTTATAATTGTACTGATCTAAATAAAATCAACAGCTGATTGGAAAACGTTTACTTTAAATATTATTTTTAATTTTTTTAACTTATTAAATTTACGTGGATAGCAGTATACATTAGTGTATAAATAAAATTGATATAAATATAATAATTGAGTTTCAGGAAATAAAACTTTTTTTCACTCAAATCTGTATCTTTTTAACGAGCGTATATAGTTATAATTTTAACTATAGAAGTATAAAAATGCATATGTATGGCTTTTTGGAATTTTTTTAAAATTCACGATTAATTTTGATACAATCTAGCATGATACTCCCCACATTGAATACAGCTGTATTATTTATTTTCAATTATTTTCAATGTCTTAGAATTTTTTATTAAATGCCAAAATAATTATGTCTCTATTCACCAAATTAAAAAAAAAAAATTTATTTAATTTAAAAAATTTACTTTAGATATGACGTATAATATAATGACGTAATAGTGCAAGGCAATAAGAAATTAATTTAAATTTTACATCGCGCGAGTGTTTCTTTCTACGAGAGTTTTTTTCTTCTTTTCGTAAACTTCGGCATGCCAGTACTGGTTTTCTTTATAGACATCTAAATATAATGTCCACAAACCCCGGACAACAATTAAGGTAGGGACACACTATTCACACGCCACGTGGTAACACGCCATCAGATGCCACGCCGTGGTAAGACGTGTGATATCCTCGTGTGCACATTAGTACAACGCAATAAAACGCGACGGATACCACACACAATAATAAAATAAAGAAATAGTTAAATTAGTCGTGTTTGTACGTAGTATAGTCAGTATCACTTGGCATTTCGGTAAGAAAACATGAATTATTCAAGTTCGTCTGATAGCGATTGGGAAGAGGAGATGGAAGAAACGGCTGTGGCAACATTTTTAAATGAGTCCATAAGTAGACGACAATTATGGGTTCATCCTATTAATTCAGAGAGGAAAGAAAAAGGAGTTTTTTTAAACTTATTTCCTCAATTATGCAATGACCCAGATAAATTGCATCAGTACTTCCGAATGTCAGTGGAGCAGTTTACTTACTTACATGATTTGGTGAAGAATTCTATTAAAAAAAATAACACTCAGTTTCGAGAAGCTATTCCATCAGAGCAAAGATTAGCTGTATGTTTAAGGTAAGTGAATAATTGCAATTAACCCTTCGTTAGATAGTACAAATTTACAATACAATATATAATAAAAACATAATTTCTAAAATACTAATACAATTTTGTTTTTATTTATTTCCTTGGACAAAATTATTGATTAGAATACTTAACTTATATGAATTTTTTTAGCTTAGTACAAAAAAACAAATAAAAAATCCATTTAGTTTAAAATTAATCGAATGTCGAAATTTACTTTGAAAAAAAAATGCAAAATATGTGGCTATTTATAATTGTTCATATGGATTTGAGGAGCTTTTAATTGTGTTGGTATTATCAAAGATTGGCTGCAAGAAGTTCGGTGGTGGACCACTGTAGTTTTGTTCTTCATGGCCTATAATTTGTACCTAATGACTGATCTGAATGATTTGAGTAAGTGGATGGAGAAGACCTGCTGATGTTTTCTTCTACAGATGATCTTGAAATTGGCGGTTGAAAAAGTGATGAATGGTTTTGGTAATGCCTTATATTTTGATGGTTTAAAACTTGATTTTGATTTGATTCTTGCGGTAATTGTTTTATAGTTTCGACTTCCGATAAATGAGCTAACTCTGCTTCAGACACTTTGTTGCAAACTTCCATACGAAGTTTCGCTTCTTTAGCTTTCGGTAGGCGTCTTGCTATTTTAGCCATACTCAAATAAAAAAGTTCAACTTCATCATGATTATATGCCTTTTTCTCATACTTCTCCCTTCTGAAGATTGCGTTTGATCTCATTATTTCTACCATTTCCTCATTATAGTTGAATTTTTTTCTTTTTATTGGGGCTTTCTGTGCAGTTAATAAACCGTAATTTAGTTCATTGTCAGCTGGTGACTCGTCCTGTGATTCGGGTAAGCTATAGGAGGTATCGTTTTCCCTATCTGGCATTTCTTTTAGACTTTCATCTTGATTATGAACTTCTATGCTACTGTGTGTTCTAAATTAAATTCAAACTAATATTATATAAAATAAAATTGAATATTTATAAGAATGCTTACTCTCGATTCTCTAAAAAAGGTAGAAGAAATTCCATTTGTTGCGAAAATTTCCATGGAGGAATATGATTGGCAGATTGACCACTTGTTTTATTCCGGCGTCTACGAATCGAATTTAAAAAACAATTTCTTAATTTCGTCCAATCTGACTTGCACGCTTCAGCTATAATACACAATAGATTCGGTTATTATATTAATTGTCTTTAAATATTTACAGGTTTTTGGCCACTGGGGAATCTTATAGATCATTAAGCTTTAATTTTCGTTTGGGATTTAGCACCACTAGGAAAATTGTTGAAGAAGTTTGTCATATTATTTGGAAAATATTAAATCCTATTTATATGCCAAAGCCTACTAAAGACGACTGGAAAAGAATTAGCAAGGAGTACAAAGAATTGTGGAATTTTCCTAATTGTCTTGGGTCCCTCGATGGTAAGCATATCAATATTAGGTGTCCGATAAAAGGAGGATCAGCATACTATAACTATAAAGGGTCGAATTCAATAGTCCTACTTGCTGTGGTGGATGCCCATTATAGATTTATAACCATTGATGTGGGAACTTATGGTCGGAACTCAGATGGAAATGTATTCACCAAATCTGTATTAGGAAATACTTTAGAAAATAAAAGGTTGGATGTACCCGAAGATACACCACTAGAAGAAAATGGAGAACCTATGCCATATGTGATTGTTGCAGATGAAGCGTTTCCTCTAAAATCATATCTCATGAAACCGTATAATAGAGTATCTGTAACTAGAAATGAAAGAAACAAAATTTTTAATTATAGACTTTCGCGTGCACGGCGTGTTGTGGAAAACGCATTTGGAATACTTTCTGCTCGTTGGAGAGTATTAAGAACAGTCCTACAAGTACAGCCTAAAACAGTGGACAAAATAGTACTTGCTGCATGTTGTCTTCATAATATGCTGTGTTGTAGTCATGATTATTATTTAGATGATATAAACGACGAAAGGGAAATTGGAGAAGGTCTTGAACATATAGACCCATTAAGAGGAAATAGTACACAACGCTCATTCGAAGTACGTGATAAATATAGAGATCATTTTTTATCACCTAATGGTGCAGTACCATGACAGTATGAAATAGTTCGTAAAGGTAGAATTAATTAATGATCATAATAGTGTTATTGCTGTATAATAAAGTTCACCAGTTTTCAAGTTTTGTAAAGGTTAATATTAAAACCTTGTTGACATTTTTATTTGTATAAAAATGGTTTTTTTTTAAAATTTGAATTGTCAATTGACTAAATATAAGATATTCAAATTATAATATAAACATTGTTTTAATAAATGCTTAATAATTATATTATTAAATATATAATAATATAGTATGTATATACCTGGCATTTGCAACACTTCACCAATCTCTTGCCATGCTTCTTTGCGAATATTCTGATCTTTATAATGAATCGAAAAAATATCGTACAAAGAAGTATGTGTACGTACATTTTCAATTAATTTTTCTTCGCTGTATGTGGAAGACATTGTAAAACGTCGAAAGATCGAAATAAAATGACGTAATTTATCATAACACGTCACACGTTTTTCAAAATTGTTTGAAACGCGTGGCATGGAATTGAGTGGGAACGCGTTGCGTGTTATAAATGTGATCACAAAACCGATTATTATTTAAAAATAAATGGGTTAACACGTGATTTAAAATTCACGGCGTGTTAACGCGTGGCGTGTTACCACGTGGCGTGTGAATAGTGTGTCCCTACCTTTATAGTCGTTCTCCCTTTAATTATACTTTATTTCCGGTCGTATTACAAATTATTTTTACCAGTCTCGGTCCCCGGTTGGCGACCGTACCACGTAAACAGCCGGTCAGTCGCGATGGCTGAAGAATCCGGGAGACATTTCGTACATCCCATTTTCGTCTGTGTGCGTATTTCTATTCTCGTCGCGGAAGAATACTTGGTCGAAAAACGACAAAGTTTGGACGACAATCAGGTCGCGCAACGGTCCGTGTACGATTTTACGATTCGTTCAAAGACGAATCGAACGAAGTGGGGTCGTGGAGGGGTATCATCCCCTACTCGGCAATATTAGACTTTCAGTCGGCGGTCGGCGCTCGGTAAATTTGTTCGACTGAAATATATTAATATTCCAAATGATTTCAAACCGAGAAAAAGAAAAACATTTGCGTTACACCTGTATACTTAAAAATCTCTATTACTGGTAAACTAAAAATAAGAACCTACCTACATACCTATATGTTTTATATCGACGTTCTGTTTCTTGGTATCGTTAATTTTAATCGACAATTCATTACTCATTTAGTCGTTGTTGATATTAAAACCTATCGCATTTGATAGTTCACAGTGACTTGCCGCCAGTTGCCGGTGTTTTTTTATTACAATACAATTTTACAAGTTAAAATGTCAACGAACAAAAACACGTCCCAAAAACGTTTTGAAATCAAAGTGTTTGGAGTGTGAGTCAATTTTCGACGATGAGTATCGTAAAAACACGAGTTAAAATATCACGCCGGAAAAAAGACGAAAATTAAGCATTTTGGTGTATAACAAACAATTTTAAAGACTATACCTCCCAGGATTTTTTTAAAATCGTCCCTGTTCCTATAGGACGATTATTTGAAGAACGACTAGAAACGCGCGATAAAGATTACGACAGTTTCAGAGAAAATAATACTCGTGAAATATGAAAAATGATTACAAATAACCGACTTAATGCGTGAAAACTCTTAAATATCCACAGAAAAAACCAGAATCCGACCAGGAATAATTTTATTCTGAAAATGAGTGTTGTATTCATTAATTTATCATTTTTTTCGTATAAGTTTTAGAATTTAGTCATAGGTATCGGACCATTTTAAACAGTTTACACTTATAACTCATTTTTACTTCAATACATTACTATAATTTGTCGATTTAAACATTTAAATAACAACAATTTAATGTTAATATGGTATTAATAATAGCCAGTGGCGGATTTAGTTCTCTGCCTATGAATGGGGGGGGGGGAGGTGGGCAATTATTTTTTATCCAAACATGGCTAAATATAAATATGGACAGGGATAATCTTAAACGAAAAATTCTGGGGGGGGGGTGTTGTCTTTTAAAATGGTCGACTAGAATTTAAATGACTCAATTTTTGTTAACAAGTATAATTTATCGCTAATAATTAATCTTTACAAAACCATATACAAAATGTAAAAACTATTATAATAATTGCACAATACACTTGGTGTTATATCCAAGTTGTCTTGAGTATGTTTGTATAAACCGTAATTTATTAAACACCCAGGATTTTTGTTCTTTCTCGAGTTCGTCCCCGAATCCGTTTCGTAGCTTTGGTCGTGACCCTCGGAGAAGAGGGTGTTCGCAATGGCGCTTTCGGGTAGAGCTCACGAGACGCACGTGTTGTTTGTTGTTTGGTTGTTGCGGTTTTTTCGACGGAAATTAAAATCCGGCAACAAAATATCGTCGCACGGTTTCGGGGATGAACGAGACGCGACACGTGCGCTCGTTTGTAAAACCAGTTCTGCCGGCAGCCGGCACAAACGCGGCGTCGACGTGACACCCGTGACGTCCTCCGGAGGTTAGGTTGACGTCCGAGGAGAATGAGGTTAGCCAAGGCGAACGCACCAGACACGCCGGAGCCGCCGTCTTTGTCGCCTGTCTTTGTCGCCCGTCTTTGTCGCCCGTCTCCCGCCGTCCGCCCGGGGCCGGTCGTTTACGTACGCGTGAGTAGCGAACAATGGGAAAATAAGAACGCGACGCGATCCGACCGTCCCGTACGCGCGCGCGGCTAGTAGAAAATACCTTTGCCGTCTCTCTCGGAAGGGAGACAAAACGTAGAAACGTAAACGTGCGTCGCACAATGGACTGTACCGTGATCGCGCGTGCCCCTCCGCCCGTCGTCCCCGGAAGGAAGACGAATAAAACGTGAGAAACGTCGTTATTTGGTGATGATTTTCTCTCCTCCCCCCCCCCCCCCCTCTATCCACCCATCCGCCTACCCGCGAATATTATTCAATAGCTAGACAACTCGTCGAAGCGAACCGTCCGACGGCGAGATTATCTATCATCGCCCCGCACGCGCGCCCGTCGCGTTATTGGAAACGATCGTCGCGACCGACCGCGCTACCCCAACGCAAAAATTAGTTCAAAAGGCCCGCCGAACCGAAAAATGTACAATAATAATGAAGCTACCTATGATAACGATTTGGTTCGGATATTGACACGAATGGTAAGACGGGTTTTTACACAAACTGTAGGTCGCCGGGGGCAAGAGTATAAATCGATACCTACCTACAACCGTAACGGTTTAATGATAAATGATAAACGCGCATAGGCGCAGGAACTATTTTTCATTTGGTATGTAATACATAAAGACTCTCACCAATATTTTTAAATATAAAAGTATAACAATCATATAGAATGTCTAAGAAAGTGTGAAACCAGTTACAAAATATAATACTTTTTTGTTTTTTCTTTATATATATATATATTGTGGTGACATATTTACAAAGTCAATAATTAACAAAAAAGGAAGTTATTTCTTTCTAAACAAAAATCTGTAGGAATACTTGATGACTGACACACGTACGAGTAATAACTAATGTCGACGGTGCCTACAAGGCCGTATTTGGGTGTTGGGGGGGGGGGGTTGGAGGTTCACCTCCCTAAATTATTAAGGTGGAGACACACTGTTTACACGCCACATGTTAACCCGCATTTACGCAGCGTCCTACGTGGTCGAACTCAACGCGAACGCGGCGCGACGCGAAAATATCAAACGGTTGAATTTGTATGTCGGTGGCCTACGCGAGCGCGAACGCTATCAAATGGTTTGATATTTTCAAACGCGATTTTCACGCGATTTGTGGAAAACCGGTAGGTTATTTTATTTCACTTGAAACACGTGTAGACACTGCGTATCATACGCATGCCGATGATACGCCGACGGACGTTATCCGTGACGCGGATACAGAGCTACTGCACGAACAGTCCGGTTGGTTGGAAAAGCGCGTCGCGGCCGCGAGGACCGTTCGAATTTTCGCGTCGCCGCGCATCGCGTTGAGTTCGCCCACGTTGGACGCCGCGTAATTGTTGCTTGTTGTAATAATATTGCTGTCTGTAGTATGTCATTATTTGTTATGGTTACTTCAAAGACAAACTTTCCATCACGTACAAATATATTTTAATGATAATGCATTATACATATTACAACGATAAATAACCAATACAAATTTGTAATTAATATGAAATGTATTAATATAAGGTTTAATCATATGACATTTATATAAAATAATGATTTATGTTGTTGGGTATTTAGGTAGGTAAGTAATTATATTACTTAAACTACAACTCAGACGAGACTATATAAAATATGACTAGTGGTTAAATGAAAAAGGAGGCATTTCATTCGATTTCTAAGAGAAAAATATGCTTAACAAAAATTTACTGTTACATAACGAGTATATAATGGCTTCATATACTACTCCAACTAATTGAATTAATGAAATAATACTATACAAAATGTCTATAATTTATATGTTTGAATAAAATACATATTTATCATGATATGTTAATATACCAAGTATTTATTTATTCAAATATATTAATTTATCAAACATATTAAACTAGTGTAAAATTGTTTGTTAAATATTTTTTTTTATTAAAAACTATAGTGGAATTATACATATTGGATTCTTGAACATTGAAAAGCCAACAGAATTATAGTTTTTAGTAAATTTTACTCTTGACTTTGATTCTGTACTCCAGAAAAATTAGATTTAGTGTATGCTACACTAAAAGTAACCGTTTAAATTTATATTTCTTAGTTTGAGGACCGGACTCTCAATCTCCCTTCTAGTGACCAGATAGCTTTTTTCCATTAAAATTAAGTATATTGAAAAAATAACAGTAGCCGTTATTTTAATAGTAACAGTAACAGTTCATAACAGTTATCAAAATTAATAACAAGTTGCCATCACTGCTGTACAGCTTGACGAATAAATTTGATATTAGATAACAATAACAATGTAACCCGGTTCGGTTTATCTCTGAATGTTCGACACGTGAAATAGTCGACAGCCGTTCGGTCTGCGGAAAACATTATTTCAGACGATAATCCGGACTGAGATCCTAACAAGGAAAATGTTGCGAATAGAACAAAACGAAATTACGGACGACGAGAGTGGAAGGTCCGTGGGTTTTTGGCTTATGCTGTAAGAAAGACGGAATGTCAGAAAGACGATTTGTCGTAGTTTGAACGTCGTGATCGTGAGACGCGCTCGTTCCAATTATTTAAAAAGAGGCTGTTCTCGGAACAACGGTCGTAACCGACGAACGGAAATCGTGTGATCGTTTAAAAGATGTTTGTTTCGTTTGCTACACGGGACTTTATCGATTCTATAAAGTACAAGATAAAATACTCGACCAGTCCGGGTGTCTGCGGTCGATTTCGAAACTTAAGATGTCGAGGAAATTACACGGCACGACACCGGAATTGTTACATCTACATTTGATCGGGCCAATCAACGAAAAAATCAACTATTCACGACCTACTAAAATTATTAAAAAAAAAAAAGTATACCGTGAATTCTAATAATAGATATGTTTTGATGTTTTAATGAAATATTTTTTTTTGTATTCCGTAGATCACCAGAATATGGTAGATCACACGGCAGACTAATGCCTCGATATCGTAAAACGACGCATTTGTTGTCTCCGCGTCCGGGGCTGCAATATAACATCACGCGCAGTTTGAATTACGGCGTTTTTTAGTTTTGATTGGTTTTTGTTTTGTTTTTGATTAACCTTGAAAACGATATTTGACGTTAAAAAAACGCTACGAGATGACATTGTTCTCGTCAAAATTTAGCAACGGGTGATCAAACTCTAAATTCATCGTAAATGCGACAATTCAATTCCTACGTGACATTATCTCCGTATATTGCTGCCCGTTAGGTAAACAACAAATACGGGTGTGGCGTTCACATTTCACAGTACTCGTGTATCGGTTTTAAAATAATGTGTTTTTTTAATTTTTTGTTTTTTGTTTTTCGGTGAACGCGTATGCTCAGATTTTTACGTGTAATTCAAAACCACTGATTTCCGACGATAAATTTTATTTACTTCGTTGTGGGTCTTTTGTTTAACACGTTATTCGATTTTCCTAGCAATTTTCTAAAGTGAGAAACTAATAATAAGATCAACAATCGTTATTCCGCAGAATATGTTCCAGATCAGCTTTTTTTTTTGATACGTAACGTTAAATATACGTATTGTATAATATATAATACGAGTACTATAAAAATGATCACAAGTACAGTAATAATAAACAACGTACATTACGTGTCAAAAATTGATTTTCGTTGAAAATTATAAAACCAAATTAAAATAATTAACGAAATTGTGCAAAACGTTTTTTTTTGTTTTTTATACGATATCGAATTGTTATCGTTTACAGAAAGAGGAGGTAAAAATGTTTAAACTGGTTAAATATAACGTATTTAACAACACATACCAATACGAGTTTTAAAATTAAATCAGAATTTCTTTTTAATGTCACATTATACCATAGGTATGCTAATGGTAAATTCCATAGTTTTGGAAATCAGCCAATCGTATAATACATGCAAATTTCGATATGCATTTATTACATTATTTTTATGTAATATAGTAGTAGATGACGTATGTGTTGTTGGAATGTTCGCGCGATAAAAATAATACATCGTTTTAAAGATAAGGACAATATATTATATAGATTTTTAAAAAAAATTAACTTTAATCTTTTATGACTTGCAAACAAAAAATTGTCAAATATTAAGATTATTATAACAGTTTAAAGGTTAGATATTTCCCCATATTTTTAATATATATATATAAATATTAATAACGTATGAAATCTAAACCATTTCATGTTTTTAAAATCCTAATTAGTGCATTTTAAAATGTGTCATAGAACTGAAACCGTAAAACTTCAACGAGTGCAGTCATTACTCATTATATATAATATATATATATACAGTGAATCAAACGGTTAATTACGTGCTTGGAATAATTTATTTATGATACTATTTATTTTTACTCGGTAACTAGTACATGGTATTAATCATGTTATAACAGGTGCACGGCAGCTTATAATAACACGGTCGTTATAAAACGCGATTTAAATTTTTTTTTTAATCCGAATAAATAATGTATATATAAATATATTTTTAAGTAAACGATTTCGCGAATGTTTTCGCAATGTCCGAATGACAAATACCTCTTATGTGTCAGAACTTAGAGTTACAATGTTCCTACCGAATGAGTGGATATAAAAAATGTTTTCAATTGTTGGACGCGACTAGTGTAAACACTTGTTTCGATCGGATAAGTAAAAATCGAATTCAATTAAATACTCGAAAACACTGATTGAGTAGTGGTCGAGAATGTAAGCCCAACTTTAAACGTGACGCTGCTTATAAGAAACCGTCGTCGCACCGAAGAACCGAAAATACCGTAGTTGACAATACATTGTTACTAATGACGTTACAAACTGTTCGATTTTCGAACTGAATTAAACACAAAATAGTTCGGTTCGAGTATCGAAAAAAAAAAAAAAATGAAATTCGTACAGAATTTGTCAAAAAAAAAAAAAAAAATGTTTAAATAAACAAAATTCAGTTTGTTCTATTTGCAGAATAGATAACAATTGTTTGTCCCCGCAATCTGCGGTAATACGAACAATGACGACGTATTTTTTCGGTTTCGTTACCGTCTATCAATATAATATAATGATATGATGTAATAACAATAATTTACAAATCGCGTTTATTTCCAAATAAAGAGCGATGTTTATTGTTCACACATTTCGATTTAATCCTGGCATCTGAATTAAATTAGGTTGTCCATTCGATTATTTAATTTGTAATTATAGGTGCCGCTAGGTATGTATTTGTTAAAATAATTATAAAAGTAAAAAATAATGATTGGTACTATCATCTAAGATTATTTGAATTCGTAAATATAAAACGAACGTCAACTGGATTTATTAATTGTCGTATTTAGATTACTTCAATATCGTGTGTATACAAAATAATCTAACCGTATAAATCTCTAAATGACTAGATAAAATGTTGTCGAGTGTTTGTAAACGAATATAGTTCGATTGAACGCTAACAATAGCGATCCGAACGGGTTGATTTTAATGCACGTTATTGTTTTTTCTAAAACGTTTGTGTTTGTGGAAACATGAAATGTCGACAAATCGAATTCAATTAAACGAACATTGTTGCGTTACGGGGTCGTCGCGCAAAAACGATACGTATTTATCCGTCGAAATTCAAATGTTTACGTTTTGTTTACGTGATCGTTACAATCGGTTGCTCGTTTTTCTCCCCGAGAACGTGGTTGCGTTGCGTCGATTTTTTTGTCACCGGCGGATCGCTAGCGTAGTGAGGTCGGTAAAATCAAAGGCCGATAAATAACACGGCTTCGGACACGGGAGAGGAACGATTAATAACACTCTCTCCCGCCCCCTTGTCGCTTTTGGCCGGGCCGGCGGAATGCCGTCGGAACCGAAACAGCTGCTGGCTAACGATCCGATGTAAAAACCGAACACATTTTTTTTATCAGTGTCTCGGCGGTAGCACTCGGCGTAGTGGGGCCTGATACTTTCGGTAATGTAGGAGGCGCTCACATAAGACGCGGGAAATAACTTGAATATCGTTCGCGTCGGCGTTCGAAACAATAGCCCGTTTTCGAATCGCCCGCCGTATTTTATATTAAAAAACAAAAAAAACCAAAAAACAATAGGCTACCACCGTCTCACAAGTATCTCGCTTTGCGTATTTACAGCGCCTGTTATATCGCGCCGTGGCCCGGAATATAACGATAGTTGGTCAAAACCCAAAGTAAAACTTATCATTAACAATTGATTCCTCTACGTTGTTCGATTAACTTGCTATAGATTATAAATCAAGTACCCATTACGCTATCACCGCGCTTATTATATAATTGTTCATGACATTTATCATTATTATAGTATATTTTCTCCTCATTCGACCCCGCAGTTTGCTGTCTGTTGTTTGTTACGTATTCGGCTGTTAAAAGTTTTATTTAAATAGAAAAACATTTTTCTTTTCATCGATTCGTCGGAATTTGGCACGTAAGTTTTATGATTAATAATAATTTAGTAACATTTTTTAATTTTATATTTTGGCTATTTAAATATCTACATTATTGAATTTCATACCAGTATACTTTATTTGATGCAGTTTATATTTTTAGTCTGAGCGACTCTTGTCATGAAAACTTAATGAATTTATATTAAATTTAGTTATTTAAAAAGTGGTAAAAATTGTTTTATTTATGAATTACACCTTTTTAAAAGTTGTAGGATATTGAAAAAGAATACATCGAAAATCAAATTTAAGAATTAAAACCGACACAATATCAATAAATACGTATTATGTAGATAGTTTACATGATATGCAACTATACAATGATCGATGGGAAAGTTTGTAGTGCGGTAAACATTCACTACTTTAGTACAAATACGTTATATTTGTATAACTATACCAATAGAAATGAACCAAATTGAAGAAGTTATGAATAAAGAGATACACCAAACAACACTTTGTTTTGGCCTTTCAACTTTGCATGCCTGGATTGAGTTTTTTGAATATTTTTTACACGTTTCTTATCGTTTAAATATACAAAAGCGGCGAGTAAGAGGTAAAGACAAAGGCAAACTTTTATCTAGAAAAAAAAACAATTCAAGAAAATTAAAAAACTATAGTTTTTTAATAATATATTATGGGGATAAAAGTAGATTATATAAGATCAGGAGGTGAAGGAATATCCAATAATTGGAACACCTCTCGACGATTTTTTGATGAACCTCGAAATGCAGCTGAAATAACAAATAAAAAATAGCCTTAATAAACACTGTGCAACAATTCTTAAAGCTATGTCATCTGGTTATGAAACAAATGAAAAATCATTCAGTGAATACACGAATGAAACTGCTAAATTGTTAATAAAAGAATATCCTTGGTACACTATGGCAGCTTCTGTACACAGGATATTATTACATGGCTCATTAGTAATTTCTATTGCTTTACTTCCTATAAACCAAATGTCCGAAGAAACATAAGCACGCAATAAAGATCTTAAAAATATTCACGAAAATTATTCTAAAAATGTTCTAGGATTAAGACAAATGAATACCTGTTTCATGGACTATTAGTGATCATATGATCAGCTTATTTATAGCCTCAGATAATTACACAAAAAAAAAAGTCATCCTTCTCATAAGATAAGATAAGTATTACAACTACTGACTGCAGTTGAACCAACAAACGAATTGATAAAAAATAGTTCGAGTGACGAAAATTAATATAAATATCTATAGTTGTATTTTAAGAGTTTTAATATTAATTATTAATAATTTACAGTGTAGTTGTTTTCAAATTGTAATTTTCAATTTAAAGAAATAAATGGAATTTGAGTTGCTTATTGTAAAAAATTAATCAGTTTTCCATAAGATTCAGTCTTTAATTTAATAATACATTTTCATAAATAAGATTTAAACAATATTCACTACAAAAAAAAAAAAAATCAATCTATTACAGGAAACAGACACTGTATGGTAAAAAATATCATCATAATTTTTGAAAATGTGTATTAAATAATAAAAAAACCACTCTTGTTTTCAATTTATGTATCAAATTAATACACGGAACGAAAATTAAATCGTTTTATTGAACATATAGTTTCGGCCACGAGAGTAAGTTATGTGGCCCACTCCGTGAGTCGGCTTCGGCCGAAAGGTCGTTTTCAAAGCTAAAAATCATAAACAAATCGTTTAGAGAATTGAATGTGACGAGATGCGGTGTCCGTTGAGTACGCGATATAACTGCCGGAATACGTCGTCTACGTGTTCATTGTAGACAAAAGTTCCGTTATAACATTGTTTTCAAATTCCAAGCGACGGCACTGCGATTATCAACGTGTGCGTCGAACATTTTTTTACGCGACTGTTTTGTCTTTTCGTAGCTCGACTGCTAAACGGATGGTTGAATCGGGTTGGACGGGGAGACGCAGAGGGACTGAAGTACACCTTCTGTTTTTTTCAAATATTTGAGCGTACCTCTACTGATTTTTTTTTTAAAGAGGAACGCGGGGAACGGTATTCGCTTTTCCACAGCCGACAAAATATAAAATGATATTGTTATGTTGACGGAATAATAATATACATTTAATATTACCGCCAGTCACCATAATTAATATGCCAGCAGATGCCGATTATGGCCTGTGGGTTTTCTCATTATTTGTCAGTCCACAAACGGGACTATCGGTCCAATATAGCGTTTCTTAAACTGTGTTCCGCGGAGATCACTTCGGGGTTCCGCGAAGCTTAAGTAATTTTTTTCAAAATGTTGGAAAAAAAAAATGAAAAAAAATGTTTGTACATTAAATAATAATGTATATGGGTATAGTGATAATATACTTTTATAATCTATCGCGTGTTTATAGCGCTTATACAGTATACAGTGATAATATTTAAGGTTGTTGATAAAAATGCTAATTGGTTATGACCGTCTGCGATAGCGTGAACTGAGAAACGACCGTCGTCGATAATGATAATAGGTACTATAGCGGTTTAGTTTCAACACGACAGTCTACCGTGTCTTGCGATACCGTGCGTCGTGTTGGAGTGCGATAATATGAAATAATTATAATTTTTTTTGCAAATAATCCTAAAAAAAGCTAAAAAGCTAAAGAAAAAGTAGGGGTTCCACGGATAAAAAAGTTTAAGAAACGCTGGTCTAATACAATACATGTACTTGTATTTCATAATATTCTTTGAATTGAGATACACTCCGCGTTATTAGTTATTATAGTTATTACCTAATTTTTCACGTTCGGATTATTGGTAAATGTGACAGACGGCAGTGATGAACCTTTCGAGTATCTACCTATGCCGTTTATAAAAATGTATTGAGGACGCGACTATTTTATATGTCTTCAGAGTACCCCTACTATTTTTTTCCCAATTCAACCACTGCCTAAATTTCAATCAGCTTCGTTATCTCTAGTCTTTATAATATTAATTTATAAGATACCGATGGTTTTCAAAGTTGACCATTGTAAAGTCTAAATCAAGATCAATAATGACTCGAGAACGACTTGACTCATTAATGTTGATCTTTATTGAACAAGACATTGTTACTGAAATCGACCCCGAACAAATCATCGAAGAATTCAAGATACTCATACCAGGAAAAAGTATATATATATATATATATAATAAATATAAGTAACAATGTAAAAAATGTTATAATATGTAAAAAAATCGGAAATACAAATTAAAAATTTTATTACAGTACATTCTCGGTAATCCGACACATATCAGAACACGCTACTGCCGTATTAACGAATATTAAAATCAACGAATTTCGTTAATTACGTTAATTTCGTTAAAATTAACGAAAACGGCGGATTAACGGGGGTTCACATAAAAACGCATTTTTACTTATTGAATTTTACATTTTTACTGATACATATAAAAAAAATAAATTACATTATGTATTATTATTATTATTATAATTTTATATATATTATTATTTATTATTTATTTATTGTAATTATTATAGAATTTTTTTCTATTTTTCGCTATTTTTTCTTATATCATATATTGTAGCACGACCTACTCCAAATTCGTTAGCGAGGTTTACTAATTTGTCACCATTTTCTATTTTATTTAAAATTTCTAGTTTTTCAACTAAAGTTAAAGTAGTATGTTTTCGTTTTCGTTGTTGCGATATTTTAATGTAATTCGTAATACAACACTATATCTAACCGGTACACAATGAACACGCACAACACTCCAACGTTAACTGAATAAAAATAAAATATCTAATAGGTTTATACGTATTTAATCTGTAATTACTTAGTTTTATCTAACGTTTTATCGTTAACGATAGTAATTTTATACATAAATATATATTGGTACGTATAGGTTAAAATAGCCGGATTACTGGATCGATTATCGAACGGGATTACCGAGATTGTACTGTATGTTATTAATGTGAATAAAAAAAAATCCTTTTTAAATTAGGGTCTTGAATATTTTTCGAAGAGCACCTATGATTTATTGGGGCACATTTTACTTAGTTGCATGCTCTGCAATCATAGGCGCAAATAGGACGGGGGGCTAGGGAGGCTAAGCCCCCTACATTTTGTATAGCTCCTCCAAAAATTGTTGACCGTCACCTATCAGTACCGATATTGTTGTGTATTTAAATACAATATATATTAACATATAATTTTTTGGTATAAAAATCTCATAAGAGTGTTCGGGGTGAATTTAGATTCCAGCCCCCACCCTCCACCAAATCTCCAACAATATTTGCGCCTATGTCTGCAAAAGAAGTCTGCGCGCGTCTATGGTTCGGTTACTGTTCCGACGACGACGACGACGACGGCGCGCGCGCTTTACATGAATTATTCGTACGCAAACAACGTCGGGCGGTTCAGGTGTTTTTCGCGTCCATTATTCATCGCATCGTCGCGTACAATTGCGTTTTTACCGTACTCGCGGATTGTTCTCGTTTTTCATTTCCGAAAAGTTGCGCTAACGAAGACGACTGCTGAGTGTGCAGACTTCGGCACGGTCGTCGAGTCGTCCGAAATTTTTGTTTTCGTTTCCGGGTATATAATTCAAACGATTCTGGTCGTACGCGATTGTGTACTTGTCTGTCGACGCTTGCTCGTCTCGACCGAACGCGGAATTCCGTCCGACGCGAAACAAGCCTTACAATATAACGGCAAAGGTCTGTATATACATAAATATATATATATCTAATATACAGAAAGAAAAATCACCGGACCTGAGGGAGGAGGTCTCTTCGAGTACTCGAATATTTTCGACTGTCTATTTGTTTATTTATTAGTGGTGTTACGTGAACACCCAGATTTCTGAGGTCGGACCCAACTCATTCGGATTTTAACGAACCCAAACCGAACTATTCAACGTAAATTTCGATCCCAAACTTCTGACAAACAAAACCTTCCGAGTACTCGTTCAACTTCACAACGATTTTGGTTCACCTAAATAATTAATTATTAGTAAATAAAACAAAACAATTAATATAGGTATTTTAGTATTTAAAATCAAATCGTTTTGAGTCATAACAAAAAAAAAAAAAAAATTGGCTACTGGAAGTAAATATAAAAATACGTCGTTACAATTCAACTACACACTACACTACGACTACGGCGTAAACGTACAAGTCGCCTGCAACGGTTACACCGACTAATAATATAACCTACAGGTTTTATTAAGGTTCAATAGTTAAATAAGATGACTTATCTTAATCGCTTTCTTTCTACAAACCGTCGACTTGTTAATACACGAGGGGTGTCCGTAAAATAAGATCTCCATTTTTTTTTTTTTACAAAGTAAAACATGTTTATTTGAAATAAATTGTACATTGTTGGAAAGCCTCGTTTCTTTACCGTTTTTCTACATAATCCCCATTGCGATCGATGCATTTTTGCATGTGGTACGCCATTTTTTTTTACACTCGTGTTATAAAACTTTTCCGCCGCGATGCGCAGGTGGCGTATGGCCTCTTCTCTCAACTTCTCGTGGGTCCTTTTGTCACCCAGGTGTGACTTCAACGCATGAAAGATTATTATCACTCGGTGTTAGTTCCGGGCTTTAAGGGGGTGGTGTTTGATGTTATCCCATCCATATCGGTTGATGAGTTCAGTTTGAACGGTTGGTGTGGGGACGAGCGTTGTCCCGACGAAAACACACTCGCTTCATCAGCATGCGCCTTATTTTGTTTTTAACTGCACGGCGAGAGTTCTTCAAAGTTTCGTAGTAGTGATGATCAGCGTTTAATTTTGTCCCAGTAGTCGTGAACTCGCACAACAATATCCCCTCGTATCCCAAAAACAAGTCGAAAGAAGAGGTCGTGGTCGCTACCTGTGCGCCGCGGCGGGAGATTTCTATGACACGGCTATAAACAAAAAATGGTTTACCGCATGCAATAATACATCGATCGCAACGGAGATTTTGTAGAAAAATGATAGATACACTAGGCTTTCCAGCAATGTATAATTCATTTCAAATAAATGTGTTTTTCTTTGTTAAAAAAAATTTGGACACCTTATTTTACGGACAATTGCCCTCGTACAATAGCACAGCAGACGCGTAACGATCGAATGCGCGTCTGTTTTCGTATATCACTATTATTCAATGCGATCGGTCATTTATGAAAAACAAAAATTTCAAAAGACCGCGGGCACGCCTAAGTAAATGCTCGCGGCACCCAGTTTGAAAACCACTGCTCTACTGCAGTATGTTGAATCTTGTGTTAAATGGTTCCGTTGACACCCGCAGAAATATAAACCAGGGGGAGGGCACAATGCTTATGAATTATATATATGTATGTATGAGCCCCTCTATTTTACAAAACATTTCGTATAGTACATTTTTTTTTCTTGACAATTAAGAAATTTAAGTAAATTTATTGTTTATAACACTATTTGTAGTATTATAACACAGAATTTGAAACCTTACTGAAAACATCATTATCTTTGTTTGGATTTGCTTCTGTATGCGATAAAATGATGATTTCAAATAATATAGCATAAGCTATAATAAACATATTTATCACTACACATATTTTTTAAATGCGTATTGCATATTTGCATTTTCGAACCGCACACTATGAACTTCACTGCGCACTTAAATAGGCCCTAGTAAAGTGGCGCATCCAAGGGAGGGTCCAGACCCCCCCTCGAATATTTCTAAAATCTGTCACATTTACTAATAATCCGAACGTGGAAAATAAGGTAATAACTAATAACTAAGAGTGTATCTCAATTCAAAGAATATTATGGAATACGAGTATCAGGCCGATAGTCGCGTTTGTGGGTTGACAAATAGTGGGAAAACCCACAGGCCACAAACGACATCTGCTGGCATAATAATTATGGTGACTGGCGGTAATATTAAATATATATTATTATTCCGTCAACATAACATTATCATTTTATATTTCGTCGGCTGTGGAAAAGCGAATACCGTCCCCCGCATTCCTCTTTAAAAAAAAATCAGTAGAGGTACGCTCAAATATTTGAAAAAAACAAAATGTGCACTCAGTCACTATGCGTCCCTCCGTCCAACCCAATTCAACCACCGTTTAGCAGTCGCGCACAAAAAGACGTTCGACGCACACGTTGATGATCGCAGTGCCGTCGCTCGGAATTCGAAAACGATGTTATCGGCCACGGCGTTGGCGGTATTAGTGATAACGTGCGTGTAAAAACAAAAACAAAAACAAAACAATAAATCTTATCAAAGATAAGATATTATTCGCCAGACACGATTTTCGTTTCTACAACTCGTATTCGACGATTTTTGTATACGCCATTTGGCGACGATTTGTAACGTTATTTAGCGCGTACGTTTGTTCGGTCAGACCCGGTCGAGTTCCACAACGCGTTACGATGCGCTGACGTCGACCGTTCTTCTCTCACGGAAAAGTGACGACGATGCTCTGAGCGGGCGTGCCAGAGTCGGACGATCGCAGTCGACGCGTTCCCCCGACCGAAACGATAATGAGACGTTTCCCGAAGAAGTTGTGTCTGTACGTGCTGCTGGCCGTTCTCCTGGTGTGTCTGTGCAATCTGTTCGCGTGGAGGAACGCGGGCACGGCGAACGACTACATGAACTACGACGGTAAGACGACACGGTTTCCAACGCGCCGCGTTCTCTTTCCGTTGACGCGCCACCCACCATATCCGTATTTCCAATACGTTTTCTAAGCATTTCGTTCTACAAGAGTTCATCGAACATTCTGCGAAAATTTCTGTTCTCGTCGTCGACGGGCTAATGCGATTACCGTCATTTTGAACAACCTTCCGAGGGATGCGTAACATTGTGCTCGAACCTGTACCCTATATCCGTACGCCTGACACGATTGTGTAAAATACTTTCCGGACGAGTATTCGACTATTTATAAATTCGAACAATTTTCATAAGATATCCTACGCTAATTAATAAGTGTTTATTGAAATTTGGAAAATAACCTGCATGCCTGTAGAACGCTGTAGTGTAGAGCATTAAAACCGCCGTAAGCGTGGTTCGACCCTTAACGACTCGTTTTATTATAATATAATTTTTTTTTCTCCGCAGACATGTTCAAAACTTTTTACAATTATCCAAAAGGTAAGCAGTTCAACGATCAATTACATACCTAAAATATACATTTGATTTTTGTTACTACTTCACAAACGCTCGATCTGTATGTTTCGGGTCCAAGGCCGGGCAGTAACCGAATTACACATACATGGGCCGATCAGAAAGAGATTTAAGAAAGAGACGGTAGACATACAAATGCAACGTATCTAGGCGAAAAAGAATTGTATTATATTCAACCATAACTCTAATTGGTGTCTGATTACACTAAGTTTGTAGTGTATAAAAATTGTTGCGATTGCAATCCAAATAGCGCCAATTAATGTTTAACTATATTCGATATCTAAATATTGGATATATAATAATATATAGATATAAAAAAAAATTATTTTCTTCTTAACAACTTCTTATGGTTGTTTTATTTTGTTAGTATAGAATTTAAACTGGACATAATGAAAGTAAATATTGTAAACAAGAAAAATGGATTAGAAAGTTTTTATTTTATCTAATCTTAAGTTTAGATTTTAGTATCACTTCATCATTAGTCATTACCATATTTTTGGTTTTTGTCTTTATATCGTAAACTTTATTTTTTATTTTTTTAAATACTATTTATAAATATACACATTTTTTGACTTATTTAAGTTTCTTGAATTTTGTACAATCTCATACTGTTCTACCAATTATTTCTTAATATTAAAGTAAGTCCATGCGTTTGTTTGATTGGAATACTATAAAACTAATTGTCATTCCAAATGCTTTGAAGATACACTAGTGTCTAGTATTAGATGTAGTTTTTGGGACAGTTAAATTATGTATTTGTTTAATATATAATCCGATTACACTGTAATCAAATTTTATAATATATTAATTCATTCATTCACCTTAAACGTAAACTTATATAGTATTAAAAATATGGGGTTTTTTTTTTAATTCTAAATAAAAATACCAACTTTCAAAAAATATTCAAAATATAGAAATAAATACTTTAAAAAAATGATTTTTGATAAGTATTTATAATACTATGTTCGAAATACTAATTAATTCAAGTTAATGTATATTTTTTATTAATAAATTTGCATTTTGTATTCTTTTAGATAGTGATTTGTTGAATGGTCCAGAAGTGTCTATGGACAATCCCAAACTTATAAGAAAATTACAAGATCATTTTCTAGTTAAACCTATTGAAGAAACTAAAAGCAGACGAGTTCGTTACAATTTATCAAACATGTCACTAATTGATCCGTCAATGGGGCAAGCTGCTGAAATTTCAAAAATAATCGATTATACTGTAATGCATCATAAATAATAATAATTTTATACTCATTACTATTTCATGTAAACTAATCTGAATAATTTCATTTTAGAAAGGTGGATTTTTCATTGAATGTGGAGCATTGGATGGTGAAACAAGGTCTAATACATTATACTTTGAACGGTACTATGATTGGACTGGATTACTCATTGAAGCAGATCCTTTAAATTTTGAAAAAATGTTAAGGAAAGGACGTAGAGCATATTTATCACCGACATGCCTAAGTGTTCATCCTTATCCTGAAATAGTAAGTTCATGAATCTGTTATAAGAAATGTAGATACTGATTAATTACATGAATATTTATTTTAGGTATCTTTTCTTCAACGCAGTAACATGGGTCGTATAGCTAATGACGAAGTCGCAAATGACTTATTTGAAAAACAGAAATCACTTACTGTCAATGTTCAGTGTTTTCCACTCTATACATATCTCTTAGCTTTAAACGTGACCGTAATTGATTATTTCAGTTTGGACGTTGAAGGGTCAGAATTGAATGTTTTAAAAACTATCCCATTCGATAAGATCGACATAAAAGTAAGTGCAATGTTGTTCATGTTTTGTCTTATTGTGAATAATAACAGATTAACTAATATTTATTTTTATTTCTAGACTTTATCGGTAGAATTTTATCATGTGAAAGAAGGGGATAGTAGTGTGAGAACGTATTTAGAAAATAAAGGGTACATAGTAACGGCGAAAGTAACTAGACAGGATCTATTAGCCAACGATTATATATTTGCGAAACCGTCTGTGTTAACGCAAAACATATCGTTTTATATAACTTAACACTAAGGTATGCTGTTTGAAAATAATCAGTTATTCGATTGAAGTCGTGAATATTTTAAATATATGTATTTGTATACATTAATTGATTTTTAACATTTTGTGTATGTTAATAATGATTTGCAATGATAGCTTTAAATTGTATAAAATTTACAATATTTGAGAAACAACAAAAATGCACAATAAACTTAAATCATTATTTGTAGGAAAAACCAAAATTATTTGTTGGTATAAAAATTGTTTGTTGCACATTTAAGTACAATTGTACATTTTGCATTGTTTATTGTACATAATATATTGTATATTATTTATTAAATTTATAAAAATCATACAGTCTACATTTAGATAATATAAATAAACAAGTTGATTTTATTTTTTTAATCTTCTCATTGTAAATGATGTACTTTTTGTTTTTATTATTATTATTATTTTGTTTTTACTTTTCGCTGTGATAATTTGTGAAAATAGCCATTTAATTTTGTTGTTAGTAAGGACGTGTGTAGTACTAGTCTGGAATATGTATGTTTTATTATTAAGTATATATCGTTGCTCAAATGTTACTTGAAAATTATTTTTGTAGCAATATTTAACGCGGAAAAACATGTATTCACAAATCGATCGCCTTATCAATCGTGTTATAATAGGTGTTTGATATTATAATAGTACACATTATTATTGTTATTTATTTTTATAGTATTATTAATTAATCTAAATCCTATACGTTTACAGTGTTATTTATTTGGAAATAAAACGATTTAATTTTTTTAATTATTATTAAAAATCTTATGCAATGCATGACAAAGAAACTTTTATCGTTATATTTCTAATTGGCATTTGGTTATAATTTGAAATATAATTAAAACAGCTTCAAATTGTTTACCATTGAAATGCAACAAGTTTTTGGTTTCACGATTATACCGGTGGTTTTGCTCGAGTGAAAGCAAAAACTCGCCAAAGGATTGCAAAATACGTGTGGTCACGTTTGATTTTCACGAAATCGAATAAAAAATTGGTTTCCTTTTGAATCGCGACCATTCAACTGCAAGTTATACGCTATTATCAGAGGCGGCGTTTAGTGGTGGCCATGCTTCCCCCCTAGACATTTTGAACTGTACGCGTACACAGTTTTTTTTCCAATTTTTTCTAAAAGTATATTATTAGACGACGCGGATACAATGAACGCACCTTTACGAATGTTGTGAATTTGATATCTCTATAGAAAACGTCATCAATAGATTTGCAAGTATGTGCAATAAACGAATAGAATAGCAATGTTCTATAGTTTTGTGGTAAATTTTCAACACGTGTCCGTCCGACGTTTATAATAATAAATGTACTTCAATGTATATTTTAAAAGGAACGCAGTAAAAATTCCAAGACAACTAACAACTATAGTGTGAACGTTAAATTCAATGATCTCTATCACGTTAAACACATACGTGTGGATTTCACGAACCAGCACCAGATTTAAATTTAACGTGGAACCATTGATTATAGAATACACAGATAGCCCATGGTATAGGGAAATTCGGCTACTAAAATTTTATTCATACTGGCGCTGGATGGGCGTCGCTGTTGCAACGTACAAACAATATTTTTCTTAAAATGACGATGTTCGTATGTGATCATTAATTAATCGGTGTGCGGCGAATACGGGTCGTTCCCTTCTCACCCCCCCCCCCCCACAATCGTACTAATGTCGTTTTAGGCATACGTACTAGTGATGGGATTTTTTCGTTCCTTTTAGTGAATCGTTCCTTTCGTTCGAGGTCCACAAAAGGAACGATTCCAAACGATTAGTTCCATCGTTCTTATCATAGTACTTTTTACTATCATCATCTATCGGTTATTGATACCAAACCGAAATTCCGATTCGTTCCTCCTCCGAATTACAGACCATATAGATAAATTATATTTTCATATAGTCTGTGTCTGAACTCTCAACTTGTACAAATAGTGTGAATGAAAACACGAAACCAGCCTAATGAGAGCAGGCCCAGGTTGATATAAATAGATTATTACTACATGCTAACCTTGGTGTCGGACAACAGAATTGATAGTGTTTTATTAAATAATAAATAACGCGCACATTTTGTCGGTCTCGATTCGGTATTTCGGCGTTGTTAGTGATATGAGCACGGAACGGATTTGGTTTTAGACCTATTGCACCTAAAAGAACCAGAAGTAGGTGGAATCGTTCCGATTCGTTCCCCCTCTGTACTCGTTCCAAAGGTTAGGTTAGGTTCATGAACGACCCACCATTAATACGCACGTATTTTGCCGTACGTTGCATAGTCCGCCGCAATTAACACGTCGTAACTCCGGCCACCGTAATAAACACGTGCGTGTGCACCGGGCCTTCATAAATATTATTGTGCATATTGTATTTTCAACGATTTTCCCAAACAAAATTTAAACACAAATTCGTAAATCATTAATAATTATTTGATCATGGGATCGAAAATCATAATATTATAATCGATATTATTTTTGATGAACTACCGTTTAATATGTTACAATGAAAAAATATTTATTCTACATTTGCGTGGTTTCCTAAAGTCACAGGTCTATGCCAATAAGCCGAAAACGACAGATGACCTTAAAATAAACATTATAACCAGGCCATCACTCAAATTCGACCGGATCTTTGCGACAGAGTCGTTGAAAATTGGACCACTCGAATTCGTGCAATTGTGAGTAGCCGCGGTGGACATTTAAATGATGTTATATTTCATATACGATTGGCATACATTGAGCTTTAAAATAAAAATAAAATTCATCAATCAACCTCACGCACAGTTCATTTTATTTCATTTCAACATCGAACCGCCGTTATTGAAAAACCCGGTAAAAATCAACGGTGGAACGGTTCGCGAAGGTTCTACCGCCACGCCGCCGTACCGCTATCCACCCGGCGCTAACCGACGAAAAACGTTCGTGCGGCTCTTGCGGCCGCCCGGGCCCGACGGTGCGCGACCGACGACCGTGGAAACCCGGACGCGTCTCGGCCGCCGGTCGTCGCGTAGTTCGTCGTGAGCCGACGCAATAAATCAAATTATTGATCCCTTATTTTGTATTATATTATGCAGAGGAAAGGGTAATATGTAATATGCATTTATATATTTTTAAAATTTTTATTTTTATAAAGATGGTTTATTTTGTTTTTTTACGTTGAAATGGCACATGTACATAAGCACACGGCGCTCCGAATAGGCAATTCTGGTACAGGTATGCGTTGCGTATTAAATTGCACGTAGTTGACGAGTAAACGCAATATTAGTTTTAAGTTCTAATGCGATTGAAAAATATTTACAACTCGTCATTAGAGTTTTCAATGTTTTATTATCAATGTCAGCTATTAAACGTGTGCGTCTTAAAAGTGATATTTTTTCAAATTCACTCGCAATTTTGTTTTCATTTATCGGTTTACCGATTTTTAATGCACAGCTTTTTACAAATTCGTCATTGTTCAACAATGTTATAGATTTTGCTATTTTATTAAAAATAATATACAAAGTCAATAAATTTGATTGGTGTGAAGTTGTTGCTTTAATCGTTAAATTTTGTTGGGATTGAAGTTTTCTTTTGACATCAATTACTCTTGCGATACCGATGTATGTTTCATATTTGGATAAATGATTTTGTCATGTAATATCTGTTTTAGTTATATTCTTTTAGTACAGAAATAACATTTAAACAAACTAAACATTGAGGTTTTTTTGTTTTTATATACTTTATAGTGGACATTTTTGAAGCATTACAAAACACGAAATTAATAAAACCAACGCCAACAAGACAAAACGAATACGAGAAAAATGATATAATAATTTGAGTAACTATTGGATATGGAAATAAATTTAGACATTTAATCATTTAGCTGCAGTTCAATACTAGATGAGAATTAATATATACATTCCATGAACAAAGTCATTTATAATTATAGATAAACGTTAAAATTTTATGAAGCAATTTGAAATTGTAGTACAGACCAGATAAAAAATTACGTCAGCTGCTAGTTCTATTTAATATATAAAAATAAAATATATGGATTAATAGATAGATAGATAGGAAGATATATTTTTTATGTTGATTAAACGACGACGAAATATGTTTATTTATGAATAATAATAATAGTGCACGTTTATTAAATTATTATTAATTATGTTCTGATCTAAGATAGTGAAATTTTATAATTGAACAATATTACGGGACGTAGTACAAATTATATATTTTATATACGCTATATACTACAACTGGATTCTAGTTTCACATGTGTAGAAAAACAATTCTAACAACGACAACAAGGTATATATTTATCTATAAATAATAGTTTTTTAAAATCGAGCCGCGAATAAAATTTCACATTTATGAATATAATATGAATTTTTATTAGCCTTTTCACTAGAAATCCGATATACCTAAATATTAGCCATGTTGAGTCATACTTAAATTAGACGATTACAAAATACAAATACCTGTTTACTACAAACATTGAAAAAATGAAAAAATTTATGTTTTGGAAGAAGTGTGTGTATTGCATCCAGAACAAAAATTTTTTTTTGCCGTGTCGGAGACGTGTAATAAAATGCAAAGATACATTGTCGCTTTAACATAATATTATATATTCTAAGCTAAAAATTGCATAGTTTTAATATTTATCGTTGAAATTATAGCACGACATTTTTTCAGATTGTGAAATAAGAATGCATGAAAAAAATTTTAACCGTGAAGTTAAAATAGTATTTTACATAATATTATTTGTGATATTGATTGTTAGTATAAAATTTATTTTGTTTTTAACAACTGGTCAGATTGTGACTAGTTAGATCGAGTTATTTGAAATAATACAATGCGATAATTCATCTTGGAAGACTACAGACGGATCGATTCGGCAATGACTAGACTTTCACTGCGATTTTAGGAAGTCTGGTCTCGTATGAGAAAACGTTTTTAGAAATAATACGTACATTATAAAATGTACGTACAGCAAATACTATCCCATGGGCATGGGTCTCAACATCAAAGTACGTATGATATTGACGTTTCTTGCGCTGTTATATTATCGATATCGTAAATAATCCTCTCCGACGCGTTACCATATAGGAAACGAAATCGCATGCCGCTGTGGAAATGCTACACATCTAAGAAAACTTTGACCATTTAAAAATATTTTTAACATAACAAAAAAAAATATATTAATAAAATAATTTCATAACATATGATATAAAAGTTTTATTGAATTTTTGATGAAAAAAAATTAAGTGTTTTAAATAATAATATATATAATATTGGTAAAAAACTATCAAGTAAACAGTTGTTTACTTACTATATAGAATTTGGTCGAGCTATTTAGTGGTCTACTTTATGCAGAAAATATACTCCGAAAGTGTTTTTCATTAACTAATGTTGACTGATTCTATTAAATTGTACAAAAACATTATTAGCACACTATATATAAGTATAATATATTTTATGTTATTCATCGCCCGGCGTTTGTTGATTAAATGAAAGGAATATAAAACGATTTCCATACATTAAAACGGTTGTGATAATAAAATTCGTGTATGTTGCTATCTTATGAATAGCCAGAAATTTTCACCATTCAGTGTCACATAACTAAGTATACTATTACATTTAGTGAACACTAATGTTATTTTTATTTTTCAAGTTTTCGAGTTGATGTAATCTTAAAATGAATTACAATAGAGTTTTTAATGTCTAAATGTGTAATTGTAAGAATACATATTTGTCGTGTAAAATATAAAAATAATCTTCATTATTTATAAAACTATTAATATTACAATTAAGAGACAATCAAGCCCCTCAAAGAATTGAGGTGGGTTCTGAGTAGGGGAAACGTAAATAACCTTGGCAATATTTGCCTAACGACCAGTGTTTCACTATTGTAAAATTTGACGACAAATTGCAAAGGTAACGGGAACCTTTTAATCGGTGTGTAATGGTTAAATCGATTTTTATAAATTTTTATAAGAAAATATAATATTTAAGTATAAGTATAGATAATACTTTATCGATGTGTGTGAGGTGGTCTTCAAGGTTGTACAAATAAATTACAATATCATCCACAAAGTCAGTTATTAACTATTTTAATACCTCTCCTATCAAGCGCACAAAAGTGGCCGGGGAATTCTTTAAACCAATTGGGAGTATTTGAATTTGAAATAGTCCGCGTTGTGTTCTAAAGACGGTATATTAATATAAGATAACCTATAGGTTATGCATCAGATATTGATAGATAGATAGATACTCGTTTAGTCTCCTGTAGTCAATGCATAAACGAAAAGATCCATCCTTCTTTTTGGCAAGTACTAATAGTAATGACCACGGTGATATATTAGGTTCAACCAATCCTTGTTCTTCTATTTCCCGCACCATTTAATTTATATATTGTTATTTTGCGAGTGGATACGGATGCCAGAGTGCAACCGGCGATGGATTCTTTAGTAGAATATCATGTTCGATTAATTTTTTCCGTCTTATACTTCCACTAAAAATGTTTGGGTATTTGGTCAGTACCATATTTATTTTTTCGGCATATAACAGATCATACGTTAAATTTATATCTAAAAAATTAAGAAGTAGAGTTGGTTTGGTTTTGCCTTTTTTCCAACATACTGTAGTACGTTGATTGGAACCCATATAAATGGTTTATGTTGAATAGTGCTATGTCACTTTGTTATATAAAAGAAATTCATGGCCTAGGAGATCGTCACTAAACAAGTTGAAGTCAAGTAGAATGGCCGCGCGAAAACTGAAATTTAAATTTGCAATCGTTGTATCGAAGGTGCTTTCACCACTAGTTCGCGTAGTATGGCCGTCAGCTAATTTCACTACCGTAGTATTACTTGAATAGCTTTTACCAAAATTATTCGCGACCAAAGGCTTCACGTAAGATTTTACGGCCTGAGTGTCGAAAAGTGCCTTTACATAACCATTCGGAAATTCTAATTCCTGAACCTAACCTATGCAAATTTGTATTTCATTGTGTGCGATTTATTTTTCTTTTAAAGAATCATTAATATTGTTTAAACAACACAAATCATAATCGTGTTAGTAAATTCAAAAAAAAAACCCTACACTATCGCAGTTTGTGTTGGAGAGAAGGATAGGCTGATGTGAATTTCCTAAATAACTTGAGTAGTTAAAAGTTTTGTTTTGTGGAAATATTTCGTCTCTAACCTAACGTAAAACTAAAAGAGACAACTACGTAACAAATACACACATTTGAATTATTTGTTCTTTACAAGATAATTAACGACATTTTAAAGAGTATAAAGTTTAATAAATACTAACCACATTAAAAGAGTTAAAGAATAAAATTACTTTAATAATTTTCAATATAATATAATAATTTATAAAAAAAAAAAAAATGAAATGATATTATGTGTAAAATAATTTAATTATAGAATACAACCATGATAGTCTAAACACAACTTACATACAAAAAGAAAATAATACAGGTGTATAACCAAAATTTAAACTTAAAAAAATTAGGTTAGGTATATATTAGGTTATATGTATATATTTACAAAATCTTAGTACAGTAAAACCTCATTAATCCGAACCTCATTAGTCCGTACTTCGCTTAATCCGGATAGCCGTTTATAATACGTAAATTACGCTAGTGTATGACGTAGATTAAAATAAGCATGAAAACGAGTTCTAGAACTTTCCCATAAATGCGGGTTATTGCGATTACATATTTATCAATACTAATCAACTTTGATTAACTCGTGAAAAAACTTTTAATAAATGAAGAGGTTGAACCAGATACGGCTGAATTTGAAACAGGATTTTCACAAATTTTTCTACCAAGGAGGAGAAAATTCAGCTACACTGGAAGACATTGAATTGTGACTAGAAGCAGATGAATATGATCTAGGTTATCATATTTTAACAAAGGTGAAGATTGTTGAAAGTGTGACCGCCGCAGAAAGCTCTGAAACGGATGAATATGATCAGGACGAAGTAGACGACAATGAAAACCCTAAGCCAAAACTTGGTGAAATTAAAGATCATCTAAAAATTGTCATTAAATACGTTGAAGATAACAACGATGAAAACATACCTGCGTATTATGAGCATCTAATGCATCTTCGCGAGTTAATCATTAAAGAAATCACTGTGAAAGGAAGACAACCAAAGATTAGCGGTTTTTTAAAACCAGTAAGCGTGTCAAGTGTGTATAATGAAGGTGTGCTTTAATACTATATTATATATGTATGTAATGATTATAATACAATATGTACTATTTTTTAGGTTTAATATTGTTAGATATATGTATTAAATTAAAACTTGTATAGTAAAATATCCAATAAAATTTTTTTAAATATATAATTTACGATTCTTGGTTATTTTGTTTAATCCGGATTTTCATTAATTCGGACAACCTAGAGCCCCAATTAGTCCTGATTAATGATATTCTACTGTATTGATATTGATTGATTTTTATTCTTGTATAGTATAACTTTATGGATCGCCTTTAACGGCAATACCAATGTACCTTGACTCTCAAGTTCCTTGGCCTAAAAGGTAGAAATTGACTATCCAGATTGACTACAGCTATAGCAAAGAATAACAACATCCTAAAATTATGGCGAACAGTCAAAGTGATAGCTCTTTTAAAACCTGGCAAACCAGCAAATGAACCAAGGAGTTATAGACCGATTTCACTACTGTCCACCGTATATAAATTTTTCGAGAGACTCATACTTAATAAAATACAACCCATACTGGAAAATTTACTACCCATATAACAGGCCTGATTCAGGAAAAACCGAGCCTGTTGTGATCAAGTGCTAGCGCTCACAACATACATTAAGAATGGCTTCCAACACAAGGATAAGTCTTTTTTTTTTTTTTATCATGGTATCGACAACCACAGGGGAAATCCGCTTTCGCATTATTGCCCCGTGGTCGCCATCATTTATTATCCAAATATTATTGCAAATATAACATTAAAATCTCTCCAAAGACAACCACGCATTGTACAATGGAATGTTACCTTTGGAGGACTGCGTCGCTACATTATTTTGCCCCGCTACGTTACACCAGCGGCTTGATGGAACCTTTCGTTAGCCTCCTTGGTCTTCATGATGCTTTGGATCATTTCCATGAATATCGACCTGGTCCTGGCTGCTTCCTCCAGCACACGTCCTGCGCAGCGGGGGTCATCCGGGAGCTCACCGTTAGTGGGCCCGCATAGGATGGGTTGGACATCTTCCGGTTCGATACTCCTCCCGAGCCTTGACCGGAGCCGCCTTCTCTTTTCTTCTCAATGCGGATACACGAAAATCGTATGTTCCGCATTGTCCGCTTGTGCCGCGCAGTATAGGCACGTACCGTCCTGTGTTCTCTTCCTCGCCAGCAGGTACCACCTGTGCTAGGTGGTACGTTACCAGTACCGTGGCTGGTCTACTGCACCACCTGCCCACGTCAGGAAGGAGCCGCCTCGTCCACACCCCTATGTCAGAGCTCGACCACAGGGCCTGCCACTTCGCCATAGTTGCAGCCCTCTCTTCCCTGCATAAGGGAGCTGTACTGACCAGCCCAGATGCCGTACGCTTGATTTCGTCTAGCCTCGCCTGCTCGTCCGCCATCAGATGGGCTGGTGGCATACAAGCCAACACTAATGCGGCTGCATCTGCACCGTGCGATAGCATCTCGTCACCTGGATCGCGGCTAGCCTCTGCGCCTGTGTGAGTAAGTTACGGTTTTTGGCCGTCTTCGCCCCCGACTCGGCCCAGACCGGCGCAGCGTACAGTAAATTGCTATACACCACTGTCATCAGCAATCTCCTCTTGGCTTGAGCAGGCCCGCCCATATTAGGCATGAGCCTGCCGAGCGCTGTGGCCGTTGTCCTAGTGCTAGCCGCCACCATGTGGATGTGTTCCGTGAATGTCCGCCTTGTGTCTAGTTGAACGCCCAAATATCTAATGGACTTCCTCACAGGAATCCAGTTCCCATCGATCACGAAGACCGGATCGCGATAGGCCCATTTTCCTGTGAGAACCACGGCCTCGGACTTATGTGGTGTCACCTTCAGCCCATTTTCCGCTATCCATTTAACCTAACCTGTGGAACACCGCACGTCACCTTCAGGCTGGAGGATCCGCCGTCCGCATTGGACACCAGCAGTGCGCGATCACTCATATATGATCTAAGGATGCGTATCAACCATGGTGGAAAGTCGTTGCGGCGGAGAGCAGCATCAATGAGCGGCCACGGAGCCGAGTTAAATACGTTGGTCACGTCGAGGGCGACCAGCGCGCACAAGTGCCTCCTAACGACCGGCCCATGAGCAGCACGCTCAGCTCTGTTGAGCACCGCACGCATCGCGTCGATTGTCGACCTCTCCTGACGAAACCCAAACTGGAGGTTGCTAAGACCGCCTGCCGCTGTCAGATGGGCGTTAACCCTATGTAGCAGGAGCCTCTCAAAGAGTTTTCCGACCCCATCCAGGAAGGATAAGGGCCTGAAGCTCGATGGCTCGGAAGGCGGCTTGCCCTTGCCTTTGTGCAATAGAACGAGCCTGGCCACATTCCAGCGTACAGGGAACGTCCCACTGACCAGACAGCTATTGTATACGGACGTGAGCAGGTCCGGTCTTGCGCCCGCCATCCTCGCAACGACTTCGTTCGGCACCATGTCCAGCCCCGGAGCCTTGCCTCGTGGGTGCCTAGCCGCCGGGAGCCTCAGTTCGTCGACAGTAATTGGATTGCCCACTCCAATGTTGCCCATAAAGGGTTCTTGTGAGCGTGTCCAGTCGGCGTCAGGGAGTGTCGGAAATAGCTCCTTAGCAATGTTTTGTTCATGGCCCGTGATCACCGCCGGGGACCTCCTAAGTTTCTTGGATACGACCTTGTAAGGTAATCCCCACGGGTCAGTATCAACAATTCGGCAGAGGTGGTCCCACAACTTTTCCTGGGCGGCTCGGATGGCTACCTTCAGCTTCTTCTTTGGAGCTGTCATAGCCGCCTTCTCCATTTCCCTGTCTAGGTCGCCAGTTCTGCGACCCGCCCTTTGGTACCGCCTACGAGTCGCGCAGCTCGCTCTCCTCAGCTCCGCGATGTCACTCGACCACCAGTGCACCGCTCTGCGTCCGTGGGAAGGCATGCGCCGTGGCATGACCGAGTCGCAAAGCTCGACGAGGAAGCCATCCAGTTGGTCGGCCAGCACTTCCACGTTGGAGTGTGAGGAAGTCAGGTCGGGAACCGTACCTCTTAGTCGGTCCAAGAGTTTTCTATCGTCCAGCTTCTTAAATGCCCAGCCACGCCCCTGACTTGGTCTCGCCAGGACCGGGAGCCCCGAGGGGACAGACGCCTCCAGTTTGTAAGACACGTACATATGGTCGCTCTCAGAACCTACATCTGAGAGCACTCACCAGTCTGTCACCTCCCATCCCGGGTTTGTCCTAGAAAACGTCCGCCGGATTCCTTAGTTGCTCCGAGACCAGGCACAGATCCGCCTTCAGCTCAAGAGCTGTTTGCGGCAATAACTGCTGGGCAGCCCAGCAATGATTCAGGTTTATTTGTACGAACCGAATCATTACTGGGCCGGAGTCACCGCAAGGGGCTGTGCACAGCCGCCGCTCCCGGGGTTCTGCTCGCTGGCTTCCAGCCGTCCAGCGAACGTCGGCATCGCACGAGGCCGCCTTGTGGCCGAGACCTCTGCAACGAAAGCAGCAGTCGCTCTATCAGGTCCAGCACATGTTCTTACCATATGACCCCGAGAGAGGCATTTATAGCACCTTGCCTTGTTGTCGTCCGGGCGGACTCTGCAGCTCACCATACCAATCTTAAAGCGACCTTCGGATAATACTTTTTTTGCCACGTCTGACGGTACCAGCACTGACGCCGCCTGCGCGCCTCCGAACTGTTTCCTCAGGCTGACTACTCTGAATGCTTCCCCATTCGTCTCATAACTATCCGCCATTGCCCCGACCACTTCCTCTCTCGTGATCCACTCGTCTAGGTCTTTAATCTCTAGCAGCGTCCTGCTTTGGAGAGATCTCACACCCACTTCCTCCCCAGCCGATCTTGCGATCTCGCTTTTTACCGCTTCGTATTGCGCCCGGTCGCCTCTAACCTCTATTAGAAGCCCTCCTGACTTAGTCTGTCGCAGTCCGACTACGCTGTCGCCTATGACGTCTTTGGCGACGCCGTTGCGAATTTTTCTGGCAATCGCTGGGAAGTCCTCCCTCCCAATGTCTACCAGGATTGCGGGAGGTCGGGCACGAGTGACGGGCTTAGTGCTAGTTTGGATGGTCTTCGATGCCACGTTGGCCAGTTTCTCCGTCTTCTTTTTTATGACTACTTCTGACCATGGTGGGTCCGAGTTCCGGGAGCCTAGCCCGGTTTTAACCTCGGCTATGGCTTCCAAAATGACCTTAGTTGATTTGTTCTCATCTGCTGCTGCTGGCGCCCCCGCGACTAGCCCTCTAATCGCCCCTACTATGCTGTCCTTGGTCTCATTCAGCATTACGGCTATGTCTCTGCGCATTAACTCATAATCTTTCGTCGTGTTGGACGGCGCTTGCCGCAGCGCCCTCCTCTCGTTTCTATTACCGGCTAGCATATTAAACAGTCCTTGGACCTTTTCAATCCCCTCCTTTACTCCTTTACTAGCTCTCTTAAAACCCGGCAAACCAGCAAATGAACCAAGGAGTTATAGACCGATTTCACTACTGTCCACCTATTTCACCAAATAGCATCTCACTCTTAATCTGAACAAAACAGTGGCCGTCTCATTACACCTTAACAATCGAGAAGTACAAAGGGAACTAAAAATAAAGATCGGAGATAACCGTATCGCCAATGAAGAAAGCCCAAAATATCTGGGAGTGAAAAATATATTAGTAATATATAAATATATTAGGAAGTAAAAAATAAGCTAAAGTCAAGAAATAACATCATCTCTAAACTTGCAGGCTCGAATTGGGGTAGCAATGCTAAGGTCTAAGAAGGGCACATTGCCACAAAGTTGACACGGAATTTAACCGTACTATGCGAATTATCACTGGTACAGTTAGATCCACTTAAGTACAATAGTTACCGATACTTGCTAATATAGCTCCACCAGACTTATGTAGATTGCATCATACAGAAAGAATAATTCAAAAATTATAAAATATCCTGAGCTCCCCCTACATGGCGACTTCACAGTATACTTTCTCAAAAGATTGTAATTAAGACACCTGATGGGACCTGGAACTAACAAAAGATACAATGGTAGAAATCTGGAAAAAACGATGGAAAAAGTTTGGTGTACGGAATGTTTCACCAGTGGCGTATTTATGGGGGGGGGGTGCACAGGGTTTCCCCTCCCCCCAGAGCCTTTTCGTGATTATTTTAAATCGTTATGACAGAAAATTTTAATTCATCAAGATTCAATGATAAATATTAATAAATGTGTTGACACGTCTTGACAGTTGATAAGTATTGTGAAATAATATTTAAATAATTTCTAATCTTTGAGTGGATACACTGTTATTTTAACATTTTTTGTTTAAAACAAAACAAAACAGAACAGCTGATGTATACAATAAGAACCACGGAGTTAAGAGCATTCTAGATAAATTATTATCGTAACACTCAACTTCAATGTTTGAGTTTTGATATCAAAATTTGTAAAATATTTCGTTTTTGGTTTTTGTTGTCATTATTATACAGGTAATATATTTAATATATAATTAACGAAAATTGACAAAAAAGTGGAAGTAATGGAGTCCATGAAAAAAAAAACTGTTGATTCATATTTTAAAAGAATTAACAAAAATAAGGTAAGTGTTAATATGTACACCAAACAGCACGAAATACTAAGTATAGTTGATGAGATTATCAAACGAAATGTTTGAACTTGAAACTTTAAAAAGTTATTCATTTAAATATTATTAATTAAATATTCATTTATATATTTAATAATATAATATAGAGACTAGAGCTCAAAAATATTAAATTAATTTAATTTATAAACGTACTTATATTGGCTGTATATATATACATGAATTGTAGTTTATTAATTTTGCTTTTACTGCTTGAAGTTAAAAATACTTTGTTCATCTACTAATTTACCATTATTTATTAATGCTAATAAATAGTGGTAATTGCAATGCTTGTGTTAAAATATTTTTAAAACTGCCATAGCTTTATTTATATATAGTTTAATTCAAATAATAATTAATTTATCTTGTTTATCTAATTTTTTTTTAAAGACAGAGAAGGTATTAGAAAAATAAATAGGTTTTAAAATCTAAAGAATCTAAAAATTTCTAATAATCTATTATGATTATACAAATGTTATACATACCTATTTATATATACTTAGTTTTATCAAATGTTTTCTAATTATAACTTAAGTGCTTTCATATTTCATGAATTTATTTATTTATTGATAGGAAATTGAAGCACAAGATTTAATTTTAACTTCTCAATCAACTAATGTAACATCAATTCCGTCAGTAGCTTCAAATACTTCTATTATACCAAATTTTAATGATATATATACAAAAGATATTGCTTGCTTTACTTCTAAAAATTTAACATCTGTTGAAATAAATAAAATTCTTACTAATATCTGGAAACCTGATTTAAAATTTGTATTTCCTATTAACAAAAATTATAATAAAAATAAAAAAGGACAGACTAGTAAATTTCAATTAAATTGGCTTTCGCGTTGGGCTTGGTTAGCTTATTCAGCAAAAGAAGATGGAGCTTACTGTAAAGTATGTGTTACTTTTGCTAAATCTGATGCTGGTATTAATAATCAAAGTCTTGGTGTTTTAGTAAAACGAAAATTTGATAATTGGAAGCATGCAACTGAGATATTTAAAAACCATGGACTCTTAAAATATCATTTAAAGTGCATAATGGGCGCAGATAACATTATAAAAACAAAAACAAATCCGAATAAAGTAATAATTAATCAGATGGGCACAGCAAGAGCGAGACAAGTCATGGAGAATCGGTTGAACATTAAGCCTATTATTGAAGCTATAGCTTTATGTTGTAAACAAGACTTGGTACTCAGAGGTCATAGAGATTCTGGTAAACTGATAATAAAACCACCTGAGAGTGTTAACGAAGGAAATTTTCGAAAAATCTTACGATACAGAGCACTAGGTGATATACATTTGAAAAATATTTTTGAAAGCCCAGGGCATCGAAATAAATATATTAGTCTCGTAGATCAAAACGCTATTATTGATTCTTTTAATAATGTTTTATTAAAATAAAATGATTAGCGCATACGAGTCTGCGTTAAGTGAAACATTTTATGTCTTATGTGTGAAAATTTATTTTTCAAATTCAAATTTAAATTTTTTCAAAACCGAAACAATGGTTGCCATGGAAACAAACCATAAGGGAGATTTAGGTTTTTTTTTCTGTAACGCTTTTTCGTGACAGTCCTTAGTAGTTATAGTCCTTAGTAGTAGTTATCTTAATTTAGGTAACGCTTTTCGTGGACACTTTTTGGTGGACACTTTTTCGTGACGGGTTTTTATTTTAATGTGCCAAAGTAAAGACATAAAATGTCAAAAAATTGTAACTCGAGTAAATGAAGCAAAATGTTTCACTATTATTGCTAATGAAACTGCCGATGTATCGGGTATCGAACAAGTTTCGTTATGTGCTAGATACGTTGATTTGGAAAAGAAAATTTTACGGGAAGATTTTTTTCAATTTGTTCCTGCCTATAATTTAACTGGAAAAGGATTAGCAGATTTAATATTAGAAAATTAAAAAAAATTGATATTGAAACAAAATATATGCGTGGCCAAGGCTATGATGGCCAGCCTCAATATCCGGTAAGTATAATGGCGTCAGATCACATATTAATAAATTATACCCATTAGCTTTATACGTCCACTGCGCAGCGCATTCCTTTAATTTAGCAGTATCAACATCATGCACAATTCAGTCAATTAGAAATTGTCTTGCAACTATAAGTAAAGCACATGACTTTTTTGTTTATCCAAAACGGAAACAAGTACTGTCCCAATGCATAGATTTTTCAGATGAAGAAATACAAGCAAAATCATTGAAGCGGAATTGTACTACTCGGTGGATGGAAATATTTCATTCTATCCACGACTTTATTGAACTTATTGATTGTGTAATTGAATCATTAGATATAGGTGATTGGGATGATAAGAAGTTATCACCTAAAGCAGATGGTTTAAGATATGCGATTTAAAATTTTGAGTTTCTTATATCATTATTAGTGGTATCTAATATATTTTGCATAGGATTACCATTGTATAAAAGTTTTCAAACCACCAATTTAGATTTGAGGAAAGCAGTTTGTTTGGCAGAAGATACACTACAAGAATTAGAAAATCTTCGAAACTCGGCTGAAAATAGCTTTAATAAAATTTTCCAAGATGCGCCTAGGTTAGCAATAAAGTTAAATGTTTCAATTAATCTACCAAAAATTACAAAACACCAAAAAAAACCGAATGAATTACCAATCAAATTTACCTGAAGAATATTTCAAAATTTCAATTTTCATACCTTTTTTAGATACCTTTATATCTGAAATAAAGAATCGATTTGTGAACCACAAAACAACACTCAATGGATTTCAAACATTATTCTCTGAAATAACTATTTCAAACACTGAAGATTTTTATAAGTTAGCCAAACGTTATGAAATAGATATTTTAGATCATAATAAAGACGTATTACTTTCGGAGTTAAAACTTTGGATCTGAAAAATAAACGCACTTCCCGTAAAACCTAAAAATGCTATGAAAGCTCTTATAATATGCAATGACTTCTATCCAAATATATTTAAGCTATTACAAATTCTTGCAACTTTGCCAATTTCAACAGCAACAGCAGAACGTTCTTTCTCAACATTAAAAAGAATCAAAACATACTTAAGAAATTCAATGTCTGAGGTATGTTTTTTAATCTCCAACATTATTCGTTTAACAAATAAATATATAAATCATATTAAGTTTAAATAATAATCAATAAAAATTGATTTTTTTATTTTAGAAAAGACTTAATGGGCTTGCTTTATTATTAATTCAACGAGATCTAACTTTTGAGACTAATGAAGTGATTGATGAGTTAGCCAGTAAAAATAGAAAACTTGATTTTATTTTGTAATATACTACATGTATACTTGCATACTTGTTATATCTACTTATATTTGAATATGCTTTTTTGACTAAAGTATTTAATTTGTAAAAATATGTTAAGAGGCCGGCTCACCCGCATTTGTTGTCTCTGTTTATCTTATAGGAAATATATCAAAAATTATAGTACGCAAAACAATAAACGTGGCGTCTACGTCAGAATTAGAGTTGAAAAACCTATTACCAATTTTGAAAAGACAATATTTTTTAGATAATGTCATATCCAATTTGTAAAATATTGTTTAACAAAGAAGTTACATCGTTTTCAATTTTTCGTTACTTTGTAAAAACTTGTAATTTTGTTGTTAAACAATATTTTACAAAAAGGATTAAATATTTTTTATTTCTTTTCAAAATTGGTAATGGTTTTTCAATTCTAATTTTAACGTAGACGCTATGTTTAATGTTTCGCGTAGTATAATTTTTACTATATTTCCTGTATGTTAGACGGAGATAACAAATATGGATGAGACGTCCTTTCAATAACATATATTACACAAAAAACCCTTCATATTTACCTGTAAAGTGGTATCACTTTATATCTAATTCTTTTTCTCTGGCACCACAAATTGATACATACATATTGGTAAATAAGTGGACCTAAAACCATAATTATGTATTATAGATTATAATTGATAGAAATAATAACACATTGTAGTGGTGAAGCTTGGTGTAAGATCATGTGATTATTATTACACACACCCTTCCACCAAAAAAAAGAGTTGTAAATACGCCACTGCGTTCCATTGATAGATAACCCTGAACAGAGAGTCCCTGGTTTCGAGCTCCCGAGGATACTATGGACAACACTAAACAGAGCAAGAACGGAACAAGAAAAATATAACTACTTAATGCACAAATGGGGAAAATCAGAATCCCCCCTCTGTGAATGCGGAATGCATTAAACGATACGCCACATCGTCGATAAATGCCCACGAACATATTTTGTTGAAGGTCTGGAGAAACTGCATAAAGCAGGGTTGAATGCAGTGAAATGGATTTGAGGATCTGGAGTTAAGACTGTAAGCTAGTACATCAAAAGTTACCAAGTCTACTCGTCTAGTCTTATATAAATTTTTAGCTTTAATCCTATATAGTCATAGTATTAGTTTGTTTGTAGTTATCTTATAGTTTATTAATATCTTTACCATCTGTATTGTAATTGTATCTTATTGTTATAATCCAATAATGTCATATGCAAAATAAAAAATAATAACCAATGTACCACGAAAATAATATTATCGCTGACTCTATCAACCGTCCGCCGAACTACGTGATACGGCAATCAATCAATTTATTATCGTCGCAACGCAACTTGTACAAATGAGCAATATTACTCATCAGCTCGCAATTTTAATAATCGTGATACTCGCACAGTAAGAAAAATCCAGAGAAAAAAATTGAAAGTAATAAATATTTGTGAGGATGAGAAAACTTACGTCCGTAAAGTTGGTCCCCTCAAATGAAAAATTGCGATAATTTTAAAATTATTGAGTTGCGAATTCTGAAATCATCGTTGCGAACAGTTACAAAAGAGTTGTAGTGGGACCAACTTCACGGACGTATAATATTATAGTTTAATAGCTGTACAGACTTCGGGGGCCCATTGTTCAACAAGTGATGAAACATTACAAAAATAGATGTTTTTAATAATTTCAATAATATTTATTTGATTTAAACATGAAATCGTACTACAATGGTCCAGGCAGAGGAGGTCCCCAGAACCAGTGCTAAGTGGCTCTTTTACCGTGACATTGCTCCGATTGCCTCTGCGGTTTTTTCGACACTGTTTATTATGATGTACAAAAACAAAGTAAATCAAAACCTAATATAAATTTTTAGAGTAAAATATTATTTTTAAATACACGTAAATTTACGTTGAATTTAAAGAAAATTAGCTTATATTTAGAATAAAATACATGTTCAATGAAAAAATATTACATTAAACTCATATATAATCCATTAGTTTTTAACAAAAATATATTTATTTATTTTAGTTATTTGCATTCTTCAAGCACCAAGCATCAATATATTCTGTGTTCACTGAAAATGTAATAGATCGTATATTATTATGTAATTTGGTGTCATTTTTTGCAATGGTATTGAGAAAAATTATGCAATATTTATATATGTATAGATAAGTAATAAAACAGATATAACACATTACCAATCAGTGCAAATGTTGAGTACATATGCTCTAGGTATCCATATACAAACCTGTCATCTAAAACGTGTTTATTGTGTTAAAAAATGGTTTAATTATAATTGTTGACGCTTAATTGGCGCCAACATGCAAGCGCGCCGCCGCCGCGACATCCGATAACGATTATCGGAACATTTATTTATATTTAAGAACGACAACTCCGGTGATAGTAAAAGGTCGCTTTCGCGAATTTTCGCGAATTTTCTGTCGTCGTTGAGTTGCCGTCGTCGTGTATAGATGTACCACAATCGTCTGTCCAAAAACCGTTATTGTCGTCTCGAGCCGTATCAAGTTAACTCTAATAGCTAAAACATTTTTTGTATTTTTCTGGCTCTAATAGTCATGAGCTTCGTGATAAGAGATTCGTGTCGAATAAGCGTTTAAATGTCTATACAATTAACTCAATCTTCTTGTATTGTTTATCTGTACGTTATATTTATTGATTATCGTGTTTAGGCTCGAATAGCCGAATGTGTAGCCAAGACAGCTCGAAGTGTTAATTATTAATTAATTATAAGTGTTAATTATTCGCGTGTAATTTCATTTTATTCCCTTAAATTTAAGCAAACAGCGGCTGTCTATCAACTTATTATTGTGTGAGTTATTTATTTATTATAATTTATTATATACATATATTTGTTTTTTCTTTATTTCTAATTTTTGCGCGCGCAGTATAGATTGGTGCCCGGATACGCGTGGAATTAAGATTAACGCTCCCGGCCCGAACAACAATAATATACTGACAGAATTTTTTAATCATTACTACTAAATATATTTTTATGTTGTTTATTATGCAACATTTGTTATTTAAAATATGCTGACCTATTATTAATCTATAATTTGTTTTTGTTCAAAATAACGCGTACATGTGAAAAATTGGTATAAAGAAAATATTATAATATGAAAATGACAGTCGATATAATGGTACTCTTTATAGATATTTTTCTTTCAGCTTTTTTAACTATACCAATTATTAAATAATTATGAACTTTACCTCGGCTAGAAATATTTGACTGAACTAGAACATAAAGTAATATATTAATGGGATGAAATACAAATAATAACTAATATGAATTCATGCAAAAATTATAAATTTCTTCTAATTCACATATATTGAAACAAATATAGTATTTCGTAAATGTGAATTTTTAAAAATATATAAATATATTAGAGTATGGCAATTATCACAATAATATTACAAATAATATGAGAAAGTGGAATTGTTTCTATTCATTAATCATAATAACGTATAAATAAATATGTATTCGTTTATAACTAATAAACACAAAATTATAAATACATACGTATTTCTTTAAATGCTTTCATAAAAATTTCACTTATTGAATTACCTAATTAAATTATATTTGTTTGATAATAATACATTTGTATTTTATTATCTAGACAAAGATAATAATTATATAAAGAAAAAGTAAAACTTAGTATATAACGCTACTACATAAAATCATTCAAATGAAATTCAAATATAATATAAATTAAACTACGGTGCATTTCATTGTTATTTATATATTTTCTTCCCATTTATTATTTTTGCAATTTTTCGTAATCGTTATATTTGATCGTTTATTTGATTAAATTTCCATAGAATTTTTAAGTAATATGATATATACGTTGATTTCAACAAAATATCCTTAATAATTGATCCTTCTCCAATTTAATTTTTCAAAATTTAAGTAAGTAATCTAGACAAAGATAATATTATATAAAGAAAAATGTCAAACATAGTATATAATGTTACAACATAAAATCATTCAAATGAAATTTGAATATAATATAAATTAAACTACGGTGCATTTCATTATCATTGTTACTTATTTATTTTATTTCCATTTATTATTTTTGCAATTTTTCGTAATCGTGAAGATCGTTGTATACAACAAATTATGTTATATTATTAAATTTCCATAGAATTTTTAAGTATTATGATATATCCGTTGATTTTAATAAAATATCCTTAATAATTGGTTTTTCTCCATTTTCATTTTTCAAAATTTAAGTAAGTTTTAGTCTTACTGATGGATAACCATCCGGTTTTTCCAGATGAGTGATAAAAAAAAGGACATTTTATTACAATTTCTGTAAGTTAACTGTTTATAAAAATAATCATGGCATTAATCTTGTACTTTTTTTAAATTCCTACATTTGCTTTATATTGGTGAAATGAATTACCGCATGTTTTCCCGTTTGATTATTTCTTCGAAAGACTATTTCAAAAACTGTGAAAGTCCTATTGGTACACTCTTTGTCACGCAATTTTCGACAATCTTAAAACATTCTTCTTGCATTTGCATGATTAGAATGAATCATATAAAAAATTGCGTCTTTTATGTTCAATCAAACGGTATCGTGTAACAAATGTTTAGTTCACACTATACTCTATGAATCCTTAAATAATTATTTTGAAATTGATGCGAAGATAACTTTTTGTGAATTTTCAACTGTTGAGCTATTGCTTTGTCCGTTTTTCTGAAGGAGAGCCACAAATTATTCTTACGATGTCCCGTCCTAAAATAGCAATTGTTTATTGTCATCTAAATAGAACAATCTATTTTTCTTTCTTTATTTAGTGTAATGCGTTTTGAAATAAATAATAACCAAGTTTTTTTTTGTAAGATAAATTATCGGGTAATTTTTGTTGTGTGTACTTTCCATAACACGATTTTTAATTTTCTTTTATAATCTTTAATGAGGTATATAATACATTATCATGAATGAATAGACATTATTGTTAAGTTCATTATAGTATTAATCAATAGTTTTTGCAACATTCTATAAATTAGTACACATTTAGTATTGTTTTGGTTTTTACATATAAATATACAATTTCCATTTGAGTCGACCTGTAATATTTCATTTACGTGTTACATTTTGCCAACACATACATAAAAAAACAACATTTGTTTCCAAATAATAAAAAATGTTATTAGTATATGCTAAGGTATACAATAAGGCACAGAATCACTGCATACATAAGATCAACAACGATTATTTAATAAAGTTTAAGTAATGAAATATGTGTGTCAGTATATTTATATTTTTTGAAACATAAAAGCTTGAGTAGTTTTTGATAATTTGTTGTATAAATATATAAGAATATCTATATATATTTTCAAATATTGGGTATAATATTCATAAATTATGCAATTTGATGATATCCATAAGTTAAGTATGAATATGAGTTCTCCTTTTGATTTAAAGAATACCAATTAACTGTAGAAATTACGAAAAACTATACATTTATATTTAAATAACAAATTATTTTATATCGCACATACAAAATTTGACGTCACAAACACACTCTGAACTTAATAATACTACTTTAAATAATATGCTTACTACAATTAACTTTTAAATGTTTATATATTTCACCTACACAAAATATATCATATAAAAACACAATTATATCATTATTAATTTAATTATTAATATTTAAAAAACTGATAATAGCTCAATTATTGAATTAAGGTGTATTAATTTATTAAAGAGTATACTCCAAATTTTAATTTAGATTAATTAAAATTTCAGTGTTTCCCTATCAAATTACACTAAGGTTTGTGAACAATCTTACGTCTGCAACAAATCTTTATATCTTTATACACATAAGAAAATCAATTAATTATGTTCAAATTATTTTATAACACAATTAATAAATAATTCATTTATTTTGTGTTAAATTGGTTTTATTTTGTATACAATACACAACTACGAGTAAATAAACTATAATTCTTTAGCAATTTTTAGTTCGAAGCAAATCAATTTTGGAATTTTATGATTAAATGAAGTAAACTTTGAGACGTTCCGCTACTTCCGGTCTGATCGCTCGGTGGCGAATACCTTTTATAATAGGGTCGCCAACCGGTGATGAGGTCTTTGGACAAACACCGAATTTTTTCACCAAAATAATTATTCTATCGAAAAACATACACAAATACAAATAAATAAGAAGATAATTTATATTTCAAAATATTACGGAGGAAAGTTTGGGCTAGCGTAAGAACTCCGCGAGAAAAGAAATCAAAAGAAACATCACAAAATAGAAAAATTGAACTTACATAAGAAAAAAAAAATCATTCATTGTTTTTGATTTACATTCGAATAAAACCTCCGGAGAGAGTGTCCCGCGCTCATATACGGGGACAAACAATTTTACCGTTTTTTAAGTATATATTTTTAAATAAATGAATACAAAATTCATAAAAAAATAAATATATCACACGCATAGAAAAAGGAAAAAATATGTGGATCATGTATGATTGAATAAATAAAAAAAAAAATATAGAAAAAAATACAATGGAGGAAAAAAATGTACAGTCCGAATATTAAAAAAAAATACTTAATCCCGCCCATGGTGCTCTCATCCGTCGGCGAGCATCGCCGCGGGGACGGAAAAGGTATCTCCATGAACATTAATATTTCAATTGAAAAACAAAGAAAGAAAAACACTCCGGAGCGAGGGGAAAAAGAACTGCAACGTTTTATACGCTCTTAAATCGGCCGATACATTACATATTTTAATTAGTGCCGATATTGACTGTACGCCGACCAGTGATAGCGGATGTGGGCGCACAGTTATCATGACATGCCCGCGATTATGGCACGGTGCAGGCTTCATCGATGTGTAAATTTAAATAATCTTTGATTTGGACGTCACAACTTACCATAATTTGTAGATTGATCTACAAACAATCAAATAAAAGTACATATAGTCTATGTTTTTAGCTATTATACAATTTTGTACATTTCTTGAAATTAATTATCGTAATGCATAAAACATGGTTATAATAATGTTGTGATGCAATACATATATAATTATGCTTCATAACAATATAATAGTGTTAGGAATTCGTTAAAAGAATTTATGGATACTTTAAGCTTCATTATATATAATATAAATATTTGATTTAAAATTTATTTCACATCATTACATAGATAAATTTATTAATAAATCTGAATTTTCGATAAGTTGAAAACCATACGGATTACGTTATGTCATCTACCTACCATTACAATAGTGTATTACGTCTTTGACATAATCTAAAAAAAGATTAATATTAGAAAAAAGGACTGTGTGCAGCAAATATCAAATCAAGATAGTTGCTTGTAGAGAAATCTTAGAGTTTTATTATCATTTAAGATTTGAGATCCAAGATAAATTAATGTTTAAGAAAAACAAATCAGATTTATGTGAGTGTTTTATACAATTCTATATACAATATATATCTAAACTTGTACAATATAAATTTAAAATAAACAACAATTTATTAGGTTTATTAAAATAAAATAGTTTTGATAAGTTTGACGATCTATATAAAATGTTAAGCATTTATTGATTATATTAATGTAAATAGGAGTTAAAATATAAAAATCAATTGTAATATTATTTGTGTTGGAAATGTTAATAATTAATTCATATCATACCCAAAATCATGTTTTTGCCAAGATAATCATAGTATCTTTGTGAATAGCCTAAAAGTATGATATTTGATTTGATTATGTCTATAAAAATTATTTACTGATTTTATAATTTATTTTTGTTTATCACTTATAGAATCTAATGAATGCGAATTAAGAATAATTCGTTTAAATTGTTTGTTAATATTTAAAATCCTGGGAACGTTAACAGAATATTAAACCAATACACAGACCCACAAAAAATGTTTTTATTGTAGTCCGATTTAAATTTAAAAAAAAATTGTTTGTATATTTTATTGTTGATCATATTGAAAAATATTGTTTATTGCGGAATTGTATAATTTGATTTTTAAATTAATTTTTTTTTAGCTAAACATCAATTTGGAACCGGAATAAATATAAAATATTTGAAGGTTTAAGATACGAGTATTAATCTTTGAAATATAAAGAAAATCAAACGATTAAGAGAATTATTATTTATTAAATGCAATAAATTGGATATTGTCCAGATGGAACCATGAAACCTTAATGCAATATATGTATTTACATAAATATATATTTTTAATACTCTATACAAAATTATTTACTTTTATCTGAATAATCTGCGTAAACTATAAATGTAATAAAACAGTTAGTTATATGTTTAAGAATTATAATGTTATATCAACATACACATTTAATACGATTCTTTTAATAGTTGTATAGCAAGTGTTAAATAAATAAATAAAGGATTTACAATTTTCTTTCATTAACAATTAATAGTTTTGTATTTGCTGATCTAGTAATCATTGCTATACGTATATGGTCGATATAAATATCATACTTTTTTAATTTTAGTATTATTTAGTTAAAGAGACAATGATATGGTTAAATAGACTTAGAAATAGACTGTACGAACTTAACATTTTACAGGTAATACTCATAATTATCCAGTTTAATAACATGTTAGACTCGAATTTTTTCAGTAAAAATTCAAATAGTAAAAAAAAATATATATAAACACAATAATTATGGTAAAAATAGTATAAGTAGTTCATAACTAATATTATTATAAAAGATTAAAATAAGTTTATTTATTTATTTTTATTTTTTTTCAAAGTATATTTTATGCTTATATCACAAGTTTTGTATAAGAAAATAACTTTTTTTTATCTGAGTTAAGTTTAGAAACATTTTACAATTTATATTTTAGCGTATTAGGATGAAAATATATTTTATTTACTATGAACTCTTAAGGGATCGTCTGTGGTCGAGTGGATAGTAACATACGTTTTGACGTACGAGGTCTGTGAGTCGATCCTCAGGTAGCCAACGAGATTTACTTGTCCCCCATCCATCATTGGCTAGTCCAAAAATCATCTTCGACATACATCATAAGTGACGGGTGAAATTTCTGTGTATATTAGTGTTTGGGGAATTTGAGGGATGTAAATCTGCTGTAAAAATTACTGTGAACCTCTATAACAGTAATGTTATATTATTTATTCAAAATTTTACAATTAAATTTTTTTTTCGTAATAGAAATATTTTGGAACGTAATATTAAGACAATCAAAATGACAAGGCATGAGAGTCTTAATTACCATGGTGTTAATGAAGAAGCGTATACTTTGGATAGTGATACATCACATCATGGATATTTACTCGAAATATTAATTTTAATTTCAAAATTTGACCTGTCATAAATAACTACGTACATAAATGCATTGATAAAAGTAAAAAATCCACGAAAAAAAGTATGAGGAAATCTTATTAGTTTTATATCAAAAACGACTGCTAATGTAATAATTGAAGGAATCGCGAAATTAATAAAACATAAATATCTGAGGAAATTAAAAAAGCTAATTTGTTTACAAAATATTAATGTTGTTGACCAGTGTTTACTTGTGATTAAATATGTAAACAACTATGTTCATGGACGAGTTGTAACTGTTGTTAACTGTAAATTAAGTGAAAGAAGAAATATGCAGATATCAAAAAATGTATTGGTAACTCAAATGACGGTGCAAGGCCAGTATAATGGATTCACTAAGTGGTTAACTGATAACTCTTTCAAATAATTCCATATATAGTGCTGTGCCCATGAACTAAATTTAGTTGTATCCGAAGTAATTCAAAACTCGTTTTAACCGTATTTACGTTATATGTTCTTTCGTGAATTACATTTACGAATGAATTTTCGGAAAAATATAATCGATGACCAAAATATTAATTTTATAAGTACGTTGGGTAAGACAAGATGGTAGTCCAAAGATAAAGCGTTAAACATTTTTTGATCGTTTGATGACTCTCAATATTCAATCTTTATTAAAATATGTCAAACATTGTATAATATTTCGAAGTCAGAAATTATGGATTCTGATGTACGGTTCAATGCTGATGTGTACTTACAAATATTATTACAACTCAACACAATAATTAATAGCAGTAAAATTATTTCTATTTATTTTTTAAAGTACTACGCTACTATCAAACCATTTATAAACATCAGACATGGATTTGCTACAATTATATAAAACACAATGTAGAAAATACGACAAAAATGTTAAAAAATATAAGTAGAAAATTTGTTGACATATATGAGAAAATCAACCATTTTTCATCTGCTATGAACGTAATTTTTGAAAATGGAGATACAACATACAGAGTTGAAGAAGATTTAAACAAAAAATACAATTATAAGAAATTCTAAGTTTCATGGCGAAATTTTTAACGATACACCATTTTCGAAATTAAAATACAATTTGAACAGATTAAAGAACTGTTACAAATATAATTATTAATTATAGTATATATTTTTTAAGCTAAGTATATATATATATATATATATATATATATTGTAGCTTGACAATTAAATTCATAGATACAACTGAAAATATTACAATTATATGAAAGAATTAGAGATATTGAAGATATTATACATTTTATACTATATGAAGTTATAGAATGCAAAAAGAGGAAAATAAATAACAGAATAAAAATAAATAGAGAATTAATACAAATAAAAGAGAGAGAGAGAGGAAAAAAATAAAATAACAAATAAATACATTTTCCTTTATAATATAGAGAAATCCGATGACGAAAATAAATGGATAAGTTTAGTTATGATTCAGGGACAAGTTTAATAAATTATATGGAGTGTTGTTGAAATTATTTACATGCAAATAAGAGAAAAAGAAGGCCTTGTACATAGGCGATCTAGGACAATGGCTCTGGAAGAGAATAACATGTATAAAAAGGTAAGGAATTAAGACCTAACAAAAACCCATGTGCGGCTATTTGGTCATGGCCGAACCTTAGTCTCAAAAACGATACAATATGGAATCTAGAAGTATTAAAATGGAAAAAGCAAGTGCTCCGCGGGATGACTGAGACCAATGATTTACACCATCTAGCGGAAGAAGTAGAAGAAGCCCATTTATCATTTCATAAATTGACAGTGAACTTTCGAATATAAGGAATAAGATCGGAGGAAGGGATTTTGATCATACCGATGTTAGGAAGAAAAAATATTGCAGTCTTTGCTAAGGAATCAGCCCTTTTATTACCAACAATCCCTACGTGGCTTGGAGTCCATAAAAACCGAATGAAATACTGGTTTTATTCTAGATTGGCGTTTAAGGAACAAATGCGAACAAAAAATACAGAATAATGTGAACTTAATTGATTGGAAACAATAGAAAATAGAGCAGACAGATATTCTGAAATAATCAGATATTTATCTGGAAGGAGAGTCTGGATAATTAAAAATGCTTAAATTATTGCATATCCTTCTGCCAAAAAAGAGGAGAAAATTCAATAAAGATTATCAGAGAAAAAAATATGAAAATTGGGAATGAATATTGTATGACCGGCTGAGACCTTCGAAATTGAACCGTTCGTGAAAGCAAGACACCAATCGAAAAATTCTTTAGCGATGTAGGACCGAAAGAGCTCATTGATCATGTGGGTGACAAATTATGTAGGGAGCTGCAAGGAATACCTAAAAACGAGGGTTTAATTTTAACGTAAGGGGAGGATATAACCGTATTAATTGGGACATCATATATAAAAAGAAAATTGTTGGAACACCATATAAAAGGAACCAAATGGCTTACAGAATGACACATGGAAGCAAGGATAGGAATAAATTTACCTAAATGTCTCCAAGAGTTTTTCAGGTCCAAAAACGTATAAAAAACTGGTGAATTGGAAACTGATAAAGATTTAATATAAAATGTATATGCTAACAATCCACTTTTGACTTCTATAGAGGGGCAACAACGCTCAACTTCTAGACCTTCCAACGGGGTGGAACGAACTGCTCCGATGAAAACCTAAAGGCACACAGCCAACCATGCGTTAAGTTTATTACGATGAACTTTAGATGCGGATGAGAAGAAAAAAGACTTTAGCACGAATAACGTATTAGAAAATAGTCAAAAGCGACACAGGATGTGACCCCCAACTGTATCCTACTACAGACCGTAACAAATTGGATCATTTGGAAATAGATGAAAGAATATGTTGGAATTGAGGAACCTATCTTAGTTTAGAATATAGCACTATTCCAAGATATTTAGCGGAAATACAAAATTCAAGAATCTGACCATTTAAAAAAACAGGAGGAATAATATTATAGCGTTTCCTAGTAAATATATCTACATGCCTTTTTTTTGGGAGCGGTTTAAAAAAAAAAAAAAAGACGAAGTACGTTTGATACTACATCTAGAGTTGCGTTTAAATCAAATATTGAATTTTCAATTTTATTATGACAAGTAAAATTAACAATATCGTATGCGGAAAATTCACTGTTGAAGCCAGATTCGGAAAGTTTCTTACTAATAAATGAGCTGTAAATATTGAATAAAGTAGGACTAAGTCCTAAGACAGCTTCTTTGGGGAAGGTCATAAATGATCATAAATGGTTTGACGGATAGATAAAATGAAGTAAATGATGAGAAAACAGCGTTTAGATAAATGAGCAATGGTTACTAGGTAACGAAATTTCTAACAATCTGTCAAACAATCTGTCAAAAATCAATCTCGACTAGTTTGCAGAAAGTTGTAAAGATGACGATGGGTGAGAAGAACCATTAGAAGCACCGTGTTTGGGAATAGGAATGCAACGAAATTCTTTCCATGAAGGAGGAATAATTCCACTAGCTCAAATATCATTCATAATTTATAATAAAATCTCTATACCACGACTAGGTAATTGTTTCGGCAAAATCGGAGAAATGCCAGCGAGGCCAGAAGAAGATGATTTACGGGAAAAAATGGCATTATTAAATTCTATTAAAAAAAAAGGCCCCGAAAGATAATCGAAATTATTGCCATCCAAATTAGAGTTGGCGTAGTCATAATGAACAGCTTTGTCGCGTGATGGAATGTAAGGTGGGGTAATTTTGTTGTATAAAGAGGGGGACCAATCCTCGTTTTAATGATGCTTGGTACTAAAATTGCAATTTCTTAAGCGTATTGCAATATTCCAAAATTTAGAAATGTTAATAGACGGGTTAAGATAAGAACAGAATTTTCGCCAGGACTCTCTTTTAGCATTTTTAAGTTATTGCCTGGTAGACGCACAAGAACTAAGGTACTCTAAGAAGTCGGAAATTAAGCGAGATAGTTTGAAGGCTCTGAAGTTGAAAGATTTGTTTTTGATTGCATTAGTACAATCAGAGTTTCACTGCAAGAGAGATCAGTGAAATCATTTACCGGATTTTCATTTTGGAGGAATTGGAAATTTTTCCGCCGAAATTAAAAGCCCAATAAAGTTCTTGATAGGATAGTTGGCTCTGAGATGGTAAAGGAATTGAATGACATATCTAAAAAACTATGAAATTTAGACCAATCCGCTTTATAAATATTAAATTAAATTATATTTAAATACAATATTAAAAAACTTAAAAATAATAAGTGTACTAATAAATGACAATTTAAATTAAATGAGGGTGGTGAATGCGCAACATATCAACTTGAGCAACACTATACTTTTGTTAGTTATATGCCACTGCCAATTTTTTTTTCAAACTAAAAAAAGTGTGTATGCAATTTTTCAATTAACCCTTAACATATTAAAATAATAAATGGTAGTTCGAATAATACTAATTGGAAGCTAACATATTTAGTTGATTCCTTTATTTTTAAGAACTTAAAGAAACTAGTACCTACCTATTTAGTTTTTAATACGTATTATACATAAACAGATACATAAAATAAAATAAACTTGAAGAGTGCAGGAAAACGACGTATTAATTAAAATTTGTCGTAATTCTTATATACAAATAGAATGTTATCAATTTGATCAACATGATAAAATATTTAAACGCGGTATTTAAATTGTCCAATGAGAGCAACGTATTTTTATACGGTTTTGGAGATCTAGTTGATTTGGTAATACGCGTCTCGCCTCGGTCACACAGCCAATATGACGACGATGGAAAACCGGACGATCCAGGCGGATACCGACGCTGCTACGACGGCTCGTATATTTAAATCCCGTGTATGTCGACGGTAGTGTACCGTAGATATACGGTATTGTCTTTTGAACGCAATGAAGACCGGTTACGTACACGTTCCGCGTGATGTACAAATAAAACGTTTCGCCGGACAAAAGCAAACGTTATACTTACGCTTAAACTTGTATATATAACCAGCACATTCTGTAGGAGATCCCCTATCTAAAATAAGCATATAAATAGTTAGGTGATCAATAAAATATTCCGTGAGATCTTTTAATATTATTATAAATGAAACACTTACCAGAACAAAGATTGTGTAATTCTTCTACTCGGATATATTGTTTAAACAATTTCGATTAAGTATACACAATATTATAATAAATACATACAAATATATTGAAAAATAAACTATATCGTAATGAATAAATTAATAGACTACAATGTAATGATTTCCACATTTAAAATAAACAGCGAGTATTTATATATTTAGTCAGATCGGCAACGTTGAACTTTCGAATAATCCCGTGTTAGCATTTTTTTATTTTTAAGTCAAAAACTAGTTGAAATATTACTTACTGGTACAATTATCATAACCTTTAATTTTATTTAATTTAATAATTAATATAATAAGTTTATAATAATATTGAGTCTTATATTATACTCATAATCTACAAAAACATTAAATTTTTAATTATAAAATTGTATATAAATATTCTCCTTAAAGTAATTAATTTTGTATTAGTTACCACTACAGTCTGCAACTTTTTTCGATTCTAAAACGGAAACACATTAAATCTTTTGAATTTCATATGGTAAAATTGATATTCCGTTAAAGTTTTCCGTCATTTTTAATGATAATATTGATTAAATATTCAAAATTTGTTTTTAAACAGCACAAAACTATTTGTTTGTATGATTAGATTATTTGTATGTAATATATTTTAAATTTATTATGTTGTATATTGCAACAAAGGAATTGATATGATAAGTACCATTATCTATTTCGGTTTAAGAGGATTCACATTTATTCATACGTAAAAAAATATTGAACACTAATTATTTGGTTATTTCATTTAATATTTTAAAAAATAGGAGATTTAACCCACGTTTAATTAATTGGATATTCATAAAAAAAGCATTTCTTATTCATCAAAAATAGTACTTTCTGTTATCAAATAAATGCACAATTATTAACATAAAATACATCGATTAAACTAAAAAAATATACGTTTAAAATTTAGGAAAAGTCAAAATTGTTCTTTATTTTTGTGAAAGGTTCTGTGGTAAAACTATCATAACTGTGATGCAATTACCTTGGCAGAAATAAACATATTATATTATAGCGACAGAATAAACATTTTATCATGATATTTGTACTAATTAATCATAGAAAATTTGTAATATGATTTTTGTCTCAATTCCTTCATTAATTAAGTAATTTATGGTAGACTTGAACAGTCACGAAATTACTAGTATAGAGATCAGACGCGAGCCGAAGATAAACTATTTTTCTTTTCACTATAGAACTAGATTATTAAAATCGTTTGCGGATTATATAAGTATTGAAGAATAATGGAAGAAACCGTATTAAAAATGAAGATATCATTACATCATTCTCCACGGAGCATAGTATTTGCGGCACAAAGTTTATGAACCAAAGACCAAGACGATCACCCAGTCTTAACTAACAGTCGTTAGTTATTTGTTCCATTTTTGAAAAAACACGTTCCGAAGGAATTGATGTAGATGGAATACATAAATAATTCAGTTGCATTTTATTTAATTCTGGAAAGTTATTTTTTGGTAGCTTCCAAAAATATAATATAATTTTTTTCTATCTTACAGTGGCAATTCTAAATATTAGCGAATTATTAAAGTTGAGGTTACAAATGGACTCAACGTAGATTGAACTTGTGAAACTTTATTATCAAAATGATCCCATAATGAATTAGAGTTGTATTATTACTACTAGATGTTGATACTCTTATTGTTAACTGAATTTTACATATTTCAGCATGCAGTAACGATAATAATAATTATTTATGTAATTCGGAGTTTTGGACTATGGATATAAAAATAATGTTCCAAACTATGTACCTTCTACTCAATAAACCAGAGTTGCTAATTCAAGAGAAATTCAAGTCTCGAAATTTTTATTATTTATAAAAAATGCTATACAACATATTTAACATTATACATATTAAAAAAGAATGCACGTAATATCTAAAAATTTTTTAAAAAAGAAAAATAAATTTCTTGGCCCATTGTATTTCATAAATAGTTTTTTATTAACTTAAACTTAGAGAAGCTTCTTTCATCTGAGGCAGCAATAACTGATATAGTTAACAAAATTCTAAAAAAAGCCGATTCTGCGAGAATAAATGAAAAACAACAATAATTGATTATAAGTAATGAAGTGAGCTGTATAGAAATTTATTAAAAAATAAATGATAACGGTCTTATATACTAAAGGAAATGGGAAGGGGGAGACATATAATATATATTATACGATAACATACGCGAAAATAAAGACGATCGACGTGGGCGACGATGACTGCAGCAACTAGATCACACGTGGGCGTAGGAACACGACGGCTGCGATAGCCTGTGTTGTTACAACGGTGATACGCAGGCGTGAGAACTAACGACAAATAACAAGTAACGACGCTGTGAAACACGGTAAGCGAACGTTAAAATACACGCGTCAATAACGGATGGTGACAGGACACGACGCGATGGACGTTTAATGATATCCGTAAGACACAAAAAGGCTCCAGTGACCCACGAGGTATTTGCTGAGGTATGCCGAAACTATTGTTGTTGCGATAAGTACGACATTGGTGGCAGGGGACATGCGTCTCGAATATTCTAGAAAAATCTTGCGATTATTAAAATGACGGATATGAGAGTGCAATCTACCCTATCGTAAGCGTACCAAACACCAGCAGTCCTCATATCACACCTAATGCAACCAATTCATTGGTCTTCTACTTCTATATCTTCCTTTAACTTTCAATTCCATAACCGTTTTTATACTTTCCGAACTTTTCCTCCTCATAACATGACCAAACCATCTAAATCTATTCTCTCTTAACTTATCCACAATTGACACTACTCCTATCCTTCCACTTATATATTCATTCCTTATCCTAATTTCTCTTGTCACTCGTATAATCCATCCAAGCATTCTTATCTGTGCTACATTTATTTTCTGCTCTATTTTTTTGTCAACTGCTCATCACTCTGAACCATACAAGGTATACCATACCTTACATATATAACCATATAAGTAACCATACTGGTCTTACTACACTTTTATCAAACTTACCTTTCAGCCTCATTGTAAATCTCTTATCTCACAAAACATCATATGCTTTGCTCCACTTGAGCAATCCGCACTTTAACAAATGTTTCACAATCCTCGTCAAAACCGACATTGTGTTGTACAAGGTTCCCTTAATACGTAAATTTTTCAACCTCACTTATCTTGTCCTCGCTTATTGTTGTTACACTCCTTCTTTCATAAACTTGTTCTTTTTCATCAAACTAAACTCATACGCAATGTTCTCTGTTTCCTTCTACTAATCCTTAATCCCTTCCTCCCAGAACTAATCTCCAGACACCAAGCCTTTGGTTAACTGTTAACTTCTTTTCTACTACCAAAATTATATATATATATATATATATATAACTATTATATATTATAACTATATCATATATATATATCATAACTATATCATCAGTAAACATCATGCACTATGGTACCTTTCCTTGTATCTCTTTTGTAACTTCATCCATTACTACCGAAAACAAGTGAAGGCTTAAAGCAGATCTTTGACGTACTCTTACCCTAAAATCCTTTGTTTCTTCACACATACTTTTGACACCGGTTTATTGTCCTTCATAAATATCATTTACCACGTTAATATACGTTTTTGGAACTTCTTTTCTCATGAATGCTCACTTTAAAACTTCTCTTGGCACTCTGTCATACGCTTTTTCTAAATTTATAAACACCATACAAAGCTTTTTCTTCTTCTCCCTATACTTCTCTACAAGTTGTCTCGTACAAAATAACGGTTCCATCGTCGACTTTCTAGGCTTAAAACTGAAATGGTTTATAGTTACTAATGTCTCTCTTTATATTCTCTTATCTATAATCTTTTTTAAAATCTGTTATTATGACTCATAAATTTTATGCCTCTATAATTTCCACATTCTTGCAAAAATTAAAGAAAAAAGTCGCTAACCCGCAGTTGAAGTTCAAAAACCAGAGTGCACGGGATTTGTTTATATTTCCTTTTTGACACAGACTATAGGTACGTTTATGTAAGAAATTATAGCATGCAAAAGATACAAAGAAATGATATTTATTTACAATATTATATTAAATAATTGTTATCGAGTATAGTTGAAATGATTATATATCATATTATAATATAATATTATTATTATATAAAATGTATATATGTTATCCATGTGTGCGGATACATAGGCAAGTTGAACGAACAAAATTAAGTGACCAATAATACCTTTCCCCAACTACGGAAAAACATAAATATAATACCGACAATAGATATCAATTACACAATATCGCCCGTCCACAATTACCATTATCAAATAATAGAATTTTGTATAGGAAACCAACAACAACCTTCTCTCTCGTTTCGATACGGTACACTTTAAACCAATAGTTCGCGCCTAGACGCAAGTTCATCCTAGAGCTCAATGGTGATATCTCTACACCGTTGATACTACAAGCATTGAGTATCCCTGATACAATGCTGATATATTGTAATCATTATTAAAAAATTGAAAAATAAATGCAAAACTTAATATACATAGTTATTATATAGAATACTTAAATAATAATTTAAAAAGCATAATATTGGAGATATACTGTGTATGACAGATGTAATATAATTACGTACTAGGTTCACCGAATATGCCGCCGTAGTTAATGGTATGAAATATCAACACCGAGATGACAAATTGTATCTTTAAATTAATCATTTTCATTAGTGCTTTTTCTTGAAACAATAGTAACTTTGGTCTACGTATGATTTACAGTACTATATTATTACGAAGTAGTTACTTTGTTAGGAATTGATACACATACAACAAATTTTTGTTTGGGATACAAATTCTAAATAAACAACATTTGTAGCAGTTGCATTACTTTATATTGCCACTTGTTCGAATATTTTATTTTTTTATCTTTGTTTTTGAAAAATTACAATAACTTAACGATTTAATTGATGCAAACAAATAATTTACTAAATATTCAGTTTAACATTCAATGAAGATAGTTATGATTTATGGTTAATTATTACAAAGGCAAATAGATTATTTAATTCAACGATATTATTGATTTTATTAAAGATGAAACCAAAAATAGTTAAACCATTTTAGCATAAACTAGCTTAATATTTATACTTTGATAGTCTGTTATATATAACAATTTATTCCATCATAAATTGTTATATATATGTATATATATATATATATATGAACAACATTATATTTCTGGCTTTTGTTGATTTCGACTATTTCATAAGCCGTCATAATATTAAATTTTCTGCTAATTTTTTTAAAATCAAGTATACATGTACGTTTTTGACTGTTTGCGCCACGTTTAAATTTAAAAATGAGCGCGCGCTTATCTGGTTGTCTGTCTTCTCACCTCCCTTTTAATTACGGTCGTTGGACGGCATTACAGCTTATTATAAAACTATGTGATCGCGTTGGCCACAGGTCGGCCTGTCAAAAACATTGTGTACAGAAACACTATCATTTTTACCATTGTCGCACGCGAATGTATATATTACCAAATGTATATATTATTCTATTTATAGTATATTTGTATATAAGTATATTTGTGTGTCTTAGGCGTTGAATTTTGGAATCATTGTCCGTGTATTGTATAAAACCTGCAGGTATTTATATTTATGTTTATGATTTATTGAATTACTAGAGTACATTTTTACTTTCGTTATTGTGTTATAAGTCACACGGATGACGTAAAGTGAAATTATTTGAATTTATTATCGTTATTATTATTGTTATTATTATTATTATTATTATTATTATTATTAATACGAGATATATCTGAACCAACGATCACAGCGTTCCTTAATTTAGTTAAAATTATCCGCACTCCTTTGAAGTGTGAAAGAATTCACAAAAATCTTGTCAAAGTCGGCGTTATTTTTAATTAATGCGTAATTGAAAATTAAATATAAAGTATCTATTATATTTGGTCTGGGAGCAAGGGCGTATTTGAGAGGGGCGGCGTGGGTGATCGGCCTCCAATATACATAAAATGTTATTATGTTTTTGCTAAATTACAAAAATATTGATTACTAAAAAAAGAAAGGTAGTAAAAGTAAATATTATCGTGAAGCCAGCACTGTATAGATTCACTACTCTATGGGATTCATATATCAACATTTTATGATATGATTTAATGTTATTAATGATAACAGTGAACGCGATATTACTGTATCGGGATTCATATCACGGTGAAGTTTTAGACTAGTCCGTCACTCACGTACTTGTTTATATACTGCCGGTGAGTGTGTAACAATTAGGGATGGCAATTTTTTCGTGAACATCGATGTATCGATATATCTCTTTTAAATCACCGGCACTAACAATATCGAAAGATTAAATAAAAATATATGTATTTGGAAAAACATCAATGTATTTGAAGATATAACAATGTATTTGAAATATAGAGGAAATAATTGTTCTTTGTTATAGTTGCATCAAGGCATTCAGTACTTATCAAACCCCAAATATAAATTATAGCCATTACGCTATCAGGAATACTACTGGATCAATGATATATTATATATTATATATAATAATAATATATGTATATATTTATCAAAGTTATATATTTATAATTAGAAAATGTATGAGATATTACAATATAAAGAAAATCTATACAAATATAATTTATTATGTTTTCACATATGTTTGTATATTGAGTTTATGTACTATTGGTTTCGATAAAAAGCCATTATTAGTGAACAAAAACGGTTCGTTTCACCCCTCCCCCATAAATTGAAGTCAACTGTCTGGGAGTGATATAAGCAAAATACTATATGTCAATTTGGTGCCGATTTCGACAAGATTTTTGTGAATTATTTCACACATTTTAGAGCATTTTTTCTAACAACTTTTTTTATGTTACACATTATCAAGTTATTTATTTTGTTTAAAATTGAAAATCGTAATACCAAGTCGCTTGTTTGTGTTGATTACGTTAGTTTAAGGCCTCCTAAAAACTTACCCAGCTGGATATTCAGGGTCTCAGTCCGCTCCTATCCGGGATTATCATTGACTAATTTGAGTTATAAAAAGACAAATTTCAAAACTAATGTAATACATCTGAATATATCAAGTACACATCTGCGTAATTGGGCAATTTAAGATAAACAATAAAAAATATTTTTCGAGAACTATACACTTGTATAAATATACAACATTAGATTAATTGTGGAACGATTAATACATTGCAAAATTCAATCAGATATTGTTGAAAAATTATAATTTTTTAAACCGGCCACAAGTGAAAACCTTAATACCTTTTTTTTAAAATTTTATATCGGCAATACTCACGCGTCCCCTGTTGAAGCCGTGGAGCTATCAGGGAACGCGGGCCGCTATCATTTAATCAAAATAAATTTACTTCCTCTCTGTTGAATGGCGGGTGGAAGAATTCCTTAGCAGGCGTTATCCGTACAAATAAATAAATCAAAACAATAAACAAAAACAAAATATACGGGCAGCACGACCTCGGCGGGATGGAGTCACCCCCCCCCCATCCATTTACCTAACGCGTTCCGCCTCCTCTTTGGTCGACATCACCGCCTCCGTGAACCGAACAACCACGTTCCATATCGCCGGAGACTCCAGCACACGGGAAACGAGGTCGGGCGGGTGAAGATCGCCAATCCGCTGGACGAGCATCTCCCGGTTACATTCGAACGCCTCACAGTGGACTAGAATGTGGTAGGTGCTGTCCTCCTCACCGCTGCTTGATTCAGGCGGTGCACAATTGGAACACCCGGGCGAAGAGGTACGGCCGTTCCGGTATAAATACCGGTTGAAACAACCGTGGTTCATCAGTAGCTGAGTGAGGCAGAACGAGACTTGACTGTGCGGCCTGGCCATCCACCGGCCCAAGAGCTCGGGGGTAGCAGAACCCGAATCAACCCAGGAACACTGTCGGCAAGGGGTTCTTAGTTCTGAACTGTTCGCGCCCATAGGGCTATTGTCCAAATCTTCCATTGATGAATCCAGAGATGAATAGTGTTGTTGTCATCCAAGCACGACTTTGAGCAAGGTATTCACTTGGGAACGTACGAACATTTCTGAAACAGCGAGGAGCAGAGCCGGATTAAGGGGGGGGGGGCTAAGAGTTCTATAGCCCGGGGCCCCCTAAGAAATAAGGGCCCCAAAAAAATTTTGGGACTGTCATTTTTTTTTAAATTTTGGTATAGTTTTTCGTGATATTTCAAAATATCGAGTATTATTCAGAGAATAGTTATTCTAAGATTAAACTTATACCACACATTATTCGGAGTATAAAATATAAAAGCATTATAATCAAACCCCGATTAACGAGCGGTATTTCGTATATTTAAAATGTTTTGAAATACATGATGGCGATGGTGGTGATGTGTATACGAACAACTTCCCCGAACGAATTGTACAAATTTCGTGGGTTGTCCGGCGAATAAAACTTAATTCAAACATATTCGGCTAGATAAAATTCATCTCAGGATAACACTGTTCCTGGAATAAGTTGTTATTGTGGAATCCACTTTTCGAACTTTTACTTAGAATTTCACTATCTGACGAATACATGCATTATAAAACTGGTCATTAGTAAATTAACCAGAAATCACGATAATTTACTAATTGTATACTACCATTATATTATCATTATTATAAATGCGTTTATTTTTTCGTTTTCTTTTGTACTTTTGTAGCGTATTCTTTTATATTAACTATGTACCTACTCAGTTTTTCGTGCAAGCTCGTTCGATTCACTTAACGTTACTCCGCGCACTGTGATATAATCTTATTTTAAAATATCAGTAAATTATTCAATAATTATAAAATATTTTAATCAAAACTAATGTCTTCGATAAAGTATCCATCTGGTGCAGAAAAACGAAAATTAAAACAACAAAAAGAAGATGAAGCGAAAAATCATCCAACTATTTTCAAATTTTTTAAACCAGAAGGAGACCCAAAATTTAAAGAAATAATTCATTCTTCTTCTAATAATAATAAAAACCCTGAACCTGAAATTAAGGTAAATAATTCAAATCAAAATCTATTAAATAATTGGGAATAGGAATTAACATTTATTGAAAAAAATATTATTTCAATAAGTAACATATCATCATCACCAATTAAAATTGAAATATCTAAAGATCCTGGTTTTTGGCCTGAAATAATTGATAAAAATTTTAAATTAGAATGCATAAAATTAGGATCAGTATATTTTCAAAACAGAAATAAAGAATATCCAGCTTCCAAACGTCTATGTATCACTCAAAACCGTTTATTGTCCGACAAATTATTCGATCGTAAAATGTGTAATGGTGATATAATAAATAGACATTGGTTAATATATTCAGAATCAATTGGAAATGTTTTCTGTTTTCCATGCAAATTATTTCCATTTGATAGTAAATTGAGATCTTCATTTTCAACGTTAGGTTTTTGTGATTGGAAACATGCTGAGGAATGTGTATCTAGTCATGAGAATAGTATAGAACATAAAAATGCCGTAAGTTCGTGGTTAATTTGCCAAAATAATAATTTTCGTATTGATAAAAGTTTACTGAAACAAGTAGAAACTGAAAGTAACTATTGGCTTGAGGTTTTAAAACGAGTAGTGGCCGTTGTAAAATATTTATGTGAACGTAGTTTAAGTTTTAGAGGTGTCAACGAAATTTTTGGAGTTTCTAATAATGGTAATTATTTAGGGATCTTAGAACTAATATCTCAATTCGACCCATTTTTAAAAGAACACATATTAAAATATGGTAATCAAGGTAGAGGAAATCCTTCGTACTTATCAAAAACAATTTGCGAAGAGCTCATACAATTGATGGGTAAAAAAGTCTTAAAAACCATTATCGAAGAAATATATATCGCTAAATACTATTCATTAATCATAGATTCTACACCGGATTGTTCACACATTGATCAGTTATCAATTTGTTTTCGATATGTATATTTAGGTGAAGTTAAAGAACGGTTTGTACATTTTATTCCTGTAAATAGTCATAAAGGTAAATCACTTTTTGATGTCGTAAATAATTTCTTAATTGAACATAATTTAAACTTAAAAAATTGTCGTGGGCAGTCATTTGATAACGCCGCAAATATGTCCGGAAAATATGAAGGATTACAAGCTCATATTAAAAATAAAAATTCATTTGCTCAATTTATTCCTTGTGCAAGCCATTCGCTAAATTTAATTGGCGTCAGTGCTACTGAATCATGTCTTGAAGCAATAATTTTTTTTTCATATTTACAAAAACTATATACTTTTTTTTCATCTTCTCCACGAAAGTGGACCATTTTAACAAAAAATCTAAGTCCTTATGATAATAATAAACTACTTCGTCTAAAAAGTTTAAGTCAAACTAGGTGGTGTTGTCATTTTGAACCTGTAAGAGCATTGTTTATCAATTACGATAATATTCTTAGTTGTTTGGAAAATATAAATAATGATATTGAAGAAAAATCTGATGTAAGAAGAGAAGCAAAATCATTACTGAAAAAATTTCTTAAATTTGAGTCGGCTTTCATGTGTGCCTTGTGGAAAACTATATTAGAAAGTTGTAATAAAGTTAATGAAAAATTGCAAAAACCTGGGTTGGATTTATTGTCTGGTTGTGACCTTATTCATTCTTTACAACAATTTATATTTCATGAAAGAGCTAAATTTAATGACTATGAAAATGTAGCTAAAAATTTAAGTGCAAAAATTATGAACAACTATGAAGACTTTAGTAAAAGAAAACAAAAACGAAGTAAAAATGAAATTATTTTGAATGAAAAACAAAAGTTTGAAATTGATACATTTCTTGTTATTATCGACAAATTGAATCACGAATTTGGCAGAAGAATAAATGCTTATAGTTCATTTTTTTCTCAATTTAAATTTTTAGTTAACTTTAAAATTGACATTGAACCAGACATTGATTCATTAAATAATTGCATTAATTTTTACAAAAACGACCTTGATGAAAACTTAAAAATAGAAATGTCTCATTTTTATTATTATATCAAAACGGTTTCCTTAGATATTGACAATTGTGGTGCTTTAGCAAAACTGTTTTACGATCGAAATCTTATTGATGTATTTCCAAATGTATATATTGCATTAAGATTATATCTGACAATACCTTTAACAAATTGTGAAGCAGAACGCTCATTTTCAAAGTTAGCTCTTATTAAAAATTGTCTAAGGTCAGTGCAGATTGAAGATAGATTGAATGCGTTAACAATTATGTCTATTGAAAGTGATTTAAAATTGTTTAATACATTATATTTGTTATGTATTTCATTTCCGACGTGAAAATATTTTATTAAATAATAATAATATCAATTACAAATTTCAATGTGCTTTTAATTGATTTAAAGCCCTCTACCTAAATGTTTTTTTGTTGAACCACTAAATGTATATATACATGTACAATGTATATTATACATGCATATAAGACATTTGTTTTGTAAAATTAGGGCCCCAGATTGAGTCAGCACGGGGCAAATTATTTCATTAATCCGGCCCTGGCGAGGAGACCTACTTTTTCCAATGACGACCAACTTAAATTTATGGGTGTCGGTAGAATTTGTACATACTAAAACTGTGAGAAGTTCCTTGCTCAACTTTCCACCATGGCATGTCTCATTTTTAAAAACAAAAGACTTATCTGGTATAATCTTAAAAAACAATCCGAATTCATCAGCGTTGTATGCATCGTCAGGAGCGTAATCACGCAGTAATGAAGGCAACACGTTATTTTTCCATGAAGCTATATCATCATTATTAACAGATTCAGCCTCACCTGAAATTTGCCGGTAAATAATGCCATGCCTACTCCGAAATTTGTCCAGCCAACCAGTCGACCCACCAAGTTGAGACGTGCTGCAATCTCCATAGACTTTTCCGTGATTACACTTCCATTTATTGGATAATTTAAACTACGAGCTTGTTGAAACCACTCCAATAAAACGTTTTCCAACACTTCATACTTCCCGTGTTTTAGTTTTTGTCGTTTGCTCCCACCTAACAAGCCACTTTGTTCTATTTCATGTATATTTTTCAACACAGTCCTTAAAGTGGAAGGAGGTATCCCCAGTTCACTAGCAATATCCTTTTGTTTTTTCCTTAGTCAATCCTTCATCGTATTTTTTTAAAATATTGAGTTTGTCCGAAATCGATAGCGTTTTACGTTTTATACCACTAGCCATAACGAAATTACGATTGTACACTTGCGAACGAACTGCACTTACTAAATCGCATAATACGATGAAATACAGTAAAACTGTTATAATATGTAGGTAAGTAATGATAAAATAGGTATAGCGATAAAATAATACGATAAGAACACGTAAACGAGTAAAATTTCTATTTATATTTTCACAACTAAAATTTATCGTAATCTGCTAAACAAATGAGCGTTTTATCCGATAAAATAGAGAAAAACCGAGCGTTTTAACAGATGGTTTTTACATTGACTAGTATAAGAAATGTCTAGGGACCGACGAAAAATAGCGTCTTATGCGGGAAAGCGTTTTAAGCGGGAGCGTCTTAAGCGAGTTTTACTGTATATATATACATTGTTATATTGTTAATATATTTGTTCGATTTATTTTACGTAAAGTCTGTCAATAATTCGTTTTCATTTAACATTTTAAGGCAACTATAACTTATTAACGAATTTACGGTGTGTGCAAGTCGTCGGGATAACTGTATAATAGGAACCCTTCGGCGCAAACACAACTAATAGTTGAATATGATATGCTACGAAATCCAAAATTCCAAACTACAGCGCCCAACGGTTAAGTTTACTATTTTTATCTTTTACCCGGTGTACTCATGTTAGCGCTTATTATTATATATAGTTATTGGTAAACAATTCAAAAGAACGCGAATCTGAAAATAGTCTAAATTTATCTATCGCCTAAATTAGACCTAAGCATTCATGTTCGTTCGCAGCGTACCTGCGTTGTGTCTCACTACGCTTTTTATTAGTGTACGCGATTATTTTTGTTTCATTTGAGTTACCACACATTTGAAATAAAATCGCAGTTACCCCTTTTTCTGATGCGTCTATTTGTAATCAGAAGGTTTTAGAAAAATTTTGGGGGGATAATTTGGGTAAATCGTACAATTTCTGCTGAATTTCGTTAAATGCATCTTTTTCAATTTTAGACCAACGCTATTTAACACTCTTCTTAACTAAGTCCATAAGAGGGCGAGTTATACCGGCATAATTATGTACAAACTGGTTATACCATTTACACACGCTTAACAATTTTCATAACGTACGAATATTTTTTGGGAAACGATGATTTAAGTTTGCCTCCAATTTTTCTGGTTGTTTGTCTATGCCGTCGGCGTCGACTATATGATCTAAAAATTAAACTTGGGTTTTCCCAAAATTTCATTTTTTGGATAACAAGTTAAACCACTTCTCTGTAGTCTTTCCAAGACTTTATCGATGTGTGTGAGGTGGTCTTCGAGATTGTACGAATAAATTACAATATTATCTAAATACACCTCCACAAAGTCAGCTATTAACTATTTTAATTCCTCTCCTATCAAGTGCACAAAAGTGGCCGAGGAATTCTTTAAACCAATTGGGAGTATTTGAAATTGAAATATTCCGCGTTGTGTTCTAAAGACGGTATATTAATAAAAGGTTACCTATAGGTTATGCATCAGATAGATAGAGGTCCTCAGAAACAGTGCTAAGTGGCCCTTTTACCGTGACATTGCTAGGACGGCCTCTGCGGTTTTTGCGACGCTGTTTAATATGATGTACAAAAAAACAAAATAAATCAAAACATAATATAAATTATCAGGGTAAAACATTAATTTTAAATACACGTAAATTTACGTTGAATTCAAAGAAAATTAGCTTATATTTAGAATAGAATACATGTTCAATGACTTATAATATTACATTAAACTCATATATAAACCATTTATTTTTAACAAAAATATATTTATTTATTTTAGTTATTTGCATTCTTCATGCACCAAGCATCAATATATTCTGTGTTTACTGAAAATGTAATAAATCGTATATTATTATGTAATTTGGTGTCATTTTTTGCAATGGTATTGAGAACAATTATGCAATATTTATATATGTATAGATAAGTAATAAAACAGATATAACATATTACCATTTAGTGTATGTCTTAAGTACAAATGCTCTAGGTATATATACACAAACCACTTATCTAAAACGTGTTTATTATATTAACAAATGGTTTAATTATAATATTATACTGACAGAATTTTTTAATCATTACTACTAAATATATTTTTATGCTGTTTATTACGCAACATTTGTTACTTGAAATATACTGACTTATTATTATTCTATAATTTGTTTTTGTTTAAGATAACGCGTACATGTGAAAACTCGATATAAAGAAAATATTATAATATGAAAATGACAGTCGATATAATGGTACTCTTTATAGATATTTTTCTTTCAGCTTTTGTAGCTATACCAATTATTAAATAATTATGAACTTTACCTCTGCTAGAAATATTTGACTGAACTAGAACATAAAGTAATATATTAATGGGATGAAATACAAATGATAACTAATATGAATTCATACAAAAATTATAAATTTCTTCTAATTCACATTTATTGAAACAAATATAGTAATTCGTAAATGTGAATTTTTAAAAATATCTATACATTTATATTATTCATAATTATATATGTACATATATTAGAGTATGGCAATTATCACAATAATATTACAAATAATATGAGAAAATGGAATTGTTTTTATTCATCAATCATAATAACGTATAAATAAATATGTATTCGTTTATAACTAATAAATATGGATATATAAATACATACGTATTTCTTTGTATGCTTTCATAAAAACTTCACTTTTTGAATTACCTAATAAAATTATATTTGTTTGATAATAATACATTTGTATTTTATTATCTAGACAAAGATAATAATTATATAAAGAAAAAGTAAAACATAGTATATAACGCTACTACATAAAATCATTCAAATGAAATTCAAATATAATATAAATTAAACTACGGTGCATTTCATTGTTATTTATAAATTTTCTTCCCATTTATTATTTTTGCAATTTTTCGTAATCGTTATATTTGATCGTTTATTTGATTAAATTTCCATAGAATTTTTAAGTAATATGATATATACGTTGATTTCAACAAAATATCCTTAATAATTGATCCTTCTCCAATTTAACTTTTCAAAATTTAAGTAAGTTTTAGTCTTACTGATGGATAACCATCCGGTTTTTCCAGATGAGTGATAAAAAAAAAGGACATTTTATTACAATTTTTGTAAGTTAACTGTTTATAAAAATAATCATGGTATTGATCTTGTACTTTTTTTATATTCCTACGTTTGCTTTCTATTGGTGAAATGAATTACCGCATGTTTTCCCGTTTGATTATTTCTTCGAAAGACTATTTCAAAAACTGTGAAAGTCCTATTGGTACACTCTTTGTCACGCAATTTTCGACAATCTTAAAACATTCTTCTTGCATTTGCATGATTAGAATGAATCATATAAAAAGCTGCATCTTTTATGTTCAATCAAACGGTATCGTGTAACAAATGTTTAGTTCACACTATACTCTATGAATCCTTAAATAATTATTTTGAAATTGATGCAAAGATAACTTATTGTGAATTTTCAACTGTTGAGCTATTGCTTTGTCCGTTTTTCTGAAGGAGAGCCACAAATTATTCTTACGATGTCCCGTCCTCAAATAGCAATTGTTTATTGTCATCTAAATAGAACAATCTATTTTTCTTCCTATATTTAGTGTAATGCGTTTTGAAACAAATAATAACGAAGTTTTTTTTTTGTAAGATAAATTATCGGGTAATTTTTGTTGTGTATACTTTCCAAAACACGATTTTTAATCTTCTTTTTTTTTAATCTCTAAAGAGGTATATAATACATTATCATGAGTGAATAGACATCATTGTTAAGTTCGTTATAGTATTAATCAATGGTTCTTGAAATATTCTATAAATTAGTACACATTTAGTATAGTTTTGGTTTCTATATATAAATATACAATTTCCATTTGAATCGACCTGTAATATTCCACTTACGTGTTATATTTAGACAACACATACATAAAAAAACAGCATTTGTTTCCATATAATAAAAAATGTTATTGGTATATGCTAAGGTATACAAAAAGGCACAGAATCACTGCATACATAAGATCAATAACGATTATTTAATAAAGTTTAAGTATTGAAATATGTGTGTCAGTATATTTATATTTTTTGAAACATAAAAGCTTGAGTAGTTTTTGATAATTTGTTGTATAAATATATAAGAATATCTATATATATTTTCAAATATTGGATATAATATTCATAAATTATGCAATTTGATGATATCTATAAGTTTAGTATGAATATGAATTCTCCTTTTGACTTAAAGAATATCAATTAACTGTAGAAATTACGCAATATTTAAATAACAAATTATTTTATATCGTACATATAAAATTTGACGTCACAAACATAATCTGAACTTAGTGAGATTACTTTAAATAATTTACTTACTAAAATCAACTTGAAAAAGTTCACATATTTCACCTACAAAAAATATATCATATAAAAACAAAATTATATCATTATTAATATAATTATTAATATTTAAAAAACCGATAAAAGCTCAATTATTGAATTGAGGTGTATTAATTTTTTAAAGAGTATACTCTAAATTTTAATTTAGATTTAATAACATTTCATTTTTCCCCTTTCAAATTACACTAAGGATTGTAACCAATCTTACGTGTGCAACTATTCGTTATATCTTAAATACACATAAGAAAATCAATTAATTATGTTGAAATTATTTTATAACACAATTAATAAATAATTCATTTAATTAGTATTAAATTGATTTTATTTTGTATATAATACACAACTATGAGAAAATAATCTATAGTTCTTTAGCAATTCATAAATAAATTATAACAATAATAATTCTTATAAATAAATAAGAAGATGATGTATATTTCAAAATATACGGAGAAAAGTTCGGGCTTGCGTAAAAACTCCGCGAGAAAAGAAATCAAAAGAAATATCACAAAATAGAAAAATAAAACTCACAATAAAAAAAAAAATCATTTATTGTTTTTGATTTAAATTCGAATAAAACGTCCGGAGGGAGTGTCCCACGCTTGTATACGGGGACAACAAATTATACCTTTTTTTTTTTTTAAATACATAAAAAAATTCATAAAAAAAAAAATAAATCACACACATATAAAAAGTAAAAAATGTGTGTATCATGTATGATTGAATAAATTAAAAAAAGCATAGAAAAAAAAACAATGAAGAAAAAAATGTACGTTCCGAATATTAAAAAAAACTACTTATTCGCGCCTCATTCGACAACAAGTATCGTCACGGGAACAGAAAAGGTATCTCTATGAACATTAATATTTCAATTGAAAAACAAAGAAAGGAAAACACTCCGGAGCGAGGGGAAAAAGAACTGCGACGTTCTATACGCTCTTAAAACGGCCGATACATTACATATTTTAATTAGTGCCGATAATGACTGTCACCGATCAAGGCACGGTGCAGGCTTCATCGATGTGTAAACTTAAATAATTTTTGATTTAGGTGTCACAACTTACTAGGATTAGCAGATTGATCTTCAAACAATTAAATAAAAGTAAATATAGTCTATGTTTTTAGTTATTATACAATTATGTACATTTCTCGAAATTAATGACCGTAATGCATAATATATGGTGATAATAATGTTGTGATGCAATACATATCTATTTATGCTTCATAACAATATTGTAGTGTTAGGAATTCGTTAAAAAAATTTATGAATACTTTATGCTTCATTATATATAATATAAATATTGGATTTGAAGTTTATTTCACATTATCACATAGATAAATTTATCAATAAATCTGAATTTTCGTTAAGTTGAAAACCATACGGATTACGTTATGTCATTCACCTACCATTACAATAATGATTTATGTCTTTGACATTATCTAAAAAAAGATTAATATTAGAAAAAAGGACTGCGTGCTGCAAATATCAAATCAAGATAATTGCTTGTACAGAAATCTTAAAGTTTTATTATCATTTAGGATTTGAGAGCTAAGATAAATCAATGTGTAAGAAAAACAAATCTGATTTATGCAGATGTTTTATGAAATTCTATATACAATATATATCTAAACGTGTACAATATAAATTAAAAATAAACAACAATTTTAGATCTTTTAAAATAAAATTGTTTTGATAAGTTTGACGATCTATATAAAATATTAAGCAATTATTGATTATATTAATGTAAATAGGAGTTAAAATATAAAAATCAATTGTAATATTATTTGTGTTGGAAATGTTAATAATTAATTCATATCATACCCAAAATCATGTTTGTGCCAAGATAATCATAGTATCTTTGTGAATATCCTAAAAGTATGATATTTGATTTGATTATGACGATAAAAAGTATTTACTGATTTTATAATTTATTTTTGTTTATCACTTATAGAATCTAATGAATGCGAATTAAGAATAATTCGTTTAAATTGTTTGTTAATATTTAAAATCCTGGGAACGTTAACAGAATATTAAACCAATACACAGACCCACAAAAAATGTTTTTATTGTAGTCCGACTTAAATTTAAAAAAATTATATTGTTTGTATATTTTATTGTTGATCGTATTGAAACATATTGTTTATTGCGGAATCGTATAATTTGATTTTTAAATTAATTTTTTTAAATTAATCTAAACATCAATTTGGAACCGGAATAAATATAAAATATTTGGAGGTTTAAGGTACGAGTATTAATCTTTGAAATATAAAGAAAATCAAACGATTAAGAGAATTATTATTTATTAAATGCAATAAATTGGATATTGTCCAGATGGAACCATGAAACCTTAATGCAGCATACGTATTTACATAAGTATATATTTTTAATATTCAATACAAAATTATTTACTTTTATCTGAATAATCTGCGTAAACTATAAATGTAATAAAACAGTTAGTTATATGTTTGGGGATTATAATTTTATACCAACATACACATTTAATACGATTCTATTAATAGTTGTATAGCAAGTGTTAAATAAATAAATAAAGAATTAATAATTTTCTTTCATTTTCAATTAATAGTTTTGTATTTGCTGATCTAGTAATCATTGCTATACGTATATGGTCGACATAAATATCATACTTTTTTAATTTTAGTATTATTTAGTTAAAGAGACAATGATATGGTTAAATAGACTTAGAAAAAATTAAAAATATATTTTTGACTGACTTTTAACTAATTTTATCTTGTATGTTTAGACGTATTTAATATAACTTTGCACTGCACGAAACTAACATTTTACAGGTAATACTCATCATAATCCAGAATAGTAACATGTTAGACTCGAATATTTTCAGCAAAATTTCAAATAGTAAAAAAGAATATATATAAACACAATTATTATGGTAGAAATAGTATAACTGGTTCATAACTAATATTATTATAAAAGGTTAAAATAAGTTTATTTATTTATTTTCATTTTTTTATAGTATATTTTATGCTTATATCATAATTTTTGTATAAGAAAATAACTTTTTTTTTATCTGAGTTCAGCTTACAAACTTTTTACAATTCATATTTTAGCGTATTAGGATGAAAATATATTTTATTTACTATGAACTCTTAAGGGATCTGCTGTGGTCGAGTGGATAGTAACATACGTTTCGACGCACGAGGTCTGCGGGTCGATCCCCCGTTCATTATTGGCTTATCCAAAAACCATCTTCGACACCCATAATATGTGACGGGTGAAGTCTCTGTGTATATTTGTGTTTGAGGAATTTGAGGGATGTAAATCTGCTGTAAAATTTACTATGAACCTCTTAACAGTAAAGTTATATTATTTATTCAAGATTTTCAATTAAGATTTTTTTTTTTGTTAACTATCCTACGAGTATCATCATATTTTATTTTAGAGGGATGTACTTTGTATATCGTCGAATATTATGATTAGGATTAGGGACTTCATGTTTTAAAAGTCCTTAGAATATGCATGTATTTTTGCTCTGAATAATCACTAAATATTCTCTAAATATATGCTATACTATTATAATAATATAATAGTAATAATTAGTGTTAGAGACTAGTTTAATAAAAAATAAATTTTTGAAATATTTTTAAAATATCACCCTTGTAAACCTAACGATATTGATTACAATGTAGATAAAATATATTTTATAAATAAGAAAACAGAAGAAGCGAAAGAATGGAAAAGTTATAGTATTGGTCGTAAATAATTTTTTTTTTTATTAAATTTGTTCAATTGGGTTAAAATGAAAGTGTATGAAAGTGTATGAAAGTGTTATTCTAGCATGTTTTAATGATAGACCTAAACATTTATATGATAGAATTAAAGAACGTAAAATGAGCAAAACCCATACAAATAATTTAGAATCATTTTTATTTTTTGACAGTTATAAAGATATAGTAAGTTATTTTAGCAGAGCACGAGAAATAAAATTAAAAGAAATAGAAAATAATATAAATATTTTGGAACGTATTATTGAGATAATCAAAATGATAAGACAAGATAGTATTAGTAACCGTGGTATTAATGAAGCAGCGTATACTTTGGATAATGATACATTACATCATGGAAATTTACTCGAAATATTAATTTTAATTTCAAAATTTCACCTATCTTAAATAACCACATACATAAATGCTTTGAGAAAAGTAAAAAATACACGAAAAAAAATGACAAAATATGAGGAATTTTTGTTAGTTTTATATCAAAAACGACTGCTAATGTAATAATTGAGGGAATCGCGAAATCAATAAAACATAAATATCTGAAGAAATTAAAAAAGCTAATTTGTTTACAATATAAATTGATACTACACAAAAAATTAATGTCGTTAACAAGTGTTTACTTGTAATCAAATATGTAAACAACCAAATTCATGAACGAGTTGTAACAGTTGTTAACTGTAAATTGAGTGAAAGAAGAGATATACACGAAATTGTATCAAATGAGTTAAATAAATTAAATATAGATATCACAAAATGTATCGGTTAACTCAACTGACGGTGCCGCCAACATGCAAGGCCAGTATAATGGATTCACTAAGTAGTTAACTGATAACTCTTTCAAATAATTCCATATATGGTGTTGTGCCCATGTACTAAATTTAGTAGTATCCAAATTAACTTAAAACTCATTTTAATCGTATTTACCTTATATGTTCGTTCGTGAATCACATTTACAAATGAATTTTCGAAAAAATATAATAAATTACCAAAATATTAATTTTATAAGTACGTTGGGTGAGACAAGATGGTAGTCCAAAGATAAAGCGTTCAAAATTTTTTGATCATTTGATGACTCTCAATATTCATTCATTATTAAAATATGTCAAACATTGTATAATATTTCAAAGTCAGAAATTATGGATTCTGATGTACGGTTCAATGCTGATGTGTACTTACAAATATTATTACAATTCAACACAATAATTAATAACAGTAAAATTATTCCTATTTATTTTTTAACGTACTACGTTATTATCAAACCATTTATAAACATCAGGAATGGATTTGCTACAATCATATAAAACACAATGTAGAAAATACGACAAACACGTTAAAAGATATAAATAGAAAATTTGTTGACATATATGAAAAAATCAACCATTTTTCATCTGCTATGAATGTAATTTTTGAAAATGAAGATACAACATATAGAGTTGAAGAAGATTAAAAAAAAAAAATATATAATTATAAGAAATCCTAAGTTTCATGACGAAATTTTTAATGAAACACCATTTCCGAAATTAAAATATAATTTGAACAGATTGAAGAACTGTTACAAATATAATAATTAATTATAGTATATATTTTTTAAGCAAAGTATATATATATATATTTATATATATTGTAGCTTGACCATTAAATACATATATACAACTGAGAATATTACTATTATATGAAAGAATTAGAGATATTGAAGATATTATACATTTTATACTGCATGAAGTTATAGAATGCAAAAAGAGGAAAATAAATAACAGAATAAAAATAAATAGAGAATTAATACAAATAAAAGAAAGAGAGACAGGAGAAAAATAAAATAACAAATAAATACCTTTTCGTTTCGTTAAAATTTAATAATAAATTTTAAAGAGTGTTGTTGAAATAATTTACATGCAAGTAAGAGAAAAAGAAGGCCCTGTACATAGACAATCTACGACAATAGATCTGGAAGAGAATGACATGTACAAAAATGTGAGGAATTAATACCTAACAATAACCCATGTGCGGCTAACCAGTCATGGCCGAACCTTAGTCTCAAAAACGATACAATATGGAATCTAGAAATATTAAAATGGAAAAACTAAATGGTCCACGGGATGATTGGGACCAATGATTTACACTATCTAGCGGAAAAAGAAGAAGAAGCCCATTTATCATTTCATTAATTGACAGTGAACTTTCGAATATGAGGAATAAGATCGGAGGAAGGGAGTTTGATCATACCGATGTTAGGAAGAAAAAATGTTGCAGTCTTTGCTAAGGAATCAGCCATTTCATTTCCAACAATCCCTACGTGGCTTGGAGTCCATAAAAACCGAATGAAATATTGGTTTTATTCTAGATTGGCGTTTAAGGAACAAATGCGAACAAAAAATACAGAAGAATGTGAACTTAATTGATTGGAAACAATAGAAAATAGAGCAGCCAGATAATCTGAAATAATGAGATATTTATCTGGAGGGAGAGTCTGGATAATTAAAAATGCTTAAATTATTGCATATCCTTCTGCCAAAAAAGAGGAGAAAAATCAGTAATGATTATCAGAGAAAAAAATATGAAAATTGGGAATGAATATTGTATGACCGGCTGAGACCTTCGAAATTGAACCGTCCGTGAAAGCAAGACACCAATCGAAAAATTCTTCAGCGATGTAGGACCGAAAGAGCTCATTGATCATGTGGGTGACAAATTATGTAGGGAGCTGCGAGAAATACCTAAAAACGAGAGTTTAATTTTAACGTAAGGGCAGGACACAACCGTATTAATTGGGACATCATATATAAAAAGACATTTGTTGGAACACCATACAAAAGGAACCAAATGGCTTATAGAATGACACATGGAAGCGAGGATAGGAAGAAATTTACTTAAATGTCTCCAAGAGTTTTTCAGGTCCAAAAACGTATAAAAAACTGGTGAATTGGAAACTGATAAAGATTTAATATAAAATGTATATGCTAACAATCCACTTTTGACTTCCATAGAGGGGCAACAACACTCAACTTCCAAACATTTTACGGGGTGGAACGAACTGCTCCGATGAAAACCTAAAGGCACACAGCCAACCTTGCGTTAAGTTTATTACGATGAGCTTTAGATGTGGATGAGAAGAAAAAAGACTTTAGCACGAATAACGCATTTGAAAATAGTCAAATGCGACACAGGATGTGACCCCCAACTGTATCCTACTACAGACCGTAACAAATTGGATCATTTGGAAATAGATAAAAGAATATGTTGGAATTGAGGAATCCATCTAAGTTTAGAATTTAGCACTATTCCAAGATATTTAGCGGAAATACAAGATTGAAGAATCTGACCATATAAAAAAACAGGAGGAATAATATTATAGCGTTTCCTAGTAAATATATCTACATGGTTTTTTTTGGTAGCGGTTTAAAAAAAAAAAAAGAAGACGAAGTACGTTTGATACTACATCTAGAATTGCGTTTAAATCAAATATTGAATTTTCAATTTTATTATGACAAGTAAAATTAACAATATCGTATGCGGAAAATTCACTGTTGAAGCCAGATTCGGAAAGTTTCTTACTAATAAATGAGCTGTAAATATTGAATAAAGTAGGACTAAGTCCTAAGACAGCTTCTTTGGGGACGGTCATAAATGATCATAAATGGTTCGACGGATAGATAAAATGAAGTAAATGATGAGAAAACAGCGTTTAGATAAATGAGCAAAGGTTACTAGGTAACGAAATTTCTAACAATCTGTCAAACAATCTGTCAAAAATCAATCTCGACTAGTTTGCAGAAAGTTGTAAAGATGACGATGGGTGGGAAGAACCATTAGTAGCATCATGTTTGGGAATAGGAATGCAACGAAATTCTTTCCATGAAGGAGGAATAATTCCATTAGCTCAAATATCATTCATAATTTATAATAAAATCTCTATACCACGACTAGGTAATTGTTTCGGCAAAATTGGAGAAATGCCAGCGAGGCCAGAAGAAGATGATTTACGGGAAAAAATGGCATTATTAAATTCTACTAAAAAAAAAGGCCCCGAAAGATAATCGAAATTATTGCCGTCCAAATTAGAGTTGGCGTAGTCATAATGAACAGCTTTGTCTCGTGATGGAATGTAAGGTGGGGTAATTTTGTTGTATAAAGAGGGGGACCAATCCTCGTTTTAATGATGCTTGGTACTAAAATTGCAATTTCTTAAGCGTATTGCAATATTCCAAAATTTAGAAATGTTAATAGACGGGTTAAGATAGGAACAGAATTTTCGCCAGGACTCTCTTTTAGCATTTTTAAGTTATTGCCTGGTAGACGCACAAGAACTAAGGTACTCTAAGAAGTCGGAAATTAAGCGAGATAGTTTGAAGGCTCTGAAGTTGAAAGATCTGTTTTTGATTGCATTAGTACAATCAGAGTTTCACCGCAAGAGAAAACAGTTAAATCATTCACAGGATTTTCTTATTGGAGGAATTGGAAATTTTTACGCCGAAATTAAAAGCGCAATAAAGTTCTTGATATGATAGTTAGCTCTGAGAAGGTAAATGAATTGAATGATATATCTAAAAAACTATGATATTTAGACCAATCCGCTTTATAAATATTAAATGAAATTGGTATATCAAAGAGGAAAGGCTTTATATGATTTGAAGAATTAATGATCATGTTATCAATAGCAATAGTACAATGGTCGCTACCATAACAAAAGTTCAAGGTGCGCCAAGAATGATACCAAAAAAGAGAAACACTGGAAAAGGAAATATCATTCGCTAAATCGTCAAATGGGGACGATTGATTCTAGTGGCTGAACTCGTGTTTAAAATGCAAGTGTTAAAAGAAGCAGAAATTGAGTTAATTAAATTACCTCTAAAGTCGCTGTTGGAAGAACTACGCGCAAAATGATGAGCATTGAAGTCACCGGTTTAAACTGATCGCGGAGACATTAAACTGAAAATCTGAGATATAACTTGCTCAGAAAAACTCGAGAATGGAGAGATGTAAATTAATCAAATTTCAATAGGATTGGTGCAGTGTGAGGTTCCCGTATGCGTCCTATTCGCCACCCGGAACTCACATGGCCGACTCTGACAAAATCTGTCAAAAAAACGGGTTTTAACAAAAAAACCGGAGTATACGGGATTTATACTGATCGGGTAAATAAAAAAATAATTGTATTTAATCATTTTGAAATGAGTATACAACGTTTATTCATGTATGAAGGCATACATAAATAAAATAAAATGATATAAGAATGAAAAATAAAATAAAATAGATGTTACGATATTTATACGTCACCGGCCAAGGCAAAAATAAGTATATTCAAGTTACATATGTGTGCAGGTGCACACATGTTGTCCATCACGCATCCTCTTCTAACACCCGATCACGGGCAGTAGACGATGGTAGGTAGGTGATGGATGGATGGTAGGTGGTAAATACTATTAAATAGAAGAGAAAAAAACAAATGCTTGGAGAGACTACGCGATACCTTTCTTAGCCAGCAAACAACGAACTGTACATGCATACGTAACAACATTTATGCTATCGCATTATTGATTATAATTATTATTCATTAATTAAAATTATTCATCATCATATAATTATTTCGTATTATGGCTCCGATACGTCACAGAAATTCTCCAAACAAAACGATTTAGAAGATCGAAATCGAGATTTGTTTCACAATTAGTAACGGAGTTCTAACGGAAGACACTAATTTTCTTAATGATCATTGTTATTATTATTAGTAAGGCCCGGAACTTGATGACCTAAAAATCTTTAAAAAATGACCCAAAAAAATAACATAAAATTTTTAAAAATTACGTTTTTTAATAATAAATCATCAAAAAATCATTCTTTTTAAATTAATATTTTTTAATCATTTATTTATTATTTTATTCATCTGAATTTAAACAATGCTAATATTTTTATACATTAAATATGTTTTTATTACTTAATCGATTAAATATTATGTAAATATTTTTAAACAATAAATGTGTTACATTGAACGATCAATGTGTATTTAATATTTTCAAATAAAAAAGATCGGTGTCCGATAATAAAGTTTTGTAGGTAGAAAAACTTCTTTCCACTTCTACAGATGTAATTGGTGCATATTTGAAGAAAGTGATGTCATCTACATTCAAATCTTCTGGCAAGTCTTCTTTTGTCACTTCTTGTCCTTCTAACATTTTTGAAATGATCTGCATACTTTTATAACCACTATTTTTTTCTAAAACACTTTTGAATTTATTTTGAATTTCGCGTCCAACTATATTTCGTGTTTGTTGAATTTTATTTTTTTCTTCTTCTACAACTAGTATAGCATCAGCAAGGCATATTTTTGACGATTCTAATTTTATTATTGAATTTGGTAGTGATCCAAAGTTCGATTTAATATATATTAAATTTAACTCTAACTCTGGATCAGTGATTAAATCAATTACTTTTTCAATGGAGGTCGCATCATTTTCCAGTTTCATAATTATATTTTTAATTGTACCAAAATGTTCACAGTAATAAAAGGCTGCCGTTAACCATGTCCCCCATCTAGTTAGAACAGGTTGTGGGGGTAATGGAATGTTCGGTGCTATTTCTTTAAACATTTGTACTCTCGAAGGAGCCTTCAAAAAAATTTGTTTGCAGTTTGAAATGAGTTGGTTAACTTTTGGAAAAAATTTTCTGATTTCTTCCGCAACCCTATGTAAAGCGTGAGCCAAGCAGGTCACATGTTCCATTTTCGAATAAAATACCTTGATGGCTTTACCTGCTTTGACCAGATAAGGTGCAGCATCACTTAATAAAAGTAATACATTATCGTGTTTTATACCATTTGGCCAAATAATTTGAAGGGATCTATCGAATAATTTTGAAATTGTACTATGATTTACCTTTTCTAGGACTTCAGTATTTATTAAAAAATGTTTTCCGGGGCCATTCAACTCCAAAGTTCCCACAACAACATTAGCTACATAACGCCCTTCAGTGTCCGTAGTTTCATTTAAAGTTATTAAAATGGAGTTGCAGTAAGATCTTTTAATCGGCCAAGCCCAAGACATTTTTAATCTCATTTTCTTAAGCACCAAGACGGTTTGAGATGTCATTATTGATGGTACATTGGGTAGACATCTGACCTCCAAGAGAAGTAATGTCATCCTCATGTTTTGTTACTCTCATATCCACATTTCGTCAACGCTGTAGGCATTGTTCGAAATGATCCTGTGTTCTTTTACACTTATCTTCGACTATTTTAAGCATATTTGTTTTGAGTTATTGGAATTTTGCATTAATTTCTGCCTGCATACTTTTTAACGTCACTTCATTTGTTACTAACATCTTATATATCATAGAAAATTGATCATCAGTCGCACTAGTTGGTACACTGCTCCGATCTGAAAAAGTAGTAGATGTAGTGCCAAGGGTAGGAACAATAAAATAAATGATAAAAGAATTGTTAGAAATAGTCACACTGGACGTATTAGCAGTACACTTGGTAGTGGCCAATATATTTTTATTCTTTTGCTTGAATTTTCTAGTTCCATCCGCAAATAATCTGGGAGACGAGTAGTTCAGTTTCCTGCACTATCCATACAGTACGATAAGAGAAAAAAACAGAGAAAATAAAAAAAATAAGAAATAGAAGTAAAAAATCAAAACAAATCGAAGATAAATGAATTAATAACAAATTAAAAAGAATTTAATCAAATATTATCAGATGTTTCAATAAATATCAATTACCCGTTATGTGTAAAAAAGAGATGATAGATGGACTGTAACATATTGCTGGCCGGCAAACAAAGAATTTTTTATTTATTTATTTATTTTTTTAAATACGAATAGTTGTAAAGACTAAAAAAACAAACCATTCGTAGCAATGAGAACAACCCCCCATTTTTCCTAAGAAATTGGTGAGATGCGTGAAAGCATTTCCATGATTCATTCTAACACAATAAGTTAGAGAGACAAAATTAACAAGTTACTAAAATTATCGCGAATCTCGGTAATATTTATAAATTTGACTTAACTAAAACGTGTATGTGTAAACGGGTCTAACAGGGAAATATGCATGCGTTATAATTATACAACACAATCTATTTAGATAATACAAAAGTCTTATTAAACGCAACTGTGACAATATTATCCAATAAACTTAATTTACTAATATAATATATTATTATTCCTAGTTCTTCGAAAGTTAATATGCAAAATTAGGCAGTGATTAAGACTGCAATATCACAAAACAAATATTTTATGGCCGTTGAGTCATATACATTTTTATAGGAATGACAGTTTGTTATAAAGTGTGATTATAAACCCTTAGTATATATATTTGAGCCAAAAAAGGGTATTTGTTCGGTAATTAATATTGACCGCGAGTGGCGACATTGACGCTCGATGTACGTCGTCGTCAACTTGTCACCGTAATGCTTGCTCGACAAAGTGTTATTTAGCAATTTTTATTTGCATGGCTGTCAAAGCAGTACACATAGAGGTCGTGTCGGAAGCATCTACAGCCGCATTTATCGCAGCGCTGCATCGATTCGTGTCGCGACGTGGAATTCCAACTAATATTTATTCTGACTGCGGAACGAATTTCCAGGGCGCCGACGCGGTATTACGGAGCGTAATACAAGACCCGGTCGCTCAAGATACTTGTTCAAAAAGTGTACTATGTCAATGGCACTTCAACCCTCCGGCAGCCCCGCATTTCGGCGGATTGTGGGAAGCGGCTGTAAAATCAGCAAAGTTTTATTTAAAACGGGTAATCGGTACTCAAATACTGACATTCGAAGAAATGGTAACCTTCACTCATCGCGTTGAGGCTGTTCTCAATTTCAGACCGATTACCCCGCAGTCCAATGACCCGAATGATCTACGAGCCTTATCGCCTGGTGATTTTCTTATTGGTTGTCCCCTCGTGTACTGTCCCCTCGGCAACTGTTAAATCAGTTCCACCAATCGTTTTGGAAACGTTGGTCTTCCGAATATTTAACGACACTGCAGAGTAGAACGAAATGGTATCGCCAAAAGCCTAACCTTACAGTCGGTGATTTAGTATTAATTCGTCGACAAAACGCTCCACCGACAATTTGGAAGATGGCACGTGTAGACGCTCTTCATCCTGGTGAAGATGGTGTAGTCCGGGTGGTGACAGTTCGCGGGCAAGATGGGATGTTAAAACGACCTGTTGTTCAACTAGTCAGGTTGCCGGTCGAAGACAACTTGGAAGTGTAAAACATCTAAAACTTTTGTCTCTCTTTTTCTCTAGTTTATATTCAATAACTCTGTTAACTGTATATAATTGTATTTGTTCTTTATTGCATGTTTAGATTTAATACCTAGCTGTATGAATATTTTTCTTTTCTCTTACGAAAAACAAATGTAGATTCTGTGCTGGACTCGAAGAACCTGGGACTGCATCTTGGAAGTCTGCGTCTTCCAACGCGGGGAGTATGTTCGGTAATTAATATTGACCGCGAGTGGCGACACTGACGCTCGATGTACGTCGTCGTCAACTCACTGCGTCTTGTGGCCTGAGTGCACCCCGTCGACGCATACCCGAAGTTCTGACGTTTTGCTCAGCGCGTTCCGTGGTCTTTGTCGTCGTCGTACCCGTGGGTCTTAACGATTTCCTCTGTCTTCAACGATACTTTAACGGAATTCGTCCACGTTTGTGTCTTTCGCAAACACCTAATGATCCGTCGTTTCGCGTTTACGCATTGATTAATGTACAACGGTCTCGTTTGCTTTTAACGGTAATTTTAACAGCACCTAGCTACGTGTGTCAACTGCGATCAGGTCGTATTATATGTATATTTATTCTCTTTTCTTTTATCTTATATTTAAATTATATGATTGATATTGTATATATATATTTAAGTTGTGAGCCCATTGGGGAAATAATATAATTGTCGTTTTATATGTATCTTCGCCATACTGCCTTTACACACTTACGAAATTTGCATGTTATACAGTTATAAGTAATTAGTTTATATTTTAATTTTGTTATTACAGTCCACTTAAGTATAGAAGATTTTGTGTTATTTACTCGCCTCTTTTTTGCTATACTTGCCCATTTATATCTTTTAAGCGACACGATCCCATCCCGCGATCCCCGTCGCATCAGGGAAGATTGGTTGCGTACAGTATCCCTATAATGACTGCGGACAGGCTACAAAGGTATACATAGTTCTATCTGGTTATGATTTCAAAATACAATTTGTAACATCTAACAAAATACAGCACTGACGGGTTATTTAGACTACCAGTAAATAAAGAAAGGGAACTACACCTCGAAATATCATATCTACATTGTTTAGATGAATTGAAAATTATAAATGTAAAATTAATTCAAAAAGAGACCAATAAAGATCAAATATTATGTTTCCTTGTCAGTGCGTATGCTCTCTCTGAACATGTGCACACTCCGGCTACGAGCTACTACTTGCGACGATATCGGTTTTCCATAGGACGACTTCAATTTTTGGCATCAACGTATTGACTTGTTTTAATTGTCGATTAATTCAACTTTGAAGTGCCGACCAAACTTATTCTTTCAATCCTCTTTGCATTGCCAATTATAGTTATAGGTATAATAAAAATCAAGCACAAGTAGCGAGGTAAGAATAGAAGATTCTATTTATTTTTCTATAGTTTAATTTGATTTTTGCTTCATTTTATTTTTATATATCTTCTTTCTAAAATAATTCTCGGACTACCCACCTTTATCTTTTATCATTTAATAATAACCTACCCTTCTATTTTTGTATTATTACAATGGTAACGTCAAACGTATCCCGGTAATTATATTGGCAAGATGGCTGTCCGAACGTTGCTTAAAGCCGGTAAAGAAAATTACACACAAAAAAAGCAGTTATAAAAATACGTGTACAAAAAAACTCTACCTATTATGATAAATTTAAATTTATACTAGTATACACGCCATTGAACAATAATATATGATAATAGAATATCATAATGATTGATATACGCAAATATTACAACGAGACGACGTGAAGTCGTTATTTTAATACAGCTGAACTAGCCTTTGAACGGTTTTCGGCGATACGTTCGAAAGTGTCCCGTTAGCACATTACCAAATCGTCTAGAGCCCCATCGCCATATAAAAATATGTTGTTTTCATAGATCTATTTAAAAACTGCGCGAAAATATTTTATCATGTTGATCAAACTGATAACATTCTATTTGTTTAAAAGAATTACGATTGTTCCTGGGACAACAACTTTAAAATAATAAGTGTACTAATTAGTGACAATTTAAATTAAATGAGTGTTGTGAGTGCGCAACACATCAACTTGAGCAACACTATACTTTTGTTAGTTATATGCCACTGCCAATATTTTTTTCAATCTACAAGAAGTGTGACGCAATTTTTCAATCAACCCTTAACATATCCATATTAAAATAACAAATGGTAGTTCGAATAATACCAATAGGAAGCTAACATATTAAATTGATCCCTTTCTTTTTAAGTACTTAAAGAAACTAGTACCTACATGTTTAGTTTTTAATTCGTATTATACATAAACAGATACATAATAAAATAAACTTGAAGAGTGCAGGAAAACGACGTATTAAGTTCGTTTTGGCGTTATTTAAAATTTGTCGTCATCTTATAAACAAATAGAATGTTATCAATTTGATCAACATGATAAAATATTTACACGCGGTATTCAAATTGACCAACGAAAGCAACGTATTTTTATACGGCGCTAGGGCTCTAGTCGATTTGGTAATACGCGCCCCGTCACGGTCACACGGTGTGACGGTTGATAGTGGTGGCAGCAATACCGGTAAATGGCAGTAAAGAAACAGTAGCAAGAACAGTATGCGTTACTAACTGTACTATATTTTTATACAAATAAAATATTTTCTTTTAAAAAGAATGTAAAATATACTTATGTTTCCCGACAATGTAATGTGCTCACGGTAATACGGCTACGAACGTACTACTCGAATATATCGGTTCGACATAATCAGATTGTCGTCGTTCGTAAGTCATCGTATTTTTAATTAACCTAATACTCCTATTAATAATATCTAAATACAATTTGCGTGTAATCAATATTCGCTGCTTAATTACTTAATCGCAAAATCGTAGCATTATAAATAGGAGTATTTCGCTATCTATTACGTCGACGTACCGGCGGCGAAAACACTTTGCGATCGCGCGTAATGTATTTACGGCGTTAAAGTATTTTCGTCAGCATTTCGTGCGGAAAGGGATGGACAGTTGATGATTATCGGCTCGGTGGTGTAAACGATTCGTTTACACATACGCGAGCTGTGTCAACTCTCCCCTACCAAACTGTCCAACCGGGACGCGCTATCGCATAGAAGCGTGGGGGGCCTAGGACCCGGGTTCTCTCTTAGACGCATCGCTGACTCCAATGGTAGGATCAGCGGGTTTCAGGGTTACTCGTTTGACTCTATCGAGTTCGATAGAGCCGGATTCGTATAACCCTGGAAGAGAGTCTCCCAGTTAAGAGGTGGAAGGATTACGGGTTCGAGGGTAGGTCGAGGAAGGCGGTGATTTCTTCCTCTAAGTCGTCTCTCCTGGTCTCTATTGGATATACTTCCATCCCTGCCTCCTCATTCGCCGACGATGGTTTGCTCGTCTTCTATGCCATTCCGGTTTTGGGAGTGCTGGGCGTCTCGGTCACGATGATGTCCGACTTCGCAGAACGGGAATTGTTGTGATGGCCCAGCTCTCTCCTCCTCGCACCGTCGGCGCATCTCTGTTTTTTTTTTCAACCGAAACTGATTTAGGCGAACGGCCGATTTTTTTTTCACCACCGACGTAGCCTGTGTTGCCGTGGGTGGTTTCCCTGGTTTTTTTTCCGGCACGACCGATCTTTGGCCATAACAACACCGGTTTGCCTCAGCCTTTATTAGGATGGGTGGCGATGGCATGCTGCTAACACATGTCTGTCATCCCCGCAGAAATGCTTCCCACAACACCGGGTGCTGTTGTAGCTCACTAGTGGTGGCTTGGCATACCTGTTGTTGTGTCAACGGGTACTTCAGGAAGCGTCCTCCCAGGTCTTGAAGTAACCGTTGTGCCTCCAATTGGTTCTTTACCAATGCTTGGAGTTTTTGCCGGTAATTTTTGGCAGCCAATGCTATCCGGTTGGTGGCTGTTGCGGGGTTATCCATTCTAATTGGAACAGAAGGATAAAACAAACAATGGATTCTTAATAATTTTGCTGAGGTATAATTTGATCCTCAGCGCTTCCTTCTGTAAGATGGGCCGCTTTTAAACACGAGACAACTCCGTGTCAAACTTCAACTCAATAGATGGAGTTGATATTTTTGTCGGTGTTCTGTTAATTACAGTTCTCACAGCTGCACATCTAAAACTATCGGGGTACTCAATAGAAGCAATCGATCGTTTATGGAGTGGTAATTCAACCGTGTCTGTAATGTTGTCGTCCCTGTGATTCTCTAATTTACCCTCATATTGTATGTCATGGTCATTCTAATTCTATTTGGATCCTAATAACATTTCCTTTAAAATTAGTTTTGTGGGTTCTAAGTGACTAGTTGATCTTTGTTCAAGATTATCAGAGCTAGCACCAGATTTATCCTCAAATGCTAAATTTTTATGGTTAGAAATGTTTGAATTTTCGAAACAGAAAGTAGTGTCATCTAAAATATGATTTAGATCATTTATTTTTGATACTTTATCCTGAACATGAATGTTGGATGTTGGGTGACTAGTATCAACATCTGATGAATGAAATGATGAGTGTTCAGGTAAAGATTTATAAATGCTGGTCCCACATATCTTATTTAATGACATTTCTACTGATGACTTTTCCGGAATTTTGTTTTTGGAATTTTCGACGTTTAATTTCGGACCACGATAAATCCAGTGCCTTAATGGTTTTCCACCACTCGGCAGCATTTCCCGTCAGCTGTGATTTCATTATCCTAGCCCAGGCAGATTTATGTATGTTTGCTTGACGCAAAATACACTCCGAATTTACGATAAATCGTATAGGCACTTCTTCCTTTCTACCAGGAAACTGAGATAGAGAAGCTCTAGCCGTTTTCAACTCCTGAATTGGAATAAGCATCGAATTTTCTATAACAGGTTCAATAGCCGAGTTCGAACACATGATCGCTTCGATCGAGTTCGAAAACAGAACTGTGCGATTTGGTCTATCGAAATAACGATTATCGTATCCAGTAGTGTGTCCGGAATTAATTGTGAAATCGTTTTCCTTATGACTCGCAATTTTCGGTTCCTCTTGATCCCTCCTTGTGCTATGCATTAGCGGCTGACTGACTCTTGTTCTCTCTGCTTCGTGTGTTGGAATCGACTTAGAAGTAGCTAACCTTGTTTGCCTAACCTCCTGCTCAATTTCCAACAATCGGTTTCGGAGGTGAGTTGGTTGCTGTTCTCCTAAATGTGATTCATCACCATTCGAAACAAAGGGAAAGCCATTTTGTGGTTCACAATGCGGCACAGGATTTTTGGGAGTAACAATAGGCCTAAATGCAATACTACTGGACGATTTACTTGTTTGTAAATCGTTTTCGATTTTCACCATTTTATCCATTATTAACTTTTTATTATCTAAAAACCGCGACATCGCTGTTTCTAGCGCGCTTATTCTCAATTCTAACTATCCGATAGCCGTATTGACCCTTTGGTCCTGTCTCAATGCCCCTATTTCCTCACTCGCAACTCTAATTGAGTTAATTGTGTGAAAATCCGGAAATTCGGCATTGAGTGCGGGATTGTAACGACTGGGTGATCGATTAGCACCAATCCCTATGTTTTGACATGACAGGTCTATTGGAGGATTCAGTGTTTCACTAAATCTGACATTTATCATGTCCGGTAACGGGGAGGTATAACCATCGTTACCAATGTCTGCCTGTTCCGATTCCGGGTCTATCACCGCCGATTGGTTTTTAATCGTTGGCGTAACGACAATCGGTTGTCGGGTTGGTAGCAGACATGTGGATGGATTATTTCCTTCCGCCCGAATAACCTTCCAATACACATTGCAAATCATTACGGGAAACTGATACGGGTAAACCGCGAAACGCACATTCCCTCCTGATTTCGGTCAACGTCATTTGATTTAATGTTTTATTCATTTTGTATAATACGAAAATACTGCGATTATAAACACAGGAAATTGACGTGTATCTCGGTGTAAACAACAGTCACGCAATAACCTACGCAATTATCGAATAATCGTAATGGTTGGTCAATGACCTCGACGCGCTATAAATTTGGCGATAATTATGCCGACACGTATATCTTAGTATAGCGCGCGACCACTTGGCGTAATTATAACTGAACCAAATAGAACAATATTTCAGCCTACTATTAACATTTAATAATATATACAACCGTATGTATCCAAAACTCAGTATGCAGCGGCCAAGTAGTAAAATATTTTTTTTTTTTTTTAAATTTTACATGGAATCACGCAAGACTGGGACTAATTCCTCAGCGGGGCGCCAATTTGTGACGGTAGATAGTGGTGACAGCAATACCGTTAAATGGCAGTAAAGAAACAGTAGCAAGAACAGTATGCGTTACTAACTGTACTATATTTTTATACAAATAAAATATTTTCTTTTAAAAAGAATGTAAAATACACTTACGTTTCCCGACAATGTAATGTGCTCACGGTAATACGGCTACGAACGTACTACTCGAATATATCGGTTCGACATATTCAGATTGTTGTCGTTCGTAAGTCATCGTATTTTTAATTAACCTTATACCCCTATTTGTAATATCCAAATACAATTTGCGTGTAATCAATATTCGCTGCTTAATTACTTAATCGCAAAATCGTAGCATTATAAATAGGAGTATTTCGCTATCTATTTCGTCGACGTACCGGCGGCGAAAACACTTTGCGATCGCGCGTAATGTATTTACGGCGTTAAAGTATTTTCGTCAGCGTTTCGTGCGGAAAGGGATGGACAGTTGATGATTATCGGCTCGGTGGTGTAAACGATTCGTTTACACATACGCGAGCCGTGTCAACGGCCAATATGACGGCGATGGAAAACCGGATGATCCAGGCGGATACCGACGCTGCTACGACGTCTCGTATATTTAAATTCCGTGTATGTCGACGGTAGTGTACCGTCGATATACGGTATTGTCTTTTGAACGCAACGAATACCGGTCACGTACACATTCCGCGCGATGTACAAATAAAACGGTTTGCCGGACAAAAGCAAACGTTATACTTACGTCTATTCTCGAATATATAACGAGCACAGCTTGAAGGAGATTCGCTATCTAAAATAAGCATATAAATACTTATATATGATATCTTTTAATAGTATTGCAAATGAAACACTTACTAGGACAAAGATCGTGTAATTCTTCTACTCGGATATATTATTTAAACAATTTCGATTAAGTATACACAATATTAAAACAAATACATACAAATATACTAAAAATAAACTATTTCTTAATGAATAAATTAATAGACTACTATATGATTTACACATTTAAAACAAACAACGAGTTTTTATATAATTAGTCAGATACTTAATCGGCAACGTTGAGCTCTCGAATAATCCCGTGTTAACATTTATTTTTATTTTAGGCTAGGTTAGTTTAAGTTTTTATTTTTAAGTCGAAAACTAGTTGATATATTACTTACGGGTACAATTATCATAACCTTTAATTTTATTTCATTTAATAATTAATATAATAAGTTTATAATAATATTGAGTGTTATATTATACTTATAATCTACAAAAACATTTAATTTTTAATTATAAAATTGTATATAAATATTCTCCTTAAAGTAATTAATTTTATATTAGTTACCACTGTTGTCTGCAACTTTTTTCGATCCTAAAACGGAAATATGTAAATCATATGAATTTCATATGGTAAAATTGATATTCCGATTTAGTTTTCCGTCATTTTTAATGATAATGTTGATTAAATATTCAAAATTTTTTTTCTAAACTGCACAAACCATGATTTGTGTGTAATATATTTTTCATTTATTTTGTTGTATATTGCAACAAAAGAATTGATATGATAAGTACCATTATCTATTTCCGTTTAAGAGGATTTACATTTATTTATATGTAAAGAAACTTTGAACACTAATTATTTGGTTATTTCATTTAATATTTTTAAAAATAGGAGATTTAGCCCACGTTTAATTAAATGGATAGTCGTAAAAAAAGCATTTCTCATTCATCGAAAATAGTACTTTCTGTTATCAAATAAATACATAATTTGTTAACATAAAATACATCGATTAAACTAAACAAATATACGTTTAAAATTTAGGAAAAGACAAAATTATTCTTTATTTTTGTGAAAGGTTCTGTGGTAAAACCATCATTACTGTGATGCAATCACCTTGGCAGAAATAAATATATTATATTAGAACGACAGATTAAACATTTTATCATGATATTTGTACTAATTTATCATAGAAAAACTGTAATATGATTTTTGTCTCAATTCCTTCATTAATTAAGTAATTTTATGGTAGACTGAAACAAAGCACACGAGTCAATAGCAAACAAATGGTTCCTTTAATACGAGATAAATAATTCTTCTCAGGATCATAAAATTATACAGCACAAATATCACAATTTAGCGGCGATCACAGCAAAAGCAAAGGCGATGTCCCAAAGCTTAGGAATCAAAAACCGAAAGACCAAAACGCCCACAGACCGCGAGAACACGCATCGATAGAGAGCGTGACTGAAAGACCAGATTAAAGCAACAGCCACGAAATTACTAGTATAGAGATCAGACGCGAACCGAAGATAAACTATTTCTCTTTTCTCTATAGAACTAGATTATTAAAACCGTTTACTGATTATATTAGTATTGAAGAATAACGGAAAGAAACCGTATTAAAAATGAAGATATCTACATCATTCTCCACGGAGCATAGTATTTGCTGCACATAGTCTATGGACTAAAGACCAAGACGATAACCCAACTAGCACCATCGGACCGCGGTTTTCATCAACATCCGCACTCCGGACAAGACTCCTCAGTACAAACCTCCTCTCCATTCTTCGGCGTCTATTTTTGTTTGAGTAACGCCCTTCCCTCTCCATTCTTCGGTTCTCTACTTTGATTGAGATATGCTCATCTCTCTTTTTCGCCTGATTAGCTGACCAGATAGTCGCCGGCAAACAACATCGCGAATCCAGTAGATTCCCCGCATCAATAGCACGCAGCCGGAAGACTCCTCGAAACCGGGCAAATAGATTTGGGAAACCCGTATTAACTTTGTGTGGTTGTTAGGGAACGTCCCTTTTGAACGTCGTGTTTCTATTAATGATGTGCATAATCGAATTACATCTATAATCGAGTTATTAGTAATCAATATATTCTCATAATCAAGTTATCACTCGAAATTTTCAATTAATATATTGAATTGGAATAATCAATAGAATAAAATTGTTTATATATCATAAATTCATTTTTCTTTTTATCTTTTTATCTTTTTATTCTAACTCTAACCTGACAATATATTGTAATTTATTGTACATAGTATAAATATTTAAATTATTTTATAAATTTTATAATTTACTTTATAAAAATAATAATTATTAATTTTAATTATTAAAACCAATTTAAATTACTATTTAACAAAATTATTTAATTTAGATTTTTAGATGTTAATCTGCCCCCTTAGGGGGGTACTAAGTAATTAGTACTACGGGCTTTGGCGAACTCGGGGTCCCGAGCCGCACACTGGCTTTAACTAGTTGGTGTGGACTGGTCCTCCAGGTTGGGGATTGTGCGTAGGGCCGACAACCCTACCACATAAAAAAAGCAAATGTTAAAAAACAACAACATTATTCTAAGCCTCAGTTGAAAGAGATAATAGATTTACAAATTGGAACTTGGAACGTGCGATTTTTGTTTAGGGCTGGAGCTTTGATGACATCTCTATCGTGTCTTGAGCGATATGAGATGGATATTACTGCTATTCAAGAAGTGAGATGGACAAGTTCAGGGAGCTTGAAGTCTCAAGGAATGACTCTATTTTACAGCGGTGGGGACAAACACGAACGAGGTGTAGGGTTTATAGTAAAAGAAAATTTACTACCACAAATTACAAAATTCAAACCTAAAAATGATCGTCTATAGAACTTAAATGTAAGTGGCACAATATGATTCTAATTAACTGTTATGCACCCACTGAAGACAAAAATGAGGAGATAAAAAATGAGTTCTATGATAGTTTAGACATGCTATACAATTCGTTACCAGCTGATAAATTGAAAATAGTGATCGGAGATTTTCATGCAAAAATTGGAAAGGAAACGATGTATAAACCAACAATTGGATCTGATAGCTTACACGAAGAATCTAATGATAATGGAAATAAGTTGATCTCATTTGCAGCTACTAGAAATATGACTATAAGTACCACATGTTTCCCGCACAAGAATATTCATAAACAAACATGGATTTCACCATGTGGATATGTAAGAAACCAAATAGACCACATAATAGCTGATTCACGAATTAAGTCCTGTGTAAGGGATGTACGAAGCATGAGAGGGAGTAGCGCTATGTCGGATCATTTCCTCGTAAGAGCAAAAATAAATATCAGAATATCAATAGAGTGGCGAAAGAAACAGAAATATAAAGAGAAAATAGATAGGGATGCGCTGAAAACATCAACAGCTAAAGTATATCAAGAAAAGTGAATGTTGAAATTACAGAATATACAAGAAAGACCAAATATAAGTGAAACATGGAAAGAAGTAGAAGAAACAGTAAAAACCATAGCCGAAGAAGTACTTAGGTACATGCCAGAAAAATCAAGGAAAACGTGGTTCAATGAAGAATGTAAAAGAGCTTTGCATGAAAAAGATAGAGCCTGCATGAAAGTGCTGCACGAACCTAATGAAGATAACAAAATATTGTTAGCACTTAAACAAAGAGAGGTAAAAAAGGTGATTAGATTGAATAAGAGACTGTGGGAAAAAGAACGCATACAAACTATAGAAAATAATAGAAATAATCATTCGAAAATATTTTATGGAAAAGCGAATCTTCTGATCAGAATCAACCCATATATTAAAGAAATAATAGGAGAATATCAAGTTGGGTTCATGATAGGGAGATCAACAGTTGAACAAATTCATATCATTAAACAATTAGTTGAGAAGAGTCACGAGTTCAATAAAGATATACACCTTATGTTCATAGATTACAAAGCAGCATACGATTCGATTAATAGAGAAAAACTATGGAATGTCATGAGCCAAATGGGAATACCAGCAAAATTAGTCAGAATGATAAGAGCATGTACATATGAATCCAAAAGTAAAGTAAGTTTTGGAAGAGAGGTATCAGATGAGTTCCCAGTAACGACTGGACTCAGACAGGGAGATGCTCTATCGCCGGCTTTGTTTAATATCGCATTAGAATCAGTTATACGAAAGGTACTAATCCAAGCCAAAGGAATAAAAATGAACAACAATAACGAATTAACCGTAGTAGCTTACGCTGACGATATAGTCCTTATAGCCAAAACAGAAAACGAACTGAGAAATACAACTAGCATCCTACTAAGTGAAGGTAAAGAAATTGGTCTGAAGATAAATGAGTCGAAAACAAAGTATATGATACTTTCGAGACGAAATCACAATATTAATTATTTGAAAGTTGATGATTACAAATTTGAAAGGATACAGAGCTTCAAGTACTTAGGCGCAGAGATCAATGCAAATGCTAATAGCCACGAAGAAGTTAAAAAACGACTTATGGCAGCAAATAGATGCTACTATAGTCTACTGCCACTATTCAAATCAAGATTACTATCAATAAAGTCTAAAATAACGTTATACAAAGATATAGTCAAACCGGTTGCTCTATATGTGTGTGGTACATGGGCAATGACAAAATCGGACGAAGGAAAGTTAGGAGTGTTTGAAAGAAAGATATTAAGGAAAATCTTCGGTCCAAAGAGAAATAACGATGGAGAGTATGAGGTGAGAGGCAACGGGGAATTGGATGGTCTCTATAAGGAACCTACCATTATCGGGTCCCTGAAGAGCACAAGGACAAGTTGGACGGAATATGTGTGGAGGTCTGAGGGACTGATTGGATCAATAACTAAATGGAAACCCGACACCAAAAGGCTTCGAGGACGCCGAGAACAAAGATGGGTTGATAGTGTACGGGAAGATTTGGGACTTCTGAACGTAAGAAACGCGGAAGAACGTGCAAATGATAGAGAGGGATGGAAACAATATGTTGTTGTGGCGATGGGTCTTAAAGGCCTGTAAAAGCCTAAAAGAAGAAGAAGAAGATGTTAATCTGCTACTACGATCATTAGTTATTTGTCCCGTTTTTGAAAAAACACGTTCCGAAGGAACTGATGTAGCTGGAATACATAAATACTTCTGTTGCATTTTATTTAACTCTGTAAAGGTATTTTTATGTAGCTTCCAAAAATGTAATAGAATTTTTACTTTTCTTCTTCTATCTTACAGTGGCAATTTTGAATATTGGCAAATTATTAAAGTAGAGGTTACAAATGAACTTGACATAGATTGAACTTGTGAAACTTTTTTATCAAAATGGTCCCATAATGAATTAGAGTTGTATTATTACTATTAGACGTTGATACAGTTATTGTTTACTGAATCCTACATATTTCAGCATGCAGTAACGATAATAATAATTATTTATGTAAGTCGGAGTTTTGGACTATGGATATAAAAATAATGTTCCAAACTATGTACCTTCTACTCATTAAACCAGAGTTTCTAATTCAAGTGAAATTCAAGTCTCGAAATTTTTATTATTTATAAAAAATGCTAATACAACATATTTAAAATTATACATATTAAAAGAAAATGCACATAATATCTAAAAATTATTAAAAAAGGAAAGAAATTTCTTGGCCCATTGTATTTCATAAATAGTTTTTTATTAACTTAAACTTAGAGAAGCTTCTTTCATCTTAGGCAGCAATAACTGATATAGTTAACAAAATTCTAAAAAAGCCGATTCCGTGGGAATAAATGAAAAACAACAATAATTGATTATAAGTAATGAAGTGAGCTGTTTTAAGGTTTATTACAAAATAAATTATATCGTCCTTATATTCTAAAGGGAACCGGCGTGGATCCAAGGGGGGCCAAGGGGCGATCGCCCCTCCCCCGTAGACTCTTGTTTAATTTTTTTATTAGTATCATTTTATAATTCTAACTCTTATCTATGATACTATAGAAAAACAATTTAAAATGAAGTTGTAGCTATGAGATTTTTCGGTTTTAACGTTTTTGATAATCAATAGATTAAAGATAAATACCTCTTTTTATCAAAGTACATATAATTGTTTTCATATATGTATTGCAGTTTAATTATTGAACGATACATGAACCTTAAAAATTGATGGGTTACACATAATATAATATACCTACAGTATGGCTCTTAAATATCTCGAACATCTCCGTAGAGGACAATAAATTGTTCCGATATCAGCCGCAACCGCCACGCGATTCGACATTTGATAAAGATATAAGACAGACTTTATTGTTTTATTTCGGTGTATCGCAAACGATTTCTAAGAAAACGTTTTGTAAAATATTTCATTACTCCATGCGACAAAAGGAAGATTAAAGTTGTTTTGTTTAAGATGCCCCCCCCCCCGTAAATAAGTTCTGGATGCGTGCCTGAAAGGGAATGGGAAGGGAGGAGACATATAATATATATTATACGTACGATAACATACGCGAAAATAAAGACGATCGACGTGGGCGACGATGACTGCAGCAACTAGATCACACGTGGGCGTAGGAACACGACGGCTGTGATAGCCTGTGTTGTTACAACGGTGATACGGAGGCGTGAGAACTAACGACAAATAACAAGTAACGACGCTGTGAGACACGGTAGGCGAACGTTAAAATACACGCGTCAATAACGGATGGTGACAGGATACGACGCGATGGACGTTTATTGATATCCGTAAGACACAAAAAGGCTCTAGTGACCCACGAGGTATTTGATACCGATGCCGAACGACGACAAGGGCGGCATACGAAAATGACAACGACATTTATATCTACCGTGACGACTTTGATTCACTTGGATCACTTTGTGATTTGTTTGGGTAGTGGGGTAGGCAACACACGGAAACTATTGTTGTCGCGATAAGTACGATTTTGCGGGGAGGGGACATGCGTCTCGAATATTCTAGAAAAATCATGCGATTATTAAAATGACGGATATGACAGCGCAATTTACCCTATCGTAAGCGTACCAAACACCAGCAGTCCTCATATCACACCCAATCGCATCCAATTCTTTGGTCTTCTACTTCCTTATTTTCTTTTAACGTTCAATTCCAAAACCATTTTTATACTTTCTGAATTATTCCTCTTCATATCATGACCAAACCATCTAAATCTATTCTCTCTTAAATTATCCACGATTGACACTACACCTATCTTTCCTCTTACATATTCATTCCTTATCCTAACTTCTTTTGTCACTCGAATAATCCATCTAAGCTTTCTCATCTCTGCTTTATTTTTTTGTCAACCGCCTATAACTCTGAACCATACAACATAGCTGGTCTTACTACACTCTTAAAAAACATCAGACGCTTTGCTCCACTTTATCAATCCGCACTTTAACAAATGCTTCACATCCTCGTCAAAATCGCCATATTGTACAAGGGACCCTTAATACGTAAAATTTTCAACTTCACTTACCTTGTCCCCCGCTTATTGTCGTTACACTCCTTGTTTCATAAACTTGTTCTCATTCATCAAACTAAACTCATACGCAATATACTCTGTTTTCCTTCTACTAATACTTAATTCCTTTCCTTCCAGAACTACTCTCCACACATCAAGCCTTTGGTTAACTGTTAACACCTTTACTATTTTTTACTACCAAAACTATATTATCAGTAAACATCATGCACCATGGTACCTCTCCTAGTATCTCTTTTGTAACTTCATCCATTTCTACCGAAAACAGGTGAAGCCTTCAGTTCATTGATGCACATCTACTCTTTAACCTAAAATCCTTTGTTTCTTCACGCATACTTTTGACACCGGTTTATGATCCTTCATAAATATCATTTAATACATTAATATACGTTTTTAGAACTTCTTTTCTTATTAATGCTCACTTTCAAACTTTTCTCGGCACTCTGTCATACACTTTCTCTAAATCTATAAACACCATACAATTCTTTTTCTTCTTCTCCCTATACTTCTCTACAAGCTGTGTCGTACAAAATAACGGTTCCATCGTCGACTATTCAAGCTTAAAACCGAAATGATTTATAGTTACTAATGTCTCACTTCTTATTTTCTTATCTATAATCTTTTTCCAAATCTTCATACTATGACTCATAAATTGTATACCTCTATAATTTCCACATTCTTGCAAAAGTTCAAAAACCAGAGTGCACGGGATTTGTTTATATTTCATATTTGACACAGAATATAGGTATGTTTATGTAAAAAATTATAGCATGCAAAAGATACAAAGAAATGATATTTATTTACAATATTATATTAAATAATTGTTACCGAGTATAATTGAAATGATTATATATCATATTATAATATTATTTTATTATTATATAAAATGTATATATGTTATCCATGTGTGCGGATACATAGGCAAGTTTAACGAACAAAATTAAGTGACCAATAATACCTTTCCCCAACTTCGGAAAAACATAAATATAATACCGACAATAGATATTAATTATACAATATGGCTCGTCCACAACTACAATAATCAAATAATAGAATTTTTATAGGAAACCAACAACAACCTTATTTCTGGTTTCGTTACGGTACACTTTATACTTATCGTTCACGCCTAAACGCCAATTGATCCTAAAGTTTAATGATGATGTCTCTACACCGTTGACACTACAAGCGTTGGGTAGCCTTGTACACTTGACAAGTGAAACAGCTATCGCACACGCTGTTCGATTGTTATCAAACACTATATTATTTAAGCCTCCCACACTTTTAGCTACGTTATTTTTTTTCCCTGTTGTCCCCGCGTACATCCGAGATGGGATGATCTGCCTACGTTACGTTTAGGACTTTAGATACTATTTGGCAAAATATTACACCAGCTGACCACCTGACGCAACCTCATTAGTCGCCTCTTACGACTGGCTAAGGAGGCCGTGGAATTATTCTGATACCCTTCGACAGGGAAACTGGGTTATCACTAAAGCTCAAATAATATTGACAAATGTATTGGAAAACTGATCACCTAACTTGTTAATGTGACGTGCTTATTACTTGAACAAGTACTTACAGCAATTGGCTGATATATTGTAATCATTATTAAAAAATTGAAAAATAAATGCAAAACCTAATATACATAGTTATTACATCGAATACTTAAATAATAATTTAAAAAGCATAATATTATATATATTATATATAGAGATATACTATGTATGACAGATATAATATAATTACGTACTAGGTTCACCGAATATGCCGTCGTAGTTAATGGTATGAAATATCAACACCGAGATGACAAATTGTATCTTTAAATTAATCATTTTCGTTAGAACTTTTTCTTGAAACAGTAGTAACTTTGGTCTACGTGTGATTTACAGTACCATATTATTACGACGTAATTGTTTTGTTAGGAATCAATACACGTACAACAAATTTTTGTTTGTGATTCGAAATCTGAATAAACAACATTTGTAGCAGTTGCATTACTTTATATTGCCACTTGTTCGAATATTTTATTTTTTATTTACGTTTTTGCAAAATTACGATAACTCAACGATTTAATTTGTGTAAAAAATTATTTTCTTAAATATTCAGTTTAAATTTCAATAAAGATAATTATGATTTATGGTTAATTATTACAAAGACAAATGGATTATTTAATTCAACGATATTATTGATTTTATTAAAGATGAAACCAAAAATAGTTAAATTATTTTAGCATAAACTAGCTTAATATTGGTATTTTGGTAGTTTGTTATCTATAATAATTTATTTGATCATAAATTATTATATATTGATGTATATGAATAACATTATACTTCTGGTTTTGTTGATTTCGACTATTTTATAAGCCGTATTTAAAATTAAATTTTCTGTTAATCTTTTTAAATTTAGTATACATGCACGTTTTTGACTGCGCCACGTTTGAATTTAAAAGTGAACGCGCGCTTATCTTGTTGTCTGTTTCCTCACCTCCCTGTCAGTCGCGGTCGTTGGACGACATTACGGCTTATCATAAAACCATGTGATCGCGTTGGCCGCCGGTCGACCTGTCAAAAACATTGTGTACAGAAACACTATCATTTTTACCATTGTCGCTCGCGAATGTATATATTACCAAAAGTATGTATTATTCTATCTTTTTTTATTGTAGGCTAAAAATAAATTGTTGTATACATCAATTATTGACGGGCGATATAGATAACGATGTACACGCGTTGGAGAGCGTGGTTCGAACGTTCTAGAAATCGCCTAGCTCCCACTCCTTCCAATCCATAATTGTACTTCGGCCACAGATTAGATGAATACAGATGGATCACTCGGCCCGAGAACAAAATAATTGCAAATACGTTTTTCTGATTGGTTCCCCCTCAAATCAATTTAGGCACATATGGCAATATTAATTATAGTGATGATATTATACAATATTATTGTACAACTTCTTTATTATTTTAAATATAATAATGATTATCATATGCCAGTAAAAATTTAATGCAGATTAAGTACATATTTGTTTCCAACTAATATGTGAATGAAATTCAATTGAATTATAATTCAAAACGGAAAATGGCTTTATTTTAAAAAAATGCCATGTTCGATTAACTAATTTACACCAAGTATAGACTTATTTGTCTACATGAATTCCTAACAAATGAACTTGATCACAAATTCAATAGAAAGAAATATTACTAACTATTGTTCTAATCCAGCTTCTAATATTTAAGGGTAAAATTTAAGTAAGAAAACAGCAACAATTTTCTTAATATGTATCGTTATTTTTTTTTTTTAAAGTGGTAGACTTTTTTGATAGCTATATATATTCTTATATTAATTTGTTTAATTAATTTCTGTATTTTTTACATACATTTTTCTTTATTTATATATATATATTTTAATAATGAAATTTAAGTAATACCTAATTTATTTAATAGTTTGAAAATTCTTTCAATTTTTCTACAGATTTTTACTTAACTGATAAATGTTTCTTATACTATTAAGGTGTCTTCATTTAACAAATATTTTTTAAATGTTTGTTTTTCAACTAATGTAAGGATGAAATAATTACACGGATGAATATTATACGTTTTATTATAGTAAATTATAATCTAGTGATCTGAACACGGTTGCTGGTTGGCTGCAAATTTCTTTCGTTGTTCGTGTACACTTTTGGCGCACATAGTAAATCAAATAATGAGTTTGAAAATCTGTAATTAGGAATAATCTTTTAATAACACATACAGTTTATTCGACCATATAGTACCAACATTTAACTTACAATCATATAAAACATACCAAACACAAATAGTTTGTTTCTTTAACAGTTTACTTCATTCATTTAGTCCATCTCAATATGATTGTTCCGAAATTATAAATAATTAAAAAGATGAAAAAATATATTTTTAGTAGTCCTGAAAAGGACTGTTTTAAAAGAAGCCCTGAAAAGAACTGTTTAAAAAGAAGTCCTAAAAAGGACTGTTTAAAAAAATGGCTAAACGTTTAGTTCTGAAAAAAGCAGCTCAGAAATTAGTCAAAGTAATTCACAAGTATAATATTAATATAATTAATTGACCCTGTATTAAATTATGTAGAGAATAGAGATTACAGTATAAAGTATAGGCAAATTTAGAATAAATTATTAGACAAAATTATGTGAATATTGAGTTCCTAAAACTAACATTTTTATATTTATTACAGATGTTGTAAAATAACTAATTTTCTATTTTTTAATTTTTATCTGATAAAAGATTTTTATTTAAGAATTTAATTGACGAATAAATCCTAAAACGAATAAAAAATGAAAGCAAATAATTTTTATTAAATTGAGGACATGGATGTTCGTATACTACATTGATCATACATTGCTTAAGTTTTTGACCTACACTTTGTTCAACAGACAACTTGGGAAAATATTGTACGAACAACGTTTCTAATTTATAAATATAATTATAAAATTCTTCATAAGGCATTGTTAAATTACCAAAAATTGATTTCTCATGATTTACATAAGCTTTAAAATAACATAATAAAAAGGAATGATCTAATTTTTTTTGAATTTCTATACCTATAACCCTGTTTATTTTTATTTTTTAAATTAAGGTGATTTCTGACAATTATAAATAAACCAGGAGATAAGTACTTTTCGCTTAACTCTACATAATTTTCTATAGTGTCGTTATTGGCTAATCTTTTACTTAAATTTAAAACAGATTTTTTTAAACGATTAATTTCCTTCACATTATACTGATTTATTACCGACATTATTTTCTTTCGTGGAGTGTTTGCCGACAAGTACCCTGGCGTTTGATTACTTGAATCACTTGAATTAACGGGTGATGTAGTTAGATTAGGTGATAGGTTAGAGTTGATGTTTTCAACACTCACTACATCGAATGAAGAACTGCTGCCTACACTAGCACAACTGATGTAAGAAGTTGACACATTAGTTACAAGATCCTCTTCAACATCAACTACAAATTAAACATTTTTTTTTTTTTCATTTTTATATATATATATGTAAGAAATGATTTTAATTATATTACTTGCATGTCATATCTAATATAACTTTTTTACTTACAATTGAACAATGTAGGGATTGCATTGAATACAAGCCTACATTTTGTTGTGGAGTTCAAAAACATTTTATCTTCAAAATGCTTTTCATAGATCCTGTAACTAATGTTTGATTTTGAAATACTGTTTGCTAAGTGTTCTGTGTGGCAGTTCTTCATCCAAATCTCACGTCGCTCAATTTCTTTTGGGTATCCAAAGAAACTTAAATTCTGAATACTGCTAGAACTGGTACAACACTTAACGGAGCACCGTTTATTTTCGTTAAAGGTCATGTTTTACAAGAAAATACAAAATTTTATTTTATTACTTGAATAATCAAGATGATCAAACAAAAGAGCAGTACAAGCGTACTCGAAATCACAATTCACAATTCATTTTATGTAAACAAAAAACACCAACCGGTTATTTTACAGGAGCAATGTGTAAATTTTAGGTAAATATATTATACTATTGTGCGGTAACACTGATTTGAGGGGGAACCAATCACAAAATATTTTTTGTTTACATCGCGAGTGATCCATCTGTATTCATCTAATCTGTGCTTCGGCGGCGACGTGAAGGCCCGTTACGTCGCCGCGAGTGAGTGGCGTTTTGGACGCACGTTCGATTTATCGCGGTCGTGTTGTCTTTCGGTTTTTTTTGGCGCTCACCCGAAAGTTGACGCACATACATTGCCTGAGTTCACGTACGTGTTGTTTTTTGGGGTTTTTATATTATCAGCGTAGCCGTTTCCTTTTATTCGTGCGTACGTTTTGTATTTTCGGCGTGGCCGTTTTTATCCCGCGTACGTCGTAGTTTTCCGCGTACGTAGTAGTTTCTGCGTATGTCGTAGTATTGCGCGTACGCTTCGTGTCGGCGTAGCCGTTCTTTTACTTGTGCGCCCGCTGGCGATCCCGCGTGCGTGCCATCCTGTCCAGTCCGAACGATCACGTGCCCCGTGTGTCTGCCTGTTCCCGGAACGGGGCAGCACTGCACGTCAGCTGCCGTTCAGTATCGGGTCGATGGCGTTATCACTGTGTTCAGACCACAGATTAGATGAATACAGATGGATCACTCGGCCCGAGAACAAAATAATTGCAAATACGTTTTTCTGATTGGTTCCCCCTCAAATCAATTTAGTCACATATGGCAATATAAATTATAGTGATGATATTATACAATATTATTGTACAACTTCTTTATTATTTTAAATATAATAATATTGATTATCATATGCCAGTAAAAATTTAATGTAGGTTAAGCACATATTTGTTTCCAACTAATATGTGAATGGAATTCAATTGAATTATAATTCAAAACAGAAAATGGCTTTATTTAAAAAAAATGCCATATTCGATTAATTAATTTACACCAAGTATAGACTTATTAGTCCACATGCATTCCTAACAAATGAACTTCACCACAAATTCAATAGAAAGAAATATTACTAACTATTGTTCTAATTCAGTTTCTAATATTTAGGGGAAAATTTAAGTAAAAAAACAGCGACAATTTTCTTAATATGTATCGTTATTTTTTTTTTTTTAAAGTGGTGGACTTTTTTGATATCTATATATATATTCTTATATTAATTTGTTTAGTTAATTTCTGTATTTTTTACATACATTTTTCTTTATTTATATATATATATATTTTAATAATGAAATTTAAGTAATACCTAATTTATTTAATAGTTTGAAAATTCTTTCAATTTTTCTACAGATTTTTACTTAACTGATAAATGTTTCTTATACTATTAAGGTGTCTTCATTTAACAAATATTTTTTAAATGTTTGTTTTTCAACTAATGTAAGGATGAAATAATTACACGGATTAGATGAATATTATACGTTTTATTATAGTAAATTATAATCTAGTGATCCGAACATGGTTGCTGGTTGGCTGCAAATTTCTTTCGGTGTTCGTGTACGCTTTTGGCGCACATGGTAATTTAAATAATGAGTTTGAAAATCTGTAATTGGAAATAATCTGTTAATAACACATACAGTTTATTCGACCATATAGTACCAACATTTAACTTATATTCATATAAAACATACCAAACACAAATAGTTTGTTTCTTTAACAGTTTACTTCATTCACTTAGTCCATCTGAATATGATTGTTCCGAAATTAAAAATAAGTTAAAAGATGATAAAATATATTTTTAGTAGTCCTGAAAAGGACTGATTAAAAAGAAGTCCTGACAAGGACTGTTTAAAAAATTGGCTAAACGTTTAGTTCTGAAAAAACAGCTCAGAAATTAGTCAAGGTAATTCATAAGTATAATATAAATATAACTAATTGACCCTGTATTAAATTATGTACAGAATAGAGATTACAGTATAAAGCATAGGCAAATTTAGAATAAATTATTAGACAAAATTATGTGAATATTGAGTTCCTAAAACTAACACTTGTGTATTTATTACAGATGATGTAAAATAACTAATTTCCTATTTTTTAGTTTTTTATTCGATAAAAGATTATTATTTAATAATTGAATTGACGAATAAATCCTAAAACGAATAAAAAATGAAAGTAAATAATTTTTATTAAATTGAGGACATGAATGTTCGTATATTGATCATACATTGCTTAAGTTTTGACCTACACTTTGCTCAACAGACAACTTGGGAAAATATTGTACGAACAACGTTTCTAATTTATAAATATAATTATAAAATTCTTCATAAGACATTGTTAGATTACCAAAAGTTGATTTCTCATGATTTACATAAGCTTTAAAATAACATAATAAAAAGGAATGATCTAATTTTTTTTGAGTTTTAGCATATTCAATACATTCAATACATTCAATTTATTCAAAATAAATATTTTGATTTAATTTTTTAAATTGTTTTATATCATTATTATACCTATAACTCTGTTTCTTTTTATTTTTTAAATTAAGGTGATTTTTGACAATTATAAATTAACTAGGAGATAAATACTTTTCGCTTAACTCTACATAATTTTCTACAGTGCCGTTATTGGCTAGTCTTTTATTTAAATTAAAAACAGATTTTTTTAAACAATTAATTTCCTTAACATTATACTTATTTGATACAGATATTTTTTTGTCTGTGTTGATTCGTATGCGTTCGTAATGCGTTCGTAATGCGTTCGATTCGTAACATACATTTTTTAGCAGAATATGCGAAATCAAATGTCGATGGCGACTAGAACTTACTTGCACGGGTTCCTTTGATGGACAAATATATCGATCAGTTCGAGACATACCAACAAGAAATATTATCTATTCTCGTGGATTTAGATTTATTGAACGAATTTGAAATTCTCGATGTTTTAGTGGCGGATGAGATGGAAACGTTATGTGGGAATGTCCGGGTAATAACGAATAGTTTAAAATCCGGTCAATCTATGTCGGAGGGGTTAACGAAAGGGGACAACAATAGTGTTACCCAAACTATCCAAACCGTCACCTTACCGAAAATCGAATTGCCCAAAATTCGACGGAAATGCTACAGAATGGTGTTCTTTTCGAGACATGTCCCAGTCTCTCGTCCATGACAATCCGTCGATTTCGAATATCGAAAGGTTCCACTATTTACTATAATTTATAACCACGAACTAAGATCGCGTTCGCGTTGTCTTGGTTTATTTTGAACGATTTTATGTCGCGGTCGAGAGTAATTTATATCGCATCATTCAGTCGCACTTAATATTTTGATATATGAAGTACACATTATTTATCGATAATGTTATAGAGATTATCATTATCTAAAATCTAAATTGCTACGATGGGGTTTGTATCATGTCATCGATATTTATGAAATTAGCTAATATCAAATAAACTAAATAATATTGAATGCAAATAGTCATAACAAAAATTATATCAAAAAATTTCTTCGCGTACCACCTACGAGCTTTCCGCGTACTACATGTTGGGAACCCCTGCGTTAGAGAATGAAATCTCGACATTTGAGTTTGTTGTTTCATTAGTAATTTAGTAACATATTCTGATAAAAATTTACACTAAAAGTAAAATGTAGCAAAGTCCAAATATGAATCTGGACGCAGCAATAAACCTTTTAAAGGTATTTTGAAATTGTTAGATGAATATATATATCACCTTGTATATGTTAAACGCATAGCCTACATTTACAAATATATATTAATGTAATTTTACATTGTTGTTACAATTAATGCGGTTTTGGTATGCAATATTATATAAAATATGATATAGACTTATTTTATTCGGGACATAGTAATTTTTGTTTTTTTATAAATGTGAGAAATGATAATAAATAAAAATTGATTGGAAAATAAAATACAGGACGACCACATATAAACTACGAGGAGTTGTGAGCTTATCCATTGGAAAAAAACATTTGAGGAATGCAGTTGGTCATTATACAACCTATGTAAAAAAGGAAATGAAAATTGGAAATTACACGACGGTTTAAAGAAAAAAGTAATTTCTGTTAAGGAATCAACAAATGTTCCATGTGAATTTTTATATTATATGGTGTAATATACTAAAAATAATTATGACTTATTCTCCAAACCCCCCCCCCCACCATAGGTTTTATCGATGTATTGGGGGTGGGAATGTCGAACAAATTCTGAAAACTATCAAACAAATTACAAGCCAAAAATGTGCACTGTCAGAAACCTAAAGTTCAAAAACGGGGGGCTGGTGAAATTTACGTCATTCACGGTCTGTGTCATACCATGTGTATATTCCTAGCCATTTCCTGATTTCTCTCAAGATGGAGAATTCTCATTTGTAGAATTATCATAAATATAAAACCAAAATTATATTTCATATTAGTATAAGAATATTTAATCATGATAATATAATTGTAAAATTTAAAATGTTAACACTTTTTTACATACAATATACTAAAATGTTGGTTATTTAATAGTATTTGTGTTAATTAATTATTGCAATTTCCAATTTGAAGACCAAATACCTGAAAATATATAAAAAGGTTTAATTTTCGTTTTAATTTTAATGAAACTGAATACTTTACAGATATTAACGGTTAGAATCATTAACAAATTTTGGAATTCCAAATTCTGGGTTCTGGACACTATAAGCCTAATTCGACGTTTCTTTAAATATTCTTAACAAATTCAATATTCGCAACATGTCATGACTTTCTATTTATAATAAATACATTTTCAAGACTGTACGTGACAAATTTCAGCTTTTCCGATTTTAGTCACAATCGGTGTAGTTGTTGGTGCCTTTTACTATACAAATTATTGAGAAAATAAAATTGCAGTTAATTTTTAAGATAATACTATACATTTATTATGCGAATAATGTTTATTGGTTTTTATTGGTGGTAGGGGGGGGGGGGTCAATAAAATAAACCACATTCATCTTAATTGTAGGAAATCAAGCACTACAAATTTCTTTATCAGTGTGGGTAAAAATACAGTAAAACCTCATTAGTCCGGACTTCGCTTAATCCGGACAACCGTTTATGATATGTAAATTACGCTAGTTTATGACATAGATTAAAATAAATATGAAAACGAGTTCTATACATTTTCCATAAATGCGGGTTATTGCGATTACATATTTATCAATACCTATCAATTTTGATTAACTCGTGGAAAAACTTTTAATAAATGAAGAGCTTGAACCAGATACGGCTGAATTAGAAACAGAGGATTTTCACAACATTTTCCACCAAGGATGAGAAAATTTAGTTACACTGGAAGACATTGAGTTATGGTTAGAAGCAGATGAATATGATCTAGGTTATCATATTTTAACATAGGTGGAGATTATTGAAAGTGTGACCGCTGCAGAAAGCTCTGAAACGGATGAATATGATCAGGATGAAGCAGATGATAATGTAAGCCAAAACTTGGTGAAATTAAAGATCATCTAAACATTGTCATTAAATACGTTGAAGATAACAACGATGAAAACAAATTTGCGTATTATGAGCATCTAAGGCAACTTCGTGAGTTAATTATTAAAGAAATCACTGTGAAAGGAAGACAACCAAAGATTAGCGGTTTTTTTATAGCAGTAAGTGTGTTAAGTGTGAATAATGAAGGTGTGCCTTAATACTATAATATAGACGGTGTGGCAATTAAATAAAGAGAATTTGTTTCTAGCTCCTATAATGGTAACACTGATATCTTGATAATTTGTTGACTTAAAGTTCACGAGATTATACACAAGTCTACCAAGTTTGATAGTGATCATGTTAGATTTTGTGCTCTGCGATTTTTCAAAGTTAGTAGTGTAGTGTCGTGCCATACAAAAATGTGTGACGTGAAAATTGAGAAACGAATTGTCATCAAATTTCTAGTGAAATCTGGCGAAAAACAGGCCAAAATTTTTCGTAAATTGCAACGTGTGTTCGGTGATGACTGTTTATCAAATCCATGTGTGTACGAATGGGTCTCACGATTTGCATTAAGTCGAGAAACAACGCAAGACGATGCAAGGTCAGGTACCCCTAAAATCGTGCACACTAGGCAAAACGTCGAACGTTTGAGAGTGTTGGTGCGGTCAGATCGACAGCAGTGTTTTACATTGAAGTTCTTAAGCGATTGTGTCATAGAATGTCTCGTGTAAGGCCGGAATTGGCCAAAAATGGTTGAATCCTTCACCATGACAATGCGCCTGCACACACATCATTAAAAGTTCAGCAGTTTTTGACCAGTAGGAACATAACAACGCACCCCCACCCCCCGTACAGCATTGATCTGGCTCCACTGGACTTCTGGCTATTACCAAAGTTGAAGAAACCAATGAAAGGACATCGGTATGAGGATTTGAAGGACATTGAACGTGCCGTAACGTCGGTGTAGAACAGTGTGATTTCTGGAGACTTCCAAAGGTGCTTCCAGAAATGGGAAGAACGCTGGACCAAGTGTGTTAGACTCGGAGGAGATTATTGTGAAGGCATGGGTGCATAAATTATTGTAAATACTTAATAAATGTTTTAAAATTAAAAATTCTCGTTATTTAATTGGTACACCTCGTATATGTATGTAATGATTATAATACAATTATGTACTATTTTTTAGGTTTAATATTGTTAAATATTTGTATTAGATTAAAACATGTATAGTAAAATATCCAATAAAATTTTTTTAAATTTATAATTTACGATTCTTGGTTATTTTGTTTAATCAGGATTTTCATTAATTCGGACAACCTAGAGTTCCAATTAGTGCTGATTAATAAGGTTTTACTGTATTGGTATTGATTGATTTTTATTTTTGTATTGTATAACTTTATGGAGCGCCTTTTACGGCAATACCAATGTACCTTGGCTTTCAAGTTCCTTGGCCCAAAAGGTAGAAATTGGCTATCCAGATAAGCTACAGCTGTAGCAAAGACTAACAACATCCCAAAATTATGGCGAACAGTCAAAGTGATAGCTCTTTTAAAACCCGGCAAACCAGCAAATGAACCAAGGAGTTATAGACCGATTTCACTACTGTACACCGTATATAAATTTTTCGACAGACTCATAATAAATAATATTGGACTTAATAGAATACAACCCATACTGGAAAATTTACTACCCATAGAACAGGTTGGATTCAGGAAAAACTGAGCCTGTTGTGATCAAGTGTTAGCGCTCACAACATACATTGAGAATTGCTTCCGACACAAGGATAAGTCTGGTGTCATCTTTCTTGACTTGTACTCTGCTTACGACATAGTATGGAAAAGAGGCCTGATGCTAAAGTGGTAAAAGGTTATAAGATGCAAAAGCACGCTTCGCTTAATAGAAATCTTGCTGTCTAACAAGAAGTACTCGTACAATGTATTTCTAAATGGCGAAGCCAGTCGATATAAGTACCTACAGAAGGGTCTTCAACAGGGTTCTGTGCTATCACCGATTTTGTTTAACGTGTATTCATCCGATATAGTTAATATAAATTCAAGAAAATTAATTTACGCTGACGACATTGTGATAGTAGCCCAAGCAAAGGATCTCATTATGGCGAAGGGTATATTAAATCAAGACTTTATCAATCTACAATACTATTTCACCAAATGACATCTCACTCTTAATCCGAACAAAACAGTGGCCATCTCATTACACCTTAACAATCGAGAAGTACAAAGAGAACTACAGATAAATATCGGAGAAAGCCCAAAATTTCTGGGAGTGAGGATTAACAGGTCTTTGACTTTTAAAAACATCTGGAGGATGTAAAAAATAAGTTAAAGTCAAGAAATTTTAAAGTTTATGCTAAAAATAAGCTAAAGTCATCTCTAAACTTGCAAGCTCGAATTGGGGTAGCAATGCTAAGGTTTTACGGATATCTGCAATAGCGCTAGTGTACAGTGTGGCCGAATATTGCGCCTTTGTATGAGCAAGAAGCGCACATTGTCAAAAAGTTGACACGGAATTTAACCGTACCATGCGAATTATCACTGGTACAATTAGACCCACTCAAGTACAATGGTTACCGACACTTGCTAATATAGATCCACGAGACTTACGTAGATTGTATCACATTGAAAGAATAATTCAAAAAATTATAAAACATCCTAAGCTCCCTCTACATGACGATTTCACAGTATACCCTCCCAAAAGATTAAAATTAAGACACACGATATGGGACCTGGAACTAATAAAAAATATAATGGTGGAAATCTGTAAAAAACTATGAAAAAACTTTGGTGTACGGAACGTTTCACTGATAGATAACCTTGAACAGACAGTCCTGGGTTTCGAGCTCCCGAGGATACTATGGACAACACTAAACAGAGCAAGAACGGAACAAGAAAAATATAGGCAGTTTAGTTACAACATTCGACAAGGTAACTACGCTCTGAGGATGGACTCTGAAATGAGTCCGAAACGTCAGCCCAAAAATATACACGTGGATAAATCTGATTCCCCTCTGTGAATGCGGAATGCATCAAACGATACGCTATATCGTCAATAAATGCCCACGAACATATTTTGTTGGAGGTCTAGATAAACTGCATAAAGCAGAGGTGAATGCAGTGAAATGGATTTGAGGATCTGGAGTTAAGACTGTAAGCTAGTACTTCAAAAGTTACCAAGTCTACTCGTCTAGTCTTATATAAATTTTTAGCTTAAATCCTATATAGTCATAGTATTAGTTTGTTTGTAGTTATCTTATAGTTTATTAATATCTTTACCATCTGTATTCTAATTGTATCTTATTCTTATAATCCGATAATGTCATAAACAAAATAAAAAATAATAACCAATGTACCACAAAAATAATATTATCGCTGACTCTACCAACAGTCCGCCGAACTACGTGATACAGCAATCAATCATTTTATTATCGTCGCAACGCAACTTGTACAAATGTGTAATATTACTCATCAGCTCGCAATATTAATAATCGTGATACTTGCGCAGTAATAAAAATCTAGAGAAAAGAATGAAAGTAATAAAGATTTGTGAGGATGAGAAAACTTTTTTTTTTATTTGCTTTCAACGACAGTTATTACAGCTCAACAATTACTTAAGATGAACTATATGCAATAAATAAGATAATATATATGAATGATGAGAAAAAAAAAACTATCTACAATAAAAATATGTGACTAAACTAATATAATATAAAGTAACCGATAGTAAATTACAATTAGTATAATGTTAAATTGAATATCCAGCAGCTTTTATAAATTTTAGAATTGTTAGAATTACTTGGGTGGAATGCGAGTTGAGAATGTTATGAGACTCTATTGGAGATATATGGTTAAGAGCTAAAAATTGAGATAATTTCTTACGTGGAGAAACGAGAGCCGGGCAGTCCCACATGATGTGGTTGAAATCACGCTTAACTTTGTCATCATGATGTGTGCAACAAGGGGAGTGGTTCAAGGATAACTTGAAAGCATGCGCTGGTAATAAGTTATGTCCAAATCGGAGACGAGAAAATTGTACGATTTGATGCCTGGATAAAGGTAAATTAAGGAACCATATCTGAGAAGGGATCGTCGGAGTTACATATTTATACCACTTAGCAAAATTTGTAGCTGATGTTGCCCATTTATTTTGCCAAGCTTGATCGTGCTTAGCTCTGAGAGGGGAAAGAAAATCAGTTGCGGGAATTTTAAGAATCGGACACCTTAGGTTTTTATTTGAGCTACCAGCGAGATAGTCCGCATTTCATTTCCAGGTGAGAAAACTTACACCCGTAAAGTCGGTCCCTGTCTGATAATAAGTAAATTACTACCAGACGACCGAAGGACCATAAATGACGGATAGAAAAATTGAATTTATTACCCGGACGACATGAACGTTAACTATTAAGACGTGGGAAGTTAAACAAATTTCTAGTTTCCCAGTGATGTTGATACCACACTCCCCACTGACGACCTTCACCAGAATAATATTCGACTATTAGCTTTCCCTACGTGCGCAATGGACGTAAGTATTGACAGGTATTCCAAGATAATTTTGCCTGATGAGAACGATCAAGTTCTTGTGTGATATCAAGACGTAATATCAACGATAACTACGAAACGAGATTTACAAGAAATATCAAAAGAGAAAAAAATAAAAAATGTGTACGCGAAAAATATGTGACATTTATTATTAACGAAACGATTATAAAAACGGTTCCACGTTGTGCTGAAAGCTGACTAAGTACAACGAGAGAAGGTTGAGAACTGTCAAAATATTTGTGTTTCGACTCCCCTTATATATGGTCGAAACCAGCTATTTTTACATAGTAAAATAAGTTTATGACCATATATGGGCAAGAATATGGGTACAATACAAAAATAAATATATAATAACAAAGATTACTTACAGAATATCGATAGCTTAATTAGGTTCGGTTTTAACTAACTTTTATTACGGGCGTAAACATACTGCCTCCCTTGAGTGCATCCCGCATTCAACATATTGGCAGTGGACAGAGTTTTACGGTAGGTCGTTTGACAAGAGCGGTTGGAGTCTTGATTGTAGCCACCCGGACGGTACCATCTTGTCCTGGATGTAAAGCGAAAATACGGCCGAGGTTCCAGGTCAATGGAGCTGTGGGTTCCCAAATAAGAACCAACATATGCATTGTCAGGTTTGCTTATTTGGTTAACCATTTTGATCGACGTTAGAGTGTTTGCATGTATTCGTTTTGCCAGCGTTTCCAGAAGTGCAAATGGAGTTCCTTTATAAGTCTCCAGCGTTGGTAACGGGAAATTGGCCTTGTGTCCAAGTCCGGGTCGACGTTTGCTGTGCTAGGTATGAGTGTCAAAAAATGATTGGGCGTTAGGGGCTTGAAGTCACATGGGTCCGGACTGAGAGCACCTAACGGTCGTGAATTAAGGGTTGCTTCGATCCGTGTAAGTAGTGTAGTAAGTTCCTCGTATTTGAGTAGATGAAGTCCTATGGTTCGAGAAATTAATATTTTAACTGACTTCACTCCAGCCTTCCAGAGACTACCAAAGTGCGGAGCTGATGGCGGATTGAAGTGCCAGCTAATATTGCGTGCTGTGAGGTAGGTTCGACACTTTTCTTGATATTTAGCAGACTGCGTGAATTGATCAACGGCTTGGAATAATTTGGATGCACCCACGAATTTGGTGCCACAATCACTGTGGATTTGTGCTATTGGGCCTCAACGTGAGATGAACCGACAAAAAGCCATCAAAAACGTTTCTGTGGACAAATCAGAGGCGAGTTCCAAATGTAGTGCCTTTGTGGTTATGCAAACAAAAACACAAATATATGCTTAGCCTGATACAGTGCTGCGTGTTGTTGTCGTTTTCAACGCGATGGGACCGGCGTAGTCGACTCCTGTTGCAGTAAACGGTTTTACTTGTTGCAATCGGAATTTGGGTAAATTTCCCATTATGGGCTGGACTCTCTTTGGACGACTTCGATAGCAAGCAATGCAGTGACGAAGTCTAGTTTTAATTGCCTGACGATCGGCGATAATCCAATATTGCTGCTGAGTGATGGATTGCAGTGTTGTAACTCCAGGATGTGTGTGCTGACGGTGGACATATCGATGAATAAGTCAGTAAACCGGTGTATCCGTGGCAGAAAACTCGGGTGTTTTTGTTCATATGGAATATCTGCATGGATCAGACGACCTCCCACTCGCAATATTCCGCGGTTATCCACAAATGAGTTAAGGCTGCGTAGCTTGCTTACGCCCTTGTGGTTTGGATTACGAAGTCGAGTAAGTTCGTCAGCAAATGTTTGTTTTTGCACAGCGAGTATGATAACTGCCAGCATGTGACTTAGTTCAGTAGGCAACGGGTTGATGATATGAGGTTTGACTTTCATAAAAATTCTGTTACAATATGAGACGATGCGAATGAGTTTTTGTAACGATGAGATGCGATCAAATAGGTATCAAAGAGATTTCCAGTTAGGATTATCATGAGAGTGATGGGTCGTACTTCGAGATCTGTCATACCATTTGATGTGGTCGGTGGCCATGTTCGTTCATCCTGAGACAGAAAAGCGGGTCCGGTCCACCACATTGGATGTTGTATGATCTCCGAAGAGTAGAATTCACGAGACGCGTAGTCTACTGGGTTGTCCTCGGTTGGGACATACCGCCAGAGAGATGGTGGTGTGAGGCTCTGGATTGTACTGGTGCTGTTGGCAATTAACGTGGCCTAGCGATGTGGAGACGATTGTATCCAGGCAAGAGTGGTAGTCGAATCCGTCCAGGCGAGCATAGCGTTAATGGAGAGTAGAGGCTTTAGTAGTTCGTGCACATAATGTAACAGCTTAGCTGCCAGCACTGCACCACATAACTCTAGACGTGGAATCGTCACTCTTTTTAAAGGAGCCACCATGGATTTTGCGGTGACGAGGCTGCACTTGGATCCGTTTCCATGAATTCAGCGTAGATATAAAGCGGCAGCATAACCCTTTTCGGAGGTTAGGTTAGGTTAGAAACGTTGTCTGAGAACGAATGGATTTCATACGTTGCTTCTTCAGCCATCGTGATGCGACGTGGAATCTTCAATTGTTGTATGCAATCGCGTTCACTTTGGTACCGATGCCATATTTTCATCACCTGCTCGAGAATGGGATCATCCCAGCCGATTCCTGATGACTATAATAACTGGATCATGTGTTTAGCTAAAACGGTGATGGGCGAAAGAAAACCTAACGGATCAAAAATTCGTGTTAGATCTGACAAGATAGATCGTTTTGATGCTTTTAAGGTTTGACTTTGACAAGCATAAGAAAAATGGTCTTGTTTTGGGTTCCACTGCATTCCGAGTATCTTAAGTCCCTGCGTCTACGTCGTCACCAAACAGTACAGCGGGAAACATAGAACAATCACTGGCGGTTACGGACTGGATGATGCTGAGAGAATTACTAGCCCATTTTCGAAGATGAAATTGTCCTTGCGCGCATAAAGCGATCAACTGGTTTTGACAGGCTAGCGCTTCTTCATCTGATCCGGTTCCTGTCTGGATGTCGTCTACAAACGTATCATGCATGAGCACCTTAGCAGCGACTGGGAACGCGCGTTCTTCGAGCTTCGCTAAGTATTGTAGTGTGCGTAATGCTTGGTAGGGAGCACACGAGATACCATATGTAACGGTGTATAGGCGGTATTTCTCAATTGGTGAGTCTTGGTCGAAACGCCACAGGATTCGAAAGTAATCCCGGTCAGTTTAATGAATCTCGATTTGTCGGTACATTTGTTTAATGTCAGCTGTGAACAGAATTTTGTGGACTCGTGCGCGATTCAAAATTGACGGTAAATCTTGTTGTAATCTTCGCCTTGTATACATGCTGGTATTTAGTGACTGTTGCGTTGAGGTTTTGGCAGATGCATCGAAGACCACTCGAAGCTTTGTGGTTTGACTCTCTGGTCTCAGAATACAATAATGAGGAGCGTAATAACAATAAGGTGTTGGTTTTTCCTTTGGAGGTTCCATATGTTTAATTTCTAAATATTCCCGCATAAAATCTACATATTGGTTTTTGAGGACTGGATCCCGTGACAACCGATGTTCCAAGTAATGAAACCGTTTTAATACACCGCTTCTGAAGTCTCCAAGTATTGGACGGAAATATTTAAATGGCAATGGTACATTTAACCGTCCGGACGGTAGTCGCTTTGCGGACACCGTAAAGATTTCTTTGGCTTTACTTTCATCAGGACTGAGAGGTTGAACATGTGGTAATTCTTCTATTTCTCAAAATTTGGTCAGTGTCTATTCTAATGACGTTTCCGCAGTGATTAATAATGATGTAACTGAATTACTTTCCATTGGTGTGACTGACCCCATCAGTATCCATCCAAATACGGTACTAAAGGCGGTCGGTTGTGATGGTTCACCTGCAATGCGGGTACCGGTAAGAATAGTCGGTGCGATATCGGCTCCTAGAAGGATGTCAATCGGACCTGGCATGTAGAAAGTCGGATCACCTAACTCTAGATTGGTTAAGTGAGGTCACGATGTTGATTGAATAGTAGCTTGAGGTGTGTTATTTGTGATCTTCGACACAATATGAACATCGAGAGGAACAGATGGTTCTGATTTCCCTACTGGTGACATTGCAATTGATGTTACGCCTGATACGACATTAACCGATGTTCTTGAGAAAGCACTGATTTGAGTTGCACAACATCGACGGATTAATGATAGCCGGTCTGAGCACTGCTTTGTAATAAAGCTGACCTGCGATCCAGTGTCCAAGAGTACTCACAGTGTATGGCGTTGGTTGTCGATTGAGGTAACATTGACAAGTAAGGTGGATAGGAGGATAAGTTGAGATTTTTTTGTAACAACAAGCATCATAGTTGCTGGTGGCATACTTTCTTTTGTTGTTGTACTGGCCAGGAAATGTAATGGCGTATGATGAGGTTTCTTACATGATTGGCATGTATACTTTGAGGGACATAATGCCGATGTATGACCTATTCCCAAACAATTGATGCACAACTTAAGCGACTTTGCTGTTTGGAAACGTTCACTTGGGTTATGGTTCACAAAAGTTGAGCACTTTCTTATCGAATGAGCTTGTTTACATAATTGACAGGTTGAACTTGACGTGGATTTGGTAGTTGCAACGAGTACTTGAGAAGATTGTGAAGAACGAGACCATTTTGACGGTTGTGGTTTAACTTTAGATTTCATTGAGTCGGCTTTGCCCGGAATTACAGTAGAATAATGTCCCGAACGAGCTTCGGCCGCCCGTACGTGACTTCGTAAAAGTCAATAAATTCGCTGAGTTGTGGTTGGTGTCTGTCACCAAGAACTAATTCCCATCGAGAACGGAGTTCATAATCTAAATGTTGTTCAAAAATATGAACCACTACTGGACTCCAATGACGAGTAGATAGATTTAGATTGTCCAAAGCTGCTGTGTGTTCCAGAATTGAATAGATCAGCAATTTGATCTACATAGCGTTAGTAAATGAGGCGGTGTCTGAGGCAAGGAGAGCTTGTAAATGAACTCTCGCTAAATCTCTCTTATTTCCGTAACGAGCTCGCAATAGTTCCTACGCACTAAGGTAATTTGCGGCGGTTAACGGAAGATGAACGACGATTGCCTTCGCGTCATCTTCGAGAGACGTTTTTAGGAACTCAAATCTCTCTACGTCGGGATGATCAGAAACATGTGACATTATAGAGTTAAAAAGGTTATAGAATCCTTACCACTCGGTGACGTTGCCAGAGAAGGTCGGAAACTTTCGTGTTGGCAGTTGGTAATGAGATACGTTTCCAGTACGTGTGGTCTGATTTAACGTTGACGATAGTGATTGATCTAAGGCAGGCGACAACGAGAATTTGTGAACGTTTGCAAAGGCGGCGAGTTCGTAGTACAGTCCGTCGAACTTGGCAAAGAGTGCCAGGCTATCCCTGTGTTGTTCACATCAGCTGGAGCTGTCCCTTGAATGAAAGCTTGCTCCATGCATTGTAAAATTTCTTCGACCTTTCGATGGATCTCGTTGAGATCCCGAAGCATTTGCTCAATTTTTGCGCGTTTCCCAACATTCTGTGAATTAGCCATATGCTCACCCGCGGCTGCGACAAAAGATGTGATTTGGTCGGTACCACGGATTATGCGGGCCTTAGCCTAAACGTATCGCACGGAGATGGTAAGAGACATCCTTGTATGCTTTTTAATTCGACGGGCTGAAGGATACAAGATGTGTACAAAGACGAATAAAACAATGAACCAGCGCAGTAGAAAGTAGAATAGAATCGAAACGATGAAATTGTATCCGATAGACGACAGAAGACGATAGATGTAAATACGATGTAGATTTTGATGTAGAAGATGGACAGTGTGACTCGGTCATGGTTTGTTTGTTGTAGAATCCGGCCCGAAGGACCAAAAATGTCTGATAATAAGTAAATTACTACCAGACGACCGAAGGACCATAAATGACGGATAGAAAAATTGAATTTATTACCCGGACGACATGAACGTTAACTATTAAGACGTGGGAAGTTAAACAAATTTCTAGTTTCCCAGTGATGTTGATACCACACTCCCCACTGACGACCTTCACCAGAATAATATCCGACTATTAGCTTTCCCTGCGTGAGCAATGAACGTAAGTATTGACAGGTATTCCAAGATAATTCTGCCTGATGAGGACGATCAAGTTCTTGTGTGATATCAAGACGTAATATCATCGATCATTACGAAACGAGATTTACAAGAAATATCAAAAGAGAAAAAAATAAACAATGTGTACGCGAAAAATATGTGACATTTATTATTAACGAAACGATTATAAAAATGGTTCCTCGTTGTGCTAAAAGCTGACTAAGTCTGCCCTGGGTGGGTCTTGGAACAGCGTCGAAGCACAACGAGAAAAGGTTGAGAACTGTCAAAATATTTGTGTTTCGACTCCCCTTATATCGTAAGGGGAGTCGACCCTAATGGTCGACCCTAATGGTCGAGACCATTTTTTTTTACATAGTAAATTAAATTTATGCCCATATATGGGCAAAAATATGGGTACAATACAAAAATAAATATATAATAACAAAGATTATTTACAGAATATCGATAGCTTAATTAGGTTCGGTTTTAACTAACTTTTATTACGGGCGTAAACAATCCCTTCAAATAAAAAATTGCTATATCTTTAAAATTATTGAGTTGCGAATTTAGAAACCATCGTTGCAAACAGTTACAAAGAGTTGAAAATATTGGCACATGTTTGAAGTCGATAGGACAATGTAGTGGGACCAACTTCACGGACGTACACACATAGAAATCTATTTTTGATTTAACTTTTACAGAAATTATTGAACAACTAAATATCAATTTATGTGTTTTGGGCAGTTAAAATAACATCAATGTGTAACCGAATTAACTAAATAATTCAACATGACTTAATGTTAAAATAGTAAAGAAGTACGAGAGTTAATTTGGCTTGTAAAATCATGTCGAAAAAGATAATGTTGGTTTATTGATTTACATGTAGTTAAAACAAGATCTATTTACAGTCGATTTGAAAAAAATGTTTGAAATTGTGCGTATGTCTAAAACAATATAAAATACAGTAGTTACATTTACTCTAACTTGGTATTGAATTAGTAAAAAAGTTATTTAAATGTATAATTATTGTTAAAAAATAACACCAATGTATTGTTAAATGAAGATACAATGACGTCGGGGATCGATGTTGGGAATCTAACGAATCTTAATTTAACCATTATGTTGATGCTTTTGTTTGAAAGTGTTGTGAATTGTATGCTGTTACACAATGGAAAATTATCAGGTAAATGTAATGTTAAATTGAGAACAAATACCTAATGTTATACAAAATGCTAGAGTAATCAAGAATTGTTTGACATTTCTTATAATTGTCAAAGTGTGCCCGTACCTCAATCGTTTCTATCGTCTCAACCATCCAAGGAGAGAAAACCGATTGAGTGGTCAATTGAAGTAAGTTATACAAATTGTTTGTTATTTATCTTGAGTGTTTTTATTTAAACCTACTTAATATAGGTATACTAGTATGCGTAATACATAGTATTCATAATTATTGTTAACAGTTGGTTTGGAATCAGTGGCGCATCGGGGGACACGGTAAGAGCCTGCACGTGGCATTCCCTGCATCGCAATTTATGACTCCATACCAGGAAAAATATCGCGAACTAATCTTACCAACACCGGTGCTAGAATGCCTAGGCATTCAAAATCGAAAAGGCCTTGTTTAGGGCTACCTTTGCCAGCAATTAATGTGATAACACAAAATATTGGAGGCTTTTCTGCGAGTAAAGGTGAGCTTCTTGCCTCACTTTATATGTCACAGAGGTGCGACGTATTATGTATCCAAGAAACGCACCACGATGAGACCAGTGTTAGGCCAAAAATAACGGGAATGAAACTAATCATTGAATTAACACATTCGAAATATGGAAGTACAATATATACTAAACCAGAACTGGTGGTTGAAAGCGCATCATATAGTCATAGCAGTCAGATTGAGATACTAACTATTGAGGTACGTAATTGTACAATTACTTCGGTGTACAAACCACTAAACATTGCGTTCGCCTTTGAAAAACCAGATAATTTTGACAACTGTGATACAAAGGTAGTTTTGGGCGATTTCAACAGTCATAGTGTCACGTGGGGATACCAGGAAACGGATCAAAATGGAGAAAACGTTGAATCATGGGCTGAGGCTTAAGGCCTGTCTCTATTTCACGACCCAAAACTTCCCTCATCCTTCAATAGTGGTCGGTGGAAGAAAAGTTACAACCCAGACCTAATCTTCGTAAGCGATAAAATAGCCCCTCAAGCCATAAAGAACGTATGTAACTCCATACCAAATACCCAACACCGAGGCTTGATATTAAGTGTCACAGAATTAATTTTAGGAAAGCTAAGTGGAAAGACTATAGGGAAACTCTAGCTAAGGAAATATTTAACATAGACTCAAAGCCAGAAAACTATGAGAAATTTGTAGAAAAAGTCAAGAAAACCTCAAGACTACATATTCCACGGGGATGTAGAGAACAATACATAAACGGAATGACTGAAGAAACCTGCGAAATAAATAACAAATATGGAAAATCATTCACTATAGACCCATTTAGTGAAGAAACAGTAACGCTAGAAGAAACCCTGATTAACCACCTATGTAAAGATAGAAACGACAGATGGCATGAAATCATTGAGAATACAGACATGACCAAAAATAGCAAAAAAGCATGGCGACTCATCAAGAAGCTAAATGAGGACCCGGTTACACACACCAACGATATAAACGTAATAGCTAATCAAGTAGCCACACAGCTACTCTTAAACGGTAAACCAGGGATAAAAATCAAAAGAGAAAAACTCATTAGAATCCGAGACATTGAGCAAAATAATTTCCAGTTTGACTTTACTCTTGACGAACTAAATGAGAGCCTGAAGGAGATGAAAAACGGAAAGGCACCCGGGAAGAATGAAATTATGACAGAACAAATAAAATAATTCAGTATAGAATCTAAACAATGGTTACTAACCTTCCTTAAACTCATGCCGCGACAAAGCCTTAGCACTCAAAATGTGGAGAAAGGTAAAAGTGGTTGCACTGCCCAAACCAGGTAAAGATTACAAAAACCCAAAAAATTACTGACAGATATCTTTGCTATGTCATACCTTCAAACTGTATGAACGTATGATCATGAATCGTATCAAGTGCCAAGTCGAAAGAAAACTTATTCCTGAGTAAGCTGGTTTTAGGCTAGGCAAATGCTATACAGGACAGGTGTTAAACCTGTGCCAACATATAGAGGACGGCTACGAGAACAAAAAAGTAACAGGAGTAGTTATTGTAGACCTATCCGCAGCGTACGATACGGTGAACCATAATCTCCTACTTAAGACGATATAAGAATGCACAAATGACTGGCACCTTGTCCGAATAATATCCTCTATGCTACACAACCGACGTTCTACAGTCACGCTAAATAACAAATGGAGCAAATGGTGAAACCAGCGAAATGGCTTACCCCAAGGTAGTGTATTAGCGGCTATGTTATTTAACATATACACGATACGATCAACTCATCATGAAAGAAACAAAACATTTCTTATATGCAGACGACTTGGTCCTAGCAGCGCAAGACATAACCTTCCAAATAGTCGAACATAAACTTACGAGATCACTTCAAGAATTAACAAATTATTACATAAAAACCAACTAAGATCCAATCCAGATAAGACACAGGTATGCAGCTTCCACCTCCGAAACCGCGAGGCAAAAAGAGAACTAAAAGTTGAATGGCTTGGAAAACCATTAGGAAATACAGAACATCCAGTTTACCAGGGGTCACACTGGACAGAACTCTCACATTCAAAGAGCAGTGTAAGAAAACTAAAATGAAAGTTGAAACAAGAAATAACCTAATACAGAAACTAGCAGGTAGCAAGTGGGGTGCAACTTCAAACACGATCCGTACTACTGGATTAGCACTTTGTTTCTCCGCTGGTGAATATGCTAGCCCAGTATGGAACCAACCTAAACATACAAAACATGTTGACACGGCCCTCAATGAGACCTGTAGGGTAATAACCGGATACCTTAAACCAACGCCACTTTGATATATATATCCATTAGCAGGGATAGATCCACCAGGAATACGTAGATATGTGGCCACATGCATAAAGAGAACCAAACAAACAATAGACCAAAGACACCCTATGTATGGTTACTCGAGCCCCCAAAGGAGACTTAAATCTCGAAGAAGCTTTATTGCCAATTCAACCACGATCCAAGATCCACCGGAACAACACAGAATACGAAAATGGAGAGAAGAGCTACAATGTGAAAACCTGTCCCGCCTGCTGAGCATTTACCATGTGAAGGAAACCAACCATGGATTATATGGAAAACGTTAAACAGGTTAAGAACTGGAGTAGCTAAAACAAAAGCAAACATGATGAAATGGGGATACCAGAAAAAACCGGACATACTATGCGAATGTGGCGAAGACCAATCAGATAACCACTTATTGCAGTGCACTCTAGCCCCACCAGGATGCATGGCCGACGACTTGGCTTTAGCCAACGAAAAAGCAATAGCAATTGCCACTCACTGGCTAAAACAAAATATCTAAACATTTATTTTATATTTTATATTCATATTTTAACATACATATTTTTAGATTACTTTATGTAATTACTAATGTAATAACATATAGCCCCAGCACCGGACACAATAAGAAGAGTGGCGGATCTATAGGTCATGTAAGAGGAGGGCGAATTTAAAAAAAAAATTATTAAGTACTTTAAAAGAGTAACAGAATTTAATTTTTACTTATATTTTTCCATTTATCAAGACTATATAATTATACTTATAGCTATCATTTAAATTTTAATACACCTATATATGTATTTTTCAAAATTTTTGTTTTTACATGCAGGAATACAAGAAAAGCACGACCCAAGGGGGGGTGATCGCCCTATCGCACCCCCTCAAATACGCCATTGTTTGGAATAGATTTTGTAAGGGGTCTTATTATAAAATACAGGTATATTAAATTGTGGCATAAATCTAATTTAAAAATGTATATTTTTTTTATGCTTGTTGAATTTAAAAATTAGCTGCTCAAACATCTATACTTTCCAATAATCACACATCAGATTATTATCTCATATTAAATAATTATTATTATTTTTAATATAATTAAAGGGTAGGTATTGAGTTTCGAAATACATCTTAAGGACACACATTTAATATGTTGACCTTGTAATGAAATTATTATTTCAAATAGGTATTTAGTTATTACTAGTAGTTATAAATAAATAGTGGTCAATAGCCAATATAATAATATAATAACCAATAAGTAGAGTTATTAGGCCATAAAAAACTTTTTATTGATTGGAAACAACAGTTTATAAATCTGTTAATTTTCTCATGGAAAAGGGAAATTTTTGGAAAATTTTTTTAAAAAAAATTATCAAATTTAATGATAAATAAGAAGCTAACTTGAAAAAAAATTTTTTTAGATTTTATGTTTATTCACCTAACTTATATTTTTCTATATGTATTTTAGACGTTGCTGAATTTATTACACACTACCAATGATGGTAGGTGTGTTTTAGCCGACAGTAAGATTAATGATGGTTACTTATGCGACGACAGTCAAAATACTTTAACTAAGTTTATTATAAATCATTTATTCCAAGAACAATACAGGTAACTAAATCATTGATATAAATATTGGTTTATATAACTTGTTTTATTAATAAAATCTATTTATTTTAATACAAAAGTGCGAAAATAATTATTTTTGCATCCACCGTAAAAAAAGGTTTGTATTATAATAAATAAGTTTTTAAGGTGTGTACAAAAATAATTATTTTTGCACTTATCTTGCCTAATTTCAACCATTGTTTGGAAAAATACTTATCTAAATATAAATTTTTCTTAAATATTTATGGAGGAAGCGATTTTTACTTTCGTAAAATAGCAGATTTAATTGTAAAGATTTTTCTAAAAGAAGAAAAAGTATTATACATTATGTACAATAGTATATTATCATTATATGGTGTACATTTTTAAGAATAAATTTTTTGAAATATTTTTTTCATTTAACAATAGTTTTCAAAATAATCCAACTAGAAAAATATATTTTATAAAATTGTTTTTTTATTTAAATTGTATTTTATTTAGTATATTTTTTTATAGATTATTTACTTCATACCAGCTAGGCATGAAGGTCCTAGTCAAACGCATAGCAAAGGCAAACTTGTGCAAATGTGGAAGAATGTGTCCGGGAAATTAAGAAGTTTTGGGGTAATAGATTATGAGCGTGTGAAAAACGAAGTTACATTTCCTACACAATCTTTTCCTGGTAATAATAAATAATAGTTTAGGTCATTATAAATTTTCTATTTCGATTCTTTTTTGTATAGAAAGTATTGAACTTTCCAAACTATGGCTGAAAAATGAAGGTTTATCTGCACCATTTGATTTCTTACTTAATTGATAAATGGAAATTAACATATCAAATCCGTAAAACTGATGTTCTGAGTTCCTGTCGTAATTTATTAGCTATATTTGAAGCGTGGCCATTAATTCAAAGTCCTAATGGATATTTACTAGTGAGAATTCATACAACTATATTCTTATCTTTGTTTCACTGTATTCATTTTAATATCATTAAAACTTAGGTTAATGAAGATTTCAAAACTGGCTATCCAGAAACATATCAGCTTTTTGAAAATTAAGATACATTTTATCATGCCTGGTCTAACTTTACTCAAGTTTTAGTAACTTTAAGAAGGGGATCGATTAAGGATAAAAATGCCCGTTCCATGCTAGCACAGTTAGATAGTTCTGAAGTCATTGGAGGTAAGAATGTTAATAAAATAATTATAATACTTTTGATAAAATAATATGTATTATTATAGTATAATCTTTCATGGTAAAATTAGTATTTTAGATTTAAAAGTAGCTGAAATCATAAAATTATTACTGCTATATTACTTCATAGCAATTAAAACGCATATTAAAAGTTCAACTAATGGTTATAATTGGAAATTTTCATTACAAAAATCTGTTGCTGGTTTAACTTGCCATGTTAAAGTAAATATAATTTAGTATACATTATTATCACCTGATTTTTGTTAAACGGATGAATATTGTATTTAAAAATTAATTATTATATTATTATATTAATATATAATATACTTAATATAATATTGTGATCAAAAGTACCATGTTTCCAAGGAAGGACATTTATAAATATACCTGGATATCCCCCGATGGAAAATATAAGAACCAGATAGACCAGGTACTAATTAATAACAGGTTCAAGAATGGTGTCCGGAATATAAAGACTTTACGAGGATCTGATTTGGACTCGGACCACCTACTCATCGGAATATGGATGAGAGTAAAATTTAAAAAACTTAAAAAACGACGTGTGGTAAATGCAGGATGGTTTGATATTGACAAACTGGAAGACCAATCTATAATCAGCGAATTTAGTTACAAAATTAAGGAAATTTTACAAGAGGAGGAAGTAATAGCCGACGCAGATGTGGATAAGAACTGGGTCCAAATAAGAAGATTCATTAATAGTGTAGCGACAACGATATTAGGAAAGAAAATTTCAAAAACCAAACCTTGGTTCAACAAAATCTGCGAAGAAGCTATTGAGAGAAGAAATATGACAAGAAACAATTGGTTAAACGACACAAATAATGAAACCTTATTCAACAGGTACAAAATCTGTCAAAGAGAAACGAGTAACATACTGAGATGTGAGAAAAGGAAATACCTAAGAGACATGATGGATAAAGCAGAGCTCGACTATAAAGCGCATAAAACTAGGGACATGTACAAGCAGATAAATCGCCTTGCGGGAGGGAATAAAAAGAAAGAGAGATTCTTAAAAGATGATGACGGGTCACTAGTAACCTCGAGCGAGGAGATAGCCAAAAGATGGAGTGAGTACTTTGATGAGCTATTAAATTGTGTCGAACCGGAAGAAGCCTTCAGTTTTGACCTAGGAACCTGGAATAAACAAGAATGTCCAGAACCAACTATGGAAGAGATAAAGCTTCAGGTAAAATGGCTTAAAAATCACAAAGCACCGGGTGAGGATGAAATTCAAGCCGAACTACTAAAAAATGGCGGAGAGGAACTGCTAGTGAAGCTATGGAAACTGGTATGTCAGATCTGGAATTCCCAAAAAATACCAGAAGAATGGAAAATAGCGATGATATGCCCAATCCATAAGAAAGGAAGCATGCAAGATTGTAATAATTACCGAGACATAGCTCTGCTAAATGTGACATATAAAGTACTCTCTAACTGCATCCAATCGAGAATAAAAGAATCTTCGGAGAACATTATCGACGACTATCAGGGAGGTTTTAGGCCTGGAAGATCCACAACGGACAATATATTTATTCTTCGGCAGATATTCCAAAAGACTTGGAAATTCGATAAAGAAATCCATGTTCTTTTCATTGATTTCAGGAAGGCATATGACAGTATTCACCGAAAGAGTTTAATTAGCATTACGAGAGAATTTAACTTCCAACAAAAATTGATAAACTTAGTGGAGATGTGTATTTTGGAGACATTTATTAAAGTCAAAATAGGAAGTAGTCAAACGGAGCCAATATCAGTAAAGTCAGTCTTGAGACAGGGAGACTCTATGTCGCCGGTATTATTTAATATAGTATTAGAGAAAGTCATTAGAGCAATGAACATTGGACCCGACGAAGGAATGAAACTGCAGAATTCCTCAATAGGCTTATTGGGGTACGCGGACGATGTAGTTCTAATGGAAGAATTACCGAATCCACTGAAACCACTGTTCGACCGTCTACAAAGAATGGCGTCGAAAGTGGGACTACAGATAAACGAACCCAAAACAGAGTACATGGTCGTTGGCAAACGAGAAACTACGGGTGTGTACCCATCCTTGAATATAGGAAACTATGTTTTCAACAGAGCCCAACAGTTTAAATACTTAGGGTCAGTTATAACTGAAAAGAATGAGATAGCCAAGGAAATTTCAGCAAGGATACTAGCGGGCAACAGAGCCTTCTATGGACTGGTAAAACTACTACGATCTAGATTTCTATCAAGAGAGCTTAAGGTACAGCTATATACGACATTATTGCGCCCAGTTATAACATATGGAGCGGAAACGTGGCCACTAAGAAAAGAAGATGAAAGAAATCTGATAGTATGGGAGAGAAAAATATTAAGGAAAATTTATGGTCCGATGAAAGATAGCAATAGCAATGAATGGAGGATAAGAACAAACAACGAGCTAGAACTACTCTTCCAAAAGCCGAATATATTGGAGACAATAAGGAATAAAAGACTAAAGTGGGCCGGACATGCTTGGCATAGTCAGAATCCTTTACTACGTATAGTATTAGAAAAGGATCCAGTGGGGAAGAGGCCTTTGGAAAGACCCCGCAAGAGATGGGAAGATTTGGTTAAGAAGGATGTATACGCCTTAGGAGGAGGTTCAGACTGGAAGGAACGAACATCCGACAGAGATGGTTGAAGGAAGGGTTGTTTGACGGGATGGTCCAGCGGCCGCTTGCCCGAAGAAGAAGAAGAAGAAGAAGATGATAATAATATATAATATTATATTATTATATTAACATTCATATTAATGGTAAATCCAAAATCCTCCTCCTACATGTATGCTGTTACCAAATTAAATAATTAAATTTATTTTTATAGGATCTTATTGAGCTAAATGAAGAATTTCAAAAAAGATATACAAAGTATAGCCAGTTTGGAGCAACTATTCAGCCATACATAATTTTGGTTGGACAAGATCTAAATTATATTCACACATCTTATGTCAGACTAAATGAACAACTGTGGTCATTTGATTGTCCATTTAAATCAGTTGATGCTTGTTTTAAATCGTATTTTGCATTGCATTGTGCATATCCTAAAAAATGCTATGACATATGGATGCTTATTCAATTGCATGTATATAAATTAAGAACTGAATTTGATAAGCCTACTGTTGTTGTATCATCTATTCTGTCTAAATTTACTAATTTACAACTTTAAAACATTTTCAAAATGTTTAATTGTTTCTTGTGCACAGAAAACACATTTTCTACTATCCATCATTATATATGGCATTTAAAAGTTTTTGATGATTTAGGGTCCCAGTCTATGTTTACGTGTAAACAACCAAATTGTTTTAGAGACTTTCTAGGATTAGAAAAATTTAGGCAACATTTAAAAAAAAATCATATGCTAGATAGTTCAAATAAAAATATTCAGTGAAATGTAAATATTGACTATTTTTTAACTGATAAATTTATAATAAATGAATTGACCAAAATGCAGTCAAATCTACTACTGATAATAGAGAAACTTTTAATCAACAGCTTAATTGTGAAGGAAATATAACTTTTAAAGAAGTTGTAACAAGTAATATCCTAAAATTTATTTCTGAATTGTATTTAAAACCAAATTTAACGAGTTCATTGATACAAAATATTATTGAAAAAGTTAGTCAATTATTTTCAAATTATATTATATTAATTTAAAAAATACTATTTTGCCGCTTTTGACTAGTCATACTGAAAAATCTAAAATAAATAACTTATTTATAGTTCTTGAAAATGCATTTGTGGATTTTAAAAATGAACATTTAAGAATTAAGTACTTTGAAACTAATAATCTCTTTTTTATGCCTAAAACAGTTGTAGTTGAATATAGAAAAGAAAAAAAAAAATTTCCGGAGTAGAGAGATTGATAATGGTACCTATTCAAGCACACTTGCTCTCACTAAAGACTAATTTAAAAACTTTTTTTGAACTTCCCAGTATATATGAAGTTGCCCTAAAGTATGCTTATGAATCTATTAATAAAACAACTATATTAACTTCTTTCTTAAATGGTGCTACTTGGAAAAGGATTAGATCTTTATTTAGTAATAAAACTGTTTTTCCATTATTTCTTTATTATGATGATTGTGAAATGGATAACCCCTTAGGGTCACATTCAGGAATACTGAAAATGGGTTGTGTTTATTATTCAGTACCAGCCTTACCTCCCGTATACCTATCAACATTAGAGAATATTTTCATAGCATATTTATTTCATTCAGATGATAGAGGAACTTTTACAATAAATAATCACAAAATGTATAGAACTCTTATTGACGAGTTAATTGATTTAGAGACAAATGGAATCTCAGTTACTGTAAATTCTGAAATCCGTCAAATTTATTTTGCCCTTGATTTAGTCCTAGGTGACAATTTAGGACTTAATTCAATTTTGGGTTTTGTTGAGAGCTTTTCTTCTAATTTCTATTATCGTACTCAAGATTTTTAAAATATGAACTCCAGGTTATGATCAATGAATGCACCGAAACATTAAGAAATGAAATAAATTACGCTTCTGATATCAGTATTGATAATTATTCTCTAACAGGATTAAAAGTAATTTGTATTTTTAACGAGCTTCCTAGCTATCATGTTGCAAGAAATGTGGTATGTGATATCATGCATGATTTAATAGAAGGGGTTGCCAGATATGATATGGCTCTTATTGTAAAAAATCTTATTGATTTAAAATTCTTCTCGCTTGAGATTTTAAATAATAGATTAGAACTTTTTGATTATGGAGTCACTGAAATTAAAAACACTCCTCCAAAAAGAAATACAACTTATTTAACAAATGGTTCTATTATTATGTCAGCATCTGAAATGCTGTGCCTAGTAAGATATTTTGGTCTCATAATAGGGAATTTAGTGCCCAGGAAAAATGAAATTTGGCGTTTATATACTTTTTTACACAAAATAATAGATTTATGCTTTTTTATATATTTGCAACCTGAGTGTCATATTTATTTAAATAAGTAAGTTTCTGAACATACCCACTATACATGTCAATATCAAAATCTACTCTTAAACCTAAGTATCATTTTTTATTACATTATGGCCAGCTACTGCTTAAAAATGGACCACTTATTCTAACATCTAGTATAAGATTTGAGGCAAAACATAAAACTATTAAAGCAATTAATATTAATAAACATTATCTCACAAAATATAATTGCAAATGATTAATTGTTTTTTATCTTGCACAGGTTTAGAATCTGATTTTAAGTGTAACTCAGTTCTTATGAGATCCTATCAAATATATTATTTAATAAACCAAAAGAATTTGAATGTGATTTATTTTCTCCATTTTGGTTGGAATATAAAGATGTAAAATACAAAGAAGGTATGCTACTAGTTTTAGAAGTCATTTCCGGGGAATGTTTATTTGGAGAAATACATCATATATTAATAAATAATACGATAATTCCTTATTTTGCTGTTAGACCTTTATTGACTGTTGGATTTGATCCACATGTTAGAGCATATGAAGTAGATAATAAAAAAATGAACTCCCAATTTTTTGTATATTGTGTGACTGATTTACCTGATACAACACCCACAGTACCTAGAATTTTAAATAATGGAAAACTGTTTGTCACTTTGAGGTCTATGATATAGACTTTAAAATAATGTATTCCTACATACCTAAAAATAATAATAAATAATGTATTATTTGTTGAAATTATGTAAAATTTGTTATGTATGTATTTAAATAAAAAATATTTTGATTTTTATATGATTGTGTATTTTATTTCTAGAACTAGTTAGTGTCATTTTGCTATCTATAGTTTATTTAATTCTGACATGAGTAGTATTTACATAGATTAAAATAAATACTACACAAAAATGAAAACTAAAAGAACATCTACTGATGTCAAATCAACTACAAGTAAAGCTAGTTTGATAACATGTATAGTCTAAATAACAATTATTTATAAATTAAAAATGAACATTTGTAATCTCACATTAACAATTACTGGTGCTCAGTCAACAATAAATGTGTGTGTATTTGAAAGTAATTTTTATTCATATTAACTAATGTTTGTTTTCATTTTAACACCTTTTAGTTTGTTATCTCAAATAAAGTACTGAGTTATATTAACATAAGTAGATAATGATTTAACATGTTGTAAGTGCCGAATTTACTTAACTAAGTTTAAATTTTTTTAATAGTAATTCAACCCCAAGCCTACTCTAGCTGGAAATCCACACTCAAATGTGTTTAATAATAACACGTTTAGTTGTCAAGTTAACACCAGATTTCTATGTGTGTATAATATTATAGTTTAATAGATGTACAAACTTCAGGGGCCCATTGTTCAACAACTGAGAAAATAATATAAAAATAGATGTTTTCAATAATTTTAATAATATTTATTTGATTTAAACATGAGATTGTACTACAATGATCCAGGCGGAGGAGGTCCTGGGCGAGAATGGTCTCGCGGTAACGCCGCAAAAATGCGAAGCGGTGGTTCTCACGGGAAAATGAGCGTACCGAGATTCGGCCTTCACGGTTGGTAGACATCAGATTCCCGTGAGGAAGGCTATTAGATATCTGGGCGTCCACCTAGACACGAGGCTGAAATTCTATGCACACGTGCGCACCGTGGCGGCGAAAGCGAAAGCAACGGCAGCCACGTTGGGCAGGTTAATTCCCAATGTGGGCCGACCCTCGCAGGCAAAGAGGAGTTTGCTAATGTCGGTTGTGCTTAGTAAACTCCTCTACGCGGCACCGGTGTGGGCGCAAGCCGTTAAGTCAACGGAGCGTAATAGGAAGGTTTTGACTCAGCCACAGAGGGTGGCGGCGCTAAGGATAGTGAAAAGCTATCGCACGGTGTCGTGAAAGGCAGCGCTGGTACTCGCTCGAATGCCACCGGCATATTTACTGGCGGAGAAGCGCCGTAGAATTGAAACCGTAAGGCGCCACTATCTTGAGGGATGGACCAATCCCCCGAACGTAAACCAGGAGAGGGCCATAACATTGAGTTCCTGGCAGGAGGAATGGGGCAGAACGCAAGAAGGGGCTTGGACCCGGAGGATGATCCGGACATCCACAGATGGGTGAACCACTCAAGGATGAGAACCGTGTCGTTCCATATGGCGCAGGCGTTGACCGACCACGGCTGCTTCCAGCGATATTTTTTCGATAGGAGGTTAGCCGTGGATCCGAGCTGCGTCCATTGCGGGGCGCTGAACGACATGGTTGAGCACACGCTCTTTGAGTGTCCTCATTGGGATCCGGCTCGTCAAAATGCTGAGCGGATCGTCGGGCATCGGTTGCAGGTGGACGATGCATCGGAGATAGTGCTTAGGCCGAGACTGGAGGACAATGCTGACCCTAGGGATGCAGCAAGGATAGAAGAGCCAGCCGAAGGTAAGCTGCGGGCGTTCATGGGGATGGTGGAGGCGATCCTGTCCTCGAAGGAAAAAGCCGAAAGGGAAGGCAGAGACAGGAAGATTAACGGATGGAAAATTAGTTAGGACACATCATGTATGATGTAGGCCGAAGGCCAAATTATTATTAGGGTGGTTAGAGGCCCCCACGTATGTACACTTGATTATATTGTTCTTTGTGTTGTTGATGATTTGCTGTGCTTGCGCTATTGGAATAGAATATTTGTTTTAATAAACGATATGTAGGGCCTGGTGGCAGTATTGTGCAAACATTTTCCCACCAGGTCCTATGTTTTATTTGCGGAAAAAAAAAAAAAAAAGGCGGAGGAGGTCCCCAGAACCAGTGCTAAGTGGTCCTTTTACCGTGACATTGCTACGACTGCATCTATAGTTTTTGCAACACTGTTTATTATAAAGTACAAAAAAGCAAAATAAATCAAAACCTAATATAAATTATCAAGGTAAAATATTATTTTTAAATACACGTAAATTAACGAATAGAATAGAAAAGAATAGAATAAAATACACGTTCAATGACTTATAATATAACATTAAACTCATATATTAATCATTAATTTTTAACAAAAATATATTTATTTATTTTAGTCATTTGCATTCTTCATACACCAAGCATCAATATATTCTGTGTTCACTGAAAAAGTAATAGATCGTATAGTATTATGTAATTTGGTGTTATTTTTCGCAATGGTATTGAGAAAAATATAGTGCAATATTTATATATATATATATATAGAGATTAGTAATAAAACAAATATAACACATTACCAATCAGTTCGAAATTTAAGTACATATGCTCTAGGTATCCACACACAAACCACTCATCTAAAACGTGTTTATTGTGTTAAAAAATGGTTTAATTATAATAAAAAACTTACAGAATTTTTCAATCATTACTACTAAATATATTTTAATGTTGTTTATTACGCAACATTTGTTATTTAAAATATGCTGACTTATTATTATTATATAATTTGTTTTTGTTTAAATAACGCATACATTTGAAAAATCGATATAAAGAAAATATTATAATATGAAAATGATAGTTGATATAATGGTACTCTTTATAGATATTTTTCTTTCAGCTTTTTTGACTATACCAATTATTAAATAATTATGAACTTTACCTCGGCTAGAAATATTTGACTGAACTAGAACATAAAGTAATATATTAATGAGATGAAATACAAATGATAACTAATATGAATTCATACAAAAATTATAAATTTCTTCTAATTCACATATATTGAAACAAATATAATAATTCATAAATGTAAATTTTTAAAAATATCTATATATTTATATTTTATATAAATATATTAGAGTACGGCAACTATCACAATAATATTACAAATAATATGAGAAAATGGAATTGTTTCTATTCATCAATCATAATAACGTATAACTAAATATGTATTCGTTTATAACTAATAAACATGGATATATAAATACATACGTATTTCTTTGTATGCTTTCATAAAAATTTCACTTTTTGAATAACCTAATAAAATTATATTTGTTTAATAGTAATACATTAGTATTTTCTTATCTAGACAAAGATAATAATTATATAAAGAAAAATGTCAAACATAGTATAAAACGTCACTACAAATGTGTCAGTATATTTATATTTTTTGAAACATAAAGCTTCGGTAGTTTTTGATAATTTGTTGTATAAATATATAAGTAAAATCTATCTAAATAATTTCAAATATTGGATTAAATATTCATAAATTATGCAATTTGATGATATTCATAAGTTTAGTATGAATATGAATTCTCCTTTTAATTTAAAGAATAGCAATTAACCGTAGAAATTACGCAAAACTATACATTAATATTTAAATAACAAATTATTTTATAATGCACATATAAATTTGACGTCACAAATATACTCTGAACTTAGTAATATTACGTTAAATAATTGACTTACTAATATCTTGAAAACGCTTAAATATTTCACCTACAAAAAAATATCATATAAAAACAAAATTATATCATTATTAATATAATGTTTAATATTAAAAAACCGATAATAGCTCAATTATGAATTGAGGTGTGTTGATTTATTAAAGAGTATACTCTAAATTTCAATTTAGATTTAATGAAATATCATTTTTCCCCTTTCAAATTACACTAAGGTTTGTAACCAATCTTACTTGAGCAATAAATCTTTATATCTTAAATACACATAAGAAAATCAATTAATTATGTTCAAATTATTTTATAGCACAATAAATAATTCATTTAATTAGTGTTAAATTGATTTTATTTTGTATATAATACACAACTATGAGAAAATAATCTATAATTCTTTAGCAATTCATAGTTCGAAGCAAATCAATTTTAGAATTATATGATTAAATGAAATAAAATTTGAGACGTTCCGCTACTTCCGGTCGGATCGCTCGATAGCGAATACCTTTTAATATAAGGTCGCCAACCTTTGGTGAGGTCTTTGGACAAACAGAAATCCCTTTACCAAAATAACTATTCTATCGAAAAACATACACAAATACAAATAAAAAAGAAGATGATGTATATTTCAAAATATTACGGAGAAAAGTTCGGGCTTGATATAGTAATATTTAAATTGCAATACAAAAAAAGGAAAACACTCCAAAGTGAGGGGAAAAAGAACTGCGACGTTTTATACGCTCTTTAATTGGCCGATAAATAACAAATTTTAATTAGTGCCAATAATGACTGTCACCGATCAAGGCACGGTGCAGGCTTCATCAATGTGTAAACTTAAATAATTTTTGATTTAGACATCGCAACTTACCAGGATCAGTAGATTGATCTTCAAACAATTAAATAAAAGTAAATATCTATGTTTTTAGTTATTATACAATTATGTACATTTCTCGAAATTAATGACCGTAATGCATAATATATGGTGATAATAACTTCATAAGAATATTGTAGTGTTAGGAATTCGTTAAAAAAATTTATGAATACTTTATGTTTCATTATATATAATATAAATATTGGATTTGGTTTATTTCACATTATCACAGATAAATTTTCTAATAAATTTAAATTTTCGTTAAGTTGAATACCATACGGATTACGTTATGTTATCCACCTACCATTACAATAATGATTTATGTCTTTGACATTATCTAAAAAAAGATTAATATTAGAAAAAAGGATTGTGTGCTGCAAATATCAAATTAAGATAGTTGCTTGTATAGAAATCTTAAAGTTTTATTATCATTTAGGATTTGAGAGCTAAGATAAAGCAATTATTGATTATATTAATGTAAATAGGAGTTAAAATATAAAAATCAATTGTAATATTATTTGTGTTGGAAATGCTAATAATTAATTCATATCATACTCAAAATCATGTGTGTGCCAAGATAATCATAGTATCTTTGTGAATATCCTAAAAGTATGATATTTGATTTGATTATGACGATAAAAAGTATTTACTGATTTTATAATTTATTACTGTTAAATCACTTATAGAATATAATGAATGCGAATTAAGAATAATTTGTTTAATATGTGTGTAAATATTTAAAATTCTAGTAACGTTAACAGAATATTAAACCAATACACAGACAATGTAATTATTGTAGTCCGATTTAAATTTAAAAAAAAAATTGTTCGTATATTTTATTGTTGATCATATTGAAACATATTGTTTATTGCGGAGTCGTATAATTTGATTTTTAAATTAATTTTGTTTTTATCTAAACATCAATTTGGAACCGGAATAAATATAAAATATTTGGATGTTTAAGGTATGAGTATTAATCTTTGAAATATAAAGAAAATCAAACGATTAAGAGAATTATTATTTATTAAATGCAATAAATTGGATATTGTCCAGATGGAACCATGAAACCTTAATGCAGCATACGTATTTACATAAGTATATATTTTTAATATTCAATACAAAATTATTTACTTTTATCTGAATAATCTGCGTAAACTATAAATGTAATAAAACAATTAGTTATATGTTTGGGGATTATAATTTTATACCAACATACACATTTAATACGATTCTATCAATAGTTGTATAGCAAGTGTTAAATAAATAAATAAAGAATTAATAATTTTTTTTCATTTTCAATTAATAGTTTTGTATTTGCTGATCTAGTAATCATTGCAATACGTATATGATTGACTTAAAAATCATACTTTTTAAATTTTAGCAAACGTGAGTATTATTTAGTTAAAGAGACAATGATATGGTTAAATAGATTTAGAAAAAATTAAAAATATATTTTTGACTAACTTTTAACTAAATTTATCTTGTATGTTTAGACGTATTTAATATAACTTTGCACTGCACGAACTTAACATTTTAAAGGTAATACTCATCATTATCCAGAATAGTAACATGTTAGACTCGAATATTTTCAGCAAAATTTCAAATAGTAAAAAAGAATATATATAAACACAATTATTACGGTAGAAATAGTATAAGTGGTTCATAACTAATATTATTATAAAAGATTAAAATAAGTTTATTTATTTATGTTCATTTTTTTATAGTATATTTTATGCTTATATCACAATTTTTGTATAAGAAAATAACTTTTTTTTTATCTGAGTTCAGTTTACAAACTTTTTACAATTTATATTTTAGCGTATTGGGATGAAAATATATTTTATTTACTATGAACTCTTAAGGGATCTGCTGTGGTCGAGTGGATAGTAACATACGTTTCGACGCACGAGGTCTGCGGGTCGATCTTCAGGTAGCCAACAAGATTTACCTGTCCCCCGTTCATCATTGGCTTGACCAAAAACCATCTTCGACACCCATAATATGTGACGGGTGAAGTCTCTGTGTATATTTGTGTTTGAGGAATTTGAGGGATGTAAATCTGCTATAAAATTTACTATGAACCTCTTTACAGTAAAATTATATTATTTTTTTAAGATTTTCAATTAAGATTTTTTTTTTGTTAACTATCCTACGAGTATTATCATATTTTATTTTAGAGGGAACAGAAAGTAGTGTCATCGAAAATATGATTTAGGTCATTTATTTTTGATACTTTATCCTGAACATGAATGTTGGATGTTGGGTGACTAGTACCAACATCTGATGAATGAAATGATGAGTGTTCAGGTAAAGATTTATAAATGCTGGTCACACATATTTTATTTAATGACATTTCTACTGATGACTTTTCCGGAATTTTGTGTTTGGAATTTTCGACGTTTGATTTCGGACCACGATAAATCCAGTGCCTTAATGGTTTTCCACCACTCGGCAGCATTTCCCGTCAGCTGTGATTCCATTATCCTAACCCAGGCAGATTTATGTATGTTTGCTTGACGCAAAATACACTCCGAATTTACGATAAATCGTATGGGCACTTCTTCCTTTCTACCAGAAAACTGAGATAGAGAATCTCATGCCGTTTTCAAGTCCTGAATTGGAATAAGCATCGAATTTTCTATAACAGGTTAAATAGCCGAGTTCGAACACATGATCGCTTCGCTCAAGTTCGAAAACTGAACTGTGCGATTTGGTCTATTGAAATAACGATTATCGTATCCAGTAGTGTGTCCGGAATTGATTGTGAAATCGTTTTCCTTATGACTCACAATTTTCGGTTCCTCTTGATCCCTTCTTGTGTTATGCATTAGCGGCTGACTGACTCTTGTTCTCTCTGCTTCGTGTGTGGGAATCGACTTAGAAGTAGCTAACCTTGTTTGCCTAACCTCCTGCTCAATTTCCAACAATCGGTTTCGGAGGTGAGTTGGTTGCTGTTCTCCTAAATATGATTCATCACCATTTGAAACAATGAGAGAGCCATTTTGTGGTTCGCAATGCGGCACAGGATTTTTGGGAGTAACAATAGGCCTAAATGCGCTACTACTGGACGATTTACTTGTTTGTAAATCGTTTTCGATTTTCGCCATTTTATCCATTATGAACTTTTGATTATCTAAAAACCGCGACATCGCTGTTTCTAGCGCGCTTATTCTCAATTCTAACCGTCCGATAGCCGTATTGACTCTTTGGTCCTGTCTCAATGCCCCTATTTCCTCACTCGCATTTTTATTTACTATGAACTCTTAAGGGATTTGCTGTGGTCGAGTGGATAGTAAAATACGTTTCGACGCACGAGGTCTGCGGGTCGATCCTCAGGTAGCCAACAAGATTTACCTGTCCCTCGTTCATCATTGGCTTGTCCAAAAACCATCTTCGACACCCATAATATGTAACGGGTGAAGTCTCTGTGTATATTTGTGTTTAAAGAATTTGAGGGATGTAAATCTGCTGTAAAATTTATTATGAACCTCTTAACAGTAAAGTTATATTATTTATTCAAGATTTTCAACTAAGAATTTTTTTTTTCGTTAACTACCCTACGAGTATCATCATATTTTATTTTAGAGGGATATACTTTGTATATCGTCGAATATTATGATTAGGGTAAACTTCATGTTTTGAAAGTCTTTAGAATATGCAAGTATTTATGCTCTAAATCAGCGATCCTCACTACGCGGCCCTCGGAACGTTTTTTTGTGGCTCTCAGACTGACTGTTATGGATAGTTAAACCTACATAAATTTTAGAGTTATTGAAACAAATATTTTTTGAAAAAATATTCAATATTTTATAAATAGGTACCAGTATATATTTTATATTTATACAACAAGTTTATGTATGGGTGGCAATTATCAAATGATTGTCTATTATTATCGGTAATTTCCAGAACGCCTCGAACAACAATTTAAATATGGGACCTCGACGATTGCTCGGTCGTCAGTTTTATCTTTACTGTTTGTCATCAGTGGGGAGTTTTATCTAGCTCAGTGCAAACATGTATAAGTTGAGCCAGTATTAATGTGATTTAAGTGCGGCTAACTTTATCAATTGAACAAATTATTATACGAACATAACACTTAGTTTAGTGATTGAATTTTGTAATTAAATATGGCGGGAGTGTACTCAAAAGAGCGGAAACGAAAACTTGAGGATGAAAACCGTGCATTTCAAGCTGAGTGGGAGGGAGATTTCTTTTTTACAAAAGGTAAGAAAGAAGGAACTGCCCTATGTTTGATATGTCATGAAACGGTACATGGAAACAAACGTTATAATTTGAACAGACACTACACTTCAATTCATTCGCAGTGTTTGCGACGTTTATTCCCGCAGGTCGAATTTGCGGGAGTGTAAACTTCGCCAGTCAGGTTCATAAAACCATCAAATTAAAGTGGACTGTATTGTTTTCAGATAGAATGTTTATTACGTCGTTATTTAATACATACACGCGTATTACGATACTAACCGATGAACCGCAAGCACAAATATATATATACACTCATTAATGATAAACACGGTGCGTGGCACGATACAAGGTTCAACAACGAATATATATAACAAACGGGAATATTCGCGCGGAATATTACAATGTTAAGGGGGGGGGTAATAATGATGACGACCTGACGTGATACCGCTTCAGCTGACGTGCAGTGTTGCCACATCAACGAACCACCCAGACCACGAGGCACGTTTTTCTCGAACTGGACGGTATTGCACTCAGCCGACGACAGAACTCCAGCACCGCAAAGGTCTCAAATGAATAGATTGTCAGGTCAATAAGTCGGTCAAACATGCACGCGAGAACGACAGTGTACGCACAAACAAAACGGCTCCGCCAGTAATACGAGACGCACGCGAAGTTACGACGTACGCGCGAACGAAAGCGGCGACTCCGATAATACGACACGTACGCGAAACTACGACCGTACGTGCGTCAAATGCATACGCCGAACACTTAAAACGGCACGACAACGGACGACCGCGAATATCAGCAAAACCCAAAAAAACAACACGCACGTGGAATCACGCAAACGTACGTGCGTCAACTTTGGTGAGCATCAAAAACAACAGAACAACAAGGACGCAACAAGTCGACGTACGTGCGTCAAACGACACTGACTTGTGGCGGCATAACGAGCCTTTTCGTTGCCGTCGAAGTCCGATAGGGAAAGGAAGGAGGGGGAGCGGGGCGATTTCTAGAACATTCGATAACACCCCGCTCTCCGCCACGTGTATATCTTTATCGACTCGTCTGTTGATAATTTCTGTACCCAACACGCAGTTTGAAGAAAAATTCCCGAAAAAATCTAAGATCCAAGAGGAAAAATTGCAATCATTGAAAAAGTCCTTTGCTTGTGAACGTAGTACCATTTTTAATGCAATGAACAAGAATGAGCTTACTACAAAAGCATCCTACCAAGTAACAAAAATTTTAGCACAAAAGATGAAGCCGTTTTCTGATGCAGAAATTGTAAAAGAGTGTGTTGTCACCGTTTGTAAAACTTTGTTTTCACACTTACCTAATAGTAAGCAAATATTAGATGAAGTTTCTAAACTTCAGCTGTCTGACTCAACTTGCATGAGACGGTCACAAGACTTAGCAGCAAATATTGCACTTAACATTACCGATGAACTTCAGCAAAGCAAATGTTTTAGTCTTGCACTCGACTCATCCACTGATATAACGTCAATTTCTCAATTACTATTGTTCGTTAAATATGTATCCAAGGATTGTGTTGTTAAAGTTGTTGGGCATGATTCCCATGACTGGACAAACTCGAGGTGTTGATTATTTGAACACAATAGTAAGTTTTTTTAACGAGCGTAGCATTGATTTGAAAAAGGTTTTTTCTGTGTGTACTGATGGTTGCCCATCAATGTTAGGCCGGAATATAGGGTTCGTTCAGTTGTTGAAAAAACATTTGGAAAACGATAATTTATTAAGCTTTCATTGTATTATTCATCAAGAAAGCTTAGCTGTTAAATTTGGTGAACATTTCAGCTGTGTTATGAAACAAGTTGTAAAGATCGTGAATTTTATAAGGTCAAATGAACTGAACCGCAGAACGTTCCAAGAGTTTTCGAAAGAACTTATATCACAATACGGGGACGTGCTTTACCATACAGAAGTGAGATGACTGAGCAAGGGTAAAGTTTTGGAACGTTTCTTCAGTATTCGTCATGAGATTACTCTGTTTTTAGCTACAAAGGAAAAAGAGTATCCTGATGTTTATGATTTTAGTTGGTGGCTCAAAGTAGCGTTTCTCACTGATACAATGGGCAGTGGCGTGCCCAGGAATTTTCAATAGGGGGGGGGATGTTATAAGTAAATAGTAATAATACATTTTAATGAATTGTCATGGTAATACCAAAAACTTAAATGTCTATGTTTCAAGCTCTCCAAAATCGTTTCTAGCTTATAACTGTGTATATTTGTCGATTGTTCCGTAATTAAAATGAATGTTATGTCAATTAACATAACACCATTAGATTGAAAAAATGTATTGCATTTTTAAAAATAAACAAAAAAAATAAAATACATGGAAAGTAGATTGCTTATTCCAAACGGAAATTCAACCGCCTAGCTTTTGTACTTTTTGCTACTAACTAATAAAAAGTATTAAGTAATGACTCTAAAACAGCTCTTATAACTAATAAGTTGTTTTCTGTAGATCAGCAGAATAGAAAATGGGGGGGGGATATAACCCCTAACCTCCCCCCCTGAGCACGCCACTGACAATGGGCATTATGAATGAAACACTGACTCGATTGCAAGGACACTACAATAACATTGTTACGAAAATGATTAGTATTGTGTTTTCACAGGACCAAAAACTCAATATGTATATCGAAGAATTATCAAACAGTGATTATTCTAGCTTTCCTTCTGTTAAAACTTTGAAAATATCGATAACATTGTTAATGTTCGATGAATATTAAAAATCGATGATAACATCTTAAATCCAGATGAATGTCAAGATGTTTCTGATTTAATAAAGCTGTTGACAGATCTAAAGAACGAAATGTCTTTGAGGTTTAGTGACTTCAGGAAGTATCAAGAACCATTTCGCTTGGTGGAAAACCCATGGTCAATTACAACAGCAAATATAGCTCATCTTTCTGTTTTTGGATACGAAGCTAGGGATTTGAAAAATGAGTTAATTGATCTTCAGCATGATACGGAGCTCAAAAGTGTTTTTGAAAAAAAAAAAGAATAATAAAGCTCACTACGAGTTCTGGAAAGCAGTTGAAAAGGACAAATTTCCTAACTTAATTGACTGTGCTCAGAAGATTTTGTGTGTTTTTGCATCTACGTATGTTTGTGAATCTATTTTCAGTAAGCTGAAGTTCATAAAAAACAAGTACAGATCCAGGTTAACAAGTGAGAACGTTGACAATATTTTGAGAATTTCAGTTTCTTCTCAACCTGCCAACATAGATGCCATATTAGAGAGTTGTGAAAGATTTCGCCATTCGACTTCAACGAATTAATAAATTAAAGTAGGCCAAGTCATGAAATTAAGTAAAAGACATTTCCCTACTTTTTTATATGGAAAATGTTTATTGTTTTGATGTAATAAACTTATGTTATAATCATATTGTTTGTAAGTTATTTAACGCCACTTCATAGTGTATTATAAAAATAAGAAAAATATATTTTGTAATTAACCTATAACGTTTAGGTTTAGGCCCTGACTAAACTGTACAATTTGTACTTGCGGCCCTAAGGAAAATTTGATATGAACTATTTGGCTCTCTCAGAAATCCTAGTGAGGATCCCTGCTCTAAATAATCACCAAATATCCTCTAAATATATGCTATATTATTATAATATTATAATATTAATAATTAGTGCTAGAGACTAGTTTAATAAACAATAAATTTTTAAAATATTTTTAAAATATCACCCTTGTCAACCTAACGATATTGATTACAATGTAGATAAAATATATTTTATAAATAAGAAAATAGAAGAAGCTAAAGAATAACCAAGTTATAGTATTGGTCGTAAATCATTATTTTTTTTTTATTGGATTTGTTTATTTGGGTTAAAAATACTGTGAAAGTGTTATTTTAGCATGTTGTAATGATGGACCTAAGCATTTATATGATAGAATTAAAGAACACAAAATGAGCAAAACCCATACAAATAATTTTGAATAATTTTTATTTTTTGACAGTTATATAGATATAGTAAGTTATTTTAGCACAGCAAGAGAAATAAAATTAAGAGAAATACAAAACAATAGAGATATTTTGAAATGTATTATTGAGACAATTAAAATGACAAGGCAAGAGAGTCTTATTTATCATGGTGTTAATGAAGCAGCGTATACTTTGGATAATGATACATCACATCATGGAAATTTACTCGAAATATTAATTTTAATTTCAAAATTTTACCTGTCTTATATAACCACGTACATAAACGCATTGATAAAAGTAAAAAATACATGAAAAAAAAATGACAAAGGATGAGGAAATCTTATTAGTTTTATATAAAAAATGTAATAATTGAGGGAATTGCTAAATTAATAAAATAAAAATTTTTGAGGAAATTAAAAAAGCTAATTTGTTTACAATATAAATTGATACTACACAAAATATTTATGTTGTTGACCGGTGTTTACTTGTAATTAAATATGTAAACAACCATGTTCATAAATCAGTTGTAACCGTTGTTAACTGTAAATTGAGTGAAAGAAAAGATATGCACGAAAATGTATCAAATAAGTTAAATAAATTAAATATAGATATCACAAAATGTATCGGAAACTTGACTGATGGTGCCGCCAACATGCAAGGCCAGTATAATGGATTCACTAAGTGGTTAACTTAAGACTCTTTCAAACAATTCCATATATGGTGCTGTGCTCATGAACGAAAATTAGTTGTAGCCGAAGTAACTCAAAACTCGTTTTAATTGTATTTATGTTATTTGTTCGTTCGTGAATCGCATTTACGAATGAATTTTTGGAAAAATATAAAAGATGACCAAAATAATTATTTTATAAGTACGTTGGGTGAGACAAGATGGTAGTCCAAAGATAAAGTGTTAAAAAAAGTATTTGATCGTATGATGACTCTCAAAATTCATTATTGTTAAAAATGTCAAACATTGTATAATACGTAGTATGTCCAATAAATACGCGAACTTTTAAAATAAAACTTTTATTTATCATAATTTATTATTAATCAGTTTTATCCCCTTCAAAATAGACTTCGTCCGTAGTAATGCATTTATCACATCTTCGTTTCCATTGTTCGAAACATTCCTCAAAGTCTTCAGAAGTTAGGCTTTTCAGCTGTTTTGTCGTTTCGCGTTTTATGGTTTCTACATCGTCCCAATGCTGCCCCCTCATAACCATTTTACATTTTGGGAATAAAAAAAAATTACTGGGGGCTAAATCAGGTGAATATGGGGGATGGTCGGGTGTTGTGATTGAATTTCTGGTCAAAAATTCTATGACCAGCAAAGACAAATGAGCCGGCGCATTATCGTGATGCAGCATCCACCCGTATTCTCCTAGCAAATTTGGTTGTACACGTCGCACACGATCTCGTAAGCGCTTAAAGCACTTCCACATAGAAAATAGCATTTACAGATTGTTCTTCAGGAAGATATTCATGATGCACAATACCACGGTAGTAAAAAAAACGATTAACATGACCTTGATTTTTGACTGGTTTTTACGACATTATTCATTTAGGGATTATTTTTTGACTTCCACCCCATGCTCTGAGTTTTAAGTTTTAGATCATACTTGTAAAACTATGACTCGTCACCAGTGATATTCCTTTTATGAATATTAGGAGTGTGCGTCGAATTTTTCCAGTCAATGCAGCATTCTTTTCGCCTTAACTTTTGGTCCTGTGTTAGAAGCTTTGGGACAATTTTCGCACACAATGTTTTTCAAAACTAAATTTTCCGTTAAAATTGTATGCACAGACAATTTTCCAATACTCAGCATATCAGCCAACATCTGGATTGTCATTCTTCGATCGGAAAGCACGAGAGACTGCACACGTTCGATGTTTTGGTCGTTACAAGTGGTTGAAGGACGTCTTGGTCTCGTATCGTCTTTGCAGGTTTCACGGCCCTCTTGGAAACGCTTAATCCACTTAAAAAGAGCTGTTTTGATCAGAGCATCATCTCCATAAATAGTACTTAACATTTGATGAATTTGAAGCGGGGTTTTCCAAGTTTCACCAAAAATTTGATGATTACTCGTTGCTCGGTTAAACCATCTATTTCCATTTCGACAAAACAAAAAAAACCTAAGCACTTAAACTGCACGTTTGCTTTTTGTATAATCATCTTGACAGTCAGACGGTTACTGTCGCTTTATCGGTAATTGTAGAATGTTCCCAAAATAGTACGATGTCTTACTTTGACCCATAGACCGTTGTAGATAATCAGTTCGCGTATTTATCGGACAAACTACGTATTTTGAAGTCAGAAATTGTGGATTCTGGTGTACGGTTCAATGCTGATGTGTACTTACAAATATTATTACAACTCAAAACAATAATTAATAACAGTAAAATTATTTCTATTTATTTTTTAAAGTATTACGCCATTATCAAATCATTTATAAACATTAGGAATGGATTTGTTACAATCATATAAAACACAATGTAGAAAATACGACAAAAACGTTAAAAGATATAAGTAGAAAATTTGTAGACGTAAATAAAAAAATTATCCATTTTTCATCTGCTATGAACGTAATTTTTGTAAATGAAGATACAACAAACAGAGTTGAAGAAGATTTAAAAAAAAAATAGAATTATAAGAAATTTTAAGTTTTATGACGAAATTTTTAATGAAACACCATTTTCCAAATTAAAATATAATTTGAACAGATTAAGGAATTGTTACATATATAATAATTAATTATAGTGTATTTTTTTTTAAAGGTAAGGTATACATATATACATTGTCGCTTGCCCATTACATACATACATTAGATATAACTGAAAATATTACAATTATATGAAAGAATTAGAGATATTGAAGATATTATACATTATATATTGCATGAAGTTAAAGAATGCAAAAAGAGGAAAATAAATCTATACATATATATATTGGTATCTGTCTGTATATCTGGCTAAACTGCTGGATGGATTTTGATAGGGGTTATTTCTACGTACTCAGCGTGGTCCCGGGATGGTTTTTGTCTCTTAAAAGTTTCCAAAACCTGGCTCTTTAAAGGTTCATAAGGTTAAGAAGAAATTCATTGCCATGAATTACTATTCATATCATTTGATGATTTGTGAGAACTCAGACAGTCACATTTTGAAATGTCGGCAATTGTTCCACCAGTATATTGTCGATATGTATGCAAAAATCGAAACCGAACGACTTCTCATCATTCGGTTGAATCAAACCAAACAGCGCTCGGAAGAATATATTCATTTACGCGATGCGATTGCTACTCATGGAAATCCCAATTAACTGGGAAAAATGGTCATACTTCCGGCTACAATTGGAGGTAGTCCTCGACATATGTATGAATACGCACAAGATGCAATGATTTACGTTAGCGTATACGACCGTCCGGATTTTTTCATAACATTCACGTGCAATCCTACGTGAAATGAGAACTAGAAATCTTCTGTTGCCTGAAAAATCATCTTCGGATCGCCATGACATCATTGCACGTGTGTTCAAAAAAAAATTGAAATCTTTAATGGATTTCATTTACAAGTATGTTTTTGGGGAGACACGTTGTTGGATGTATTACATTGAAGTGCAGAAAAGAGGATTGCCGCATGCACACATTTTGATTTGGTTAGTTGATAGAATTACACCAGACAAAATTGATACAGTTATCTCAGCAGAAATACCAGACGACGATATTGATCCAGGCTTATTTGAAGTCGTTACCAAAAACATGATTCATGGCTTAAGTGGAGCGATCAACACCAAATCTCCATGCATGAAGGATGGAAAATGCACGAAACGCTATTCAGGAGACTAAAATGCCAAAACTATCACTGACAATGAAGGATATCCCCAATATCGAAGACGATCAACTGAAAATGGCGGCAAACTCATCACTCTAAAAGAGTGCAAAAATGACAATGAAGTCGACAATCGTTGGGTTATGGTATTCACCATAACACTCTAAAACGTTCAAAGCACACATCAATGTGTTAAGACCATGGTATCTTCAATTTGGTTAATGCGCATATCCAAAACTTTCCAACGTTGAATACATTCATCAAATCGCTCTTGTGCTTCTGCATGGCGTGTATTACTTTTTCTATCAATTTTTTACTATGAGCTATGCTTTCCACGTGTAGCGCTTCACTTTTCGCTTGCGTATTCTTCATCATTCTTTGAAGATTTGAGAATGGATCTTCTGCACTAAGTGAAGTTTTTCGACTTGATGAAGTTGTTGGAGTTAGAGATGTAGTGCTTGTTGTAATTATTGGTAATAGTGTAGACGAGGTAGAAGTTGTAGTCGTATTCATGGTGACCGTCGTGGCCGATGTTGTAACGGGCGCCATCTTGTTCGTATGTTTCCCAAATTGTGTTAGTGCGTATCGGAAAAAGTCAGGCGAGCGAGTGTTTCGTTTGCCTGCACTTTCCATACAGCGAGAGTACTATGGGACATACAATGTTCAGATTTTCAACATCACAGTCAAGTCAAACGATAGTAAATATATATATATACGTAGATAAATATATATTGAAAGTAAGATCAATGGATTGATAAATCGGAAAATGTCCGTATAACTCAAAATAAGATGATTAATTAATAAGATAATTTTGTTTCTGCCCACTGGCCTATTTGTTTTGTGGATGGACGAACGGGTTGAGTAATAACAAATATTATTTTTTATCCAACACGGAAACTAAATGTATTTAACAAACTTATAACACACAATAAAACACTTCAATGTACTGACGGTGAACACGCACGACGAGACGTCACGGCACTCGTCGACCGCCGCGAAGAAAAATCTGTATATTTCGCTAGCCGTCTGGGCCAGCACTGCACTAAAATTATCGCCACCGCGAACGACTCGACGACGACGATAATTGCGAACAGGAAACTCCGACTATTCACAAAAATACATACGTCGCCCGTTCATGGGTCGTGCGCCTTATCGTGGTCGGTAACCACCATAACATAGTGGCGCGAACATCCTCCCCCGTTGAAACCTTCAGGTTTAAACAAAATCGAGAGACACTATGTCCCACCACTGATATAAATCGATAAATTAATACAAACAATACAAAAAAGAATAAAAAAAAAAAAAAAACAACAATAAAATAGATTAATTATAATTACATATATGTATTACATCGCTACACGGGAGCACTGGGTAAGATTACCAACTCAATTACTGGCCGAGTGACTATGCCATATTAAGTCCTGATTTTAGCTACTCGAACTATGCTATCTCGTCCTGGAAGTACTTCTTCTATCCGTCCCAACCTCCATTGTAACGGAGGCAGAGGGTGGTCTTTGATAATCACCATGTCATCTACCTTGACATTAACTTGATCTCTCCTCCATTTATTGCGAGTTTGTAATGTCTGAAGATATTCAGTGGACCATTGCCGCCAGAATGATTGGTGGCAGTGTTTTAATAAAGTCCAGCGGCGTCTTAAATCAATAAATCCTTCTGGGGCGGAACGTTCAGGAGGGGCGAGTAAAGGTTGTCCGATCAGAAAATGACCCGGAGTAAGGCACTGCAAATCTGAGGGATCATCGCTAATCGAAGACAACGGCCGTGAATTCAATACTGCCTCGATTCGAGTGACGACGGTGAGCAGCTCTTCCCATGTCAAAGGGTGTGGACCAACCGTCCTAATGAGCAATCTTTTTGCTGATTTGACTGCCGCATCCCATAGCCCTCCGAAGTGTGGGGCACTGAGAGGGTTGAAATGCCACACACAGTGTATGGCTCGCATTAATGTCTCCTGGTTAGCCTTTTCATTGATGAGTTGTCGCAACACTTTGGCAGTGCCTACAAAATTTGTCCCGCAATCAGAATACATATGAGTCGGACATCCACGTCGCGACACAAATCGATCAAGGGTAGCTATAAATGCATCAGTGGATAATTCTGATACTAGTTCAAGATGGACGGCTTTGGTACTCATACAAACAAAGACGGCAAGATATGCCTTATATTCCCGCGCTCTGCGCAATCGATTGTCCCGGAGTCGGAATGGACCAGCGTAATCAATCCCGACGTGAGAAAACGGCCGGTTCGCTTGAACGCGAAACTCCGGGAGATCAGCCATCTTAGGTTGAGGGTTCACTGCAGCATGCTTTACGCATGTGACACATTGTGTCACGACTTTCCGAGCCACAACTCTCGCGGATATTATCCAGTATTGACGAGCGACCATGGCGGTTATGAATTTGGCTCCCGAATGACAACTAACTACGTGCCAATATCTACATAACATTGACAAATGTGAAGTCTTTGGCAGTAAGACTGGAAATTTCTGTGCCGACGGGATTGTGGCATACCGCAGTCGACCACCCACACGGATGATGCTAGCATCATCCAAAAAGGGTAACAACCGAGCTAAATGTTTAACTGACACTGAATGCGCATATGACAACTCAGAAAACAATGTACTAAAAGAACACCGTTGAGTTGTCTTTATTACACATATGAGAGACTCGTCGATCTCTTCTCTTGTTAGGGTGTTTCGTTGTGAACGATGACCCCTACACGCATCAACAAAACGACGTATCCATGCGACTAATCGAATCAATCGTGTGAATGATGAGCAATGGACAGCAAACCATTCCTCATTGATATGGACTGTGAGAACTCGAGCGGGAGTAATATCTGGCAACTCCGATAATTCTACAAATGGAGTAACACATGACCATTCACTTGAAGGAGTGGTGAGAAAGAGAGGGCCTTGCCAATATAAAGAGTGATCAATGAGCTGCCGTGGAGAAAGTCCGCGGGAAGCACAATCCGCAGGATTTTGTGGGGACGGAATATACCGCCAAACGCAATTAGGTAATAGCGCATGAACTTTTCCCACACGATGAGTCACGAAAACCTTAAATGACACTTGAGTAGTGGTTAACCAGGATAAAACGATCGAAGAATCGGACCATGCAAAAACATCTGTTATACAAAAACGAGAGCTGATTATCAATTGTAATCAAACTAACCAACGGGCGAGTAGCACGGCTGCACATAATTCCAACCGCGGAATGGATTCAGCCTTGATAGGAGCTACCTTAGTCTTGCCTCTGACATAAAAGATTGAAACCGAACCCACACATGATACAACACGAAGGTATGCTAAAGCTGCATACCCCATTTTTGATGCATCGCAAAAACCAAGTAGCTGAACAGTGGATTTTTCCGGCACATGAATACATCTCGGAATTCTAATATCGGTCAGAGCAGAAAGTTCTTCAATCCATGCAGACCATCGAGATTGGATATGACCGGGCAACGAGTCATCCCAAACGCAGCTTTCTTGCCAGATACATTGCATGCTTGACTTGGCTTCAAAAACGACAGGGGCCAAGAATCCTAGCGGGTCATAAAGACGAGCAATAGCGGATAATACTCCACGTTTAGTGGTCGCAAGCTCTATTACTACATTTGTGTATGAAAATTCGTCTTGTGTGGGAGCCCATACCAAGCCGAGGAGTTTTAACGTACCCGTACCCTCGCTGATGAACTCAGCTGCACCGATCATCCGATCTTCCTCCGACACCTGTTCGATAACTTCGGTAACATTCGTGGCCCACTTTTTCAAGATTAATCCAGCGTCCCCTAAAACATGACGCATATCTCGTTGAAGTTGCAAAATATGTTCGACGGAATCTGCTCCAGTACAAATGTCGTCTACATATGTGTGATACCGTAAAGCCTGCTGGACTGCGGGAAAATCAGTAGCATTATCAGCGATGTCGTGAAGTACTCGAATTGCTAAATATGGGGCATAACTAACTCCATAAGTAACTGCCTTCAATTCATATTCTTGAATGGCACTATCAGGCGACTCACGCCATAGTATATGTTGATAGATTCTGTGTTCTGGGTGGATCCATATTTGCCGATACATTTTGCAAATATCAGTCGAAAAGACATATTTGTGTGTGCGAAACAACATTAGCACATCGACAATATCAGATTGCAACTTAGGACCAGCATAAATGCACTCATTCAACGATGTACCCATGCCTGACTTCGCTGAAGCATCAAAAACCACCCTTATCTTCATATCATTCCCAGCTCCTTTAACGACCGGATGATAAGGAATAAAAAAAACTCCCGGACGCGTAGCCAAACACATATGTCCTAACGCCTCATACTGTTTCATGAAGTCCACATACGTAGCATTGTTACGTAGCATTGGGTCACGATTAAAACGACGTTCTAAATTTTCGAACCTTCTCAAGGCCATTCGACGAGAATCTCTCATCGATGTTCCCGATGTATGAAACGGCAGTGGCATGGAATACCGCCCGTCAGGTTCCCGACGCATGTTCTTTACCACAAGATCTTCACATTGTGCATCCAAAGTTACATTTGAACATGGTTCCGGTTCTTCAATTTTCCAAAATTTCGTAAGTAGTTGCTCTAATGATGGAGATACTGACGTCAACAACATACTAGATGAAACGACGTCATTGGATTCAACGGCACCGATGAGTACCCACCCAAATAACATCCCAAACGCGGCGGGCAATCCGTCTTTAGCAGATATACGCTTGCCATCCATAATTACTGAAAACGTATCTGCTCCGAGTAAAGCATCAATTGGGCCACATTGATCGAACGTTGGATCAGCTAATGCAAGATGATCAAATTGGGATTTGACGGTAGGAAGTAGAGAACACCGTGGCATATCTGCCGTGATACTAGGTAACACCCAAGCTTTTACTTCCAGTTCAGGCTTCACAGCATACCGAGGAGTGACACGACACTCAACGATACCTGCAACCATTGGTATCGCGGAGCCAGATAGACCAGTAAGAGGTAATGTCCATTTCGACATACGAAGCCCTAGACGTTCGACACAGGACGTGGTTATGGCATTAGCTTGGGAACCAGAATCTATGACCGCTCGTATAACTTGTTTGGTTCCACAATGGTCACGTACGTAAATCAAAACTGTTCCTAATAACACATTCTTGACAGGTTGACAACTCATGAGTGATGCGGTAGTTGGACATGAGTCACAATCTGATTGATTGCTTGGTAGTGACACCTCTCGATGTAACAACGTGTGGTGTTTATTGGAACATTGAGTACAAACAGCGGTACTCAGACATTTATCGGTCCAATGTTTTCCTGATAAACAATTAAAACACAATCGTTTCTTGAGCACCAGGTGACGTCTATTCTCAAAACTCATCGCAACAAATTTTGTGCAGGATGCACTTAAATGAGACCCATTGCAAATGGAACACAACAAATTGGAAATCTGGCCCGGTTTCGTGGCCACCAACACCTTCTGAGGCCATCGATTAACATTAGTGTTACCCTGCAGCGATGAATTCGGGTCAACGCGACGTTAACGCGAGTCGGTTACACTCGAAACGCCAGCATTCTCAAGGATTCGCACCCGGTCCTTAATGAAGGTTATTACATCCTTTACAGATGAAAATTCCTCGGTGCATGACGATTCGAATAATTTACGCACACCAAGTGGCAGACATCGCATCGACAGAAACGATAAAATAAAGGCTCCGACGTCTGGAATCGCTAAAGACTGTAATAATGTAACGTTTTCGTCAAATATCTGTCGACTATCTAGTCGCTCCACCAAAATATTGGCCAATTGCCGTAGTTTATGAAATCTCTCTACTAACGCGGCCCATGCAAGAGGATAATTATCGGTAGACATGACGAAACCCTTGATTACAGCGGCTGCTTCTCCGTCTAAAGCACTGCAGAGGTAATGATGTTGGAAATAAATAAAATCTATTATAAAAATTTAATCATGTTTCAAGTTGTAACGTTCAAACTTTAATGAGGGCCCCCATCGCCTATGTTATGATTGTAGAATCTTATCGCGAAGCGCGACAATACCAAAAGCGAACTACCCATGAGTGTTTTCGCGTATTAATATTTTGTTGTTTTCCGTACGCTGCAGAATAAACATCATGTTATAACATTTTTCGCCAAGTTATTCTTTTTGTTAGTTTTTTTACAATTGATTATTTGGATCTGACAATAAGACAAATGGAGTAGTCATCCTACGTTTCGTCTACCGGGGCGAAGATCGCCGGGGACGATATTCGACGAACGGATGTGTTTGCCCCTTCACGCAAACACACGATAATATGTATCGTATTTTATTAATTGTATATGGCTGGTACAGTAAACAAATTAAAATAAAAAGCAAAATCCCTTGAGCTCCGGCTTTTGAGCCTCGGCCATGGTTTGGCGACTCTCCCATTCGAGTATGGACTCGTCACACGACGCTCATCCGACGATAGGAGCCGGATCGAGACGTCGCAAAGTTTAAACAATTTGAAAAAAAAATTATGTTTTTATTGATAACACTGATAACCCGGATGGAATATGCACAATCGTATATATCAGCGGTTCCCAACCTATGGTCCGCGAGACATCATGTGGTAGTCCGCGAGGCATACCTATAAAATTTTAAAATATTTCAATTTTCCTTTGGGCGTGTTACAAATATTACGTACCGACAATCGTTACCTAAATTCTAATATCTGTGAAAAAATTAATTCTTATTTATAAGAAAAAATAATGTCTAAAAATGATGGTGGTCCGTGACGTATTGAAAGTTATCTAAGTGTTCCGGAGTGTCAAAAAGGTTGGGAACCACTGGTATATATGTATCAAGTCAACCGCCGACCGCTGCGCCGGTAATCAAACAATGCGTGAGAGAGGCATCGTAGTATAATAAATAATAACATGAGCAAAGACTATTGATGAGGTGGGGAACCGCGGGGTATGATGACGATTATTATAATGGCAACAGCGAAGAAGCCCAAGAAACCTCGAGAATGCTCGAGAGGCAAAAAATATTTAGGTTTTGTTGCTCTATAGAAATATTAATATCAAGTGGTGGGGAGCTCGAAATTTTATTTGGTAGACTGAGGCAGATAAGAAATTTCCTCATAGGTACACACCATTATGTTCCATATAATTTCTAATACCAAACGACAAAATATCACATAAAATTTGTGTTCTCTGCTCGGAGCTATGTTAATATTATAATCAAGGTGATTACAATAGTTATTTATCACAATTAAACTTTTATCATAATCCACGTTTATGAAAATACACGGACGCAATATAGGTGCCGGTACCTCCGTGTTGGAAAATCGAACTTCTTATCATTATATTAAACTTAAAACTACTATAAATACTAAAATAATTTTAAAACAAATAATAATTTTACGTTTCCATTTATGTTTTATTATAATTAATTTAATAGGTTTTGTATGATTTTCTAATATTATATTATAGACACCTATCAATGACTTTTAATTATTTAAGTGTGTACAATATTTAGTAAGAAATACCATATTAATACTGTTATTAGGCAGGTTGCTTCATATTTATTTATCCGATGTAACAATGAAATTTGTTTCAACATCTTAATCTATATAAAAGTTTTGCATCACTTCTCACAACACCCAACATCCGCCACTGCTGATACAGCTGAACTAGCTTTTGAACGGTTATCAGCGATACGTTGGAAAGTGTCCCGTCAGCATATTACCAAATCGTCTAGAGCCCCAGCGCCATATAAAAATATGCTGTTTTCATAGATCTATTTGAAAACTGCGCGAAAATATTTTATCATGTTGATCAAACTGATAACATTCCATTTGTTTAAAAGAATTACGATTGTTACTGAGCCAACAACTTTAACGATCTAGGAGGATGTCGATGCGGCAACGACGTCTCGTATATTTAAATTCCGTGTATGTGGACGGTAGTGTACCGTCGATAAACGGTATTGTCTTTTGAACGCAACGAAGACCTGTTACGTACACGTTCCTCGCGATGTACAAATATAACGGTTCGCCGGACACAAGCAAACGTTATACTTACGCTTAAATTTGTATATATAACCAGCACATGCTCTAGGAGATTCCCTATCTAAAATAAGCATATAAATAGTTAGGTGATCAATAAAATATTCCATGAGATCTTTTAATAGTATTAAAAATAAAACACTTACTAGAACAAAGATCTTTTAATTCTTCTACTCGGATATATTATTTAAACAATTTCGATTAAGTATACACAACATTAAAACAAATACATACAAATATATTGAAAAATAAACAATTTCGTAATGAATACATTAATAGACTACAATGTAATGATTCACACATTTAAAACAAATAACAAGTTTTTATATAATTAGCCAGATACTTAATCGGCAACGTTGAACTCTCGAATAATCCCGTGTTAACATTTTTTTATTATTAATTCAAAAACTATTTGAAATATTACTTACGTGTACAATTATCATAACCTTTAATTTTATTTCATTTAATAATTATTATAATAAGTTTAACATAATGTTGAGTCTCATATTATACTCATAATCTACAAAAACATTTAATTTCTAATTATAAAATTGTATATAAATATTCTCCTTGAAGTAATTAATTTTGTATTAGTTACCACTACTGTCTGCAACTTTTTTCGATTCTAAAACGGAAACACGTTAAATCATATGTAAATTATATATTAAATCGTATATTAAATTCATACGTAAAGAGACGTTGAACACTAATTATTTGGTTATTTAATTTAATATTTTAAAAAACAGGAGATTTAACCCACGTTTAATTAAATGGATAGTCGTAAAAAAAGCATTTCTTATACATCGTAAATAGTATTTTCTGTTATCAAATAAATGCACAGTTGTTAACATAAAATACATCGATTAAACTAAAAAAATATACGTTTAAAATTTAGGAAAAGTCAAAATTGTTCTTTATTTTTGTGTAAGGTTCTGTGGTAAAATTATCATTAATGTGATGCTAATTTGTACTAATTAATCATAGAAAATGTGTAATAGGATATTTGTCTCAATTCCTTGATTAATTAAGTAATTTGATGGTAGACTTGAAACAAGGCACACGAGCCAATAGCTAGTGAATGGTTCCTTTCATACGAGATAAATAATTATTCTCAGGATCATAAAATTACACAGCATGAATATCACAATTTAGCGGCAAACACAGCAAAAGCAAAGGCGATGACCTCAAGCTAAGGAATCCCTAAAAACTCAAGCTAAAAACCGAAAGACCAAAACGCCCACAGACCGCGAAAACACGCATCGATAGAGAGCGTGACTGGAAGACCAGGTTAAGCAACAGCCACGAAATTACTAGTATAGAGATCAGATGCGAACCGAAGATAAACTATTTATCTTTTCTCTATAGAACTAGATTATTAAAACCGTTTACCGATTATATTAGTATTGAAAAATAACTGAAGGAAACCGTATTAAAAATGAAGATATCTACATAATTCTCCACGGATCATAGTATTTGCTGCATATAGTCTATGGACCAAAGACTAAGACGATCACCCAACTAGCACCATCGAACCGCGGAGTTCACCAACATCCGCACTCCGGACAAGACTCCTCAGTACAAACCTCCTCTCCATTCTTCGGCGTCTACTTTCGTTTGAGTAACGCCCTTCCCTCTCCATTCTTCGGTTCTCTACTTTGATTGAGATACGCCCATCTCTCTTTTTTGCCTGATCAGTTGACCAGAAATTCGCCGGCAAACAACATCGCGAATCCAGTAGATTCCCCGCATCTATAGCACGCAGTCGGAAGACTCCTCGAAACCGGGCAAATAGATTTGGGAAACCCGTATTAACTTTGTGTGGTTGTTAGGAAACGTCCATTTTTAACGTCTTGTTTCTATTAATGATGGGCATAATCGAATTACAATTATAATCGAGTTATTAGTAATCAATATATTCTCATAATCAAGTTATCACTCGAAATTTTCAATTAATATATTGACTTGAAATAATCAATCGAATAAAATTGTTTATATATCATAAATTCATTTTTCTTTTTATCTTTTTATTCTAACTCTAACCTGACAATATATTGTACATAGTATAAATATTTAAATTATTTTATACTTATAAAATAATAATTATTAATTTTAATTATTATTTTATACTTATAAAATAATAATTATTAATTTTAATTAGTAAAACAAATGTAAATTACTATTTAACAAAATTATTTAATTTAGATTTTTAGATGTTAATCTGCTACTACGGCCGTTAGTTATTTGTCCCGTTTTTGAAAAAACACGTTCCAAAGGAACTGATGTAGCTGGAATACATAAATACTTCAGTTGCATTTTATTTAACTCTGGAAAGGTAGTTTTATGTAGCTTCCAAAAATGTAATAGAATTTTTACTTTTCTTCTTCTATCTTACAGTGGCAATTTTGAATATTGGCAAATTATTAAAATAGAGGTTACAAATGGACTCGACGTAGATAGAGCTTGTGAAACTTTATTATCAAAATGATCCCATGATGAATTAGAGTTGTATTATTACTATTAGACGTTGATACAGTTATTGTTTACTAAATCCTACATATTTCAGCATGCAGTAACGATAATAATAATTAATTATGTAATTCGGAGTTTTGGACTATGGATATAAAAATAATGTTCCGAACTATGTACCTTCTACTCAATAAACCAGAGTTGCTAATTCAAGTGAAATTTAAATTCGAAATTTTTTGATATTTATAAAAAATGCTAATACAACATATTTTAAATTATACATATTAAAAAAGAATGCACGTAATATCTAAAAATTATTAAAAAAGGAAAAGAAATTTCTTGGTCCATTGTATTTTATAAATAGTTTTTTATTAACTTAAACTTAGAGAAGATTCTTTCATCTGAGGCAGCAATAACTGATATAGTTAACAAAATTCTAAAAAAGCCGATTCTGCGAGAATAAATGAAAAACAACAATTATTGATTATAAGTAATGAAGTGAGCTGTTTTAAGGTTTATTACAAAATAAATGATATCGTTCTTATATACTAAAGGGAACAGGCGCGGATCCAAGGGGGGGGCAAGGGGCGATCGCCCCTCCCCCGTAGACTCTTGTTTAACTTTTTTATTAGTATAGTTTTATAATTCTAACTCTTATCTATGATACTATAGAAAAACAATTTAAAATGAAGTTGTAGCTATGGGATTTTTCGGTTTTAACGTTTTTGATAATCAATAAAGATAAATACCTCTTTTTGTCAAAGTACATATAATTGTTTTCATATATGTATTGCAGTTTAATTATTGAACGATACATGAACCTTAAAAATTGATGGGTTACACATAATATAATATACCTACAGTATGGCTCTTAAATATCTCGAACATCTCCGTAGAGGACAATAAATTGTTCCGATATCAGCCGCAACCGCCACGCGATTCGACATTTGATAAAGATATAAGACAGACTTTATTGTTTTATTTCGGTGTATCGCAAACGATTTCCAAGAAAACGTTTTGGAAAATATTTCATTACTCCATGCGACAAAAGGAAGATTAAAGTTGTTTGGATTAAGATGCCCCCCCCCCGTAAATAAGTTCTGGATTCGCGCCTGAATGAGAATGGGAAGGGGGGAGACATATAATATATATTATAACGATAACATACGCGAAAATAAAGACGATCATCATGGGCGACGATGACGGCAGCAACTAGATCACACGTGGGCGTAGGAACACGACGGCTGCGATAGCCTGTGTTGTTACAACGGTGATACGGAGGCGTGAGACCAAACGACAAATAACAAGTAACGACGCTGTGAGACACGGTAGGCGAACGTTAAAATACACGCGTCAATAACGGATGGTGACAGGATACGACGCGATGGACGTTTAGTGATATCCGTAAGACACAAAAAGACTCTAGTGACCCACGAGGTATTTGATACCGATGCCGAACGACGACAAGGGCGGCATACGAAAATGACAACGACATGTATATCTACCGTGACGACTTGGATCACTTTGTGATTTGTTTGGGTAGTGGGGTAGGCAACACACGGAAACTATTGTTGTCGCGATAAGTACGATTTTGCGGGCAGGGTACATGCGTTTTGAATATTCTAAAAAAATCTTGCGATTATTAAAATGACGGATATGACAGCGCAATTTACCCTATCGTAAGCGTACCAAACACCAGAAGTCCTCATATCACACCCAATCGCATCCAATTCTTTGGTCTTCTACTTCCTTATTTTCCTTCAACGTTCAATTGCAAAACCATTTTTAAACTTTCTGAATTTTTCCTCTTCATATCATGACCAAGCCATTTAAATCTATTCTCTCTTAAATTATCCATGATTGACACTACACCTATCTTTCCTCTTACATATTCATTCCTTATCCTAACTTCTTTTGTCACTCGAATAATCCATCTAAGCTTCCTTATCTCTGCTTTATTTTTTTGTCAACCGCCTATCACTCTGAACCATACAACATAGCTGGTCTTATTACACTCTTATAAAACATCAGACGCTTTGCTCCACTTGATCAATCCGCACTTTAACAAATGTTTCACATCCTCGTCAAAATCGCCATATTGTACAAGGGACCCTTAATACGTAAAACTATCAACATCACTTACCTTGTCCCCCGCTTATTGTCGTTACACTCCTTGTTTCATAAACTTGTTCTCATTCATCAAACTAAACTCATACGCAATATACTCTGTCTTCCTTCTACTAATACTTAATTCCTTTCCTTCCAGAACTAATCTCTACACGTCAAGCCTTTGGTTAACTGTTAACACCTTTCCTATTTTTTACTACCAAAACTGTATTAATTAGTAAACATCATGCACCATGATACCTCTCCTCGTATCTCTTTTGTAACTTCATCCATTTCTACCGAAAACAGGTGAAGCCTTCAGATCATTGATGCACATCTACACTTTAACCTAAAATCCTTTGTTTCTTCATGCATACTTTTGACACCGGTTTATGATCCTTCATAAATATCATTTACTACATTAATATACGTTTTTAGAACTTCTTTTCTTATTAATGCTCACTTTCAAACTTCTCTCGGCACTCTGTCATACACTTTCTCTAAATCTATAAACACCATACAATTCTTTTTCTTCTTCTCCCTATACTTCTCTACAAGCGGTGTCGTACAAAATAACGGTTCCATCGTCGACTATTCAGGCTTAAAACCGAAATGATTTATAGTTTTTAATGTCTCACTTCTTATTCTCTTATCTATAATCTTTTTCCTAATCTTCATACTATGACTCATAAATTGTATACCTCTATAATTTCCACATTCTTGCAAAAATTAAAGAAAAAGGTCGCTAACCCGCAGCTGAAGTTCAAAAACCAGAGTGCACGGGATTTGTTTATATTTCATATTTGACACAGAATATAGGTATGTTTATGTAAATAATTGAAATGATTATATATCATATTATAATATAATATTATTATTATATAAAATGTATATATGTTATCCATGTGTGCGGATACATAGGCAAGTTTAACGAACAAAATTAAGTGACCAATAATACCTCTCCCCAACTACGGAAAAACATAAATATAATACCGACAATAGATATTAATTATACAATATCGTTCGTCCACAACTACAATTATCAAATAATAGAATTTTATATAGGAAACCAACAACAACCTTATTTCTTGTTTCGTTACGGTACACTTTATACTTATCGTTCGCGCCTAAACGCCAATTGATCATAAAGTTCAATGATGATGTCTCTACACCGTTGACACTACAAGCGTTGGGTAGCCTTGTACACTTGACAAGTGAAACAGCTATCGCACACGCTGTTCGATTGTTATCAAACGCTATATTATTTAAGCCTTCCACACTTTTAGCTACGTTATTTTTTTCCCTGTTGTCCCCACGTACATCCGAGATGGGATGATCCGCCTACGTTACGTTTAGGACTTCAGATACTATTTGGCGAAATATTACACCAACTGTCCACCTGACGCAACCTCATTAGTCACTTCTTACGACTGGCTGAGGAGGCCGTGGAATTATTCTGATCCCCTTCGACAGGGAAACTGAGTTATCACTAAAGCTCAAATAATATTGACAAATGTATAGGAAAACTGATCACCTAACTTGTTAATGTGACTTGCTTATTACTTGAACAAATACTTACAGCAATTGGCTGATATATTGTAATCATTATTAAAAAATTGAAAAATAAATGCGAAACCTAATATACATAGTTATTATATCGAATACTTAAATAATAATTTAAAAAGCATAATATTGGAGATATACTATGTATGACAGATATAATATAATTACGTACTAGGTTCACCGAATATGCCGTCGTAGTTAATGGTATGAAATATCAATACCGAGATGATAAATTGTATCTTTAAATTAATCATTTTCGTTAGAAATTTTTCTTGAAACAGTAGTAACTTTGGTCTACGTGTGATTTACAGTACCATATTATTATGACGTAATTGTTTTGTTAGGAATCGATACACGTACAACAAATTTTCGTTTGTGATTCGAAATCTGAATAAACAACATTTGTAGCAGTTGCACTACTTTATATTCCACTTGTTCGAATATTTTACTTTTTTATTTACGTTTTTCAAAATTACGATAACTCAACGATTTAATTTGTGTAAAAAATTATTTTCTTAAATATTCAGTTTAAATTTCAATAAAGATAATTATGATTTATGGTTAATTATTACAAAGGCAAATGGATTATTTAATTCAACGATATTAAAGATTTTATTAAAGATGAAACCAACACATAATCACTCACGCACATAATATATATTATAATAATGATTTAAAAATATCTCATTATTAATAGTACTATATTACACACTATATTTTCGCCTAAATAAAAACATTATTCATACAATATAATATCTGTTTTATCAATATATTGTAGAGGATTTACTAATTCACATAAATATGTTAATTTCCTTAATTTTTAATGACTCATTAATTCATTAGTAAAAAAAAAAATCCTTTGTTATATACATCGATAAATAATAATAATCCCCCTCGTGTAAATAAAGTAGTGTTCATGAACTACATTCTTATAATATGAGTCATACGTTAGGGTTGTACAAATCTGTACAGGCCCGCATATCATTTATCGACAAATGTATAACAGGTGTGTCCTTTATAATATAGAAAGTATATAGTTATTGAATATCGTGTAAAATATATTCTTGAAAACAACCAAATTCACATTCACCCCTGGTACTATACTAGTTTGTAAACACTTTAAGTCGCTTTTCAAATCACATAATTAATTTAACCCATATATATATATATATTATTTTAATCAATATAATTACTACATATAATACATATATGCAACACATATCCTACTAGTGCATGTGTTTGTGTGTGTGCATATAGAATATGTATTATATGTATACGTATAATGTCTCTACATAAACGTTTTAATTTGAAATCAGTTTGTTTCTACATGTTATTGTACCAAGATTGGAACATTTGAATTTTGATACTATCAGATAATCAGAGTTTAAAGATATATGTATGTGATACCGCGGTTGAAGTAGGTATTTGCGTGGTTATCGTTTATCGAATCAATACAATATTATCTTATCAGGTTTCCTGCACGGTACTCGGTGGCCGGCGGCAATCGCCTGTCATAACCAAAATATAAAAATTCCGTTTATTCAATAATGACACGGCTGACGGTGTGATACTAGTAATCGCCCGACATGTGTGTTGATTGCCAAGCAAACGGTATATTTTTTTTCATTTTCGTGACGCGTGTGCATTTCATTTATTATTATATTTATTCAATATTAATTTATTAATAGTGTCCCAGTATATCATATTATTAAAATATGGTTTTCAAAAATTAATAATTTTAAATCATTTCTGATTAACATGCATATATATGTATAATGATCGTGTGGGATAGCATATACAGCTAATCTTTTATTATAATATGCGGTTTCTCAGCATATCTACATTATGATACTTTATCACACTTTAACAGTTGTAATTTGTGAATTGATGAACATTTCCTTGCTTTTGTTATAAGTTTTATGATTAAAACAAATAATTTTATTTTTGAAAATTGTGTTTTATTTTATAAAATTTACAAAAATATATAAAAATACAGAATATTTACAAAGTTATACTATGAAATAGGAAAAAAAAATATTTTTACATATTTAATATATACAGGGTGATTCAGTTGAAAGTCGACAAACTCAGACAAGTTATTCAGTACCTCAAAAGCAACAAAAAAGTTCCTTTTGACCCCTGTCCGATTGTCAAGGATAAGGGAGATAAAATTTGTTTTTCTATTTTTACGTAAATCACGATTTTTCATCATAAATACCGTTATATCTCACGAATTATTAATCCTACAGTAAATCTAGCCATACCATTGAAAAGCTCATGAAGAATACATACCTTAAAAGTTTCTAAAGACATCATGATAAACTTACTACAATCAAGAATTTTTTAAAAATGTAAAATACCAAAATTTTAAAAAGTTTTACTTTCATCTCAAAAAATTTCTCCCTTGTCCAAAACGTTGCGAAATCCCTAAAAAAATCTATTTTTAATAAGCTTTCCAACGGTATTTTGACTTTTGCAATTACTTCTCAAATTGCTACCGAAATTTCAGTCGGAATGCGGAAAAACGGGATGTGGATGAAGAAGGATGAAGAGGGCCGGGTTCTGAGAACTAAAGAGTAGTAGACGTACGCAAGTTCTGCTTATCATCTTTGACGTTTCCCCGGAACATTTTTTCATGGAAAATTGTCTGGGTGAGACGATTGTAATTCTTGGGAACGAACGCCTTGTCATTTCAAGCTCTAAATTTCTAATCACAATTCAGTTCGTTATTGCAAGTCTAATGTGTCAGGTACCCGTCATCATGCCCCTCTTCACGAATGCAGAGCTTGCTGATATGCATTTCGTATATGGATTCTGCAATGGCAATGCAAGAGCAGCGCAGAGAGAGTACCAGCGACGCTTCCCCAACAGAAAGGTTCCAGGTCATGGAATATTTAGCTCACTTCATAGACATCTACGAGAACATGGTTCATTCCGTCGAGACTCACAGGAACGTGTACATGACAACGCAGAGGAGATAACCAAACGATTCTTACAAGATCCACAAACCAGTACCCGGAGAGTATCTCGAGAAGTAGGTATTTCACAAACGACTGTTTGGCGTACTATTCAAAGAGAAGGGTTACGCCCATTTCATTTTACTCGTGTGCAAGAGTGCCAAATGACCATCGCCCATGAATGGAATTTTGCCAATTGTTACTTGAGAATACTGAAAGAGATCCAACTTTTTTACGTCGTATCTTATGGCAAGATGAATCCAGTTTCACTCGAGAAGGGATTTTTAATGCACGTAATGAACATTTTTACGCCGAAATCAACCCTCATTTGGTGAGACAACAGCGTTTTCAACGGCGTTTTAGTATTAACGTTTGGATAGGAGTTGTTGGAAATATTGTGGTTGGCCCGTTCATGGGATTCCCGAGAAGTCTGACTGGACGTGTTTACCTTGATTTTTTGCGGAATGAATTACCTCAACTTCTCGAAAATGTTCCGTTAAACATCAGGGCTAATCTGATTTTGCAGCTCGATTGTGCTCCTCCTCATTTCTCAGCAGCTGTACGTCAATTTCTTGACGAAATGTATCCAACTTGGATAGGTAGAGGAGGATCGATATCTTGGCCCGCGAGATCCCCGGACCTTACTCCACTCGATTTTTTTGTATGAGGATTTCTCAAAGCTGCGGTGTATCACCGGGAAGTAGACACCGAAGAAGAGTTAAGACGCCGGATAGAAGATGCGATACCGCAGTTACAACGGGCACTGAACTTCGGAGTTACAGTAAGGCAGGTGGCACGCAGAGCAAGACTATGTCTGCAGCAAAATGGTGGTCATTTTAAACATTTGTTAACATGATTTTTTTGTTTATACTTTTGGCATCAAATGTGTCCTAAAAAAAAAGTACGTACATCTATCTACTCTTTTGTTCTCAGTACCCGGCCCTCTTCATCCTTCTTCATCCACATCACGTTTTTCCGCATTCCGACTGAAATTTCGGTAGCAATTTGAGAAGTAATTGCAAAAGTCAATATACCGTTGGAAAGCTTATTAAAAGTAGATTTTTTTAGGGATTTCGCAAAGTTTTGGACAAGGGAGAAATTTTTTGAGATGAAAGTAAAACTTTTTAAAATTTTGGTATTTTACATTTTGAAAAAATTCTTGATTGTAGTAAGTTTATCATGATGTCTTTAGAAACTTTTAAGGTATGTATTCATTATGGAAATTTAATGAGCTTTTCAATAGTATGGCTAGATTTACTGTGGGATTAAAAATTCGTGAGATATAGCGGTATTTATGATGAAAAATCGTGATTTACGTAAAAATAGAAAAACCAATTTTATCTCCCTTATACTTGACAATCGGACAGGGGTCAAAAGGAACTTTTTTGTTGCTTTTGAAGTGCTGAATAACCTGTCTGAGTTTGTCGACTTTCAACTGAATCACCCTGTATATAGTTATTTACAACTAATAATCGGCATGTTCATCGGATTCTATCTCGGTCATTATTTTGCTGTAACATATAATAAAAATTAGTTAATTAGTTTTAATCTATATGTTTAATTAACTCACTTAATTTTATAGTGTCCATGAGCTAAAGTGTGTATTTGATCTTTTAGAACATAACGTTTATCGTCATGCCTGTTAAAAGTTAATTTTTTTGTTTCGATAGTCATAATGTGGTGTTTGAATGACCTGATGGAAACGTTATCTGTATATTTGCTATAATCCTGGTCACCGAATAAACACTTCTTGTGATTTTCCAAGGTCATGTGGTTTTTAACTACATGGTCTCTGATGCCTTTAGCTTTGATCTGCTCTTTTCCTTCAATATTATATGCATACGATTTTGCTCTTAACGCGATAAATTCTGACATTATTTTTCCATCTGTCTCGTCTGAAAAAAGTCCCGGTATCTTTTTACGGTGCTGGATATGACATAGATGATTTTGGGGGAGATTTGAAGTGTCCATGCGACTCAGCAAGCTTGAATTTTCTTGCAGATCCTTATAAAAGTCTTCTGTCTGTATATAATATACCAGCGAATCTAAAATAAATAAATAAAATAATAAAAACGTGTAAATAAATAACATAATATACTTGTGTTTGTGTACATTAATGTAATTAAGTCTTTATAATGACGTTTCATTACATTGTAATGGTAATCATACATTAACGTTTTTGAAACGTCTAACACTGCAAAATCGATATAAATTGGTTTATCAAATTTAATGATATTATTATCCATAGCTACGTGGGATAAGTTTTCATTATATGACATTGCGTATTTGAAAGTTGGTTTATTAATCAATTTTTGCAGCTTGGTATCTGAAGAAACTAATTCCATTTTCATACGTTTTCGTACATTTTCCATAGTTTTTCCTAAAAATAATATATTATCTAAAATATTAATACTAATTAAATTAATATTAAAATAATTATATACCAAATACTGCATTGTTCATTAACTTGAAAAAATCTTTTTCAAAATTGTTTTTTGCATTTTTCCTCATTTCGGTGTTGAGTGAAATATATTTGGAAAGCCATGACTGTTATGCCATGACGTGACTGTTTAAATTCTAATACTCTATGTACCTATAATATATAATAAAATTATTAATAATGCTATAACATTGTTTAAAATAAAATTTACTTTTTCAACTTTTAGTCCATTAGCAATAGCCTGTTTTAAACTTCGGTAATGCACGATATATCGCTCCTTCTTCTCTAACGTTGCCATTAGTTTTTGAATTTTTGATCTGGGTGGTATTCCGTTAGACGGGAGGAACGGCAAATCGTTGTGTTGGTCATGAAGATGTTGTGGATATGAAATGTCTATCTCATACACTTTTCTTATGTCTGACGTTTCTGTCAACTCGTTAAGACCGTCGAGTTTCGGGTCTATCCACTTAAAACCACCGTATGGCATGTACTGCGACATGGCCCATCCGTATAAGTTATTACCTGAAAATAAGTTAAATTAAAATATTTTTTTTTGAAAAAATAAATTATACATGTATATACTTACAATCTTGGTATATCAAATAAGAATTTGGTTTAGTGTTATCGTAATCGGCCATTTTTGGGTTAGTCGCTTTCGCATATCGCATACTTGCCTGTGTTAAGCCACCTCGAATACCTGTAAATTAGTTAATCAGATATAAATTATATAAGAAATTAAATAATATTACCTTTTTCCAACATAAGCACTATATTATAATCTGTGAGGAGTTCCAATTTCACCTTTGTATATTTAAGCGTACAATCGAAACTAAACCCTGGTGCCGTATAATAATATGCCGGGTCTAGATTGTATGTGTTTAAACATAGGTGAAGGAAATTTTCGAAAGTATCAGCCAACAACAAGACGTCCACTTTGAGATATAAATCTGAATATTCTCCTAAAGTCTTACATCCAAACTTGGTTCCAGACTTTTTTCGCGTGTTTGTAGTCGTTCCCGGAAATCTCTGTTTCTGTCAATGTACTATAAAAAGCATCCTTCGGCGGCAAACATATTTCTTCCAGACTATCCCAACTATCCGTATACTCGTATGGATATATACCTTTTCGTGTAACGAGTGGTAAATCCATAGGATTTCCGAAGAAGAATAAGAATAAGAATAAGAATTTGAATGTGTTTTATTTTCTCCATTTTGGTTGGAATATAAAGGTGTAAAATACAAAGAAGGTATGCTACTAGTTTTAAAAGTCATTTTCGGGGAATGTTTATTTGGAGAAATACATCATATATTAATAAATAATACGATAATTATTTATTTTGCTATTAGACCTTTATTGACTGTTGGATTTAATCCACATGTTAGAGCATATGAAGTTGATAATAAAATAATGAACTCCCAATTTTTTGTATATTGTGTGACTGAATTACCTGATACAACACCCACAGTATCTAGAATTTTAAATAATGGAAAACTGTTTGTCACTTTGAGGTCTATGATATAGACTTAAAAATAATTTATTCCTATGTACCTAAAAACAATAATAAATAATGTATTATTTGTTGAAATTATGTAATATTTGTTATGTATGTATTTAAATAAAAAATATTTTGATTTTTATATGATTGTGTATTTTATTTCTAGAACTAGTTAGTGTCATTTTGTTATCTATAGTTTATTTAATTCTGACATGAATAGTTATATTTACATAGATGAAAATAAATAAATCACAAAAATTAAAATTAAAAGAACATTTACTGATGTCAAATCAACTACAAGTAAAGCTAGTTTGATAACATTTATAGTCTAAATAACAATTATTTATAAATTAAAAATGAACATTTGTAATATCATATTCACAATTATTGGTGCTCAGTCAACAATAAATGTGTGTGTATTTGAAAGTAATTTGTATACATATTAACTAATGTTTGTTTTCATTTTAACACCTTTTAGTTTGTTATCTCAAATAAAGTACTGAGTTATATTAAAATAAGTAGATAATGATTTAACATGTAGTAAGTGCCGAATTTAGTTAAATAAGTTTAACTTTTTTTAATAGTTATTCAACCCCAAGCCTACTCCAGCTGGAAATCCACACTCAAATGTGTTTAATAATAACACGTTTAGTTGTCAAGTTCAGATTTCAATGTGTGTATAATATTATAGTTTAATAGCTGTACAGACTTGCCGACCATCTGAACAACTTCCTTGTGGGGATTTGCGACGCCAGCATGAAGCGCGGGTGAGAGAAGGACTGTATAACCGCCGTCCGGTCCACTGGTGGAGTGCAGAGATCTCCGAGCTGAGAAGCACTTGCATCTCGGCCAGGAGATCGCTCCAAAAAGCACTGAGGAGGAGAGGGCCAGCTGACAGCACAGCCGAACGCGAAACATACAAGGACGCCCGCAGAGCGCTACGGACTGCCATTCGAAGATCTCAGGAAAAGAGCTGGAAGGAACTCTGTACAGCTGTCGACGCTGACCCTTGGGGCGTTCCCTACAGGTTGGTCACAAAACGGCTGTGCAGACAACCACCATGAGTAGCGGCTCGCGGGAGGGAAAAGGAAATTACCGTCGCGCTCTTCCCGGTACGGCCTACAATAGACTGGAGCTCAGTCCCGATGGGGCAAACGGTACAGGACTGCAATGCATCGCCACCTGGAACTTCCAACTTGGATCGACCGGTGACCGAAGAAGAACTAAAGAGAGCGGCGAACCGCCTTCCCAGGGGGAAAGCGCCCGGTCCTGACGGCGTCCCGAACGAGGTGCTGGAGCAAGTGGCCAGTAGGTCACCGGGAAAGCTGCTTGCAATTTACAACCATTGCATGGAGGAGGGCACGTTTCCCATTAGGTGGAAGCGAGCTCGGCTCGTGCTTCTACGCAAGGGACCTGACAGACCTACCGCTGACCCGTTCGGTTTCCGTCCCCTGTGTATGCTTGACTCCGTGGGGAAACTCTTCGAAAGAATCGTACTGGAGCGACTTTATGAACATCTGGCGACAGCAGGAGGGCTCAGCCCCAACCAGTACGGATTTCGGAGAGGGAGATCCACGGAGGACGCCATAGGCAGGGTTTTGGAAACCGCGAGATGGGCTACTGGCGGTAACTCACGGTACCAAGAACTCTGCGTGTTAATCACGCTCGACGTGAAAATCGCGTTTAACTCGGCGCCGTGGGAGCATATTGACGCCGCACTCAGAGGCAGAGGCGTGCCTTACCACCTGGTCAGGATCATAAGATCGTACTTGGAGGGCAGGTCTCTGATCACCGACGACCAAAACTCCATCCGCGAGGTCACGTGCGGCGTACCGCAGGGTTCTGTTCTTGGCCCCACGCTGTGGAACGCACTCTACTACGAACTCCTGGACATGGAGCAGCCCGAAGGGGTGCAGCTAGTCGGATTTGCCGACGACCTGGCGCTGCTAGCAATGGCGCGCACAACATCTTTGCTCGAGTCAATAGTGAACCCCGCTCTCGAATCCATCGGAGAATGGCTGAGGCTACACGGTCTACAGCTTGCAAACCACAAAACGGAGGCAGTGATGCTCACTGGGAAGAGGGCATTCACTGACCCCGTCTTCACCGTAGGCGGCGTCGCAGTGGAGATCAAAAGGAGCATGAGGTACCTTGGTGTAGTCCTTGACTCCCATCGTACCTTCACCAAGCACCTGAAGGCAGCGGCGCGCAAGGCGGCAAAGGCAGCGCTCTGCATCGGCAGGCTTATGCCCAACGTCGGTGGACCCAGCCAGGGCCAGAGAGTGCTGCTGATGTCAGTGATTAACAGCATGGTGTTCTATGCTGCGCCGGTTTGGGCGGGCAGGGGCACCAAGTACAGGATCAACAGAGAGGCGATAATCTGGGCGCAACAGATAGCAGCACAACGGGTCATCCGCGGGTATCGCACGGTTTCCGCGAACGCAGCGCTGTTTCTTGCAGATATGCCCCCTGGTGACCTATTGGCGCTGGAGAGGGGCAGAGTCCGCGACAGACTCACAGAACGAGATCCAACGACGACTAGGAGAGCGATAGAGAAGTCGGAACGCGAAATCACCTTGAACAAGTGGCAGGACAGGTGGCACCGTCAGCGAGAGGGAGCGGGTCAGCAGAACGCGTTGTGGACGCGTAGACTGCTGCCCAGCGTCACGAGATGGTACCATCAAAGAGGACGACACGGAGTGTCCTTCCATCTCACCCAGGCCCTTACGGGACACGGGTGCTTTAACGAATACCTGGTGAGGATGGGAAAGACCACCGACGCGAGCTGCGTCTACTGCAGTGAACCGTACGACACGGCGGAACACACTGTATTTCACTGCAGTAGGTGGCTATCAGAGAGAGAACCATTGAGGAGGCTACTGGGCCGAGACGCCGGACCCGAAGACGTGGAGGATATTTTGTGTGGGCCTGTAAGAAACTGGCTGCCCGATAACGAAGAGGACAGGCAAAGGATCATTTCTGCTGCAGATGCATTGAGGAGTACATTCGTCTGCGCAGTAGAGAATATCCTCACTAAGAAGGAAGAAGACGAGAGGGAGAGACAGCGGATTTTTAGGTTAGGTCAGTGGGCGACAAGGGCGGCGGTGCGGTGACACGGCCCGCGAAACGGAGACGACCACATCACCAGCTGGAACGAGATGTCAAGGGCGGCGGTGCGGCGACACGGCCCGAGAAAACGGAGACGACCTCATCACCAGCAGGAATGAGATGTGAAGGGCGGCGGTGCGGCGACACGGCCCGAGAAAACGGAGGCCACCACATCACCAGCTGGAACGAGATGTCAAGGGCGGCGGTGCGGCGACACGGCCCGAGAAAACGGAGGCTACACGAACATCAAGAGAAACGTGATGTCCAGGGCAGCGGTGCGGCGACACAGCCCGAGAAAACGGAGGCTACACGAACATCAAGAGAAACGTGATGTCCAGGGCGGCGGTGCGGCGACACAGCCCGAGAAAACGGAGGCTACACGAACATCAAGAGAAACGTGATGTCCAGGGCGGCGGTGCGGCGACACGGCCCGCGAAAATGGAGGCAGCATTCATATATAATTGTACAAACTTGTATATACTCTATTTATTCTTTTTTCGTTTATTCATTATGTTACTCTATCATGCATGTTGCTAAATTTACTTTCTCATTTATTTTGTATTATTTCATTTTATTTTATTCTTATGTTATTTCATCTTATTATTTTATTTATTTTGCAACACCATGCATGATATTTTGTTTTGTTAAATTTGTAGTTTATTTGAAATTTGTCTTCTGTATGTGCAATTGTTATATGAATAAACGATGGCAGTGGAGGAGGAGTAATGTTCACGACAGGCCACTCCTCCATTGTCGGTTAAAACCGAAAAAAAAAAAAAAAAAAAATAGCTGTACAGACTTCGAGGGCCCATTGTTCAACAACTGATAAAATAATATAAAAATAAATGTTTTCAATAATTTTAATAATATTTATTTGATTTAAACATAAGATTGTACTACAATGATCCAGACGGAGGAGGTACCCAGAACCAGTGCTAAGTGGCCCTTTTACCGTGGCATTGCTACGACTGCCTCTATAGTTTTTGCGACACTGTTTATTATAAAGTACAAAAAAACAAAATAAATCAAAATCTAATATAAATTATCAAGGTAAAATATTATTTTAAATACACGTAAATTAACGAATAGAATAGAAAAGAATAGAATAAAATACGAGTTCAATGACTTACAATATTACATTAAACTTATATATAAACCATTAATTTTTGACAAAAATATATTTATTTATTTTAGGAATTTGCATTCTTCATACACCAAGCATCAATATATTCTGTGTTCACTGAAAAAGTAATAGATCGTATAGTATTATGTAATTTGGTGTCATTTTTCGCAATGATATTAAGAAAAATAGTGCAATATATATATATATATATAGATTAGTAATAAAACAGATATAACATATTACCATTCAGTGTGAATCTTAAGTACATATGCTCTAGGTATCTACACACAAACCACTCATCTAAAACGTGTTTATTGTGTTAAAAAATGGTTTAATTATAATAAAAAACTTACAGAATTTTTCAATCATTACTACTAAATATATTTTTATGTTGTTTATTATGAATTATTATTTATTTATTAATAACATTTGTTATTTAAAATACGCTGGCTTATTATTATTATATAATTTGTTTTTGTTTAAATAACGCATACATGTGAAAAATCGATATAAAGAAAATATTATAATATGAAAATGACAGTCGATATAGTGATACGGTTTATAGATATTTTTCTTTCAGTTCTTTTTAACTATATCAATTATTAAATAATTATAAACTTTACCTACGTTAGAAAGACTTGGCCGAACTATAACATAAAGTAATATATTAATGGGATAAAATACAAATAATAACTAATATGAATTCATACAAAAATTATAAATTTTTTCTAATTTACATATATTGAAACAAATATAATAATTCATAAATGTGAATTTTTAAAAATATCTATATATTTATATTATATATAAATATAATAGAGTACGGCAATTATCACAATAATATTACAAATAATATGAGAAAATGGAATTGTTTCTATTTATTAATCATAATAACGTATAACTAAATATGTATTCGTTTATAACTAATAAAAATGGATATTTAAATACATACGTATTTCTTTGTATGCTTTCATAAAAACTTTACTTTTTGAATTACCTAATAAAATTATATTTGTTTAATAGTAATACATTAGTATTTTAATATCTAGACAAAGATAATAATTATATAAAGAAAAATGTCAAACTTAGTATAAAACGTTACTACATAAAATCATTCAAATGAAATTTAATTATAATATAAAATAAACTACGGTGCATTTCATTATCATTGTTACTTATATATTTTCTTTCCATTTATTATTTCTGCAATTTTTCGTAATCGTGAAGATCGTTGTATACAACAAATTATGTTATTTTATTAAATTTCCATAGAATTTTTAAGTAATATGATATATCCGTTGATTTTAACAAAATATCCTTAATAATTAGTCCTTCTCCAATTTTATTTTTCAAAATTTAAGTAAGTTTTAGTCTTACTGAGGGATATTCAACCTGTTTTTCCAGATGAGTAATAAAAACAAGGACATTTTATTACAATTTCTGTAAGTCAACTGTTTATTGAATAATCATTGTATTGATCTTGTACTTTTTTTATATTCCTACGTTTGCTTTATATTGGTAAAATGAATTACCGCATGTTTTCCCGTTTGAATATTTCTTCGAAAGACTATTTCAAAAACTGTGAGAGTCTTATTGGTACACTCTTTGTCACGCAATTTTCGACTATATTAAAACATTCTTCTTGCATTTGTATGATTAGAATGAATCATATAAAAAATTGCATCTTTAATGTTTAATAAAACGGTATCGTGTAACAAATGTTTAGTTCACACTATACTCTATGAATCCTTAAATAATAATTTTGAAATTGATGGAAAGATAACTTTTTTTAATTTTCAACTGTTAAACTATTGGTATGTCCGTTTTTCTGAAGGATAGCCACTAATTATTATTCATATGATTTCAAATCCTCAAATAGCAATTGTTTATTGTCATCTAAATAGAACTATCAACTTTTCTTTCTATATTTAGTGTAATGCGTTTTTAAATAAATAATAACGAAGTTTTTTTTTTGTAAGATAAATTATCGGGTAATTCTTGTTGTGTATACTTTCCAAAAAACGATTTTTAATCTTCTTTTGTAATCTCTAAAGAGGTATATAATACATTATCATGAATGAATAGACATCATTGCTAAGTTCATTATAGTATTAATCAATGGTTCTTGAAATATTCTATAAATTAGTACACATTTAGTATAGTTTTGGTTTTTACATATAAATATACAATTTCCATTTGAATCGACCTGTAATATTCCACTTACGTGTTATATTTAGACAACACATATATAAAAAAACAACATTTGTTTCCATATAATAAAAAATGTTATTAGTATATGCTAAGGTATACAAAAAGGCACAGAATCACTGCATACATAAGATCAACAACAATTATTTAATAAAGTTTAAGTATTGAAATATGTGTGTCAGTATATTTATATTTTTTGAAACATAAAGCTTGGGTAGTTTTTGATAATTTGTTGTATAAATATATAAGTAAAATCTATCTAAATATTTTCAAATATTGGAATAAATATTCATAAATTATGCAATTTGATGATATTCATAAGTTTAGTATGAATATGAATTCTCCTTTTAATTTAAAGAATACCAATTAACTGTAGAAATTACGCAAAACTATACATTAATATTTAAATAACAAATTATTTTATAATGTACATATAAAGTTGACGTCACAAACATACTCTGAACTTAGTAATATTACTTAAAATAATCTACTTACTAATATCATCTTGAAAAAATTTAAATATTTCATCTACAAAAAAAAATATCATATAAAAACAAAATTATATCATTATTAATATAATTATTAATATTAAAAAAACCGATAATAGCTCAATTATTGAATTGAGGTGTATTGATTTATTAAAGACTATACTCTAAATTTTAATTTAGATTTAATGAAATTTCATTTTTCCCCTTTCAAATTACACTAAGATTTATATTCAATCTTACTTGAGCAATTAATCTTTATATCTTAAATACACATAAGAAAATCAATTAATTATGTTCAAATTATTTTATAACACAATAAATAATTCATTTAATTACTGTTAAATTGATTTTATTTTGTATATAATACACAACTATGAGAAAATAATCCATAATTCTTTAGCAATTCATAGTTCGAAGCAAATCAATTTTGGAATTATATGATTAGATGAAGTAAAATTTGAGACGTTCCGCTACTTCCGGTCGGATCGCTCGATGGCGAATACTTTTTAATATAGGGTCGCCAACCTGTGGTGAGATTTTTGGGAAAACGAAAATCCCTTTACCAAAATAACTATTCTATCGAAAAACATACACAAATACAAATAAAAAAGAAGATAATGTATATTTCAAAACATTTCGGAGAAAAGTTCGGGCTTGCGTAAAAACTCCGCTAAAAAGGAATCAAAAGAAATAGAAAATAGAAAAATAGAACCAGTTATGTGCAAACCACAGTCGGTGACGGTTGTGCATCATAAGACGTCCGTGAAGTTAGCGACATAATGTTAATATTTTTCAATAAAACCTTTCTAACAAATTTGTTGGTCATTTGTTGGTCATTGTTGGATAAGTCCCGAAATTTGTTGGACATTTTTTAAAAGTTATAGGCTTTTTTTATTTTGCGCCACTAACTCCACGCCAGCGGCGCAACTTTAAAAAAATCCCAAAAAAAACATCTAACATTGCTGTTGCCGAACTGGAAATTTTATATAAACACATTTGTTAGTCAAATTATTTATTTATTTTATTTTTAGTTTTATTTTTAGGTTTCCTCATCAGTATAATTGACTAACATATGCCACACAAAATAAACAGAAATAATGAACAAACAATAAGACCCTCTCAAATCGTCGATTATTATTTTATCTGTGTTTTCTTATAGTTTGTGTAGTATAAATTTACAAATGATTATCTTTTAATGATCATTTCAAATAATTTAAAATCATTGGATAAAGAATAGAAAGAAAAAGAAACCGCATTTGGAGACTTGGTGATCGCATGGTAAACCACCAAGAGTGCGAACAATATGCGAAGGTATGTGGTGTGTTGCAATTTTGCAGAATAATTTCATTATGTTTATTTGTCTACTATCAATCGATGTATTTATGTTAATTTCAGTACTGTAATAACTAATAATACCATCAATCAAGAAGCCATCGAGTATGAAAGAAAAATGAATAATATGTACATATATCAAAAACACAAATAACGTCCACTTTTTGATGTTGGAATCGATGTGAAATAATTTTATTTAATTATTATTATTATTTATTTACTTATTTATTAACCCCTAAAAGCATAAGGCATTCTATTTAGTTATAAATACCATTAATAAATATGTTATAGAAATTCTGTTATAATGTTTTGTTCTTTCAAAAATACTGTTAAAATTATCGTGATAATTGTAAAAAAATTAGATAAAATGTAATTCCATGTGAACTGTACAATAAAAATGATACATACAATAGTAGGAGGATAAGATTTCCAAAAATGACCAACAAATCAAATACAACAATGTTGGATGGTTTTTTTGAAGTTGCGGTAGCGTGAAGTTGGCGGCGCATTTAAAAAAAATTATATACAAAAAACTAAGGTCCAACAAATGTCGGGACCTTTCCAACAACGACCAACAAATCGAGTACAACAATGGTGGATGGTTTTTTTTAGGATTTTTTTGAATGTGCGCCGCTGGCGTGAAGTTAGCGGCGCAAAATAAAAAAAGCTTATAACTTTTAAAAAAATGTCCAACAAATTTCGGGACTTATTCAACAATGACCAACAAATGACCAACAAATTTGTTGGAAAGGTTTTATTGAAAAATATTAACATTGCGCCGCTAACTTCACGGACATCATCATAAGAGCGATTACGTTTATCTTATCTTCGGGTTTTGCCTGTGTAGTTGTTTTGTGTTTAATTTCGTTCGTATGAAAAGTTTTTTTTTTTCTACTAAGTGTTTAATTTCAACGATCTTCGCGTTTCGGCCCTAATAGGGCATGTCCGGGTCCCCTGACGGGGCTCGAAGGGGAGGTAATCGATTTGTTCCTTTATCTCCTAAGCAATCAGAAAAATCGGCCACTCCATCAAAGAAAAACATAAATTCAAAAGACAGTCTGATTACTTCTAGTAATTCTACTGATCTCAGCAAGCAGTATCAAACAGAATTCAGTTAAATTTCTCCAATTGAGAAGAATGCTCCGAAAAAATTTAAAACATCAAGTGCCGAGGATACTTTAAACGTTTTAATGGGTTTTAAAACAGGCGCGGGAACAATACGGCCCGACAATTATAACAATTTTTCTACCGCTTCTACTCGTAGTAGGCAACCTAATGTTCCTGTATGCTTCCCTGCAAACTATTCAGGTAGCCTAAAGATTTAGGTTGCTAGCTCCAGTCACGAAAACAATTTGGGTAAATTACACCCAGTGTCTATTGGAAAGTTTTTGACGAAGAACTTCAGCGGTATTATATCGATCACGCCGGCTGGTCCTCAGCGTATTAAGGTTCTTTTTGAATCAATTATTGAGGCCAATACGTGTATTTCTTCGCCTATTTAGGTTATCAATAACTTGGTGGCCAATATTCCTAGTTCGTTATTATATTGTTTTGGTGTGATACGATTGGATGTTAACATTACTGAAGAAGATTTTTGGGAAGGGCATGAGTCTCCGTCAAAGATAGTATCATTTAGACGAATTAATTCCAAACGGGATGGGGAATATGTTCCTACTCGGTTTGGGGAACTGAAGTTTTCAGCCACGTCATTTCCAAAAAAAATCAGCGTGTACAAGGTGTTGTTCAATGTTTCCCCCAGCATAAGATCTCCGACATAATGTTTGAAATGTCTGCGGTTTAGTCACACACAAAAATTCTGTCGGAGTAAACCACGCTGCAATCATTGTGGTGAGAACAATCATGACTCTACATCTTGTGAAGTTTGGGAATTTTCAGCACCTAAATGTGTCAACTGTGACCAACCTCATGCATCTACAGATCGGCCGTGTAAAGAATGGTTGGCTCAGAAGGAGGTCAAAAGAATCATGGCATTCAACAATGTGTCATTTAAGGAGGCATCTATTATAAAACGGAAAGGAATGGTCAACGAGGCATTTTCATATTCTGAGGTTGTAAACAAAAATGTCAATTTAAATAATCTTGTACAGGATTCCGGGTTCTCTCATATTCTTGAGAGTGGTACTAAGAATGATTTCCCCCCCCCCCCCTCGACTCCTTCGACAGAGGAATTAGCAAAGCAAAGCAAAGAAAAAAACGACCTTTGTCTCCCATTCATCGCTCAGCACTTACGTTTTAGGGTCCATCTTACTTTTCTTTTCCAAATGGTAATATGTTAGAATATGCAGGTAAGAATCGCTCTTTCGGAGAGCCTGACAGGGTTTGGACTTCATCTTTAGTTTCACAACTATCTCAGTGCTTAGGAAATATGTCGTTTGATTCCCTAGTGGATATAAATACTCGTAACTCAGCTATCGAATCAACTGTCATAAGTTTTTTATCTTCCTCGAAGGAAGATAATGAATCTTTTTGATTTTTATGAATTTATCATCCAGCACAATTCCTTGGTTCATAATCCTTCAATGGAACGTTCGAAGTTTAGTTAGCCGCGCTTTAGATTTGTCCTTCTAATTGGCGGACTATAATTGTCTAATTGCTATAATTTCTGAAACGTGGCTATTCCCACAAAAGAATATAAGTCTCCCTCAATATAACCTCTTTCGTTCGGATAGACCAGATGGTTATGGTGGTGTTCTTATTGCCTCCCACCAATCTATTCAGGCGAGGCCTATATCTATAAACAATCACCTAAAAACCTAATTGTTACAACCATCAACAGATTTAGTTGGGGTCGAAATTTTTTCTAATTCTATAAATAGTATTCAAATATGGTCAATTTATATTTCTCCAGCTTTAAACCCTTCCGTGACATTATTGTCTGAGATCTTTAATATAATATCTCCTCGTTCGATTTTAGCTGGCGATTTTAATGCTCACCATTTAGCATGGGGCAGCTCAAGGATTGACCATAGAGGTGATTTAATCCACACCTCATTTTCTTCATTTAATTAATGTTTGCTTAATACAGGTTCTTCCACTAGATGTAATCGCCCCCCCCCTCCATTTGAAAACACGGCCATAGACTTGGCTTTTTCTCATTCAAGTCTATTCTGGTCACTGACATAGCGAGTTCTTTCTGATCCTTATGGTAGTGATCATTTTCCCATCCTAATCGATTATTTTAACAACTCAAGCTCTTCCCATACATCTGGTCCTAGTAAAAATAATCAACTTTTGAAATTTAATTTTAATAAAGCCGACTGGAATTTATTCATTAGTATGGCCAGCACACAGTTTATTGCTTGTACTGAGGAGGGGGATTTGTAAGATAAATATGACATGTCTGTCAAAACTATAATTAATGTTGCTAAAATTTTCATTCCAGATAAGAAAATGAAGTATAACTCTTCGAAACTTACATCTCCTCCTTGGTAGAATGATAGTTGTACCGAAGCAGTTCGAAAGAGGTCGGAAGCATATCGCACGTATAGACGGTCAAAGCTAGTGATTGATTTTATTGAATATAGCAGGGTTAGCGCGATAACCAAAATAATACTGAAAAGGTCTAAAAGAGACTCGTGAAGAAAGTTTTGCCTCTTATTGAACCCTAATATGTCAATGACAGACCTATGGTCTACTACCAAAAGGTTTAAGGCTTGTGTACCATTCCCCTAGAATTACGAACGAGGATTGGTTTCTTGACTTTATATTTATCATATTTACTAGAAAGCGGATGAATGTCATTCCTCCAGTTACACTCAATGGTCGGCCACTACAGATAGGCAACATAGTGAGTTATCTTGGTATGTTCCTTGATTCAAAATTGAGATGGGTTCAACATTTTCAGTATTTGATAGCTATTACCTCCAAATGGTCTAATTTTTTACGTTTAGTTTCAGGAACATGGTGGAGGTCTCATCCCACATCTCTTTTAACCATTTTTAAAGCAGTCATTCGGTCAAAGGTTGATTATGGTTCATTTCTTTATGCATCCGCTTCTCAGGTGCATAGAAATAAACTGAATTCTATTTTGCCGTCTTGTCTATGTACACCAATTGGAGCTTTACAGTCGACCCCTATAATTAGCTTTGAAACCGAATGTGCTTGTCCTCCAGTGGAGATTAGAAGCAAATAGTTAGCAACCAGATTTTTTTTGAAAAACTATTCTTCTTCTGTTTCTAATATTTTTGAAATCTTCTTTAATTTAAGTTGCTCTTGGCGATATGTGAGAAAGACCTTACCGATTTTGGCTTTAATGGCTGGTAGTCTGATTGAAAATGTAAAATGTGTTTCAACCCAAGCAAAGACTCCCACATTCTGACGTGTCATTTTCGGTTCTCTTATTCGAACTAATAATACATGTTGATCCTCTGGTTTTGGGGGTTTCTCATAGTGACACTTTAGGATTACCCATCCGCGCGGTTAATAATATGTTTCGATCAGCTGTTGCTAATAGGTTTGATGATTTTTGTTTAGTTTTTACAGATGGGTCGGTTTCTAATAGGTCGGCTGGTTTTTCAATATTCATTCCAGATTACAATATTAGATTTTCAGACATTATTCCTCATTTCGCCTTATCTTTCACTTCAGAGTGTTGGGCCATCGTACACGCTCTTCAACTTATTTCAAATGTTCCTCAAAGAAAATTTTTAGTTTTAACGGACTCGCAAGCTACACTTTACGCCATAGTGTCGAATCCTTTTGAAAACAAAATGTCTTTTTTAACATTACAAATCCGTTGTTTAACTCATAAATTAGCCAACTTGGGCAAGAGAATTGAATATCTGTGGATTCTTGGTCACGTAGGCATAGATGGGAACAAAATTGCCGACCAAATAGCTAGGTTGATAAGTTTGACGATCTATATAAAATGTTAAGCAATTATTGATTATATTAATGTAAATAGGAGTTAAAATATAAAAACCAATTGTAATATTATTTGTGTTGGAAATGTTAGTAATTAATTCAAATCATACCCAAAATCAGATTTTCGCTGAGATAATCATAGTATCTTTGTGAATAGCCTAAAAGTATGATATTTGATTTGATTATGACAATAAAAAGTATTTATTGATTTTATAATTTATTACTGTTAAATCACTTATAGAATCTAATGAATGCGAATTAAGAATAATTCGTTTAATATGCTTGTAAATATTTAAAATTCTAGTAACGTTAACAGAATATTAAACCAATACACAGACCCAAAAAATGTAATTATTGTAGTCCGATTTAAATTTAAAAAAAAAAATTGTTTGTATATTTTATTGTTGATCGTATTGAAACATATTGTTTATTGCGGGATCGTATAATTTGATTTTTAAATTAATTTTTTTTTATCTAAACATCAATTTGGAACCGGAATAAATATAAAATATTTGGAGGTTTAAGGTACGAGTATTAATCTTTGAAATATAAAGAAAATCAAACGATTAAGAGAATTATTATTTATTAAATGCAATAAATTGGATATTGTCCAGATGAAACCATGAAACCTTAATGCAACATATGTATTTACATAAATATATATTTTTTATATTCCATACAAAATTATTTACTTTTATCTGGACAATGTGCGTAAACTATAAATGTAATAAAAGAGTTAGTTATATGTTTGGGGATTATAATGTTATACCAACATACACATTTAATACGATTCTATCAATAGTTGTATAGCAAGTAATAAATAAATAAATAAAGGATTTACAATTTTCTTTCATTAACAATTAATGGTTTTGTATTTGCTGATCTAATAATAATTGCTATACGTATATGGTCGACTTAAAAATTAACCTTTTTTCTATTTAGCAAACGTGAGTATTATTTAGATAAAGAGACAATAATAGGTTAAATAGACTTAGAAAAAATTAAAAATAGATTTTTGACTAACTATTAACTAAATGTATCTTGTATGTTTAGACATGTTTAGTATAATTTTGCACTGCACGAACTTAACATTTTACAGTTAATACTCATCATTATCCAGTTTAGTAACATGTTAGACTCGAATATTTTCAGTAATAATTTAAATAGTAAAAAAAGAATATATATAAACACAATTATTATGGTACAAATAGTATAAGTAGTTCATAACTAATATTATTATAAAAGATTAAAATAAGTTTATTTATTTATTTTCATTTTTTTATAGTATATTTTATGCTTATATCACAATTTTTGTATAAGAAAATAACTTTTTTTTTAACTGAGGTAAGTTTAGAAACTTTTTACAATTTATATTTTAGCGTATTAGGATGAAAATATATTTTATTTACTATGAACTCTTAAGGGATTTGCTTTGGTCGAGTGGATAGTAAAATACGTTTCGACGCACGAGGTCTGCGGGTCGATCTTCAGGTAGCCAACAAGATTTACCTGTTCCCCGTCTATCATTGGCTTGTCCAAATACCATCTTCGACACCCATAATATGTGACGGGTGAAATCTCTGTGTATATTTGTGTTTGAGGAATTTGAGGGATGTAAATCTGCTGTAAAATTTACTATGAACCTCTTAACAGTAAAGTTATATTATTTATTCAAGATTTTCAATTAAGTTTTTTTTCGTTAACTATCCTACGAGTATCATAATATTTTATTTTAGAGTGATATACTTTGTATATCGTCGAATATTATGATTAGGGTTAGGGACTTCATGTATTAATAATCCTTAAAATATGCATGTATTTATGCTCTAAATAATCACCAAATATCCTCTAAATATATGAACAATTATTTAACAATACATAACTAACTAAAATATTTAAGTCAACATGTGCTTTTTTACGAAAGAAAAAAATAGTGATAATTAGTGCTAGGGACTAATTTAATTAATAATACATTTTTAAAATATCACAACTCGTCAACCTAACGATATTGATTACAATGTAGATAAAACATATTTTATAAATAAGAATACAGAAGAAGCTAGAGAATGGAAAAGTTATAGTATTGGTCGTAAATCATTTTTTTTTATTGGATTTGTTCTTTTGGGTAAAAAAAAAAATTATGAAAGTGTTATTTTAGCATGTTATAATGATGGACCTAAACATTTATATGATAGAATTAAAGAACACAAAATGAGCAAAACCCATACAAATAATTTAGAATAATTTTTATTTTTTGACAGTTATAAAGATATAGTAAGTTATTATAGCAGAGCAAGAGAAATAAAATTAGAAGAAATACAAAATAATAGAAATATTTTGGAACGTAATATTGAGACAATCAAAATGACATGGCGAGAGAATCTTAATTACCGTGGTGTTAATGAAGAAGCGTATACTTTGGATAATGATACATCACATCATGGAAATTTACTCAAAATATTAATTTTAATTTCAAAATGTGACCTGTGTTAAATAACCACGTACATAAATGCATTGATAAAAGTAAAAAATACACGAAAAAAAATGACAAAGGATGAGGAAATCTTATTAGTTTTTTATAAAAAACGACTGCTAATGTCATAATTGAGGGAATTGCTAAATTAATAAAATATAAAATTTTGAAATAATTAAAAAAGCTAATTTGTTTACAATATAAATTGATACTACACAAAATATTTGTGTTGTTGACCAGTGTTTACTTGTGATTAAATATGTAAACAACCATGTTCATAAATGAGTTGTAACCGTTGTTAACTGTAAATTGAGTGAAAGAAAAGATATGCACGAAATTGTATCAAATATATTAAATATAATAAATATAGATATCACAAAATATATCGGAAACTCGACGGTGCCGCCAACATGCAAGGCCAATATAATGGATTCACTAAGTGGTTAACTTAAGAATCTTTCAAACAATTCCATATATGGTGCTGAGCTCATGAACTAAAATTAGTTGTAGCCGAAGTAACTCAAAACTCGTTTTAATCGTAGTTATGTTATATATTCGTTCGTGAATCGCATTTACGAATGACCTTTTGAAAAAAAAAGATGATCAAAATAATTATTTTATAAGTACGTTGGGTGAGATAAGATTGTAGTTCAAAGATAAAGCGTTAAAAAAAGTATTTGATCGTATGATGATTCTCAAAATTAATTATTGTTAAAAATGTCAAACATTGTATAATATTTTGAAGTCAGAAATTGTGGATTCTGGTGTACGGTTCAATGCTGATGTGTACTTACAAATATTATTACAACTCAAAACAATAATTAATAATAGTAAAATTATTTCTATTTATTTTTTAAAGTACTACGCTATTATCAAACCATTTATAAACATCAGGAATGGATTTGTTACAATCATATAAAACACAATGTAGAAAATACGACAAACACGTTAAAAGATATAAGTAGAAAATTGGTTGACGTATATGAAAAAATCAACCATTTTTCATCTGCTATGAATGTAATTTTTGAAAATGAAGATACAACATATAGAGTTGAAGAAGATTAAAAAAAATATATATATATTTATAAGAAATTCTAAGTTTCATGACGAAATTTTTAATGAAACACCATTTTCGAAATTAAAATATAATTTGAACAGATTGAAGAACTGTTACAAATATAACAATTAATTATAGTATATATTTTTTAAGCAAAGTATATATATATATATAAATACATTGTCGCTTGCCCATTAAATACATATATTAGATACAACTGAAAATATTACAATTATATGAAAAAATTAGAGATATTGAAGATATTATACATTATATATTGCATTAAGTTATAGAATGCAAGAGGAAAATAAATCTATATATATATATATATATTGGTATCTGTCTGTATGTATGTTATCGATATCTGGCTAAACTACTGGATGGATTTTGATAGGGGTTATTCCTACATACTCAGCGTGGTCCCAGGATGATTTTCGTCTCATAAAAGTTTTCAAAAGCTGACTCTTTAAAGGTTCATAAGGTTAATAAGAAATTCAGTGCCATGAATTACTATTCATATCACTTGATGATTCGTGAGAACTCAGACAGTCACATTTTGAAATGTCGGCAATTGTTCCACCAGTGTATTGTCGATATATATGTAAAAATCGAAACCGAACGACTTCTCTTCATTCGGTTTAATCAAACCAAACAACGCTCGGAAAAATATATTCATTTACGCGATGCGATTGCTACTGATGGAAATCCCAATTAACTGGGAAAAATGGTCATACTTCCGGCTACAATTGGAGGAAGCCCACGACATATGCATGAATAAGCACAAGATGCAATGACTTACGATCGCGTATACGACCGTCCGGATTTGTTCATAACATTCACGTGCAATCCTACGTGAGGTGAGAACTAGAAATCTTCTGTCGCCTGAACAATCATCTTCGGATCGCTTTGACATCATTGCACGTGTGTTCAAACAAAAATTGAAATCTTTAATGGATTTCATTTACAAGTATGTTTTTAAGGAGACACGTTGATGGACGTATTACATTAAAGGGCAAAAAAGAGGATTGCCGCATGCACACATTTTGATTTGGTTAGTTGATAGAATTACACCAGACAAAATTGATACAGTTATCTCAGCAGAAATACCAGACGACGATATTGATCCAGGCTTATTTGAAGTCGTTACCAAAAACATGATTCATGGCCCAAGTGGAGCGATCAACACCAAGTCTCCATGCATGAAGTAAAGAAAATGCATGAAACGCTATCCAGGCGACTAAAACACCAAAACTATCATCAGCAATGATGGATATCCCCAATATCGACGACGATCAATTGAAGATGGCCGCAAACTCATCACTCTAAAAGTGCGCAAAAATGACATTAAAGTCGACAATCGTTGGGTTGTGTTGTATTCACCATAACACTCTAAAACTTTCAAAGCACATCAATGTCGAGTATTCGAATTCAGTAAAATAGATCAATTACATATTCAAATATGTTAACAAAGGATGCAATATGGCAGTTTTTGGAGTGGGAGAAGCATCTGCATCAATCGATGAAATTGAAAGATATCAATTAGGACGCTACATTAGTAGCAATGAAGATGTTTGGCGTATTTTCTCATTTCCTATTCATGAACGTCATCCAACAGTTGTTTATTTAGCTGTGCATATTGAAAATGGACAGCGCGTGTATTTTACAACGTAAAATGTACATGCAAGAGCATTTTTGCTACTGCAAACAACGTTAACTGCGTTCTTTTCTTTGTGTACGGATGATTTGTTCGCAAGAACGCTTGTTTACTCAGAAGTACCAAAATACTACACATAAAAAGCATCAGCCAAAACTTTTCAACGTTACAACGTTAACGAACAGGGCGAACCAGTTGAAGGACATCCAAATTTATATTCGTTCGACGCTTTAGGCCGTCTCTATACAGTTCATCCAAACAATCAAGAATGTTTTTACTCGCGATTACTATTACTATTAGTTAATGTACGTGGACCGAAATCCTTCCAAGAAATGAGAACAGTCAATGGTGAAGTATGTGTGACCTATTGAGAAACTTGCTAGTAATTAAATCTTCTTGAGAACGATGCCTACTGGGACACAGCACTCGCTGATGCAACAAATACTTACTCAACCACAGCAAATACGTGCATTATTTGCGATATTATTGACAACGTGTTTCCCATCAAATCCAAAAGATCTTTGGGGAAAATACAAAGATGACATGAGTGAAGACATCCTACGTCGTTTGCAAGCAACGAATATCAACATGCAGTTCACACCAAACGTGTATAATAAGGCATTGCATTTGATCGAGGTTGTATGTTTGGTAATCGCTTTGGCAAATTTAGCAAACAAAGAATTATTGCAATTAGGAATGTGTTCACCGATCCGACCTACTAATCCCACCTATGATCGTGATTTGTATCGTGAAACACAATTAGATAATTTTGACTTGGGTACATTTGTTGAAAATAAACTTCCAAAATTGGTTTCAGAACAGTACATTGTATATGACACAATCATGACGGCAATAAACAATCATAACGGTGGATTGTACTTCATAGATGCGCCCGGAGGTACAGGAAAAACATTTCTCATTTTTATAATATTGGCAAGTATACGATCACAGAAAAAATAGCACTGGAAATTACATCTTCAGGAATTGCGGCAAAACTATTGGACAGTGGTCGAACAGCGCATTCAGCACTGAAATTGCCGTTGAATTTGCAAACCACTGAGATGCCAACATGCAATATCAAAAAAAAATCTGGAATCGGTAAAGTTCTCCAAATATGTGAACTTATCATATGAGACGAATGTACAATGGCTCACAAAAAAGATTAAGAAGCGCTTCATCGTACACTGCTAGATTTGAGGGGTAATAGACAGCCTTTTGGTGAAGCCATTCATTCTATTGTCAGGGGATTTTCGACAAACTCTGCGAGTGATACCACGTTCAACACCCGCTGATGAACATAATGCATGTCTCGAATCTTCAGTTCTATGGCGACATGTCAACAAATTGACTTTTAAAACTAATATGCGTGTTTAAATACAAAATGATGCATTCGCCGAACGTTTTGCATAACAATTGCTGGATATTGGGAATAGGAAGTTGGCAATTGACTATTCTACACAATGTATCACATTGCCAACAAAGTTTTGCAAGATGACATCTACCAAACACGAATTAATTAAAAACGTTTTCCCAAATATTGCGCGGAATTTAAAAATCATCAGTGGCTTGGTGAACGTGCTATATTAGCAGTTACGAACAACGATGTCAATGCCATCAATTTCAGCATTCAAGACGGAATACCAGGCGATTTCACCACGTACATGTGTATCGATACTGTGATGAATCTAGACGAAGTTGTCAATTACCCCACGGAATTCTTAAATTCACTCGATTTGCCAGGTATGCCACCGCACCTTTTAATATTGAAAATTGGCGTGCCTATTATTCTTCTTCGAAACATCAATCTACCAAAACTTTGTGACAGTACAAGACTTTTGGTGAAAAAGATTATGAACAATCTCATCGATGCTACAATTTTGAATGGGAAATTTAAGGGAGAAGATGTACTGTTGCCACGCATTTCAATGATCCCCACTGATATGCAATTTGAATTCAAACGTTTACAGTGTCCTGTCCATCTTGCTTTTGAATTAACTATCAACAAAGCCCAGGGACAATCACTGCAAGTGTGTGGGCTGGATTTAGGGAACCCGTTCTTTGCAGATGGACGATTGTATGTGGCCTGCTCACGCGTCAGAAAACCTGATTTATTCGTCTACGGACCAGACCGAAAAACGAAAAATATCGTATATCCAAAAGCATTCGAATAGCTCTTTGAATATTGTTCTCCATAATGATTGATTATTGAAATATCTTATAGTGCATCATGAAATATTCTACATTTGCCCTTTGCAGCGCACGGGTATTCAGCTAGTAACAGAATAAAAATAAGTAGAGAATTAATACAAATAAAAGTTAGAGAGAGAGAGAGAGGAGAAAAGTAATATAAATTAATACCTTTTCCTTTATAGTATAGAGAAATCCGATGACGAAATTAAATGGATAAGTTTAGTTATGATTGAGGGACAAGTTTAATAAATTATATGGAGTGTTGTTGAAATTAAAATATTTAAACAAATATTTTGAACATTAGTCTCAAAAAAAATACAATATGGAATCTAGAAATATTGGAATGGAAAAACTAAGGGGTCCGCGGGATGACTGGAACCAATGATTTACATAATCTAGCAGAAGAAGTAGAAGAAGCTCATTTACCATTTCATAAATTGTCAATGAACATTCGAATATCATGAATGAGATCGGAGGAAGGGATTTTGATCATACCGATGTTAAGAAGAAAAATGTTGTAGTCTTTGTCAAAGAGTCAGCCGTTTCATTACCAACAATCTCTACGTGGCTTGAAACCCATAAAAACCAAAATAAATACTGGTTTGATTCTAGATTGGCGTTTAAGTAACAAATGCGTACAAAAAATACAGAAGGATGGGAACTTAATGAATTGGAAACAATAAAGAATAGAGCAGCCAGAGAATCTGAAATAAAGATATATTTATCTGGAAAGAGGGTCTGGATAATTAATAATGTGTGACGTCTCGGTCCGTTTGGACGAGCGTTGTGTGACGGCTCCGTGTTTTCAGACGAGGGTCGCCAACCCATGGCCGAGACTCGTAACCGGAGTCTAAGGGATTTTTCTTATTGGGGGAATAATGATTAAAATAAATGAAATACAGAGGTGTTTATTCCTTTGCTGCACTGGCCACAAACATATTTACAGACATAAAACAAGTCAATGATACACATATTACTCGGTGTTTGCACAGAGGGGCGAACACATCCGTCCGCTGAATATCGCCTTAGGCGATCTTCGCCCCGATGGACGAAATTAAGGACGACTACACCATTTCGTTTGTTCATCTTGTGACCGGACAAATGATATTAAGTTTGAGAGGAAAAAAGTGAAATAAAACACAAAAAAAAACTTATAGATGTGTATTTCTCAACACACGAAATACAACAGACAGAAAAAAAACGTTATCTACATAAACGTAGAGAAACACTAAAATTACATTATCGCCTTTTCGCCGCTATTGGGCTTCGCGATAATGTCCACCGTACCATTGAAATAGACGACGAGGGCTCTCATTAAAATTAAACGATACAAATGCTTAAATTATTTCATGTCCTTTTGCCAAAAAAAGAGGAAGAAAATCAATGGAGAATATCAGAGAACGAAATATAAAAATTGGGAATGAAAACTGTCTAACCGGCTGAGGTTTTTTTGTCGAAATTGAACCGTCCGTGAAAGCAAGACACCAATCGAAAAATTCTTCAGCGATGTAAGACCGAAAGAGCTCATTGACCATGTGGGTGACAAATTGAGTAGGGAGTTGCGAGGAATACCTAAAAGCGAGGGATCAATTTTGACGTTTTTGAAAGACATACATACAGAATGACACATGGAAGCAAGGATAGAAAGAAATTTACCTATAGTAGGTAGGCTCAGCCTCACCTAGTACGATAAATAAATAAAATCTATTATACAAATTTAATCATGTTTCAAGTTGTAACGTTCAAACTTTAATGAGGGCCCCCGTCGTCTATGTTATGATTATAGAATCTTATCGCGAAGCGCGACAATACCAAAAGCGAACTACGCACGAGTGTTTTCGCGTATTAATGTTTTATTGTTTTCCGTACGCTGCAGAATAAACATGTTATAACATTTTTCGCCAAGTTATTTTTTTTGTTAGTTTTTTTACAATTTATTATTTGGATCTGACAATAAGACAAATGGAGTAGTCATCCTACGTTTCATCTACTGGGGCGAAGATCGCCGGGGGCGATATTCGACGAACGGATGTGTTTGCCCCTTCACGCAAACACACGTTAATATGTATCGTATTTTATTAATTATATATGGCCGGTACAATAAATAAATTAAAATAAAAACCAAAATCCCTTGAGCTGCGGCTTTTGAGCCTCGGCCATGGTTTGGCGACTCTCCTATTCGAGTATGGACTCGTCACACGACGCTCATCCGACGATAGAAGCCGGATCGAGACGTCATAAAGTTTAAACAATTTGAAAAAAAAAAATTATGTTTTTATTGATAACCTGATAACACTGATAACTCGGATGGAATATGCACAATCGTATATATGTATCAAGTCGACCGTAGACCGCTGCGCCGGTAATCAAATAATGCGTGAGAGAGGCACCGTAGTATAATAAATAATAACATAAGCAAAGACTATTGATGAGGTGGAGAACCGCGGGGTATGATGGCGATTATTGTAATGGCAACAGCGAAGAAGCCCAAAAAACCTCGAGAATGCTCGAGAGGCAAAAAATATTTAGGTTTAGTTGCTCTATAGAAATATTAATATCAAGTGGTGGGGAGCTCGAAATTTTATTTGGTAGACTGAGGCAGATAAGAAATTTCCTCATAGGTACACACCATTATGTCCCATATAATTTCTAATACCAAACGACAAAATATCACATACAATTTGTGTTCTCTGCTCGGAGCTATGTTAATATTATAATCAAGGAGATTACAATAGTTATTTATCACAATTTAATTCTTATCATAATCCACGTTTCATATTCATATTAAAATAATAAATGGTAGTTCGAATAATACCAATAGGAAGCTAACATATTAAATTGATCCCTTTATTTTTAAGTACTTAAAGAAACTAGTACCTACCTATTTAGTTTTTAATACGTATTATACATAAACAGATATATAAAAAAAATAAACTTGAAGAGTGCAGGAAAACGACGTATTAAGTTCGTTTTGGCGTTTTTTAAAATTTGTCGTCATCTTATAAACAAATAGAATGTTATCAATTTGATCAACATGATAAAATATTTACACGCAATATTCAAATTGACCAATGAAAGCAACGTATTTTTATACGGCGCTGGAGCCCTAGTCGATTTGGTAATACGCGCCCCATCACGGTCACACTGACAATATGACGGCGATGGAAAACCGGACAATCCAGGAGGATGTCGATGCGGCAACGACGTCTCATATATTTAAATTCTGTGTATGTCGACGGTAGTGTACCGTCGATAAACGGTATTGTCTTTTGAACGCAACGAAGACCTGTTACGTACACGTTCCTCGCGATGTACAAATATAACAGTTCGCCGGACACAAGCAAACGTTATACTTACGCTTAAATTTGTATATATAACCAGCACATGTTCTAGGAGATTCCCTATCTAAAATTAGCATATAAATAGTTAGGTGATCAATAAAATATTCCATGAGATCTTTTAATAGTATTATAAATAAAACACTTACTAGAACAAAGATCTTTTAATTCTTCTACTCGGATATATTATTTAAACAATTTCGATTAAGTATACACAATATTAAAACAAATACATACAAATATATTGAAAAATAAACTATATCGTAATGAATAAATTAATACACTACAATGTAATGATTTACACATTTGAAATAAACAGCGAGTATTTATATAATTAGTCAGATATTTAATCGACAACGTCGAACCCTCGAATAATCCCATGTTAACATTTTTTTATTATTAAGTCAAAAACTATTTGAAATATTACTTACGTGTACAATTATCATAACCTTTAATTTTATTTCATTTAATAATTATTATAATAAGTTTAACATAATGTTGAGTCTCATATTATACTCATAATTTACAAAAACATTTAATTTCTAATTATAAAATTGTATATATCTGAGAGATAACAATGTGTCCTCCGATAATATCTTTTCGATTTTAGCTCTCCCTCCCCATTGGTGGTTAATTTAGTTCTTAATTTTATTGTAAATTCTGGTTTTCTGGTTTAATTTATATATCGCATGAAACATCTCTTTTTTGTTATTTAATCTTCTTTTTAATTTACTTTTAGTTTAGTTTTAGTTTTTATTTATGTTCTTTTTTTTTTTCTTTTTTTTTCACATATTACATAATCCAGTGTTAATTTAGTTTAATTGTCGAAGTGTAATGTTGTAAAACAAATCTTTAATAAAAAAAAAAAAAAAAATTGTATATAAATATTCTCCTAAAAGTAATTAATTTTGTATTAGTTACCACTACTGTCTGCAACTTTTTTCGATTCTAAAACGGAAACATGTTAAATCATATGTAAATTATATATTAAATCGTATATTAAATTCATACGTAAAGAGACGTTGAACACTAATTATTCGGTTATTTAATTTAATATTTTAAAAAATAGGAGATTTAACCCACGTTTAATTAATTGGATAGTCGTAAAAAAAGCATTTCTTATTCATCGAAAATAGTACTTTCTGTTATCAAATAAATGCACAATTATTAACATAAAATACATCGATTAAACTAAAAAAATATACGTTTAAAATTTAGGAAAAGTCAAAATTGTTCTTTATTTTTGTGTAAGGTTCTGTGGTAAAACTAGCATTAATGTGATGCAATTACATTGGCAGAAATAAACATATTATATTATAGCGACAGAATAAACATTTTATCATGATATTTGTACTAATTAATCATAGAAAATGTGTAATAGGATATTTGTGTCAATTCCTTCATTAATTAAGTAATTTGATGGTAGACTTGAAACAAGGCACACGAGCCAATAGCTAGCGAATGGTTCCTTTCATACGAGATAAATAATTATTCTCAGGATCATAAAATTACACAGCATAAATATCACAATTTAGCGGCAAACACAGCAAAAGCAAAGGCGATGACCTCAAGCTAAGGAATCCCTAAAAACTCAAGCTAAAAACCGATAGACCAAAACGCCCACAGACCGCGAGAACACGCATCGATAGAGAGCGTGACTGGAAGACCAGGTTAAGCAACAGCCACGAAATTACTAGTATAGAGATCAGACGCGAACCGAAGATAAACTATTTCTCTTTTCTCTATAGAACTAGATTATTAAAACCGTTTACCGATTATATTAGTATTGAAAAATAACTGAAGGAAACCGTATTAAAAATGAAGATATCTACATAATTCTCCACGGATCATAGTATTTGCTACATACAGTCTATGGACTAAAGACTAAGACAATCACCTAACTAGCACCATCGAACCGCGGAGTTCACCAACATCCGCACTCCGGACAAGACTCCTCAGTACAAACCTCCTCGCCATTCTTAGGCGTCTACTTTCGTTTGAGTAACGCAGTTCCCTCTCTATTCTTCGGTTTTCTACTTTGATTGAGATACGTCCATCTCTCTTTTTTGCCTGATCAGTTGACCAGATAGTCGCCGGCAAACAACATCGTGAATCAAGTAGATTCCCCGCATCTATAGCACGCAGCCGGAAGACTCCTCGAAACCGGGCAAATAGATTTGGGAAACCCGTATTAACTTTGTGTGGTTGTTAGGAAACGTCCCTTTTGAACGTCTTGTTTCTATTAATGATGGGCATAATCGAATTACATCTATAATCGAGTTATTAGTAATCAATATATTCTCATAATCAAGTTATCATTCGAAATTTTCAATTAATATATTGACTTGAAATAATCAATCGAATAAAATTGTTTATATATCATAAATTCATTTTTCTTTTTATCTTTTTATTCTAACTCTAACCTGACAATATATTGTACATAGTATAAATATTTAAATTATTTTATACTTATAAAATAATAATTATTAATTTTAATTAGTAAAACAAATGTAAATTACTATTTAACAAAATTATTTAATTTAGATTTTTAGATATTAATCTGCTACTACGGTCGTTAGTTATTTGTCCCGTTTTTGAAAAAACACGTTCCAAAGAAACTGATGTAGCTGGAATACATAAATACTTCAGTTGCATTTTATTTAACTCTGGAAAGGTATTTTTATGTAGCTTCCAAAAATGTAATAGATTTTTATCGATGTAGATTGAACTTGTGAAACTTTATCATCAAAATGATCCCATAATGAATTAGAATTGTATCATTACTATTAGACGTTGATACTGTTATTGTTTACTGAATCCTACATATTTCAGCATGCAATAATGATAATGATAATTATTTATGTTATTCGGAGTTTTGGACTATGGATATAAAAATAATGTTCCGAACTAGGTACCTTCTACTCAACAAACCAGAGTTGCTAATTCAAGTGAAATTCAAGTCTCGAAATTTTTATTATTTATAAAAAATGCTAATACAACATATTTAAAATTATACATATTAAAAAAGAATGCTCGTAATATCTAAAAATTATTAAAAAAGAAAAAGGAAAAGAAATTTTTTGGCATATTGTACTTTATAAATAGTTTTTATTAACTTAAACTTAGAGAAGCTTCTTTCAGCTGATGCAGCAATAACTGATATGTTTAACAAAATTCTAAAAAAGCCAATTCTGCTGGAATAAATGAAAAATAACAATAATTGATTATAAATAATGCAGTGAGCTGTAATGAGGTTTATTAAAAATAAATGATATCGTCCTTATATACTAAAGGGGATGGGAAGTTGGGGGGGGGGGAGACATATAATATATATTATAATGGTAACATACGCGAAAATAAAGACAATCGTCATGGGCGACGATGACTACAGCAACTAGATGTCGTGGGCGTAGGAACACGACGGCTGCGGTAGCCTGTGTTGTTACGACGGTGATACAGAGGCGTGAGACCAAACGACAAATAACAAGTAACGACGCTGTGAGACACGGTAGGCGAACTCGTAAGACACAAAAAGACTCCAGTGACCCACGAGGTATTTGATATCAATGCCGAACGATGGCAATGGCGGCATACGAAAATGACAACAACATATATATTAAGGTGGGCCGTTTTTTTTTTGTCATTTTTTAATGGGCACAGCGATAAAAGGGTGCTAAATGGAGCACAAATGATCTATTTAAATTATAATTTGATTCGAAGAAATCAAACTCCCTCCGGATTGTAGTCAAAGTGTTGGATTTTTACTACTTATATTTGACTAAAAATAATTTTTAACGCGTTTATTGCCATGGAATATTTTAAAAATGCATAGACGTCGGTTCTATAATATAAAAAACAATTATAAATTGTGTTTGATTCATATAGGTTCGATATTTAACTAAATGTACTTTAATTACATTATTATAATGATATCGGCGGTTCTGTATCATGCTACAAATGTTGAAGTTATTGACAAAAATAAGCTACACTGAAATCGCAAGAAAACAAGATAAATAAATGTATTATTGCACAGGACAAAGTTATACAAATACCTGCTTTATGCTTTAACAAAGAAAGATAAAACTTTAACTATCACAGAAAAAGATGGACAAAAGTACATACAGTATGTCCTAGAAGAACATATTTCTTTGATAAAAGAACCGGACTCAAAGTTCTTGGGTTATATCGTACCATCTTCTGGAACTTCTAAGTGCATTGAACAAGCCATCAACAAATACTTATTGGAGGCAGGAATGTCTATGAAACATTTGTTGGCAGTTGGGTGTGATGAAACAAACGTAAACATCGGGAAAAATGGAAGTATTATACGATTACTAGAAAAACGATTAAATAAACCACTACAATGGATAATATGTTTGTTGCATATGAATGAATTACCATTGCGTCATTTATTTATACATATTGGTGGTTCAACATCGGGGCCTCAGACGTTAACAGGAGAAATTGGTAATGAATTGGAAATCTGTGAAAATAGACCTGTTGTTCTGTTCCAATCTATTCCCGCAGAATTACCTGAGATATCACCTCAAACTATGAGTACAGACCAAAAGTGTCTGTAGAATAGTCACTGCCATCATAACAGGCATATTTTCCGATGATTTAAAAAACAAATCATCAGGCAAAATGTCTCATGCTCGATGGCATACGCGTGCTAACCGAATTCTCCGACTTTATGTTTCAATAAAAGCTCCTTCTGAAAACCTATGTATTCTAGCAACCTGTATTGTTAAAGTTTATGCACCGACTTGGTTTTCTATAAAAACTCAACCTACTTGTAAAGATGGAGCACAACACTTTTGGAAACTAATATCTGCATCTAGATATTTATCAACTGAACTCAAATCCATTATTGATCCTGTAATACAAAGAAACAGTTATTTCGCTCATTCCGAGAACTTATTACTAGCAATGTTAACTGACTCTCAAACACATATTCGAGAATTAGCTGCCCGTCGTATTTTGAAAGCTCGCAACATAAAAACAAATAAAATCAGACTGTTCCAAATTCCAAACATAAACCTTGATGCATTATCTTATGTCGATCTTATTAATTGGCAGGAAAATGTCACTGAACCACCAATTTTAAAAACTATACCTGATAAAGATATTCAATTGATTGTTGAACAAAGAAGAGAAGATGACATATCATTATTACGGTTGCCATGTCACACACAAGCCGTAAAAAGAGCAGTTAAGACAGTCACACAAGCTTCCAGCACTTTATGTAGTAAATCAGAAAAAAGTTTTATCAAAACACAGATAAAGTCACGCAATATTATACAAAATTCGATAGTAAGAAAGATGTTATATCTAATTAAACATATTATTATTATATTTCTATTTTTATTTGAATATTTAAAAAAAAAATTTAATAAACTAAGATTAATTATTTAAATAGTGTTATCCATTTTTTTTAATTCTGACCCACCAGTTTAACCGAAAAACAATTTTTTGAATATTATGAATTTTCAAGACCGATCTGGAAGCAAAAGATAAAGCCCAATTCCTACTAAATTTAATATTCAATATAAAGACGTCAATTGGCACATTTTTAGTGCTGTGCCCGGTAAAAAAAAAATTATTTTTATTTTCTCTATATAAAAGTGGCTCACCCTAATGTATATCTACCGTGACGGCTTTGATTCACTTGGATCACTTTGTGATTTGTTTAGGCAGTGGGGTATGCAACACACGGAAACTATTGTTGTCGCGATAAGTACGATTTTGTGGGCAGGGGACATGCGTCTTGAATATTCTAGAAAAATCTTGCGATTATTAAAATGATGAATATGAGAGCGCAATCTACCCTATTGTAAGCGTACCAAACATCAGCAGTCATCATATCACACCCAATTACATCCAACCAATTCTTTGGTCTTCTACTTCCTTATCTTCCTTTAACGTTCAATTCCATAACCGTTTTTATACTTTCCGAATTTTTCCTCCTCATAACATGACCAAACTATCTAAATCTACTCTCTCTTAACTTATCCACGATTGACACTACTCCTATCTTTCCTCTTACATATTCATTCCTTATCCTAACTTCTCTTGTCACTTTAATAATCCATCTAAACATTCTCATCCCTGTCAAATTTATTTTCTGGTCTATTTTTTTGTCAACCACCCATCATTCTGAACCATAACATAGTTGGTTTTACCACACTCTTATAAAACTTACCTTTCAGCATCATTTGAAATCTCTTATCTCACAAAACATCAGATGCTTTGCTCCACTTGATAAATTCGCACTTTAACAGGTTAAGCGCCAAGCCAAAAAATTGAGTTTTGAATATAGCGTCACGTAGGGTCTATTGACCCGTCGATGTGACTTGTAAATAGCGCCACGTAGGGTTTTGAAGCCCGTCATGCAGTACTTGTCTTTGTCGCCATGTAGGGTCTCCAAAACCTTCATTTTACATGTTTTCTTATGAAACTCAAATAGAGCGTGGCCTGTAGGACAAGTTTGTAAAATGGTCCATTGAAATACCCTGGCGTTTTAATTATATGGCCAAATGTATAAATAGAAAATATTTGGAAAATTTATTTGTTATCGATTTGTAATCGCACGATTATTTTGGCAGTTTCAATAATAATAATTATCTTTATTACTGTGATATAATAAGTGGTATACCTATTGTAATATTACGATACAACACAGTCGGTTGATGAACGCGTGTTGCATGATTAACATATTTTAATACTCGTATTTGTATGTTTTAAAATGACGGAACGTATAGTAAATTGGCTAAACAATAGTGATTTTGAATTTGACACAGATGATAGTGAGGATGAGGTAAGAAATATTATAAACTTTATACTGTTAAAAAATATAATAAAATATAATTTAACATATTTATTTGTAAAATTTAGGTCTATGATTCCGATATTGATCCAGAATATATTCCAAACCAACAGTATAATGAAGAACAAAATATAGGGAATTGTGACAATGATGATATTGAAAATGATATCGATGAAAGTGCTCAACTCACAGCCGATGATGTTGATGTTTATATGCCAAGCAATGAAATTACATGGGGACCAGTAACTGGTAATTTAAATACAATTGCTTACAACCCCCTTAATTTAGACGTTGGTATTAATCCTGATATCATTGATTCTATGGAAGATTGCGTTCCAATTGATTTTTATACCTTATTTGTTGATGAAAATGTACTAGATTTTCTAGTTTCTGAGACCAATCGTTATGCACACCAAATAAAAAATTCGCGTAGATTATCAAAATGTTCTCGTTTGAAAAAATGGACTCCTATTGACCGTACTGAGATGAAAAACTTTTTCGGACTTGTCATATGGATGGGATTAGTGAATATGCCAAATTTAAGAGATTATTGGAGAACAGATTTCCTTTATAAAACTAGAGTGCCAGAAGTAATGAGTCGTAACAGATTTGAGTTGATTCTAGGAATGTTTCATTGTGGAAATAATGAAATTATTGAGCATGGTAGACTAAACAAAGTACAACAGCTAGTTGATATGTTAGTAACTAATTTCAATAAATGGTACATTCCTGAAGACAAAGTGTGTATAGACGAAAGTGTGGTTCCTTTTATAGGACGATTAGTCTTTAGACAATACCTTAAGAACAAAAAACATCGTTATGGAATCAAGATATTCAAATTATGTTCGAAAGACTTTTATACTTTGCGTTATAACATTTATGCCGGGAAAGAAGTAGTAAGAGAAACTGACGTATCGTACAAATTTGTATTGAAGTTAATGGAGCCATATCTTAATTTTGGACGAACCTTGTATACTGACAATTGGTATTCGAGTGTTAAGTTAGCTGAAAAACTTAACCAAGAAAATACACATTTGGTGGGAACTCTGAGGGCCAATCGTAAGAATAACCCGGAAAATGTAGTTAAAAAAAAATTAAAAAAAGGAGAGGTAATTGCTTCACAGAGCAACAGCAACGTAGTTATTCTTAAATGGAGGGATAAACGTGACATTTTATTAATCACAACAAAACACTCTGACCAAATCACTGAAATACAAAAAAGGGACACGATAATAAAAAAGCCACTCGTTGTCGAAGATTATAATACAGGAAAATCGTACATAGACCGTTCTGATCAAATGTCATCTTACAGTACACCTTTGAAGAAGACTATTAAATGGTATAAAAAAGTGGCCTTTGATATTCTACTATCCACATCATCGGTCAATGCATTATCATTATTTAAGTCTGTAACCAAAAATAAATCCATAACAATAACTATTTTCAAAGAAGAAATTATCAAACAGTTACTATATAAACCAAATGTTCCTCAACCTATTTCACCAAGCTTAAAACATGTACTAGTTACAACACGACAAAAAAGAATGTGTAAGCCGTGTTATGCGCAGAAGTCGGAAAATCTTGGTAGATTGGAAGCTCAAAACAAAACTAGAAAAGTATTTACTAATTGCGAAGGATGTAAACTACAAATGTGTAGAGATTGATTTATAAAAAAACACAAAAATGTATTGTAGACATTTTCATTTATATATAAATATTACAATATATTATATTGCACATGTTATATTATGTAAATTTTTTTTTAATTTCAAAATAAAAAGTATCATTTATTATATCTGATGTATAAATGTGTAATTTATATCAAAAGTTAAATATTGTATTTTTACATAATTGTACATAACACTAAAAATTGAATGAAGGATCTAATGACCCTACACTTGTCATTAACACCACGTAGGGTTCTAAGATCCATCACATTTTTTATGTGTGCATTCAATTCAGGTAAGAAAGTTAATCAATATTAATATGTGATCAAAATTGATAATTGTCTTTCTTCTCGCTGAAATTTAAAAAAATTTTTAGACAAACCTATTGAATTTGATAAGAATCATTTTGACAAGTCGTATGAAAGGTCAATAGACCCTACGTGGCGTTTAACCTGTTAACAAATGTTTCATATCCTCGTCAAAACCGCCATTCTATTGTACATGGGACCCTTAATACGTAAAAGTTTCAACCTCACTTAACTTGTCTCCGCTTTTGTCGTTACACTCCTTGTTTCATAAACTTGTTCTCATTCATCAAATTAAACTCATACGCAATATATTCTGTCTTTCTTCTACTAATCCTTAATCCCTTTCCTTCCAGAACTAATCTCCACACATCAAGCCTTTGGTTAACTATTAACTCCTTCCTTATTTTCTACTACCAAAATTATATCATCAGTAAACATCATGCGCCATGGTACTTCTTCTTGTATCTCTTTTGTAACTTCATCCATTACTACCGATAACAGGTTAAGGCTTAAAGTAGATCATTGATGCACACCTACTCATACTCTTAAATCCTTTGTTTCTTCACACAAACTTTTGACACCAGTTTATGATCCTCCATAAATATCATTTACCACATTAATATACATTTTTAGGACTACTTTTCTTAATAATGCTCACTTTCAAACTTCTCTCGGCACTCTGTCATACGCTTTCTTTAAATCTATAAACACAATCATACCTTTCCCCAACTACGGAAAAACATAAATATAATACTGATAATAGATATTAATTATACAATATCGTCCGTCCACAACTACAATTATCAAATGATAGAATTTTATATAGGAAACCAACAACAACCTTATCTCTGGTTTCGTTACGGTACACTTTATACTTATCGTTCGCGCCTAGACGCCAATTGATCCTAAAGTTCAATGGTGATGTCTCTACACCGTTGACACTACAAGCGTTGGGTAGCTTTGTACACTTGACAAGTGAAACAGCTATCACACACGCTGTTAGATTGTTATCAAACGCTATATTTTTTAAGCCTCCCACACTTTTAGCTACGTTATTTTCTTTCCCTGTTGTCTCCACGTACATCCGAGATAGGATGGTCTACCTATGTTACGTTTAGGACATCAGATACTATTTGGCAAAATATTACACCAGCTGTCCACCTGATGCACACTTATTAGTCGCCTCTTACGATTGGCTGAGGAGGCCGTGGAATTATTCTGATCCCTTTTGACAGGGAAACTGGGTTATCACTAAAGCTCAAATAATATTGACAAATGTATAGGAAAACTGATAACCTAACTTGTTAATGTGACGTGCTTATTACTTGAACAAGTACTTACAGCAATTGGCTAATATATTGTAATCATTATTAAAAAATTGAAAAATAAATGCAAAACCTAATGTACATAGTTATTATATAGAATACTTAAATAATAATTTTAAAAGCATAGTATTGGAGATATACTATGTATGACAGATATAATATAATTACGTACTAGGTTCACCGAGTATGCCATCGTAGTTAATAGTATGAAATATCAACACCGACAAATTGTATCTTTAAATTAATCATTTTCGTTAGAAATTTTTCTTGAAACAGTAGTAACTTTGGTCTACGTGTGATTTACAGTACCATATTATTACGACGTAATTGTTTTGTTAGGAATCGATACACATACAACAAATTTTCGTTTGTGATTCGAAATCTGAATAAACAACATTTGTAGCAGTTGCATTACTTTATATTCCACTTGTTCGAATATTTTATTTTTTTATTTTCGTAAAAAAATAATTTATTAAATATTCAGTTTAAATTTCAATGAAGATAATTATGATTTGTGGTTAAATATTACAAAGCGTTTAAAACGTCGGCAAGAGAGCTTTTCTGTGTTAGCGATATTGAGAAGTTGCTTGATGAGAATTTCTCATTACTTTTGGCGGAAGAAGGCGTGTATACGGGGAAAGGTAGCGAGTTTACCTTATCGTGTATTGATGGTCTGTTGCTCGGAGTATACAAATATACTCCGTTAGGCGGGTGCTCGTTTATTCCGCTTCCAAACAGTATAGCAATGAAAAAGGCGGTGATAAATCAATTAACACGGACGAAAAATGTTTTAAGTGGACGATTCTTACAAAATATGTAACGGGTTTAAATATAAACCGTGTAGGAGAAAATTATTTTTCTCACGAAGATAAATATAATTTTGATGGATTGAAATTCCCAACATCGTTAAATGAGATATACATTTTGAAAAAAATAATCTTCAAGTTTCAATTAATGTAAATGGTTTGAAAAAAAAATTTCATCCGTCAAAAAAAAATTGTGATTATGTAGTTTTTCCTTTAAAAGTTGTATGTGAAAAAAAATCGGGACATTTTGACTTACTATATATCACAGATAATGAAAAATCACACTACATATATTTCGAATTTTTCTCGTCTGGTTCGTAAACAAAAAACTCAGCATGAGGAACACATATTTATTTGTAAAAGATGTTTTACAAGTTTTGATAATCGACCGAAAAAATTTAAATTGTGCGGACAAGCTGCCATTGACGAACACAGACGTATTTGTGAGTCTCACAAACCTATATTTCCTATAATGCCAAAAGAGGAGGAAACACTCGATTTCATAGGATGGGGTAAAACAAAACGTCATCCAATAGTGATATATGCCGATTTCGAGGCATTACTAAATAATTGTTTAGAGAAGAAAGGTGCAAACACTCAAGTTTTGTAAATCCATAATTCTATGAGTTATGGATATGTAGTAAAGCCATCGGATAATGTACCGATCGAATTTTTGGAAAAATTAAATATACCTTTAAAACCTGTTATTTCCCGCGGGTCAGAGACAAAAAAAGAAGTGGTGAAATGTTTTGTGGAGTCGATAGTTGATGTGGCACGGAGAGTGGAAAATTTATTAAAAATCAGTAAGCCTATTAATATGACAGATGAAGAAAAATAAGAGCACACGATAGACAGGGTGTGATTTATGTAAAACTCAGTTTTCGATGAAAAATCATAAAGTCGCCGATCACAAGCATTTAACTGGGCAATTTCGCCAAACTTTATGCAACAATTGTAATATAAAACTGAAGAAACCAAATTTCATACCATGTTTATTGCATAATTTATCAAATTATGATGCTCACTTTATCGTGCATGAGCTCGGATACGACGAAAATACAATTTCTATTATTCCAAACAGTGAAGAGAAATTTATTTCATTTTCGAAATATGTAACACCGGCCTTCACTATTCGGTAGGTTAGGTTAGGTAGTTTATTGATATACATTTATACAATTACACATCTAATATTTTTTATTTGCTACGGTATATAAAAATGCCTCTTGAAGGTAACCGAACCGTTTTACACAAATTTTATTTTTTTTTATTTTTTGTTGTAAAACCATGTTTTTGTGATTTTTTATTTTTTTATTTATGTGTTGTGACTAATTCTTCAATAGGTTGCCCTCTCCCCTCCTAGGTTGGAAGTAATACGTATATTATATTATTTACAGATAATTTTATAGATGTTGAAGAAAATTATGACGAAAATAATGATTACAGTTACGAAGATAACGATAGTGATGAACAAAATATAACAGATTCAATTTCAGAATTTTTAGAGAAAATCCAAACGAAGAGCCAAATTAATGCTAACATACAAGTTGCATCTTAGTTGGTGCAGTGCACTTTGCATTTTACCATTATGTGGCGTATATAAAAAGAGGAAACGTGTGTGAAGTGCATAATGATTTAACAAAAAAAATTTAAAAAATCAAGAAATCACAAATAAATCCATGCCTTTTGATGTATGTAGAAAGTTAATAACGCAACATCATATTTATGATCATATATTTTATTCTTATTAAAATAACTATATAATTATATTTATTAAATAGTTTATTGTTGTCTTTTTTACAATTTTTTCAATTTACAAATTTTAATTTTTGTTTAGTTATTTTTTTTGTTCCTACAGTCCTTCATATAAATAAAATTATATCATAACTAAATCCTTGTTATATAAAATGAGATAAAAATGCAAAATGATTATTATAAACATTTGAATTATTTGTTCCTGACCAAAAAACTAAACGTACTTAAATTTTCATTTTGAAGCCAGGTGTTCGATTTGATCGCTATTCATGAGTATTTAATATACCATTAATATCTGGTGCATCATCCATATATTTGGTTGGTCTTTTTTTTTATTTTGATGTACATAATTCTTCATTTTTCCATTTCCAATTTTCTTAATAATCCATTGAATCAATTGATGTTTTCAAAGATTCTAAACTATTATAAGATAGTTCTGACATAAAAATCGACTCTAATGTATGAGCTGGTTATGATGTTTGAATTGAAACATTCAACAGGGTAGATTCTTCTATGTCGTTTTGTCCAGATATAAAAGTATCTTCTTCTTTGTTTTTTAATTTCTTCTTAATAGTTATCGAAAAACTTTTTTATCAGAGTCACTTTCAGTGTGTACAGTTATTAATTTATTTTCAAGTTTTAACTGTGGTTTTAAACTTCGAAGTTCTGTACTTTTAAATAATTTAGAATTAGACATAGTGGGGAGACTACGTGAAGTCGAAGAAGTAGAAAAATTGCGATTACGTAAAAAGTATTAAGTTGCAAATTTTGAAACCTTCGTTGCAAATTGTTACAAATGAGTTACAAAATATTGGCACATGATTGAAGTCGATTAGACAAAGTAGGGGGGCCAACTTCACGGACGTGATATAAGGAGAGTGTAGAGGACGGTCACATCGTGTTGATGATATTATTGGGAGGGGTGGAAGGTATGCGAAGCGAATTATCGTTATAAGAACGATACATGCATTCCGAAAAATAGATTATGCAAATTTATTTAAATATTAGCTAATTTATGTTAATATTGAGAATGGGTTAACTCGGGTTAGATTATGTTAAGTTTATGTACAATTATTTAAATTTTTCAAATGTATGCAAATATTGAGAAAGGGTTAGATTATGTTAGGTTTATGTATAATTATCAAGAGGAGGAGTTTTATTACAAATAATAAAACCTTTCATAGAATTGGAATTTCGGGTAAACGGGAGCCATAACTGGTGGCTTGACGACGAAAGAAATTATTATCATCTTCATGAATCGGTTCGTTATTATTGTTCTGTGGATAGGTAGCCCTAATTTCGTTTACTATCGTTATCGCGGATATGTAAAGCTTTGATTGATCTAAATCGAAAAGAGCATCGAGAACGGTTCGATTTTCTATAATAAACTTGTCCCATAACGAATTGAGATCTTCAGCTGCGGTGATAAAAGATTCCGTAAATTAGGATCACTCGACAATTTAATTGCTTGGTCCACGATATGTTTGATACGGTCAACGGTGGAATTCCGGTTTATAATTGCAATAGTTTTGGCGTGAACCAGCAGTCGCTGAGTACGCAAATTCTCGGATTCGGACATTATTTACGTGCCGATTGAAAAACAAAAGAAGAAGAACAAAAAATAAAGACAAAACCACAATAATAATAAATAACATTATGTACCTAAATTAAATATAACTATGATCGTGATTGTCGCAAAAGTATACCAATTGAGATAAATAATTAAATAATTATTCGCATGCAAATAATATTATAATTGATATACGAATATAAAAATAAACTTACAATTTAATTGTAATGACTCAATATAAATATAATTGTTTTCAAAACTTAATTAAACGATTTCGATTTAGATTCGCGTCAGATATGCTGTGCTAAAATTTATCACACATTACAATTGGAAAACCCATGCACATATTAATTGTACAAAACAACGCCGCCGATAGTATAATATTATTAACTCGAAATAAATAATATTACGAATGAAAACAAATTAATAAGCACTAAAAATGAATAATACTAATCGTTTAAATAAATAAAATTAAAATATTAATGAAAAATAATTTGCGAAATGACTTACACCCAATTCAAAGGCACTAAATAACTGACGTAAATCGCGAAACCACGCTCTGCTACCAAATGTTTGTTATCGAAACTCTTTTCGTACAGTTGGTTTCGATAACGTGCGAATGAATGGGGTTGATATAAATTTTCACACAATTCATTATGCTTGACAATTATATTTCAAATGCAAGCAAGAACATATTATAACACGACAATATAAAAAAAATACTGACACGACAGTAACGATCGATGTCCGTGCGTGCCCGGACGTAACAGAATGTCAGTCGACGATGGGATGATAAAATTCGACCATTACCCCACCACGCGGGGTCTAAAGTTCATGAATTTCCGATTGCGTAGACACTGTCTTTATATTTATTATGTATATATATATTTTTTATCTGGTTTGATCTGAGTAATTTTACTTTATTTTACCATTCCGTTAATCCCATCCTCGTCGCCACTTTGATGTTCTACCTGGTTTTGGGCTGAACACCGTATTCAAGAAGAACGTTTATACAATGGACATCACTTATTGTGGTCACTTTGGGACCAGACAAAAGCTGCCACAATAAGCGAACGGCCACACAAACCGAAAGGAGGGGTCAACCAAAAAGAAATACGTATTACATACGTAATAATAATTATATAAAATTAAAATAATTATAAAATACATATTTATTATTTTATTGAGAGCAATAAATCGTTAAAACTTGCTAACATGTACATATGTATTAAATGAGGTTTATGTATTTAACAAACAAGTTATGTACTTTACTTCGGTAAAAAAAATTTATCGATTTTCGATTGGCCCTTGAATGTTTCAATGGTATTGTTCACTACTGTTCAAATTTGTACAATTTTGAGGATACTTTAGCCCTATGTTGAAGGCCACATTTTATTATCCAAAGGACATCCACTATTTCACGACAGGACGAAGGAGGGAGACAAATCTCCAGAATGTCATCTTCGTCACATAACAGCTCTTCATTGTCATCTTCTTTGTCTTTTTTCTTTTTGTCTTGAATAGCTAAACAAATTTGGTCTTTTCTGAGTTTTTCTGATGATAAAACGTAACTGTCTAAGTTCTTCCATTGGTGATAAGCTTCGATGAAGAGATCAGCATGCTGTACAGGAGGTGTTGGTACTTCCTTAAGCTCTTCAACTTTTTGCGTAAGCCCACTATGGCTGAAGCAGTTCATCACAGTTGCTGATGAAACTTGGATCGATGCTAATGCAGCAAAGTGAAGGCCAGCAAGAAGACTTATTTATCGGGCGATGTCGTTGGCACGTAAAGAAGAGGTAGCATTTTCAAGTCTGTTATCAAGGATGCCAATTACAGTTTGTATTATAGTTAGTATATACATTCACGTGCGACAATGGTAAGAAAGGTAGTAGTTTTTCTGTACACAATTTTGTTGACAGGTCGACCGGCGGCCAACGCGATCACATGGTTTTATGATAAGCCGTAAGGCCGCCCAACGACTGTAATTGAAATGGAGAAGAGGAGACGGAAAACCGGATAAGCGCGCACTCAAATTTAAATTTAAAGGTGGCGCAAACAGTAAAAAACGTACATGTATACTTGATTTAAAAAGATTAATAGAAAATTTAATTTTAACGACGGCTTATAAAATAGTCAAAATCAACAAAAACCAGAAATATAATGTTATTCATATACACCAATATATATTAATTTATGATCGAATAAATTGTTATAGATAACACACTACCAAAATACCAAAATAAAGCTAGTTTACGGTAAAATAGTTTAACTTTAAATTAATCATATTTAATCATAAATCATAATTATTTTCATTGAAATTTAAACTGAATATTTAATAAATTATTTTTTTACACAAATTAAATCGTTGAGTTATCGTGATTTTCCAAAAACGAAAATAAAAAAATAAAATATTCGAACAAGTGGCAAAAAAAGGTAATGCAACTGCTACAAATGTTGTTTATTCAGATTTCGAATCACAAACAAAAATTTGTTGTTACGTGTATCGACTCCTAACAAAACAATTACGTCGTAATAATATGGTACTGTAAATCACACGTAGACCAAAGTTACTACTGTTTCAAGAAAAAGTTCTAACGAAAATGATTAATTTAAAGATACAATTTGTCATCTCGGTGTTGATATTTCATACTATTAACTACGACGGCATATTCGGTGAACCTAGTACGTAATTATATTATATCTGTTATACATAGTATATCTCCAATATTATGCTTTTTAAATTATTATTTAAATATAACTATATAATAACTATGTATATTAGATTTTGCTTTTATTTTTCAACTTTTTAATAATGATTACAATATATCAGCCAATTGCTGTAAGTACTTGTTCAAGTAAAAAGCACATCACATTAACAAGTTAGGTTATCAGTTTTCCTATATATTCGTCAATATTATTTGAGCTTTAGTGATAACCCAGTTTCTCTGTTAAAGGGGATCAGAATAATTCTACGTCCTCCTCAGCCAATCGTAAGAGGCGACTAATAAGTGTGCATCAGGTGGTCAGCTGGTGTAATATTTTGCCAAGTAGTATCTGAAGTCCTAAACGTAACGTACGCGAATCATCCCATCTCGGATGTACGCGGGAACAACAGGGAAAGAAAATGTAGGTAAAAGTGGGGGAGGTTTAAATAATATAGCATTCGAAAACAGTCAAACAGCGTGTGTGATAGCTGTTTTACTTGTAAAGTGTACAGGGCTACTTAACAGTTGTAGTGTCAACGGTGTAAAGACATCATCATTAAGCTTCTGGGATGAACTTGCGTCTAGGCGCGAATGATAGGTATAAAGTGTACCGTAACGAAACGAGAGAGAAGGTTGTTGTTTGTTTCTTATAAAAGATTCTATTATTTGATAATTGTAGTTGTGGACAGGCGATATTGTATAATTAATATCTATTGTCGGTACTATATTATGTTTTTCCGTAGTTGTGGAAAGGCATTATTGTTCACTTAATTTTATTCGTCCAAGTTGCCTATGTATCCGCACATATGGATAACATATATACATTTTATTTAATAATAATATTATATTATAATTTAATATATAGTCATTTTTTTAATATACTAGCTGAATACCCGTGCATTGCAAGGAGCAAATGTAGAGTATTTCACGATGCACTATAAGATATTACAATAGTCAATCATTATGGGGAACAATATTCAAAGTGCTATTCGAGTGCTTTTGGATAAACGATATTTTTCGTTTTTCGGTCTGTTGCATATACAAATAAATTAGAAGGTTTTTCGACCCGTGAGCAGGCCACATACAGTCGTCGTTCTGCAAAGCACGGATTCCCCAAATCCAGTCCACACACTTACTTATCGATAGACTTGTACGTTGTCGCATCGCCTGGTATTCCGTCTTGAATGCTGAAATTGATGACATTGACATCGTTGTTCGTAGCTGCTAATATAGCACGTTCACCAAGCCACTGATGATTTTTAAATTCCGCGCGATATTTGGGAAAACGTTTTTAATTAATTAGTGTTTGGTTGATGTCATCTTGCAAAAGTTTGTTGACAATGTGATACATTGTGTAGAATAGTCAATTGCTAACTTCCTATTCCCAATATCTAGCAATTGTTTTGCGAAACGTTCGGCGAGTGCATCATTTTGTATTTGAACACGCATATTAGTTTTAAAAGTCAATTTGTTGACATGTCGCCATAGAACTGAAGATTCGAGACATGCATTATGTTCATCAGCGAGTGTTGAACGTGGTATCACTGGCAGAGTTTGTCGAAAATCCCCTGACAATAGAATGAATGGCAGAGCCGGATTAAGGGGGGGGGCTAAGAGGGCTATAGCCCGGGGCCCCCTAAAATATAAGGGCCCCAAAAAAATTTTGGGACTGTCATTTTTTTTTAAATTTTGGTATAATTTTTCGTGATATTTCAAAATATCGAATATTATTCAGAGAATAGTTATTCTACGATTAAACTTATACCACACATTATTCGGAGTATAAAATATAAAAGCATTATAATTAAACCCCGATTAACGAGCAGTATTTCGTATATTTAAAATGTTTTGAAATACATGATGGCAACGGTGGTGATGTGTATACGAACAACTTCCCCGAACGAATTGTACAAATTTCGTGGGTTTTCCGGCGAATAAAACTTAATTCAAACATATTCGGCTAGATAAAATTCATCTCAGTATAACACTGTTCTTGGAATAAGTTGTTATTGTGGAGTCCACTTTTCGAACTTTTACTTAGAATTTCACTGTCTGACGAATACATGCATTATAAAACTGGTCATTAGTAAATAAACCAGAAATCACGATAATTTACTAATTGTATACTACCATTATATTATCATCATTATGAATGCGTTTATTTTTTCGTTTTCTTTTGTACTTTTGTAGCGTATTCTTTTATATTAACTATGTACCTACTCAGTTTTTCGTGCAAGCTCGTTCGATTCACGTAACGTTACTCCGCGCACTGTGATATAATCTTATTTTAAAATATCAGTAAATTATTTCATTTCTGACGTGAAAATATTTTTTTAAATAATAATAATATCAAGTACAAATTTCAATGTGTTTTAATTGATTTAAAGCCCTCTACCTAAATGTTTTTTTGTTGAACCACTAAATGTAAATATACATGTACAATGTATATTATACATGCATATAAGACATTTTTGTAAAATTAGGGCTCCCAGATTGAGTCAGCCCGGGGCAAATTATTTCATTAATCCGGCCCTGATGAATGGCTCCACCAAAAGGCTGTCTATTACCCCTCAAATCTAGCAGTGTACGATGAAGCGCTTCTATAGCTTTTTTATCAGCCATTGTACATTCGTCTCATATGATAAGTTCACATGTTTTAAGAACTTTGCCAATTCCAGATTTTTTTTTGATATTGCATATTGGCATCTCAGTGATTTGCAAATTCAACGCCAATTTCAGTGCTGAATGCGCTGTTCGACCACCGTCCAATAGTGTTGCCGCAATTCCTGATGATAAAATTGCCAGTGTTATTTTTTTCTGTGATCGTATACTTGCCAATATCATGGAAATGAAAAATGTTTTTTCTGTACCTCCGGGTGCATCTATGAAGTACAATCCACCGCTATGATTGTTTATTGCCTCCATAAATGTGTCATATATAATGTGCTGTTCTGAAACCAATTTTGGAAGATTATTTTCAACAAATGTACCCAAGTCATGGATATCAAATTGTGTTTCACGTTGCAAATCACGATCATATGCGGTTTTAGTAGATCGGATCAGTGCACACATTCCTAATTGCACCAATCCTTTGTTAGCGAATGCCAAACAACGAACAAACGTTCGCTAACAAAGGATTGGTGCAATTAGGAATGTGTGCACTGATCCGATCTACTAAAACCGCATATGATCGTGATTTGCAACGTGAAACACAATTTGATATCCATGACTTGGGTACATTTGTTGAAAATAATCTTCCAAAATTGGTTTCAGAACAGCACATTATATATGACACATTTATGGAGGCAATAAACAATCATAGCGGTGGATTGTACTTCATAGATGCACCCGGAGGTACAGAAAAAACATTTTTCATTTCCATGATATTGGCAAGTATACGATCACAGAAAAAAATAACACTGGCAATTTTATCATCAGGAATTGCGGCAACACTATTGGACGGTGGTCGAACAGCGCATTCAGCACTGAAATTGGCGTTGAATTTGCAAATCACTGAGATGCCAATATGCAATATCAAAAAAAAATCTGGAATTGGCAAAGTTCTTAAAACATGTGAACTTATCATATGAGACGAATGTACAATGGCTGATAAAAAAGCTATAGAAGCGCTTCATCGTACACTGCTAGATTTGAGGGGTAATAGACAGCCTTTTGGTGGAGCCATTCATCAGGGCCGGATTAATGAAATAATTTGCCCGGGCTGACTCAATCTGGGAGCCCTAATTTTACAAAAATGTCTTATATGCATGTATAATATACATTGTACATGTATATTTACATTTAGTGGTTCAACAAAAAAACATTTAGGTAGAGGGCTTTAAATCAATTAAAACACATTGAAATTTGTACTTGATATTATTATTATTTAAAAAAATATTTTCACGTCAGAAATGAAATAATTTACTGATATTTTAAAATAAGATTATATCACAGTGCGCGGAGTAACGTTACGTGAATCGAACGAGCTTGCACGAAAAACTGAGTAGGTACATAGTTAATATAAAAGAATACGCTACAAAAGTACAAAAGAAAACGAAAAAATAAACGCATTCATAATGATGATAATATAATGGTAGTATACAATTAGTAAATTATCGTGATTTCTGGTTTATTTACTAATGACCAGTTTTATAATGCATGTATTCGTCAGACAGTGAAATTCTAAGTAAAAGTTCGAAAAGTGGACTCCACAATAACAACTTATTCCAAGAACAGTGTTATACTGAGATGAATTTTATCTAGCCGAATATGTTTGAATTAAGTTTTATTCGCCGGAAAAACCCACGAAATTTGTACAATTCGTTCGGGGAAGTTGTTCGTATACACATCACCACCGTTGCCATCATGTATTTCAAAACATTTTAAATATACGAAATACTGCTCGTTAATCGGGGTTTAATTATAATGCTTTTATATTTTATACTCCGAATAATGTGTGGTATAAGTTTAATCGTAGAATAACTATTCTCTGAATAATATTCGATATTTTGAAATATCACGAAAAATTATACCAAAATTTAAAAAAAAATGACAGTCCCAAAATTTTTTTGGGGCCCTTATATTTTAGGGGGCCCCGGGCTATAGCCCTCTTAGCCCCCCCCTTAATCCGGCTCTGCCATTCATTCTATTGTCAGGGGATTTTCGACAAACTCTGCCAGTGATACCACGTTCAACACTCGCTGATGAACATAATGCATGTCTCGAATCTTCAGTTCTATGGCGACATGTCAACAAATTGACTTTTAAAACTAATATGCGTGTTCAAATACAAAATGATGCACTCGCCGAACGTTTCGCAAAACAATTGCTAGATATTGGGAATAGGAAGTTAGCAATTGACTATTCTACACAATGTATCACATTGTCAACAAACTTTTGCAAGATGACATCAACCAAACACTAATTAATTAAAAACGTTTTCCCAAATATCGCGCGGAATTTAAAAATCATCAGTGGCTTGGTGAACGTGCTATATTAGCAGCTACGAACAACGATGTCAATGTCATCAATTTCAGCATTCAAGACGGAATACCAGGCGATGCGACAACGTACAAGTCTATCGATAAGTAAGTGTGTGGACTGGATTTGGGGAATCCGTGCTTTGCAGAACGACGACTGTATGTGGCCTGCTCACGGGTCGAAAAACCTTCTAATTTATTTGTATATGCAACAGACCGAAAAACGAAAAATATCGTTTATCCAAAAGCACTCGAATAGCACTTTGAATATTGTTCCCCATAATGATTGACTATTGTAATATCTTATAGTGCATCGTGAAATACTCTACATTTGCTCCTTGCAATGCACGGGTATTCAGCTAGTATATTAAAAAAATGACTATATATTAAATTATAATATAATATTATTATTAAATAAAATGTATATATGTTATCCATATGTGCGGATACATAGGCAACTTGGACGAATAAAATTAAGTGAACAATAATGCCTTTCCACAACTACGGAAAAACATAATATAGTACCGACAATAGATATTAATTATACAATATCGCCTGTCCACAACTACAATTATCAAATAATAGAATCTTTTATAAGAAACAAACAACAACCTTCTCTCTCGTTTCGTTACGGTACACTTTATACCTATCATTCGCGCCTAGACGCAAGTTCATCCCAGAAGCTTAATGATGATGTCTTTACACCGTTGACACTACAACTGTTAAGTAGCCCTGTACACTTTACAAGTAAAACAGCTATCACACACGCTGTTTGACTGTTTTCGAATGCTATATTATTTAAACCTCCCCCACTTTTACCTACATTTTCTTTCCCTGTTGTTCCCGCGTACATCCGAGATGGGATGATTCGCGTACGTTACGTTTAGGACTTCAGATACTACTTGGCAAAATATTACACCAGCTGACCACCTGATGCACACTTATTAGTCGCCTCTTACGATTGGCTGAGGAGGACGTAGAATTATTCTGATCCCCTTTAACAGAGAAACTGGGTTATCACTAAAGCTCAAATAATATTGACGAATATATAGGAAAACTGATAACCTAACTTGTTAATGTGATGTGCTTTTTACTTGAACAAGTACTTACAGCAATTGGCTGATATATTGTAATCATTATTAAAAAGTTGAAAAATAAAAGCAAAATCTAATATACATAGTTATTATATAGTTATATTTAAATAATAATTTAAAAAGCATAATATTGGAGATATACTATGTATAACAGATATAATATAATTACGTACTAGGTTCACCGAATATGCCGTCGTAGTTAATAGTATGAAATATCAACACCGAGATGACAAATTGTATCTTTAAATTAATCATTTTCGTTAGAACTTTTTCTTGAAACAGTAGTAACTTTGGTCTACGTGTGATTTACAGTACCATATTATTACGACGTAATTGTTTTGTTAGGAGTCGATACACGTAACAACAAATTTTTGTTTGTGATTCGAAATCTGAATAAACAACATTTGTAGCAGTTGCATTACCTTTTTTTGCCACTTGTTCGAATATTTTATTTTTTTATTTTCGTTTTTGGAAAATCACGATAACTCAACGATTTAATTTGTGTAAAAAAATAATTTATTAAATATTCAGTTTAAATTTCAATGAAAATAATTATGATTTATGATTAAATATGATTAATTTAAAGTTAAACTATTTTACCGTAAACTAGCTTTATTTTGGTATTTTGGTAGTGTGTTATCTATAACAATTTATTCGATCATAAATTAATATATATTGGTGTATATGAATAACATTATATTTCTGGTTTTTGTTGATTTTGACTATTTTATAAGCCGTCGTTAAAATTAAATTTTCTATTAATCTTTTTAAATCAAGTATACATGTACGTTTTTTACTGTTTGCGCCACCTTTAAATTTAAATTTGAGTGCGCGCTTATCCGGTTTTCCGTCTCCTCTTCTCCATTTCAATTACAGTCGTTGGGCGGCCTTACGGCTTATCATAAAACCATGTGATCGCGTTGGCCGCCGGTCGACCTGTCAACAAAATTGTGTACAGAAAAACTACTACCTTTCTTACCATTGTCGCACGTGAATGTATATACTAACTATAATACAAACTGTAATTGGCATCCTTGATAACAGACTTGAAAATGCTACCTCTTCTTTACGTGCCAACGACATCGCCCGATAAATAAGTCTTCTTGCTGGCCTTCACTTTGCTGCATTAGCATCGATCCAAGTTTCATCAGCAACTGTGATGAACTGCTTCAGCCATAGTGGGCTTACGCAAAAAGTTGAAGAGCTTAAGGAAGTACCAACACCTCCTGTACAGCATGCTGATCTCTTCATCGAAGCTTATCACCAATGGAAGAACTTAGACAGTTACGTTTTATCATCAGAAAAACTCAGAAAAGACCAAATTTGTTTAGCTATTCAAGACAAAAAGAAAAAAGACAAAGAAGATGACAATGAAGAGCTGTTATGTGACGAAGATGACATTCTGGAGATTTGTCTCCCTCCTTCGTCCTGTCGTGAAATAGTGGATGTCCTTTGGATAATAAAATGTGGCCTTCAACATAGGGCTAAAGTATCCTCAAAATTGTACAAATTTGAACAGTAGTGAACAATACCATTGAAACATTCAAGGGCCAATCGAAAATCGATAAATTTTTTTTACCGAAGTAAAGTACATAACTTGTTTGTTAAATACATAAACCTCATTTAATACATATGTACATGTTAGCAAGTTTTAACGATTTATTGCTCTCAATAAAATAATAAATATGTATTTTATAATTATTTTAATTTTATATAATTATTATTACGTATGTAATACGTATTTCTTTTTGGTTGACCCCTCCTTTCGGTTTGTGTGGCCGTTCGCTTATTGTGGCAGCTTTTGTCTGGTCCCAAAGTGACCACAATAAGTGATGTCCATTGTATAAACGTTCTTCTTGAATACGGTGTTCAGCCCAAAACCAGGTAGAACATCAAAGTGGCGACGAGGATGGGATTAACGGAATGGTAAAATAAAGTAAAATTACTCAGATCAAACCAGATAAAAAATATATATATACATAATAAATATAAAGACAGTGTCTACGCAATCGGAAATTCATGAACTTTAGACCCCGCGTGGTGGGGTAATGGTCGAATTTTATCATCCCATCGTCGACTGACATTCTGTTACGTCCGGGCACGCACGGACATCGATCGTTACTGTCGTGTCAGTATTTTTTTTATATTGTCGTGTTATAATATGTTCTTGCTTGCATTTGAAATATAATTGTCAAGCATAATGAATTGTGTGAAAATTTATATCAACCCCATTCATTCGCACGTTATCGAAACCAACTGTACGAAAAGAGTTTCGATAACAAACATTTGGTAGCAGAGCGTGGTTTCGCGATTTACGTCAGTTATTTAGTGCCTTTGAATTGGGTGTAAGTCATTTCGCAAATTATTTTTCATTAATATTTTAATTTTATTTATTTAAACGATTAGTATTATTCATTTTTAGTGCTTATTAATTTGTTTTCATTCGTAATATTATTTATTTCGAGTTAATAATATTATACTATCGGCGGCGTTGTTTTGTACAATTAATATGTGCATGGGTTTTCCAATTGTAATGTGTGATAAATTTTAGCACAGCATATCTGACGCGAATCTAAATCGAAATCGTTTAATTAAGTTTTGAAAACAATTATATTTATATTGAGTCATTACAATTAAATTGTAAGTTTATTTTTATATTCGTATATCAATTATAATATTATTTGCATGCGAATAATTATTTAATTATTTATCTCAATTGGTATACTTTTGCGACAATCACGATCATAGTTATATTTAATTTAGGTACATAATGTTATTTATTATTATTGTGGTTTTGTCTTTATTTTTTGTTCTTCTTCTTTTGTTTTTCAATCGGCACGTAAATAATGTCCGAATCCGAGAATTTGCGTACTCAGCGACTGCTGGTTCACGCCAAAACTATTGCAATTATAAACCGGAATTCCACCGTTGACCGTATCAAACATATCGTGGACCAAGCAATTAAATTGTCGAGTGATCCTAATTTACGGAATCTTTTATCACCGCAGCTGAAGATCTCAATTCGTTATGGGACAAGTTTATTATAGAAAATCGAACCGTTCTCGATGCTCTTTTCGATTTAGATCAATCAAAGCTTTACATATCCGCGATAACGATAGTAAACGAAATTAGGGCTACCTATCCACAGAACAATAATAACGAACCGATTCATGAAGATGATAATAATTTCTTTCGTCGTCAAGCCACCAGTTATGGCTCCCGTTTACCCGAAATTCCAATTCTATGAAAGGTTTTATTATTTGTAATAAAACTCCTCCTCTTGATAATTATACATAAACCTAACATAATCTAACCCTTTCTCAATATTTGCATACATTTGAAAAATTTAAATAATTGTACATAAACTTAACATAATCTAACCCGAGTTAACCCATTCTCAATATTAACATAAATTAGCTAATATTTAAATAAATTTGCATAATCTATTTTTCGGAATGCATGTATCGTTCTTATAACGATAATTCGCTTCGCATACCTTCCACCCCTCCCAATAATATCATCAACACGATGTGACCGTCCTCTACACTCTCCTTATATCACGTCCGTGAAGTTGGCCCCCCTACTTTGTCTAATCGACTTCAATCATGTGCCAATATTTTGTAACTCATTTGTAACAATTTGCAACGAAGGTTTCAAAATTTGCAACTTAATACTTTTTACGTAATCGCAATTTTTCTACTTCTTCGACTTCACGTAGTCTCCCCACTATGTCTAATTCTAAATTATTTAAAAGTACAGAACTTCGAAGTTTAAAACCACAGTTAAAACTTGAAAATAAATTAATAACTGTACACACTGAAAGTGACTCTGATAAAAAAGTTTTTCGATAACTATTAAGAAGAAATTAAAAAACAAAGAAGAAGATACTTTTATATCTGGACAAAACGACATAGAAGAATCTACCCTGTTGAATGTTTCAATTCAAACATCATAACCAGCTCATACATTAGAGTCGATTTTTATGTCAGAACTATCTTATAATAGTTTAGAATCTTTGAAAACATCAATTGATTCAATGGATTATTAAGAAAATTGGAAATGGAAAAATGAAGAATTATGTACATCAAAATAAAAAAAAAGACCAACCAAATATATGGATGATGCACCAGATATTAATGGTATATTAAATACTCATGAATAGCGATCAAATCGAACACCTGGCTTCAAAATGAAAATTTAAGTACGTTTAGTTTTTTGGTCAGGAACAAATAATTCAAATGTTTATAATAATCATTTTGCATTTTTATCTCATTTTATATAACAAGGATTTAGTTATGATATAATTTTATTTATATGAAGGACTGTAGGAACAAAAAAAATAACTAAACAAAAATTAAAATTTGTAAATTGAAAAAATTGTAAAAAAGACAACAATAAACTATTTAATAAATATAATTATATAGTTATTTTAATAAGAATAAAATATATGATCATAAATATGATGTTGCGTTATTAACTTTCTACATACATCAAAAGGCATGGATTTATTTGTGATTTCTTGATTTTTTAAATTTTTTTTGTTAAATCATTATGCACTTCACACACGTTTCCTCTTTTTATATACGCCACATAATGGTAAAATGCAAAGTGCACTGCACCAACTAAGATGCAACTTGTATGTTAGCATTAATTTGGCTCTTCGTTTGGATTTTCTCTAAAAATTCTGAAATTGAATCTGTTATATTTTGTTCATCACTATCGTTATCTTCGTAACTGTAATCATTATTTTCGTCATAATTTTCTTCAACATCTATAAAATTATCTGTAAATAATATAATATACGTATTACTTCCAACCTAGGAGGGGAGAGGGCAACCTATTGAAGAATTAGTCACAACACATAAATAAAAAAATAAAAAATCACAAAAACATGGTTTTACAACAAAAAATAAAAAAAAATAAAATTTGTGTAAAACGGTTCGGTTACCTTCAAGAGGCATTTTTATATACCGTAGCAAATAAAAAATATTAGATGTGTAATTGTATAAATGTATATCAATAAACTACCTAACCTAACCTACCGAATAGTGAAGGCCGGTGTTACATATTTCGAAAATGAAATAAATTTCTCTTCACTGTTTGGAATAATAGAAATTGTATTTTCGTCGTATCCGAGCTCATGCACGATAAAGTGAGCATCATAATTTGATAAATTATGCAATAAACATGGTATGAAATTTGGTTTCTTCAGTTTTATATTACAATTGTTGCATAAAGTTTGGCGAAATTGCCCAGTTAAATGCTTGTGATCGGCGACTTTATGATTTTTCATCGAAAACTGAGTTTTACATAAATCACACCCTGTCTATCGTGTGCTCTTATTTTTCTTCATCTGTCATATTAATAGGCTTACTGATTTTTAATAAATTTTCCACTCTCCGTGCCACATCAACTATCGACTCCACAAAACATTTCACCACTTCTTTTTTTGTCTCTGACCCGCGGGAAATAACAGGTTTTAAAGGTATATTTAATTTTTCCAAAAATTCGATCGGTACATTATCCGATGGCTTTACTACATATCCATAACTCATAGAATTATGGATTTACAAAACTTGAGTGTTTGCACCTTTCTTCTCTAAACAATTATTTAGTAATGCCTCGAAATCGGCATATATCACTATTGGATGACGTTTTGTTTTACCCCATCCTATGAAATCGAGTGTTTCCTCCTCTTTTGGCATTATAGGAAATATAGGTTTGTGAGACTCACAAATACGTCTGTGTTCGTCAATGGCAGCTTGTCCGCACAATTTAAATTTTTTCGGTCGATTATCAAAACTTGTAAAACATCTTTTACAAATAAATATGTGTTCCTCATGCTGAGTTTTTTGTTTACGAACCAGACGAGAAAAATTCGAAATATATGTAGTGTGATTTTTCATTATCTGTGATATATAGTAAGTCAAAATGTCCCGATTTTTTTTCACATACAACTTTTAAAGGAAAAACTACATAATCACAATTTTTTTTTGACGGATGAAATTTTTTTTTCAAACCATTTACATTAATTGAAACTTGAAGATTATTTTTTTCAAAATGTATATCTCATTTAACGATGTTGGGAATTTCAATCCATCAAAATTATATTTATCTTCGTGAGAAAAATAATTTTCTCCTACACGGTTTATATTTAAACCCGTTACATATTTTGTAAGAATCGTCCACTTAAAACATTTTTCGTCCGTGTTAATTGATTTATCACCGCCTTTTTCATTGCTATACTGTTTGGAAGCGGAATAAACGAGCACCCGCCTAACGGAGTATATTTGTATACTCCGAGCAACAGACCATCAATACACGATAAGGTAAACTCGCTACCTTTCCCCGTATACACGCCTTCTTCCGCCAAAAGTAATGAGAAATTCTCATCAAGCAACTTCTCAATATCGCTAACACAGAAAAGCTCTCTTGCCGACGTTTTAAACGCTTTGTAATATTTAACCACAAATCATAATTATCTTCATTGAAATTTAAACTGAATATTTAATAAATTATTTTTTTACGAAAATAAAAAAATAAAATATTCGAACAAGTGGAATATAAAGTAATGCAACTGCTACAAATGTTGTTTATTCAGATTTCGAATCACAAACGAAAATTTGTTGTATGTGTATCGATTCCTAACAAAACAATTACGTCGTAATAATATGGTACTGTAAATCACACGTAGACCAAAGTTACTACTGTTTCAAGAAAAATTTCTAACGAAAATGATTAATTTAAAGATACAATTTGTCGGTGTTGATATTTCATACTATTAACTACGATGGCATACTCGGTGAACCTAGTACGTAATTATATTATATCTGTCATACATAGTATATCTCCAATACTATGCTTTTAAAATTATTATTTAAGTATTCTATATAATAACTATGTACATTAGGTTTTGCATTTATTTTTCAATTTTTTAATAATGATTACAATATATTAGCCAATTGCTGTAAGTACTTGTTCAAGTAATAAGCACGTCACATTAACAAGTTAGGTTATCAGTTTTCCTATACATTTGTCAATATTATTTGAGCTTTAGTGATAACCCAGTTTCCCTGTCAAAAGGGATCAGAATAATTCCACGGCCTCCTCAGCCAATCGTAAGAGGCGACTAATAAGTGTGCATCAGGTGGACAGCTGGTGTAATATTTTGCCAAATAGTATCTGATGTCCTAAACGTAACATAGGTAGACCATCCTATCTCGGATGTACGTGGAGACAACAGGGAAAGAAAATAACGTAGCTAAAAGTGTGGGAGGCTTAAAAAATATAGCGTTTGATAACAATCTAACAGCGTGTGTGATAGCTGTTTCACTTGTCAAGTGTACAAAGCTACCCAACGCTTGTAGTGTCAACGGTGTAGAGACATCACCATTGAACTTTAGGATCAATTGGCGTCTAGGCGCGAACGATAAGTATAAAGTGTACCGTAACGAAACCAGAGATAAGGTTGTTGTTGGTTTCCTATATAAAATTCTATCATTTGATAATTGTAGTTGTGGACGGACGATATTGTATAATTAATATCTATTATCAGTATTATATTTATGTTTTTCCGTAGTTGGGGAAAGGTATGATTGTGTTTATAGATTTAAAGAAAGCGTATGACAGAGTGCCGAGAGAAGTTTGAAAGTGAGCATTATTAAGAAAAGTAGTCCTAAAAATGTATATTAATGTGGTAAATGATATTTATGGAGGATCATAAACTGGTGTCAAAAGTTTGTGTGAAGAAACAAAGGATTTAAGAGTATGAGTAGGTGTGCATCAATGATCTACTTTAAGCCTTAACCTGTTATCGGTAGTAATGGATGAAGTTACAAAAGAGATACAAGAAGAAGTACCATGGCGCATGATGTTTACTGATGATATAATTTTGGTAGTAGAAAATAAGGAAGGAGTTAATAGTTAACCAAAGGCTTGATGTGTGGAGATTAGTTCTGGAAGGAAAGGGATTAAGGATTAGTAGAAGAAAGACAGAATATATTGCGTATGAGTTTAATTTGATGAATGAGAACAAGTTTATGAAACAAGGAGTGTAACGACAAAAGCGGAGACAAGTTAAGTGAGGTTGAAACTTTTACGTATTAAGGGTCCCATGTACAATAGAATGGCGGTTTTGACGAGGATATGAAACATTTGTTAACAGGTTAAACGCCACGTAGGGTCTATTGACCTTTCATACGACTTGTCAAAATGATTCTTATCAAATTCAATAGGTTTGTCTAAAAATTTTTTTAAATTTCAGCGAGAAGAAAGACAATTATCAATTTTGATCACATATTAATATTGATTAACTTTCTTACCTGAATTGAATGCACACATAAAAAATGTGATGGATCTTAGAACCCTACGTGGTGTTAATGACAAGTGTAGGGTCATTAGATCCTTCATTCAATTTTTAGTGTTATGTACAATTATGTAAAAATACAATATTTAACTTTTGATATAAATTACACATTTATACATCAGATATAATAAATGATACTTTTTATTTTGAAATTAAAAAAAATTTACATAATATAACATGTGCAATATAATATATTGTAATATTTATATATAAATGAAAATGTCTACAATACATTTTTGTGTTTTTTTATAAATCAATCTCTACACATTTGTAGTTTACATCCTTCGCAATTAGTAAATACTTTTCTAGTTTTGTTTTGAGCTTCCAATCTACCAAGATTTTCCGACTTCTGCGCATAACACGGCTTACACATTCTTTTTTGTCGTGTTGTAACTAGTACATGTTTTAAGCTTGGTGAAATAGGTTGAGGAACATTTGGTTTATATAGTAACTGTTTGATAATTTCTTCTTTGAAAATAGTTATTGTTATGGATTTATTTTTGGTTACAGACTTAAATAATGATAATGCATTGACCGATGATGTGGATAGTAGAATATCAAAGGCCACTTTTTTATACCATTTAATAGTCTTCTTCAAAGGTGTACTGTAAGATGACATTTGATCAGAACGGTCTATGTACGATTTTCCTGTATTATAATCTTCGACAACGAGTGGCTTTTTTATTATCGTGTCCCTTTTTTGTATTTCAGTGATTTGGTCAGAGTGTTTTGTTGTGATTAATAAAATGTCACGTTTATCCCTCCATTTAAGAATAACTACGTTGCTGTTGCTCTGTGAAGCAATTACCTCTCCTTTTTTTAATTTTTTTTTAACTACATTTTCCGGGTTATTCTTACGATTGGCCCTCAGAGTTCCCACCAAATGTGTATTTTCTTGGTTAAGTTTTTCAGCTAACTTAACACTCGAATACCAATTGTCAGTATACAAGGTTCGTCCAAAATTAAGATATGGCTCCATTAACTTCAATACAAATTTGTACGATACGTCAGTTTCTCTTACTACTTCTTTCCCGGCATAAATGTTATAACGCAAAGTATAAAAGTCTTTCGAACATAATTTGAATATCTTGATTCCATAACGATGTTTTTTGTTCTTAAGGTATTGTCTAAAGACTAATCGTCCTATAAAAGGAACCACACTTTCGTCTATACACACTTTGTCTTCAGGAATGTACCATTTATTGAAATTAGTTACTAACATATCAACTAGCTGTTGTACTTTGTTTAGTCTACCATGCTCAATAATTTCATTATTTCCACAATGAAACATTCCTAGAATCAACTCAAATCTGTTACGACTCATTACTTCTGGCACTCTAGTTTTATAAAGGAAATCTGTTCTCCAATAATCTCTTAAATTTGGCATATTCACTAATCCCATCCATATGACAAGTCCGAAAAAGTTTTTCATCTCAGTACGGTCAATAGGAGTCCATTTTTTCAAACGAGAACATTTTGATAATCTACGCGAATTTTTTATTTGGTGTGCATAACGATTGGTCTCAGAAACTAGAAAATCTAGTACATTTTCATCAACAAATAAGGTATAAAAATCAATTGGAACGCAATCTTCCATAGAATCAATGATATCAGGATTAATACCAACGTCTAAATTAAGGGGGTTGTAAGCAATTGTATTTAAATTACCAGTTACTGGTCCCCATGTAATTTCATTGCTTGGCATATAAACATCAACATCATCGGCTGTGAGTTGAGCACTTTCATCGATATCATTTTCAATATCATCATTGTCACAATTCCCTATATTTTGTTCTTCATTATACTGTTGGTTTGGAATATATTCTGGATCAATATCGGAATCATAGACCTAAATTTTACAAATAAATATGTTAAATTATATTTTATTATATTTTTTAACAGTATAAAGTTTATAATATTTCTTACCTCATCCTCACTATCATCTGTGTCAAATTCAAAATCACTATTGTTTAGCCAATTTACTATACGTTCCGTCATTTTAAAACATACAAATACGAGTATTAAAATATGTTAATCATGCAACACGCGTTCATCAACCGACTGTGTTGTATCGTAATATTACAATAGGTATACCACTTATTATATCACAGTAATAAAGATAATTATTATTATTGAAACTGCCAAAATAATCGTGCGATTACAAATCGATAACAAATAAATTTTCCAAATATTTTCTATTTATACATTTGGCCATATAATTAAAACGCCAGGGTATTTCAATGGACCATTTTACAAACTTGTCCTACAGGCCACGCTCTATTTGAGTTTCATAAGAAAACATGTAAAATGAAGGTTTTGGAGACCCTACATGGCGACAAAGACAAGTACTGCATGACGGGCTTCAAAACCCTACGTGGCGCTATTTACAAGTCACATCGACGGGTCAATAGACCCTACGTGACGCTATATTCAAAACTCAATTTTTTGGCTTGGCGCTTAACCTGTTAAAGTGCGAATTTATCAAGTGGAGCAAAGCATCTGATGTTTTGTGAGATAAGAGATTTCAAATGATGCTGAAAGGTAAGTTTTATAAGAGTGTGGTAAAACCAACTATGTTATGGTTCAGAATGATGGGTGGTTGACAAAAAAATAGACCAGAAAATAAATTTGACAGGGATGAGAATGTTTAGATGGATTATTAAAGTGACAAGAGAAGTTAGGATAAGGAATGAATATGTAAGAGGAAAGATAGGAGTAGTGTCAATCGTGGATAAGTTAAGAGAGAGTAGATTTAGATAGTTTGGTCATGTTATGAGGAGGAAAAATTCGGAAAGTATAAAAACGGTTATGGAATTGAACGTTAAAGGAAGATAAGGAAGTAGAAGACCAAAGAATTGGTTGGATGTAATTGGGTGTGATATGATGACTGCTGATGTTTGGTACGCTTACAATAGGGTAGATTGCGCTCTCATATTCATCATTTTAATAATCGCAAGATTTTTCTAGAATATTCAAGACGCATGTCCCCTGCCCACAAAATCGTACTTATCGCGACAACAATAGTTTCCGTGTGTTGCATACCCCACTGCCTAAACAAATCACAAAGTGATCCAAGTGAATCAAAGCCGTCACGGTAGATATACATTAGGGTGAGCCACTTTTATATAGAGAAAATAAAAATAATTTTTTTTTTACCGGGCACAGCACTAAAAATGTGCCAATTGACGTCTTTATATTGAATATTAAATTTAGTAGGAATTGGGCTTTATCTTTTGCTTCCAGATCGGTCTTGAAAATTCATAATATTCAAAAAATTGTTTTTCGGTTAAACTGGTGGGTCAGAATTAAAAAAAATGGATAACACTATTTAAATAATTAATCTTAGTTTATTAAATTTTTTTTTTAAATATTCAAATAAAAATAGAAATATAATAATAATATGTTTAATTAGATATAACATCTTTCTTACTATCGAATTTTGTATAATATTGCGTGACTTTATCTGTGTTTTGATAAAACTTTTTTCTGATTTACTACATAAAGTGCTGGAAGCTTGTGTGACTGTCTTAACTGCTCTTTTTACGGCTTGTGTGTGACATGGCAACCGTAATAATGATATGTCATCTTCTCTTCTTTGTTCAACAATCAATTGAATATCTTTATCAGGTATAGTTTTTAAAATTGGTGGTTCAGTGACATTTTCCTGCCAATTAATAAGATCGACATAAGATAATGCATCAAGGTTTATGTTTGGAATTTGGAACAGTCTGATTTTATTTGTTTTTATGTTGCGAGCTTTCAAAATACGACGGGCAGCTAATTCTCGAATATGTGTTTGAGAGTCAGTTAACATTGCTAGTAATAAGTTCTCGGAATGAGCGAAATAACTGTTTCTTTGTATTACAGGATCAATAATGGATTTGAGTTCAGTTGATAAATATCTAGATGCAGATATTAGTTTCCAAAAGTGTTGTGCTCCATCTTTACAAGTAGGTTGAGTTTTTATAGAAAACCAAGTCGGTGCATAAACTTTAACAATACAGGTTGCTAGAATACATAGGTTTTCAGAAGGAGCTTTTATTGAAACATAAAGTCGGAGAATTCGGTTAGCACGCGTATGCCATCGAGCATGAGACATTTTGCCTGATGATTTGTTTTTTAAATCATCGGAAAATATGCCTGTTATGATGGCAGTGACTATTCTACAGACACTTTTGGTCTGTACTCATAGTTTGAGGTGATATCTCAGGTAATTCTGCGGGAATAGATTGGAACAGAACAACAGGTCTATTTTCACAGATTTCCAATTCATTACCAATTTCTCCTGTTAACGTCTGAGGCCCCGATGTTGAACCACCAATATGTATAAATAAATGACGCAATGGTAATTCATTCATATGCAACAAACATATTATCCATTGTAGTGGTTTATTTAATCGTTTTTCTAGTAATCGTATAATACTTCCATTTTTCCCGATGTTTACGTTTGTTTCATCACACCCAACTGCCAACAAATGTTTCATAGACATTCCTGCCTCCAATAAGTATTTGTTGATGGCTTGTTCAATGCACTTAGAAGTTCCAGAAGATGGTACGATATAACCCAAGAACTTTGAGTCCGGTTCTTTTATCAAAGAAATATGTTCTTCTAGGACATACTGTATGTACTTTTGTCCATCTTTTTCTGTGATAGTTAAAGTTTTATCTTTCTTTGTTAAAGCATAAAGCAGGTATTTGTATAACTTTGTCCTGTGCAATAATACATTTATTTATCTTGTTTTCTTGCGATTTCAGTGTAGCTTATTTTTGTCAATAACTTCAACATTTGTAGCATGATACAGAACCGCCGATATCATTATAATAATGTAATTAAAGTACATTTAGTTAAATATCGAACCTATATGAATCAAACACAATTTATAATTGTTTTTTATATTATAGAACCGACGTCTATGCATTTTTAAAATATTCCATGGCAATAAACGCGTTAAAAATTATTTTTAGTCAAATATAAGTAGTAAAAATCCAACACTTTGACTACAATCCGGAGGGAGTTTGATTTCTTCGAATCAAATTATAATTTAAATAGATCATTTGTGCTCCATTTAGCACCCTTTTATCGCTGTGCCCATTAAAAAATGACAAAAAAAAAACGGCCCACCTTAATATATATGTTGTTGTCATTTTCGTATGCCGCCATTGCCATCGTTCGGCATTGATATCAAATACCTCGTGGGTCACTGGAGTCTTTTTGTGTCTTACGAGTTCGCCTACCGTGTCTCACAGCGTCGTTACTTGTTATTTGTCGTTTGGTCTCACGCCTCTGTATCACCGTCGTAACAACACAGGCTACCGCAGCCGTCGTGTTCCTACGCCCACGACATCTAGTTGCTGTAGTCATCGTCGCCCATGACGATTGTCTTTATTTTCGCGTATGTTACCATTATAATATATATTATATGTCTCCCCCCCCCCCCAACTTCCCATCCCCTTTAGTATATAAGGACGATATCATTTATTTTTAATAAACCTCATTACAGCTCACTGCATTATTTATAATCAATTATTGTTATTTTTCATTTATTCCAGCAGAATTGGCTTTTTTAGAATTTTGTTAAACATATCAGTTATTGCTGCATCAGCTGAAAGAAGCTTCTCTAAGTTTAAGTTAATAAAAACTATTTATAAAGTACAATATGCCAAAAAATTTCTTTTCCTTTTTCTTTTTTAATAATTTTTAGATATTACGAGCATTCTTTTTTAATATGTATAATTTTAAATATGTTGTATTAGCATTTTTTATAAATAATAAAAATTTCGAGACTTGAATTTCACTTGAATTAGCAACTCTGGTTTGTTGAGTAGAAGGTACCTAGTTCGGAACATTATTTTTATATCCATAGTCCAAAACTCCGAATAACATAAATAATTATCATTATCATTATTGCATGCTGAAATATGTAGGATTCAGTAAACAATAACAGTATCAACGTCTAATAGTAATGATACAATTCTAATTCATTATGGGATCATTTTGATGATAAAGTTTCACAAGTTCAATCTACATCGATAAAAATCTATTACATTTTTGGAAGCTACATAAAAATACCTTTCCAGAGTTAAATAAAATGCAACTGAAGTATTTATGTATTCCAGCTACATCAGTTTCTTTGGAACGTGTTTTTTCAAAAACGGGACAAATAACTAACGACCGTAGTAGCAGATTAATATCTAAAAATCTAAATTAAATAATTTTGTTAAATAGTAATTTACATTTGTTTTACTAATTAAAATTAATAATTATTATTTTATAAGTATAAAATAATTTAAATATTTATACTATGTACAATATATTGTCAGGTTAGAGTTAGAATAAAAAGATAAAAAGAAAAATGAATTTATGATATATAAACAATTTTATTCGATTGATTATTTCAAGTCAATATATTAATTGAAAATTTCGAATGATAACTTGATTATGAGAATATATTGATTACTAATAACTCGATTATAGATGTAATTCGATTATGCCCATCATTAATAGAAACAAGACGTTCAAAAGGGACGTTTCCTAACAACCACACAAAGTTAATACGGGTTTCCCAAATCTATTTGCCCGGTTTCGAGGAGTCTTCCGGCTGCGTGCTATAGATGCGGGGAATCTACTTGATTCACGATGTTGTTTGCCGGCGACTATCTGGTCAACTGATCAGGCAAAAAAGAGAGATGGACGTATCTCAATCAAAGTAGAAAACCGAAGAATAGAGAGGGAACTGCGTTACTCAAACGAAAGTAGACGCCTAAGAATGGCGAGGAGGTTTGTACTGAGGAGTCAATTCTATAAGCAACGCCTCATTATACACGTTTGGTGTGAATTGCATGTTGATATTCGTTGCTCGCAAACGACGTAGGTTGTCTTTACTCATGTCATCTTTGTGTTTTTCCCAAAGATCTTTTGGATTGGATGGGAAACACGTTGTCAAGAATATCGCAAATAATGCACGTATTTGCTGTGGTTGAGCAGTATTTGATGCATCAGCGAGTGCTGTGTTCCAGTAGGCGTCATTCTCAAGAAGATTTATTTCCTGGTAAGCTTCTCGATAGGTTGCTAATACTTCACCATTGACTGTTCTCAGTTCTTGGAGGAATTTAGGTCCACGTACATTAACTAATAGTAATCGCAAGTTAAAACATTCTTGATTGTTTGGATGAACTGTATAGAGACGGCCTAAAACGTCGGACGAATATAAATTCGGATGTCCTTCAACTGGTTTGCCCTGTCTACGATGTTGAAAAGTTTTGGTTGATGCATTCCATGTGAAGTATTTTGGCACTTCTAAATAAAGAAGCGTTCTAGCGAACAAATCATCGGTACACAAAGAGAAGAACGCAGTTAACGTTATTTGCGGTGCCAAAAAATGTTGTTGCATGTACATTTTCCGTCGTAAAATACACGTGCTGTCAATTCTCAATATGCACAGCATTCAGAAATGAACAACTGTTGGATGACGTTCATGCATAGGAAATGAGAAAATACGCTAAACAGCTTCATCGCTACTAATGTAGCGTCCTAATTGATATCTTTCAATTTTATCGGTTGGTGCAGATGCATTTCCTACTACAAAAACTGCCATATCGCATCCTTTGTTAACATATTTGTAAATGTATTTGATCGATTTCACTGAATTGCAATATTCGACATTGATGTGTGTTTTGAACGTCTTAGAGAGTAATGGTGAATACGGCACAACCCAACGATTATCGACTTTAATGTCATTGTTGCGTACTATTAGAGTGATAAGTTTGCCGCCATCTTCAGCTGATCGTCGACGATTTTGGGAATATCCATCATCGCCATTGATAGTTTCGGCGTGTAAGTCTCTTGGATAGCTTTTCGTGCATTTTCCATTCTTCATGCATGGAGATTTGATGTTGATCGCATCAATTTTGTCTGTTGTAATTGTATCAATCAACCAAATCAAAACGTGTGCATGCGACAATCTTCTTTTCTGCCATTTAATGGAATACATTCAACAACATGTCTCCCCAAAAACACGATACTTGTAAATAAAATCCATAAAAGATATCAATTTTTGTTTGAACACACGTGTAATGATGTCATGGCGTTCCGAAGATGATTGTCCAGGCAACAGAAGATCTCTAGTTTCATGCCACGTAGGATTGCACGTGAATGTTATGAAAAAATTTGGAGGGTCGTATGCGCGAACGTCGTCATTGCTCCTTGTGCGTATTCATACATATGTCGTAGGCTTTCTCCAAATGTAGCTGGAAGTACGACCAATATTCTTATTTCATTGGGATTGCAGTAACAATCGCATTGCGTAAATGAATATATTCTTCCGAGTGCAGTTTGGTTTGATTCAATCGAATAAAAAGAAGTCGTTCGGTTTCGATTTTTGCATATATTTCGACAATATACTGGTGGAAAAATTGCCGACATTTCAAAATGTGATTGTCTGAGTTCTCACGAATCATCAAGCGATATAAATAACAATTCATGGCATTGACTTTCTTATTAGTTTCCTGATGCGTTTGAGGATTTATCATTTTGATGTTGAAATGATATCCATTTTCTTCTTGCCAGAATTATAATGGATATTGCAATGTATCGTAGGAGCGATGTGCTTCGGAAACTCGCTGAACATTAACATCTCTGCGATGAAGAACTACATCACGCGAGTCAAATTATTTACCATCTATTACGATCGCGACTTCATTAATTGTTGGTGCGTTGAACTGTTTTTCGTGTTGGCCGGCTGGTGTTTTATCGGTTCTTATGACAACAACGTGTTCATCAGCTGACATTCGCTCGAGCTTTGTCCTGAAAAGTCGAACTAATTCGTTCGAAACAATTTCCCGATTAGAGTTGGTTATGAATCAACAAAGTTGATCAACTTGTTCATCAGTGGTTCCTATGAAATAAATTTGGAGAAATTTGTGATCTGAATCTGACAGAGGTAAAAGTGATCCTGCACGATGATAAATTTGACTTTGGATTTTGAACGTTGGCATGTAATTGTCACATATGATTTCTGTTGAAGCGAACGATGTAATTTGGAAACATGAATTATACTTGCGTATGTTTCCCAAGAAATGTTTCGACTGGCTTGATATACCTGATTCCAATGTTGATAATAGTTCAGGTGGTAAATGCAATTCCGGCAATTTCACTTTTCACCTGCACAGCATATTCCTGGAGTTTCGTTTTTGAATTTCAATGCACAGCAAGATTCGCATAACTTGTCCATTTTTCCAATGACGACACTTCGATGGCAACTGTAATCATATTCCGCATCGTAATGGAACGCAGCAAGATTCAATTCAACGTGCAGCGTTCGTCTGTATCGATCATAGTGTTCTTTTCTTAAAGTCAGACTTGCTCTCCATTGGTCAATGGTATAAGGCGAGCGGGCTTGAGCAGTTCGTTCTCGGTCAGTTTCTAATCGTGATGCTCACTGCTCTCCAGTTTCAATCGAGCGGGCATGAGCAGCTTGTTCTCGCATGGTTTCCAATCGTGATGTTTGTTGCTCAGTTGTTTCGGAAGCTCGAAAGGTCTTTATCGTTCGTGCTACAGATGTAGATCGGTCAATCGATTTCCGTTTGGGGGGCGTAAATGTCGATGATATAGTGGAGAAATGTGTAATCAGAATATGACAGAAGTAGAAGCACGATGATAAATTTGTCCTTGGATTTTGAAAGTTGGCTTGTAATTTTCACGTACGACACATACGAAGAAAAGCTACATTACCAATGCTACTACAAGCAAACTACCTATGCCTTTGCAAGGCAAAAAATCACTAATTACCCATGAAAACTGATAAATTGTATTTACAGATCACAAACTAATAATAAATCACGCCAGAAACTTTATAAAAACATATGACGTCACGTCCTTAGTTACGGCTAAAGATAAACAACTTGTAGTTAAAAATGACCACCAGTTTACCGGTACCGTGTTTTAAAAACATTTTAGAGACAAAAACCATCCCGGAACCACGCTGAGTACGTAGGAAAAAATCCTATTAAAATCCATCCAGCAGTTTAGCCAGGCATCGATAACATACATACAGACAGACACCAATTCATTTTTATATATATAAATAATTATTTTAATTATACTCAGTAACAATTATTTAATATAATAATGTAAACAAATTTCATTTCTTTGTATCTTTTGCATGCCATAATTTTTTACATAAATATACCTATATTCTGTGTGAAATATGAAATATAAACAAATCTCGTGCACTCTATTTTTTGAAATTCAGCTGCGGGTTAGCGACCTTTTTCTTTAATTTTTGCAAGAATGTGGAAATTATAGAGGTATACAATTTTTGAGTCATAGTATGAAGATTTGAAAAAATGATTATACATAAGAGAATAAGAAGTGAAACATTATTAACTATAAACCATTTTGGTTTTAAGCTGGGAAAGTCGACGATGGAACTGTTATTTTGTACGAGACAGCTTGTAGATAAGTATAGGGAGAAGAAGAAAAAGCTTTGTATGGTGTTTATAAATTTAGAGAAAGCGTATGACAGAATGCAGAGTGGTAGTAATGGATGAAGTTACAAAGAGATACAAGGAGAGGTACCATGGTGCATGATGTTTACTGATGATATAGTTTTGATAGTAGAAAATAGAGAAGGAGTTAACAGTTAACCAAAGGCTTGATGTGTGGAGATTAGTTCTGGAAGGAAAGGGATTAAGGATTATTAGAAGGAAGACAGAGTATATTGCGTAAGAGTTTAGTTTGATGAATGAGAACAAGTTTATAAAACAAGGAGTATAACGACAATAAGCGGGGACAAGGAAAGTGAGGTTGAAAGTTTTACGTATTAAAGGTCCCTTGTACAATAGAATGGCGTTTTTCACGAGGATGTGAAACATTTATTAAAGTGCGAATTGCTCAAGTGGAGCAAAGCATATGATGTTTTGTGAGATAAGAAATTTCCAATAAGGCTGAAAGGTAAGTTTTATAAGAGTGTAATAAGTCCAGTTATGTTGTATGGTTCAGAGTGATGGGCGGTTGACAAATAAATAAAGCAGAAAATGAAAGTATCAGAGATGAGAATGCTTAGATGAATTATTAGAGTGACGAGAGAAATTAGGATAAGGAATGAATATGTAAGAGGAAGGATAGGAGTAAAGTCAATCATGGATAAATTAAGAAAGAATGGACGCAGTCAAGAGTGTCCTGCAGGCAGCGTTCGGAGCAGCTCTGGTAGCAGTTCAACACTGCGACCTCTGCGTCGTCGTTTCCATAGACGTAAGAAACGCGTTTAATACTGTCCCTTGGGTTAAAATAGATACAGCGCTTCGAAGAAGTATAGTACCTGAGTATTTGAATAATATGGTGTGCTCGTACTTGGAGGACAGAAGCTTGCTGGTCAGAGACGAATTAAGAAGAAGAAATGTTACATGCGGTGTTCCCCAAGGCTCAGTCATAGGACCGGCGCTATAGAACATTTTTTATGACGAACTATTGGGGATCGAGCTTCCGACCGGCGTCCAGCTAGTCGCGTTCGCAGACGACGTAGCAATAATTGGCATAGCGAGGTCCAGTGAACTAGTAGGGGCACTAATTAATCCAGTATAACTTAGACTATACATAAATACTGTCAGTACTATGTGTCATAGAGAAATTTTGATTTCTAAAATTGGCTACACTGTAATTGCATTATTATTATTATTGTCCTAGACATGACCTGACCACATAAATTCCTGCAATACCCGTAGTTATAATGCAGTGGGACGATTATCACACCTGCATTGCTATAATCGGTTTGCATAAGTCGAGGAAATCCGTGTCACAAATTTTCGCTCTCTTGCAACCGTTTCAAATGAGTGAACGTTTTGATTATAGTACCATCCAACGTTATCGTGATACTGGTGATGTTGATGATCGTGTTAGAAGTAGTCGTCCTCGTTCTATTCGAACAAAAAAGGTAATTCAAGTCGTTCGTTCGCGAATCGATCGTAACCCTTTACGCAAATAAAAAATCGTCGCTAGTGACATGAAAATCAGCGCACGATCGGTGTTTTGCATAATTCGTGATGACTTAGGTGTGCGTGCGTATAAACGATGTACAAGTCATTTTTTGACAGACCGATTAAAGACAATTAGACTCGAAAGATCGAAAAAGCTGTTACGCTCATACGGTCGAAAAAAGTTTAAACAAATTTTATTCACTGATGAAAAAATATTTACTTTAGAAGAAAAATATAACAAGCAAAATGATAAGGTATATGCCCGGTCCACATTAGAGGCCAAAGAAAAGGTTTCACGTGTTCAACGTGGCCACCATCCTGCTCAAGTTATGGTTTGGTGAGGTGTGTCATGGCATGGTGTTACACATATCCATTTTTGCGAGAAAGGAGTTAAAACTGGGGCTCGCGTTTATCAGACTAGTGTCTTAGAGCCTCTAGTGGAAACTTTTAGTGATACATTGTTCGAAGGAATTGATTGGATTTTCCAACAGGATTCAGCGTCTGGCCACAAAGCAAAAATTATGCAAGAATGGCTTGAAAACAATGTTCCAAATTTCATCAAGGTATCTGATTGGCCCTCCACAAGCCAGACTTGAACCCACTCGATTATAAATTATGAAACATTTTAGAGGGGAGAGCTTGTAAAAAGCGACACGCAAATTTGGAATCACTCAAACGAAGCATTGTGAAGGCAGCTGCAGAAATTCCTTTAGAGGCAATTCGTACTTGCATTGAGCAGTGGCCGGAACGCTTACGTCAATGTATTAAAAACGAGGGGGAGCATTTTGAATAATAAATATAGCATTAAAATTTTTATTGTTTATACTATTAAAATATATTAATATCATTTTTGTAGGATGTGTTGTTCTTGAGTAATATACGTTTGAAGTACTGACAGTATTTGTGGCTAGACTATGTAGAATCGGTAGCACAATGGATGCGACAGAATGGGCTGCAACTGGCTCCCCAAAAAACGGAGGCAGTCGTTCTCACCATGAAAAAAATTTATAACGATCCGGAGTTGGTGCTAGAAGGACACACTCTGACTGTGAAGAGCGGGATTAAATATCTTGGCGTCGAGCTCGACACGAGGATGTCTTTTACGAACCACGTAGCCTCGGTGTCAAAGAAAGCAATGGAGGCAACTCGAGCTGTTGGTAGATTCATGCCCAACATCGGAGGTTCATCGTAGTGCGAACGTACGTTACTGGACACGGTGGCAATCTGCAAGATTTTACACGCCAGTTCTGTCTGGGCAGAAAGAGGAACGAGGACGGAAAAGAACAGAGCGATGATGCAGAGAGCGTAGCGGACAGTAATACTAAGAATAATTCGGGCCTCTAGGACCGTCTCAACTGATGCTTCATTGATACTGTCTACCGCCGTGCCGGCGGACCTTCTTGCTCTTGAGCGGAAGAGGGTACGCGATAGGATTGAAGTAGAAGGTACCGAATAAAAAAAGAATATTAAAAAGACTGAGAGGCAAATTACATTGGAGGCATGGCAGAAGAGGTGGGACCACTCCAGTAAGGGCAAATGGACACATAGGCTCCTCCCTGATATAAAAAGATGGATGGACAGGCCACCTATGCAGCTCACATTCCATGTGACCCAATTCTTAACGGATCATGGATGCTTCCGTAGCTATCTCCACCCAATGAACAGAGCACCGGACCTAACCCGGATAGCACCTGCGTATACTGTTCGTGGGTGGATGATACGGCAGAACATACTATATTTTATGCCCTTATTGGGCGGAAAAACGCAATGAAGCCAACGCAGAACGGAATGGCAGGCCATTGTCCCCGGAGGACGTCATGGATTTGCTCTGCGGACCTGTCGGTTGGGCTGAGCATGATCCTCGGTTACAAGAAACGGTTAAGAGTGCTAGGAAACGTTTAGTGAATATGGTGGAAACTATCCTGTCCGAGAAGGAGACAAATGAAAGAAGTGATGAAGAAAGACTTCGCACAAGAATCCAGGCCAGCGGGCATTGAGGGAGACCGGGCCGCCAAGACCAGTGAAAAATATCAAGAACGGAATATTTATTTGGTGTTATTCTCATATTATATTCTTGATATTACGTTCGGCGATATGTCGCGGCTTAATAGCACCCGGTTGACCGGGGTTTGCTAAAATTGTTTTGTTAATATTAATATTTGTTTTCATTAATAAACTATGGGGGCTGAGTGGTAGTATTGCGATAAGCAGGACCCACTCGATTCTCGGTTTAAACGAAAAAAAAAAAAATTAAGAGAGAATAGATTGAAATGGTTTGGTCATGTATGAGAAGGAAAAATTCGGAAAATATAAAAACGGTTATGGAATTAAACGTTGAAGGAAGATAAGGAAGTAGAAGACCAATAAATTGGTTGCATGCGATTGGGTGTGATATTAGGACTGCTGGGGTTTGGTATGCTTACGATAGGATAGATTGCACTCTTATATTCGTAATTTTAATAATCGCAAGACTTCTCTAGAATATTCGAGACGCATGTCCTCTTCCCCCAATGTCGTACTTATCGTGACAATAATACACAAACAAATCACGAAGTCATCCAAGTGAATCAAAGTCGTCACGGTAGATACACATGTGGTTGTCATTTTCGTATGCTGTTCTTGCCGTCGTTCGGCATCGGTATCAAATACCTCGTGGGTCACTTGAGATTTTTGTGTCTTACGAGTATCAATAAACGTCCATCACGTCGTATCCTGTCACCATCCGTTATTGACGCGTGTATTTTAACGTTCGCCTACCGTGTCTCACAGCGTCGTTACTTGTTATTTGTCGGTTGGTCTCACGCCTCCGTATCATCGTCGTAACAACACAGGCTACCGCAGCCTTCCTGTTCTTACGCCAACGTATGATCTAGTTGCTGCCGTCATTGTCGCCCATGACGATCGTCTTTATTTTCGCGTATATTATCGTTATAATACATATTATATGTCTCCCCCCTCCCCATTCCCTTTATTATATAATAACGATATCATTTATTTTTTAATAAACCTCAATACAGCTCACTTCATTATTTATAATCAATTATTGTTATTTTTCATTTATTCCGCGGAATCAGCTTTTTTAGAATTTTGTTAAATATATCAGTCATTGCTGTCTCAGCTGAAAGAAGCTTCTCTAAGGTTAAGTTAATAAAAACTATTTATGAAATGCAATGGGCCTAGAAATTTATTTTCCTTCTTTAATAGTTTTTAGATATTACGTGCATTCTTTTTTAATATGTATAATGTTAAATATGTTGTATCAGCATTTTTTATAAATAATTAAAATTTTGAGACTTGAATTTCTCTTGAATTAGCAACTCTGGTTTATCGAGTAAAAGGTACCTAATTCGGAACAATATTTTAATATCCATAGTCCAAAACTCTGAATTACATAAATAATTATTCTTATTGTTACTGCATGCTGAAATATGTAAATTCAGTAAACAACAATAGTATCAAGGTCTAACAGTAATAATACAACTTTAATTCATTCTAGGATCATTTTCATAATAAAGTTTCACAAGTTCAATCTACGTCGAGTCCATTTGTATCCTCAACTTTAATAATTCACCAATATTCAGAATTTCCACTGTAAGATAGAAGAAGAAAAGTAAAAATTCTATTACATTTTTGGAAGCTACATAAAAATACCTTTCCAGAGTTAAATAAATTGCAACTGAAGTATTTATGTATTCCAACTACATCAGTTCCTTTGGAACGTGTTTTTTCAAAAACGGGACAAATAACTAACGACTGTTAGTTAAGACTGAGTGATCGTCTTGGTCTTTGGTCCATAGACTGTGTGCCGCAAATATTATGCTCCGTGGAGAATGAAGTAGATATCTTCATTTTTAATACGGTTTCTATTTCCGTTATTCTTCAATACTAATATAATCCGTAAACGATTTTAATAATCTAGTTCTATAGAGAAAAGAGAAATAGTTTATCTTCAGCTCGCGTCTGATCTCTATACTAGTAATTTCGTGGCTGTTCAAGTCTACCATAAAATTACTTAATCAATGAAGAAATTGAGACAAAAAATCATATTACAAATTTTCTACGATTAATTAGTACAAATATCATGATAAAATGTTTATTCTGTCGCTATAATATAATATGTTTATTTCTGCCAAGGTAATTGCATCACATTAATGATAGTTTTACCACAGAACCTTTCACAAAAATAAAGACAATTTTGACTTTTCCTAAATTTTAAACGTATATTTTTTTAGTCTAATCGATGTATTTTATGTTAATAATTGTGCATTTATTTGATAACAGAAAGTACTATTTTCGATGAATAGGAAATGCTTTTTTTACGACTATCCATTTAATTAAACATGGGTTAAATCTCCTGTTTTTTATAATATTAAATTAAATAACCAAATAATTAGTGTTCAACGTCTCTTTACGTATGAATTTAATATACGATTTAATATATAATTTACATATGATTTAACATGTTTCCGTTTTAGAATCGAAAAAAGTTGCAGACCATAGTGGTAACTAATACAAAATTAATTACTTCAAGGAGAATATTTATATACAATTTTATAATTAGAAATTAAATGTTTTTGTAGATTATGAGTATAATATAAGACTCAATAATATGATAAACTTACTAAATTATATTTTAAATTAAATAAAATTAAAGGTTATGATAATTGTATCAGTAAGTAATATTTCAACTAGTTTTTGACTTAATAATAAAAAAATGTTAACACGGGATTATTCGAGAGTTCAACGTTGCCGATTAAGTATCTGACTAATTATATAAAAACTTGTTGTTTGTTTTAAATGTGTAAATCCTTACATTGTAGTATATTAATGTATTCATTACGAAATAGTTTATTTTTCAATATATTTGTATGTATTTGTTTTAATATTGTGTATACTTAATCGAAATTGTTTAAATAATATATCCGAGTAGAAGAATTACAAAATCTTTGTTCTTGTAAGTGTTTCATTTACAATACTATTAAAAGATCTCATGGAATATTTTATTGATCACCTAACTATTTATATGCTTATTTTAGATATTGCAACTACTACAGGCTGTGCTGGTAATATATTAAAGTATAAGGGTAAGTATAACGTTTGCTTGTGTAAAGATTGACAAATGTATTGAATGTTGGGAACCAATGAGATGTGATAATAGGCGTGGCCCACTAGCATCTTATATAATCTTCGAGAATGTTCGGGTCGCGCCTTTGTGTGGCGGCGACGGTCGTGTTTATTTGCGTCCTATCGCTGCCACCGTTTTTACCTCGCCTTTTGTCATTTTCACGTACGTGTGGTTTTATTTTTGCGAAATAATTGTCCTTCGTCGTCTCGGATTCAGCCGCTTGTGTCTCGTACGTAATCTGGCGAATCGTTTTATTTATACATCGCGCGGAACGTGTACGTAACCGGTCTTCGTGGCGTTCAAAAGACAATACCGTATATCGACGGAACGGTGTTTTGTGACGTTCGATTCCGTTGTGTCGTTTTGTGTGATTTGTTTCATCTGCAACGCGTGTAACTACTGTCGACATACGCGGGATTTAAATATATGAACCGTAGTAGGTCGTCAGCGTCGGCATCCGCCTGGATCGTCCGGTTTTCCATTGCCGTCATATTGGCCGTGTGACCGTGACGGGGCGCGTATTACCAAATCGACTAGAGTCCCAGCGCCGTATAAAAATACGCTGCTTTCATTGGGTCAATTTGAAAACTGCGCGAAAATATGTTATTGCGTTGATCAAACTGATAACATTCTATTTGCTTATAAGAATTACGACAAATTTTAAATAATGCCAAAACGAGCTTAATACGTCGTGTTTCTGTATTCTTCAAGTTTATTTTTTTTTAAGTATGTGTTTATCTATAATACGTATTAAAAACTAAATAGGTAGGTACTAGTTTCTTTAAGTACTTAGAAAGAAGAGGATCAACTTAATATGCTAGCTACCTATTGGTAATATTCGAATTACCATTTATTATTTTAACATGGATATGTTTTGGGTTGATTAAAAAGTTGCGTCACACTTTATTTTAGATTGAAAAAAACATTAGCAGTGGCATATAACTAACAAAAATATAGCGTTGCTCAAGTTGGTATGTTGCACACTCACCACCCTCATTTAATTTAAATTGTCACTTATTTGTTCACTTATTATTTTAAAGTTGTTGCCCCAGCAGCAATCGTAATTCGTTTAAGCAAATAGAATGTTATCAGTTTGATCAACATGATAAAATATTATTGCATATAATTAACAATTCAAAGAGGATTAAGAGAATAGGTTTGTTTGGTGCCTTTACTTTAAAGTTGAATTAATTTAATTAAGCCAATAGGTTGATGCAAAAAATTGTTAGAGTGTGCACATGTTCGGAGAGAGCATGCGCACTAACGAGGAGATAGGTTTATAGAAAGATCTATGGTGTAATTATTTGTGTTTTTATGACAGTTTTTTGCTATATTGGTTGTTCGGCGTTAGCAAGTGTCCAGTTTGTTATTTTATTTGCCTCATCTTGCCTTTGCAATAAGAATGATATTCAGCGTTCTGACTGTTCGTCTTTGGTTCGTTCTCACGCATATTTTGTTTTGTTTCACTTATGTATAATATGTTATTTTTATATGTAAATTAAAATTAAATTTTTCTCTAATTAGTAATAAAAACAAAATAAAAATTAAATATATACGTATACATTTGCAAAAGTGTTATTTGATGAAACGGGTGTGGGCAGTGTGTTTTCCCCATTTATGTAGTTGAGAGTATAGATTTCTATCAAATAATAGCTTAGCTAGGTTTTCTTTAGTAGTTGTATGTGTGGAAATTCTGTAATCGAATATGAACTTAACTAACCTTTTATTAATATCATGTATATTAATTTTTTTTCTTGCGTGAGGAAAAAGACAATGAACTACTCGTCCCCCAGATTATTTGCGGATGGAACTAGAAAATTCAAGCAAGAAGAATAAAAATATGTTGGCCACTACCACGTGTACTGCAATATGTCCAGTGTGACTATTTCTACTAAATCTTCTATCATTATTCCTTCCCTTAGCACTATATCTACTACTTTTTCAGATCGAAGCAGTGTACCAACTCGTCTGACTGATAATCAATTTTCTATGATATATAAGATGTTAGTAACAAATGAAGTGACGTTAAAAAGCATGCAGGCAGAAAGTAATGCGAAATTCCAACCGCTCGAAACAAAGCTGTTTAAAATAGTCCAAGATGAGAGCTAAAGAACACAGGATCATTTCGAACAACGCCTACAGCGTTGCCAAAATGTGTATATGAGAGTAATAAAAAATGAGGATGAAATTTCTCGGAGGTCAGATGTCAACCCAATGTACCATCAATAATGACATCTCAAACAATTTTAGTGCTTAAGAAAATGAGATTAAAAATATTCGTTTTGGTCTTTCTCGATTAAAAGATTCAAATGCAACTGCATTGTTTGTTAATGTTTCTTCTGTCCCTGTACTTATATCGATTCATTCATCAACAATTCAACCTAACATTTCGTCGATCAATTTTGGTAAATCCACATCGGTTTCAGTCTTTTTGTCCAATTCTATAAGTCCTTTGAATAATATGTCGGTTTCAGAACCATTTTGGTCAACATTTTTTGGCTCCTCATAGCGTCTCCACGAAGTGACAAGGGCAGCTCCACAAGAACCCTTCTTGCGCGAGGAAAAAAACAATCCCTTACGATCACTAGTAAGATTCCCGACAGGTTCAATATTTGACCCTGAAAAGAAAGCCATGACCCGAGAGATCCAATTGTCCCTAGCGGAGGCACGCCGTGCTCGACATGAATGGAAACTAAAACCTGTCTCGTCTAAAATTGGGGACCAAGTCCATGTCAAGGCGACCATGAGCAACAATAGATACAACTCGTTTATGAACATGGTTGTTTACATATTTGATCATAAGTAAACACTGGTCAACAACATTAATATTTTGTGTAGTATCAATTTATATTGTAAACAAATAAGCTTTTTTAATTTTCTCAAAAATTTTTATTTTATTAATTTAGCGATTCCCTCAATTATTACATTAGCAGTCGTTTTATATAAAACTAATAAGATTTATGTACGTGGTTATTTAACACAGGTCACATTTTGAAATTAAAATTAATATTTTGAGTAAATTTCCATGATATGATGTATCATTATCCAAAGTATAAGCTTCTTTATTAACACCATGGTAACTAAGATTCTCTTGCTTTGTCATTTTGATTGTCTTAATATTACGTTCCAAAATATTTCATTTATTTTGTATTTCTTATAATTTTATTTCTCTTGCTCTGCTATAATAACTTAATATATCTTAATAACTGTCAAAAAATAAAATTTATTCTAAAGTATTTGCATGGGTTTTGCTCATTTTGTGTTCTATAATGAACAAATCCAATAAAAAAAAAATAATGATTTACGATCAATACTACAACTTTTCCAATCTTTAGCTTCTTATGTTTTCTTATTTATAAAATATATTTTATCTACATTGTAATCAATATCGTTAGGTTGACAAGGGTGATATTTTAAAAATGTATTGTTTATTAAACTAGTCCCTAGCACTAATTATTACTATTTTTTTCTTTTTTGAAAAGTATATGTTGAGTTAAATATTTCGGATGGTTATGTATTGTTCATATATTTAGAGCATATGTTTGGTGGCTATTTAGAGCATAAATACATGCATTTTCTAAGGTCTATTAAAACATGAAGTCCCTAACCCTAATCATAATATTCGACGATATACAAAGTATATCCCTCTAAAATAAAATATGATGATACTCGTAGGATAGTTAACGAAAAAAAAAATTCTTAATTGAAAATCTTGAATAAATAATATAACTTTACTGTTAAGAGGTTCATAGTAAATTTTACAGCAGATTTACATCCCTCAAATTCTTTAAACACAAATATACACCGAGACTTCACCCGTCACATATTATGGGTGTCGAAGAAGGTTTTTGGATAAGCCAATGATGAACGGGGGACAGGTAAATCTTGTTGGCTACCTGAGGATCGACCCGTAGACCTCGTGCGTCGAAACGTATGTTACTATCCACTCGACCACAGCCGATCCCTTAAGAGTTCATAGTAAATAAAATATATTTTCATCCTAATACGCTAAAATATAAATTGTAAAAAGTTTCTAAACTTAACTCAGATAAAAAAAAAAGTTATTTTCTTATGCAAAAATTGTAATACAAGCATAAAATATACTTTAAAAAAAAATGAAAATAAATATATAAATTTATTTTAATCTTTTATAATAATATTAGTTATAAACTACATACACTATTTGTACCATAATTATTGTGTTTATATATATTCTTTTTTTACCTTCGCTGAAAATATTCGAGTCTAACATGTTACTAAACTGGATAATGATGAGTATTAACTTTAAAATGTTAAGTTCGTGAAGTGCAAAATTATATTAAACACGTCTAAACATACAAGATAAACTTAGTTAAAAGTTAGTCAAAAATCTATTTTTAATTTTTTCTAAGTCTATTTAACCAAATCATTGTCTCTTTAACTATCTCGCGAAACCACTGTTTAAGGAACAGTCTTGATTCACCGGTTTTACAGTGGTTTCCGAGCCGGACCCGTGAGGGTCCTCCATCCTCGCCTTCGCGGGTCCGGGTCGAGGCACGGACCCAAGCCACGAGATGGCTTCAGTAGCTGGCCGATAACTGAAAGTCCTTGTCGCGGGGATAGCCACTGAATAAATTGAAATAAGTGGCCGCTGACGATGGGTCTCTCGCTTCGGCGGCCTAAGGCACGATACCAGCCGTCGGACAGGTTGTCGAAGCGGGACGAGGACACTCCATGGCTGGGGGAGAGAGCATGTCCAGGATATGCGGGGTAGAAATCCTTGCCCGCGGGGAGTATGGTCTTAACCGGCTGTGTACGGCCGGTCCGGCTAGGCGTTGAGCTTGGCCGGTCGAAACCCGCAGGGGGTGCCCGGGTCATATTGACCGTATTGGCTCAGGTGGGCGAGAGTACTCTCGCTCGGCGATGAGCCCCAGAGTCTCAGAACTAAGTCTCTTGGCCTCTCTGTTCGGAAAAGGGAACGTCACGGGTAGAGAGTAGTCAGAGCGCCTGATGTCTAGTGTCACATAGTACGTCGGAGACGGGAGAGCGGCCGAGGCGAAGGTCTGCTCGGAGCATGTTCTACTAATGACGCGAGCACGAATAGTAGTACGGGTGTCGCTAAAGCCCCGTCACGGGGACCACCCCGTGACTGTAGCGACACGGATCGAACCTGGTTCGTTCTGGGTTGGATTCGCACGGGCTGGGTTTCACCAAGATCGTATAACCTGCTGGCAAACCGCACCCGCGGGTGCGCATCGATATGCAAATGCGGTACGAGGATTCGGAGCCCTCGATCTTGATCGGCGCTAAGTCGATTGGTGTTACCCATACGCTGGGAACGTCTTCCTGGGGCGGCCCTTGAATAGCTCCACTGAGCTAATAAAAGGACCGTCACTTGTAGCCCTCGCCATAGAGGGAAAAAAACCAAATGGGTTCTCGGTGTCTCTTTAACTAAATAATACTCACGTTTATTAAAATTTAAAAAGTATGATTTTTAAGTTAACCATATACGTATAGCAATGATTACTAGATCAGCAAATACAAAACTATTAATTGAAAATGAAAGAAAATTATTAATTCTTTATTTATTTATTTAACACTTGCTATACAACTATTGATAGAATCGTATTAAATGTGTATGTTGGTATAAAATTATAATCCCCAAACATATAACTAATTGTTTTATTACATTTATAGTTTACGCAGATTATTCAGATAAAAGTAAATAATTTTGTATTGAATATTAAAAATATATATTTATGTAAATACATATGCTGCATTAAGGTTTCATGGTTCCATCTGGACAATATCCAATTTATTGCATTTAATAAATAATAATTCTCTTAATCGTTTGATTTTCTTTATATTTCAAAGATTAATACTCGTATCTTAAACCTTCAAATATTTTATATTTATTCCGGTTCCAAATTGATGTTTAGCTAAAAAAAAATTAATTTAAAAATCAAATTATACAATTCCGCAATAAACAATATTTTTCAATATGATCAACAATAAAATATACAAACAATTTTTTTTTTTAATTTAAATCGGACTACAATAAAAACATTTTTTGTGGGTCTGTGTATTGGTTTAATATTCTGTTAACGTTCCCAGGATTTTAAATATTAACAAACAATTTAAACGAATTATTCTTAATTCGCATTCATTAGATTCTATAAGTGATAAACAAAAATAAATTATAAAATCAGTAAATAATTTTTATAGACATAATCAAATCAAATATCATACTTTTAGGCTATTCACAAAGATACTATGATTATCTTGGCAAAAACATGATTTTGGGTATGATATGAATTAATTATTAACATTTCCAACACAAATAATATTACAATTGATTTTTATATTTTAACTCCTATTTACATTAATATAATCAATAATTGCTTAACATTTTATATAGATCGTCAAACTTATCAAAACTATTTTATTTTAATAAACCTAATAAATTGTTGTTTATTTTAAATTTATATTGTACAAGTTTAGATATATATTGTATATAGAATTATATAAAACACTCACATAAATCAGATTTGTTTTTCTTAAACATTGATTTATCTTAGCTCTCAAATTTTAAATGATGATAAAACTTTACGATTTCTGAAACTATCTTGATTTGATATTTAATTTTAATTAATCTTATTTTAGATTATGTCAGAAACATAAAACAGTATTGTAATGGTAGGTAGATGACATAACGTAATCCGTATGGCTTTCAACTTAATGAAAATTCAGATTTATTAATAAATTTATCTATGTGATGATGTGAAATAATCTTCAAATCCTATATTTATATTATATCTAATAAAGCATAAAGTATTCATAAATTCTTTTAACGAATTCCTAACACTATAATATTGTTATGAAGCATAAATAGATATGTATTGCATCACAACATTATTATCACCATATTTTATGCATTACGATCATTAATTTCGAGAAATGTATAAAATTGTATAATAACCAAAAACGTAGACTATATGCAGGGGCGGACTGGCCAGGGAGGCGGGGAGGCAATCGCCTCCCCGGCCCTCGGCCATGTGGTATCCTCAATTTTTCCTTAAACTACTAAAAAATACAAGACATAATACGTACAATAAAAATAATATTCAAGAAAATCTATACCTACCCAGTAGCAGATTTAACGGTGGTTTAGTGAGCGAATTCTGGTGGGGCCTCTATACAGGGCTGGATTTAATGGGATCCCGTGCCTCTAAATAATGGGATTTATTAATTTCTTCCCATATAAATAAGTAAATCAAATGGATATCATAAAAATAATTAATTTTGGGTCCCTCAAACTTTAAAAACATCTTATTGCCAGCACACAGTAAAAATTATAGGACACAGGGCCCCCTATAAAATCCAGAGCTCTAATATAGAGTTTTTCCATCCTTTCTGGTGATTGCGCCACTGGCACTAATAATGATGGACTCAGGGCCCCAACATATCTAAATCCCGCTCTGTCCTTACCTAATTTTTGTTTTGGGGCCCCTTAAATAATTACAAAATTAATTTAATGAAGATTTCACAAAATCTTTTTTTTACCCATAAGATTTGGCTTTCTAAGGTACATATTGTTTTCTTGATGGTCCACGATAAACTGTGAATAAAAAGAGTGAATTAATTATCGCGAACGTTGTAAGTAGTTAAAAAAAATCCACCACTATTTATACCCAATTTTCTGGGTGGGCTTTAAACTTTCAGGAGCCCATGGCAATACAAATTTTATTTCGTCGGGGTTTTTTAAGCCGGGTTTTCTATGTCCGGTTACAATATATTTGTGAGTTGAGTTGCGTTTTCAAATATGCGATTAAAGAAAAATATAATATAATGTGTATTTATATTTAAAACAATATCGTAAATATATTTGAAAATGGGTAGAGTGAAAACATCTAACACCAAATATCAACTGACTTAATCAGTGGCGTAGATACGATTTTTTTCTGTGGGGTGGTGGGTAAAGAAAATTTTAAAAATAAGAATATTATTGTATAAATATAATTTTTAATAGATAAATATTTTACAAAAATGCTTCATGTGCACAATCAATGAAATGATATTTCAAAATTTTAAAGGAAAAGAACAAGCTTTTTAAGAGTTCTGGGGGGATGGAAACCCCTTGACTCCCCCCCCCCGTATCTACGCCACTGAACTTAAAAAATAATACATGTTACATATATATAGTATTACAAAAATCGTGTTATTAAGTAAATCAGTAATTATTATTGATATAAAATTCATATAATAGTGACTAAAGTACAAACAAACAAATCGATTAACGTATCTAAAATAATAATAAATATTTAAAATAGTAAAGTACTGTACAAAGGTTCACGACCGGGGGGCCACTCCTACAATATATTTTTGGTACATCTGACCTAGCCGTGTGACCTATTTTTGGTACAAATTTTGTTTTTCTTTACCAAAAAAGAATCTTGTGGGGCCTGGGACAATTACCCTTAATGATCCCTCGTTAAATCAAGTACTGCCAAATTATGTGTTTATTAGTTACTATAACATTTACGAATATCTATACATCACGTTACTCATAAGCAGCCTTTAGCTATATAGGTACGCTATTGTTATCGCCAAGTGTTTACAGTCAAAAGGACTAGATTATTTAGCTGCATGGTCACATATAACTGCGATTCAAAAAAATTTAAAACAAATATCAAGAAATGACAGTTTTGAAGTAATTATTTCAAAAGTAACTTTATTTATTGAGGTAACAGAAAAAAAAATACTTCATCTTCAAGACGTTGAAATTAAAAACGAATTTCCAATACGAAGAAAGAGACGAGTTAAAGTTATGTCCGGGGAAGAATCTAAAGATAAACTATGTAATTTTGATGAAAAGACCAAGTATGAAATTCAAACATATCGTGTCATAATGAATAAGTTGCTAGAAACTATTGATCGTCGCTTTACAAATAAGTGTAATACAAATCTTTTTTCATTATCACTGCTGTCTCCAGGACGAAAACATTTTGAAAACTTAGAAGAACGAATAAAGAAATATGGAAACAATTTAGATATTTTAATAAAAATCGCCAAAGTTGATAAAATAAAAGTATTTGATGAATTAATTTCATTTGCATCATGTTATTCGAAACTTGCATCTAATTTAAATTTGAGCTACCAAGAAATTTCTTTAAAATCAGATGAAGCAGTCGACAATGATTATGATACAGGTAACAAAAAAATGATTAAATGAATTCTCAAACATTTATCTAAAATACGAGTATATGATTAATTGTATTTATTTATATTCTATTAGACTCTTCAAATTTGTCAAGTATTGATCTGGAAAGTTGTATGGAAAACAGATCATGCATTCCAAGTGCTTTTTTGATCTTGTATGACTACAATTTTCATTCTTCAGCATACAGTAATTTATAAAGATTATACAAAGTCGCTTTAACATTATCTTGTACTCAAGTTTGTCGTGAAAGTGCTTTTTCAACACAAAAAATAATAAAAAACCGTTTAAGAGCATCTATGGGTCAGGATCTATTAGAGTCACTGATGCTTTTAAATATTGAATTTAATTTAATACCAGATACTAATCTTGTTATTGATAATTTGGTTAAGAGTTCTATAGAATTAAGTAAACTTTTGATTTTATAACTAATTTATAATTAATTTGTTGAAATTTTGAAAAATAAAGAAAGTTTCTTTAGTTAAGTAGTATTCCTTATTTTAGTTATTATACTTGGACGACCCTTTTTTTTTGTTCAGCAAAAAAAAAAGGTCATCCAAGACTACAAAATATAAATACGGGCCCCCATATAGGTTTGCCCCCCGGGCCCTCTGGTACCCAGTCCGCCCCTGACTATATGTATTTTTATTTGATTGTTTGTAGATCAACCTACTAATTCTGGTAATTCTGGTAAGTTTACACATCCATGAAGCCTGCACCATGCCGTGATTGCGGAAAGGTCATGATAACTTTGTGCTCACACCCGCTATCAACGGTCGGCATACAGTCAATATCGGCATTAATTAAAATATGTAATATATCGGCCGATTTAAGAACGTATAAAACGTTGCAGTTCTTTTTCCCCTCGCTCTGGAGTGTTTTTCTTTCTTTGTTTGAGTGCACAATGGGCGGGATTAAGTAGTTTTTTTAATATTCGGACGGTACATTTTTTTCTTAATTGTATTTTTTTCTATCCTTTTTTTTTAAATTTATTCAATCATACATGATCCACATATTATTTCCTTTTTATATGTGTGTGATTTATTTTTTTTTTTTTTTTATGAATTTTTGTATATATTTAAAAAGAATGGTGTAATTTGTTGTCTCCGTATACAAGCGTAGGACACTCTCTCCGGAAGTTTTATTCGAATTTAAATCAAAAACAATGAACGATTTTTTTTTCTATTGTGAGTTCTATTATTCTATTTTGTGATATTTCTTTTGATTTTTTTTTTCGCGGAATTTTTACGCAAGCTCTTTTCTCCGTAATATTTTGAATTATACATCATCTCCTTATTTATTTGTAATTGTGTATGTTTTTCGATATAATAGTTATTTCGGTAAAGGGATTTCTGTTTGTCCAAAGACCTCATCACCGGTTGACGACCCTATATTAAAAAGTATTCGCCATCGAGCGATTCGACCGGAAGTAGGGAACGTCTGAAAGTTTACTTTATTTATTCATAAAATTCCAAAATTGATCTGCTTCGAACTAAGAATTGCTAAAGAATTATTGATTATTTTCTCATAGTAGTGTATTGTATACAAAATAAAATCAATTTGACACAAATGAAATGAATTATTTATTGTGTTATAAAATAATTTGAACATAATTAATTGATTTTCTTATGTGTATTTAAGATATAAAGATTAATTGCTCAAGTAAGATTGAATATAAATCTTAGTGTAATTTGAAAGGGGAAAAATGAAATTTCATTAAATCTAAATTAAAATTTAGAGTATAGTCTTTAATAAATCAATACACCTCAATTAAATAATTGAGCTATTATCAGTTTTATAAATATTAATAATAATATTAATTATGATATAATTTTGTTTTTATATGGTATATTTTTTGTAGATGAAATATATAAATATTTAAAAGTTGATTGTAGTAAGTAAATTATTTAAAGTAATATTACTAAGTTCAGAGTGTGTTTGTGACGTCAAATTTTTTATGTACGATATAAAATAATTTGTTATTTAAATATTAATGTATAGTTTTGTGTAATTCCTACAGTTAGTTGGTATTCTTCAAATTAAGATAAAAATGAATATTTATACTAAACTTATGGATACCAGCATAGAATTACATAATTTATGAAAATCTAATCCAATATTTGAAAATATTTAGATAGATTTTACTTATATATTTATACAACGAGTTATTAAAAATTACCCAAACTTTTATGTTTCAAAAAACATAAATATACTGACTCACATATTTCATTACTTATATTTTATTAAATAATCGTTGTTGATCTTATGAATGCAGTGATTCTGTGTCTTTGATACCTTAGCATATACTAATAACATTTTTTATAATATAGAAACAAATGGTGTTTTTTATGTCTTTTATGTTTAAAAAAAACTTCGTTATTATTTGTTTCAAAACGCATTACACCAAATATAGAAATAAAAGTAGATAATTTCTATTTGGGTAACAATAAACAATTGCTATTTGAGGACGTGATATCGTATGTATAATAATAATTGGCTCTACTTCAGAAAAAGCGAACAAACCAATAGTTTAACAGTTGAAAATTCACAAAAAGTTATCTTTCCATCAATTTCAAAATTATTACTTAAGGATTCATAGAGTGTACTAAACATTTGTTACGCGATACCGTTTTATTGGACATTAAAGACGCAGTTTTCTTATATCATTCATTCTGATCATGCAAATACAAGAAGAATTTTTTAAGATTACCGAAAATTGAGTGACAAAGAGTGTACCAATAGGACGATCACAGTTTTTTTCAAATGGTCTTTCAAAGAAATGATCAAACGGGAAAACATACGGTAATTCATTTCACTAATATGAAGCAAACGTAGGAATATAAGGAAAGTATAAGATAAATACATTGATTATTCAATAAACAGTTAATTTATCATCATCATATACAGCTTAAGGGACAATTGAGGTCCAACGCTGCCATCACAATCCCACTCCACTCTTCTCTATTGTACGCCATGTCTAACTGGGCCCCTTCTTGAATTATTCCCAGGTCCCTCAAGACTGTGTCCCTCCATCTTGTCCTGGGCCTGTCCAGAGATCTTTTACCTCTCATTTCAGCCACCATTGCTTGTTTAATAGTTCTGCCATCTGCCCTCCATACATGTCCTAACCATTCAAGTATTTTGCTCCTCGTATATGAAATAATGTTTGGTCTTCCGTATAGCTCTTGTAATTTGTTATTATGTCTTCTTTCAAATTGCTCTGTCTCTCTGTTATACAGAGGACCATACATTTTTCTTAATATTTTTCTTTCAACGGTAATTAGGCTCTGGTGGTTTCCCTTGGTGGATAACCATGTCTCACACCCATATGTTAGGATCGGTATAATGTAACTGGTGTATAGGATTTTCTTTGATTCATAAGAAAGATTTTTTGATTTAAGTAATTTTATCAAACTAAAATAGCATTTATTGGCACTTGTCAATCTATCCCTTATTTCATCATGCATATTATTCGCACTATTCATGTTTACTCCGAGGTACATGAATTAATTAACTTTTCCGAAAGTAAGACTATCTACATTTAGATCTGAGTTATCTGCCTCAGTGCGCGACATACACATATATTTGGTTTTCTGTTGGTTCACCTGTAATCACATCCTCTTGTTCGACTTCAGCAATTTTCGAGTGGTTCGTATAACATCATCTCTTGAGTTACCCATTATGACTATGTCACAAGCTTATGCCATTAGTACATTCAGTTCACCAAAATTCATTTTCCAATCTTCTGACATATCCCTTACCACTTTCTCCAGAGCTATGTTGAATAGCATTAGCAATCGCCCTGACAGAGACCAGTCTGTACTTTAAATTGTGTTGACGTTTCTTGCCAGAATCGCACTTTAAGATTGGTGTTGCTGTTGCAAATTTTGACTAGGGCTACGTATTTTTGGGGTATTCCAAAACTTATCATTGTTTTACATAGTTCTTTCCTGCTTATTGAATCGTATGCTTGTTTAAAATCTACAAACACCAAGTGCAGATCTTTATTATATTCACAATGTTTTTCTGATATTTGCCGAATTGTGTGTATATGGTCTATAGTCAATTTACCCTTTCTGAACCCGCATTGATAGTCCCCTATTATGTCCGTTACATAAAGCTTTAATTGTTCCATTATGAATGTTTTCAGTATTTTGTAGCCTGTGTGTAGTAAAAATATTCCTCTGTAATTTTTTGGTAACATTTGGTCTTCTTTTTTATATATAAGACAAAGGATTGCTGTGTTCTATTCCTCTGGCATGGTTTTTGTTTTCCAGATATTTATAATTACCTTATGTACATCATCCACCATTGGATTTCCTCCATGTTTCAATAGCTCTGCTGTTATCTGGTCTTCTACCGGTGATTTATTGTTTTTAAGTGAATTAATTATCTTTGCTATTTCTTCTCGAGTGGGTTCTACTATATTAGGATCTACAGTAATCATAATGTCTTCTCTCTCATCTGATATACTTTCGGGTTTATTCAGAAGGTTGTCAAAATGGGTTTTAAACATCTCTGCTATTTATTTTTTGTCTGTTACTAGTTCTTTGTTATCGTTTATCATCATATTGGTCTGTGGTATAAATCCTTGTTTAATCCTTCCACTTACTTCAAAAAACCGTTTTGGATTTTTTCTATTCTCTTCTACAGTTGTGATTATTTCTTCATATATAGTCTTTTTTCTCTTCTAAGGGTTGCATGAGTTTCTCTTCTTCCCTGTTCATATTCTTTCCTATTTTCATCTGAATTATTTTGTATCATTTTGTATCTTAGTGTAGCTCTTTTTATTATTAATTCCCGGCATTTGTCATTAAACCAGTCTTTTCTCTTTGTTTTCTCTGTCCATCTGACCACATCTGTGTCACATTCCTTTATTGCTTGTGTTACTCTATTCCATTGGTTTTCAATCTCATCTTCTCTGTGTGTGCCTGTGTTTTGTGCTAATTTGCTCTGAATTAAATGTTCGTATTTTTTGGCTACTTTTTGTTTTTGAGTTTTTCTATATCGAATTGTTTAGTTTCCGGCTTTTTTCTCCTTCATCTACATGATAGTTTTAACTTGAACTGTGTTATTAATAGATAATGGTCGGAATCAGCATCCGCGCCTCTGTAGCTCCTTACGTTATTAATGCATTCTCTGTGATTGTTATCTATTAATACATGATCTATTTGATTTTTTGTGTGTCCGTCTGGAGATATCCATGTTTGTTTGTGGATGTCTTTTCGGGGGAAGTAAGTACTGCTGATAGTCAGATCTTTCGCGATTGCCATATTTATTAGCCTAGTTCCATTATCATTACTGATGTAGTGAAGGCTTTCAGAGCCTATTGTAGGTTTATATGCCTTTTCTCTTCCTATTTTGGCATTAAAGTCATCTAATAGCACCTTTGTGCAGTGTCTCGGGATATCGTCGTATGCTCTATCGAGTTCTTCCAGAAATTCTTCTTTCTTTTCATTTCTTTTCAGAAATCCTAATAAAATGTCCTTGTTTTTATCACTCATTTGGAAAAATCGGGTGCTTATCCATCAGTAAGACTAAAACTTATTTAAATTTTGAAAAATGAAATTAGAGATGGAAAACATATTTTGTTAAAATCAATGTACTTTTCATAATACTTAAAAATTCTATGGACATTTAATAAAATAACATAATTTACTGTATACAACGATCCTCACGATTTTGAAAAATTGCAGAAATAATAAATGGAAAATATATATGTAAAAATGATAATGAAATGCATCGTAGTTTAATTTATATTATATTTCAATTTCATTTGAATGATTTTACGTAGTAGCGTTATATACTAAGTTTGACATTTTTCTTTATATAATTATTATCTATGTCTAGCTAATAAAATACAAATGCATGATTATCAAACAAATATAATTTTATTAGATAATTCAAAATATGAAGTTTTTATGAAAGCATACAAAGAAATACGTATGTATTTATAAATCCATGTTTATTAGTTATAAACAAATACATATTTATTTATACGTTATTATGATTGATGAATAGAAACAATTGCATTTTGTCTTATTATTTGTAATATTATTGTGATAGTTGCCGTACTCTAATATTTGTATAAATATATATATATATATATAGTTATATATATATATATATATATATATAGTTATATTTATACATAATATAAATGTATAGATATTTTTAAAAAGTTCACATTTACGAATTACTACCAAGGGTTTTGTTTCAATATATGTGAATTAGAAGAAATTTATAATTTTTGTGTGATTTCATATTAGTTATTATTAGTATTTCATCCCGGTAATATATTACTTTATGTTCTAGCTCAGTCATATTTTTCTAGCCAACGTAAAGTTCATAATTATTTAATAATTGATATAGTTAAAAAAAACTGAAATAATAATATCTATAAACCGTATCATTATATCGACTGTCATTTTTATATTATAATATTTTCTTTATATCGATTTTTCACATGTACGCGTTATCTTAAACAAAAACAAATTATAGAATAATAATAAGTCAGCATATTTTACATAACAAATGCTGCGTAATAAACAACATAAAAATATATTTTGTAGTAATGATAAAAAATTCTGTCAGTATATTATTATAATTAAACCCTTTTTTAACACAATAAACACGTTTTAGATAAAAGGTTTGTGTATGGATACATAGAGCATATGTACTCATTTTTCACACTTATTGGTAATGTGTTATATCTGTTTTATTACTAATCTAAATATAAATATTGCACAATTTTTCTCAATACTATTGCGAAAAATGACACCAAATTACATAATAATATACGATCTGTTATATTTTCAGATGACACAGAATATATTGATGTTTGGTGCAAGAAGATTGTAAATAACTAAAATAAATAAATATATTTTTGTTAAAAATTAATGGTTTAAATATGAGTTTAATGTAATATTATATCATTGAACATGTATTTTATTCTAAATATAATATAATTTTCTTTGAGTTCAATGTATATTTATGTGTATTTAAAAATAATATTGTTCAAAATATATATACACCTTGTACGATGCCCCATCGACACTAATTGGCTTCGACCGATGTGAGCCATCGACGTTATCAGCCAATAATTTTTGGTTATAACGTTCGAGAAATTTCGACCGCGGCCGCCGCGTGTGCAGTGCGCGCCAGAGCGTGCGACCATGTGCACTAAGTTTGTTAACGTTTCTGCTGTCTTGTGCGAGTGGCCTATCGACGTAATACACGTGTCGTCCGGTAAATTTTGTAACCGATTTTTATTTTATATTTAAGCGTGTACAAATTGTTATTTAGGATTAATAAATGGGCGCTCATATGTAAGTCTTTGTTTTTGAAGTGTTGTAAAAGATCATTGTTTTATTTTCTTTCGGTTAATATAACTTGTAGTGGCAATTGGCCAATCGGTTCGTTATTTATTTAGAGGCGTATATTTTCCCTAATTTTTCTCATCTTGTTGATGATTGTACTCGTGACGGAACGCAACAATATTCCTTCGGCTCACTAATTCGCTACGTAATTGCGCACAAGTAGTTATCGCGGTAAATGCGCGATACGGTCTCGAGGTCTCTGGGCGAGACGTGGAAGTATTCGTGACAAATATTTTACCCTGATAATTTATATTAGGTTTTGATTTATTTTGTTTTTTTGTACTTCATAATAAACAGTGTCGCAAAAACCGCAGAGGCAGTCGGATTAATGTCACGGTAAAAGGGCCTAAACAGCCTGATGACTTCAATGAAGCTTATGTAAATACAACACAAGTTCAAAGGCATACAGAACCACGTGCAGACAGTAGTCACCTGTCTCGATTGCAAGATGCTCTTAATACGGATCATCTTAATTCAGAAGAAGAAAGTTCTCTATTGATAATTTGCAAAGAATATTCAGATATTTTCTTATTAGAAAGAGACAAGTTAACTTGCACCTATGCAATTCAGCATGAAATTAAAACAACCGTTAATGCACAGCCGATAAACGAACGTCCGTATCGATTACCGTTTAAACAGAAACAAGAAATCGACAAACAAATAGACTGTCTTCAAAAGGATAAAATCATTGTTCCAAGCAAAAGCCCTTGGAACGCACCATTGCTAACTGTTCCGAAAAAACCGGACAACGATGGAAACATTAAGTACAGAGTCTGTGTAGACTTCAGAAAACTTAACCAAATAACAGTTGGAGATGCATTTCCCTTACCGAACATAACAGACTGTTGCGCGGTGTTAAAGTGCAATAAAACACGAAACGCTATTTCAAACTTGTACTGATTTTTTCTTTATTACTAATAAAACAATTTAACATAGGTATGATGCGTAGCGCTCAAGGCTGACGGACATCTTTCACCATACGTGAGCCGCTACGGAATGAAAAACATACGACGCGAGATATTCGGAACTTTATCCCTTTTAAACTTTAACTTTATAAAAAAAATATAAACAAAAATATCCGATAAATCAGAGAACAATGCATATTTTAAATGCTCAATAATTCATAATTAAACTGCTAACTCATCACGATTTACATAAAATAATAAATAACGAATTAATATAAATAATATAAATAAGAGAAAAAATTTCGGCGTCGGGAAAGTGGCGCGCCCATCGCCCAATGTACCTTAGTAAGTACACTGCAGTAGCCCTACCCTGGCCTTAATTGGTTGGGGTAGTCTGGTCCTCCAGGTTGGGGGTTGAGCGCAGGGCTAACGACTCTGCCTCATAAAAAATGTATTGTTGATGGTATCATACCATCACTAAATCAACCTCGGACACAGAAAAACGGATTACAGATTGGACACGGAAAACGGACAATGGAGTTTAAGATAGCGACTTGGAACGTAATGAGTCTTTTTAGAACCGTAGCATGCCAAAACCTAGTAGAAGTATTGGACGTTTATAAAATAAAAGTAGCAGATATTCAAGAGGTAAGATGGGCTGGAAAAGGGCAGCTAAAAGTGGGAAAGTATATTATATACTTCTCAGGAATGGAAGAGAGACACCAGTTTGGGTGTGGTTTTGCAATACACGAGACCTTAGAACCGTACATAAAGGAATTCAACCCTATATCAGAGAGATTAGCGGTACTAAGAATTGACACTGAACCTATAAATATTGCCTTAATATGCACTTATGCACCAACGGAATCAGCTGACGAGGATATAAAGGACGCCTTTTATGAGGACCTGATCCAAGCATATGACAAACTATCAGGGAATGCAATTAAAATAGTATTAGGTGACTTAAACGCTAAATGTGGAAGATAAATGCAGTTCTCATCTACAGTAGGGAAAGAAAGTCTACATGAGACGAGCAATGGGAATGGGCTGAGATTAATATCATTCGCGGCAGGAAAAGGCATGATAATAAGTAGCACAACGTTCCCACATAAGAAAATCTATAAAGGTACATAGAAGTCACCAGATGGTGTAACAATTAATCAGATAGATCACGTTCTCATCCAAAAAAGGTTCCGCTCATGCATTAGAGATGTGCGTAGTTATAGGGGAGCGGACTGTGATACTGACCATTTTCTAGTCATAGCGAAATTTAAACTAAAATTACAATGTCAGAAACGGCTGAAAAGCAAAAGTAATGTACCCTATAACTTAGAGCGTTTGAAAGATGACAAGATCCAGCAAGAATACTCAGTAAAGATGAGAGAATATGTTGATAATATTGAAGAAAAGGATATAGAAGAAGAATGGAGCAAGATAAGTAAAGTTATAAAAAAAGCTGCAGAACAAGTAATTGGCAGACTAAAATGTAGGAAGAAAAAATGGTATAACGAGAGATGCCGGGAAGCGATAGAGAAACGACGTATGGCTCGGGACAATTACGTAAAATGTAATGACGCAAACACAAAAATATTATATGATATAGAGAGAAAAAATTGCAAGAGAATTATACAAAGAGAAAAGAGGAACTTCTTAAACGGTATACTACAGGAAGCTGAAAAAAACCGTTCGCAAGGTAGTATAAGAAACTTCTTTAGAACCATCAGGCAATATAAATCATTCGATCCAAGCTTGAAAGCTATTAAAAATCGCGATGGAGAAATAATTATGGAACCAGAATTAAAAGCTATAAGGTGGGAAGAGTACTTTAAAGAACTATTGAATGCGGAGGTACCAGTAAGTCCAACAGTAGGTACAACCTTCCAAAAAGCCGAACCAATGTTGAATGATGTAACTCAAAAGGAAACTGATAAAGCAATAAATAGCTTAAAAAATTGGAAGGTACCTGGGTCGGACAGTATACCATCGGAATTAATCAAATACGGAGGCAAACAGTTACATTACACCATGTTCAAAATATGCCAGAAGATTTGGAAGGATGAACGTATGCCAACGATTTGGAATGAAGCCATAATTATACCGTTACATAAAAAAGGGGATAAAACGGTTTGTGAAAATTATAGAGGTATATCATTATTAAATTCAGCTTACAAAATATTCTCAAAGATATTATTGAACCGACTAGAACCTTATGTGGAAGAGAATCTAGGAGAATACCAGTGCGGGTTTCGGAAAGGGAGATCAACGATAGAGCATTTGTCAGTAATTGGCCAAATTATAGAGAAAAAGTACGAATACAGGCAAAATATTTGGCAGCTATTTATTGACTTCAAGAAAGCTTATGACAGTATACACCGGGACAGTTTGTACAATATAATGAATGAAATTGGGATCCCAAAGAAGTTAATAGGTCTGATCAAAATGTGTATGGAGAACATACAATATCAAGTAAGAGTGGATAATATATTGTCGGAAGCATTCGAAGTAAGGACTGGTCTAAAACAGGGGGATACGCTGTCTCCAATGCTATTTAATTTAGCGTTGGAGAAAACAATAAGAGAAATGCAGAAGGAGCCAACAGGTATAATAATAGGGGTGCGACAAATTCAGGTACTTGGGTTTGCGGACGATTTAAACATTTTAGGAAGCTCGTTAAATGACACTAAAAAAGCAATACATGTCTTGGAACAAGCAGCTGGTAAAGTAGGACTAAAAATCAATAGGGGGAAAACGAAGATAATGAAGTTACTAGAGAAAGAAGGGAATACAGACGATGATGATGAAGACGTAGGTTATGAAAAAGTTAACGAGTTTCAATATTTAGGAGTCATGCTGAGTGTCAAGAATGATTGGTCAAGAGAGATTGGGATAAGAATAACAAAGGCTGAAAGAGCAGCGTTTGCACTAAATAAGTTTCTGAAATCAAAATTATTCTCAAAGAAAACAAAGGCAAGGTTATACACGGCAATAATAAGGCCCACGTTAACCTATGGATGCGAAACCTGGGCCACCACCAGTGTTACGGAAAGAAGATTAAGGTCGTTTGAAAATAAGATATGGAGAATAATTTGTGGTCCTGTATATGATAACAGAACAGGTGCATGGAGAAGAAAATTTAATCGGGAACTACAAGATGAGCTGGGACTGGCACCAGTCAGTAGTTTTATAAGTGGCCAGCGAATACAATGGCTTGGTCACGTAATGCGCAGAAATGAGGAAGAAACGGTTAGGGCGGTGTTAGAATGGAGACCTACAGGGAAAAGGCCACGTGGACGGCCTAGAAAGAGATGGTTGGATACAGTGGAAGAAGATCTCAAGAAAATAGGAGTACGAGAGTGGAGAACAATAGTTCATAACAGGGAAGAATGGAGGCAGATCGTGATGGCGGCGAAAACTCTTCAAGAGTAATGAATGCCAGCAGAAGAAGAAGAAGAAGAGAAAAAATGAATATAATATAATTTTTTGTCTCTCTGATTGATTGCCTTCAAAAGGTAAAGGACATAGATATCTCACGGCACGTGTAGTTACACCTTTACTGGTCTTCACTTTAGGGACACGGATTTGATTGTCCTTACCAACATGAGTTTCAGTTATTCTGTCAACGGACCACTGAAGGGTTGGCAAGTTGTTGTCTCGAATTAGTACGACTGTTCCAGTACATAGTTGATCGGGCCGGGAGCGTAAAACAATATTACGCGGACACCGGACACCAAATAATAATTCGTAAATTATCTATTGCTGAAATGTTGACTTGTGATTATAATTAAAAATAAAATGACGTCAATTTGGCAATTATGAAATATTATTTGTATAATTAACAATTGAATAGATATAACAACAAATAAAACAAAATAAATTCTAGAACAACACAAAATGAATATAAATAATAACAAGGATTGCAGTGATTAGCTCACGTATGACAATAACTACAAAATTGGTGATACACGCCCTTAAAAATAATAATAATAAAGTATGTAAAATCGTACCAAATATAATGTGCGACGAAAACAGCGGGTCACACGCGAGAGTGAAAAAACGCCACGCACACAATCAACGACGGTTCGCGGACATTATATTATAATTCAGCTACTCGAGCCGATGTTTATACATAGAAAAGGAGAAGTACAAGACATTTAAACTTTGTTTGAAAAAGTAGAAAACTTAACATTACAATTTTATGTATATATCACGATTTACGAACGCGACGGACTATAAACGACGACGGTTCGCGAACGACAACTATGAAAGAATATAAATAACAAAAATTGCCGCGATTAGCGCACGCTTTAGAATTAATACGAAATTTGGCGATTCGCGCCCACAAAAAATATAATAATAATAAACCAAAAAATAGTTATGCGAATTTCGAAATCGACTCGAAGGTGGCAACCTTACGACGGCGGCGGAGGGTCGGAGATACTTCTCCACTCGACGATGGCAACTTTACGAAGAACCGATTAGAATGTTCGCGAAAACGAGTCCGTATAAATACGGGTGTTGTTAATTTACGTAATTACAATAAAAATAAATGCATGATTGCCGTGTACGGCTTCGCCTAATCAGCCGTCACGGCGGCGGCGCAACAATCGCCAAAAAATGTTTAATTGGCCTCACCAATAGTCTTGGTCCCACCGACGTTGACCATTTTTTCCTCTCTTGGAGCTGATTGAGATAGTCATGAGTCCATCGTGACCACAGCTGTTGAGTAAATTGAACTACTCTTCGTCACCTCGATAACCGATTCATGGGGGTAGACGCTTCATCGCGTTCAGGTAAGGCTTGTAGGGAATCGCCGATTAAAAAATGCCCAGGAGTAAGGACGGAAATATCGAAGGGATGTGTGGACATTGAGGTTAAAGATCTGGAATTTAATATTGTTTCTACACGTATAAGTACTATATTTAATTCCTCGAAGGTTAGCGAAGCGTTACCTATCGTCCGATATAAATGAGATTTTAAGGACTTTACTGCGGCCTCCCATAAGCCTCCAAAGTGAGGAGATCGTGGGGGTATAAAATGCCATTGAATTCCAACCTTTGACAATGAGTTTTCAACTTCCTGTTGATGTTTATTTGATTGAAAAAGGGTCTTTAATTCCTGGAGCCGTCGATTGGCACCAACAAAATTTGTTGCATTGTCAGAGAAAATGTCTGTGCAAAGACCGCGTCGATCGCAGAACCGTTGTAATGCGTTTAAAAACGCTTGAGTAGTCAAGTTTCCAACCAACTCCACATGCACTGCTTTAGTAGTAAAACACACAAATGAACAAGCGTAAGCTTTTTCCAATGGTGCGTTTCGACGTAAGTTAGTTTTGATATGAAAGTAATCTGCGAAGTCAATTTTAATGGTAATTTATTTGTTAATTTGGGCAAGGCAAAAAATTCTAAATTTACCAAGTAATTTGAAACGCAAGATTTGATTACGGCCGTTACTTTATACGTCGATGTATACGAGGTTTCATTTATACCGATCACCACACATAATGTTTTTATCCGTTTTAAACGTAGACGTTGGCTCATTGACTCCGTAATAAAGTTATGTTGAGAACCACTATCAAGTAATATTCGACACGGTATAGGTCTATTTTGATAATCATACGCAATTATTTCAGCGGTCGATAATAATATTTGATTGTTATTTTGCGGCAAACGCATTTGATTTTATAAATCTGTTTTTCGAGGTAGCCGGTCTTTGAATACTTTCATGCTAGGTTGCCTGTTTAGCCGTCTCGATTGCTTCCAAAATTCGAAATCGAGTTTCCAAGAACCCAATTAATTCTGTTATCTCAGATGTCTTTGATATCGAAGAAACACTCTCCCATTCACGTCTTGTAATCGAGTCTAATTTCGATGTTATTAAAAATAACAAAGCGCCCCAGTTGGCGGGTGTTTGTCCAAGTGACTCCAGAACTTTTATATGTCCCGATACTGAATCTACCAACACACGCAACGAACTAGACGATTCTTTTTTTATAGTCTTTTTTTAAGTTCTAATTCGAAGAATGCCTTTATATGTACTTGAATTTATACTTTTTTGTTATCATATCTCACAATTAAACTTTTCCAGGCGACTGAATAATTTTCTGACGTGGTCTGAAGACATAGTATGACGTTTTACGCTTCTCCTCCCAGTGATGATCGCAAATAGAAAAATTTTTCAACATCACTCAGGGTCTTGTTATTATGTATTAATGCCATATAAATATCATAAAAAGCTGCTCATTCTGTGTATGATCTCGAAAATTCCGGTATTTGTATCGCAGCTAACTTTACCGCTGGTTGTACCGCTTGTATACTAGAATTTTTCTCTACAATGTTTGGTTTACCTGTCGAATTATTTTCTCCTAAACTTGAACCGTGATCGGGTACTGTTCTCAACAATCTATTACATATTGCTACGTTTTCATAATACAGCTCGGTATTTTTCATTATCTTCGTTTACAACTGTTTCCTCCTCGATTTGAGTTAGAACTTGTTGAAAATCGTCAAAAGTTTCTGCTGCTCTTTCCACTCTGAGTCGAATTTGCTCAATATCGAATTTTGTCTTATTATCGCGTATATAATTCGCTAGGCGTGTTATTTGTCCTTTCAATGTACCACGTCGTGTGATGAGAGCCGCTAATTCACTCACTTCTTCGAAAATATTATAAATTATTATTTACGGACTTCGATACTGGACTTTGACTCCTGGTATAAACGTGTAATATTATTCCAATTAACGATTTATCTATTTACGTATAGACTCCGGTATAGACCTTTATAATATCGAATAGGTTTTTCGAGATTCACTTCAAGCGTATATTACTTTGTACTATATAAATAATTATTTTACAAACATAAGAATTTTAACGTGTAGAAACGGAATATTATTTTCTTTTTATACTTTAGGTATATTGGGTATCAATATGAATTTGAATGCAACATTGCTTAACATGATTCCGAACTTGCTTTAGAAATTTTTTAAATATGAAAACTAATAATAATAATAATTTAATATATTAGGCGACATAGAAAATCGAGAGCGATTAGCTCCTCTTTCCGCGTATACTCTATCATCATCATCGACATTTAATAATGTACTTGTGAATGGTAACACACTCGACAGCCCCTCCGCCGATATTTTATCGCGTAAACGTTTTAATAAGACAACTAATAAAAATATTGCACGCAAACAGTCACGTGTAGAATCGGTGAATGCATACAATTTTATCGAAATTAATATGCTTCACTTAAACGCGGAGTTGTGTGGTATTACAGAAAAAATATGGAGAAATTCAATAATTACCACACTTTTCTCGGGTTTATAAAATCAGTGTTGATCGATAAATTACACGAATGTGTACGCGTTCACCCGATCAAATATCATTTAAAGTTAGAAGCTACCTACGATATCCCTAATGTCGAAACATCGTCTCAAAACCGAGCGTTTAAAACGTCGGCAAGGGAGTTGTTTGCATATAGTGATATCGAGGCTGCGGTTGATAGTGACTTTTTAATTCTTCATATGGAAGAAGACGTTTACGCGAATAAAGAGAGCGGGTACAACTTATCACATATCGACGGTTTATTGTTAGGAGTGTATAAATATTCGCCTTTAGGTGGGTCTTCATATATTCCACTCCTGCAGGACATAATAAAGAGGCGAGCTGTTAAACCCACAAAACATTGATCATCAGTGTTTTAAATGGGAGATTCTGGCAAAGCACGTGCAAAATAACAATTCTACACGCGTCGATATTAACTATTTTAATGAAGAGTACCGTTATGATTTTTCACGGTTAACGACACCTACACCTGTATCAGAGATTAAAATATTTGAACGTTGTAATCCTGATACATCTGTAAACGTGTATGGTATTCAATTTTTTACAAAATATCTAATATTATACATTTTGCATACCTGATAAGAGTTGTTGACGAGGAAAAAACGAATCATTTCGATCTTTTACTCGTTAACAATTTGAATAAAAATCATTATGCGTACATATCGAATTTTTCGCGGCTTGTACGAAACCATAAAACTTTGTACGAGCATGAATTGTTATTCTGCAAAAATTGTTTCACCAGTTTCGATAGCAGACCTTGGAAATATAAACCGTACGGTATGCCCGCACTCGTAGAGCATAGAAAAATATGCGGGGTGCCATAACCAGTTATGCCAACGGAGGGGAGCACTTTGAAGTTTAAAGCGTGGTGCAAGACACAACGTTTACCGTTTGTAATATACGCAGACTTCGAAGCTCTTCTGTTGAAAATAACGGAAAGATATGGTGAAAACACTCAAGCATTTCATTCACATCGACCGATGAGCTATGGGTTCATCGTGAAGACTTCGGAAAATGTATTGGTGGAACTACTTGAAAGGTATGAAATTCCGCAAACGCCGATCGTTTTCCGCGGATCCGAGTCCTGTGATGATGTGGCGAGACAATTTGTACTAGCTGTGACCAAGGTAGCCGATAGAATATAAAAATTATTGAAAGCGACAAACGTTGCAATTATAATGAGTGATGAGGATTCGCGTTTACATAGTTTAAAAACCAGATGCGACTTATGTAATTCAATTTTCAATGAAAAAAATTACAAAGTTACGCATCACGACCACCTGTCAGGGGAGTTTTTAAAAACACTATGTAACACGTGCAATTTGAAGCTCAAAACACAGAAATTCGTTGCGTGTTTTTTGCATAATCTATCGAAATACGATGCACATTTTATTGTAACAGAGTTGGGGTATGATAACAACAGAATATCGGCCATTCCTAATAGTGAAGAAAATTTTATTTCATTTATAAAATATATTAATAACGAATTCATTGTTAGGTTTATCGATACATGTCGTTTCATGGCATCAAGCTTGTCGAGCTTGGTGCAGAATCTTTCGTCTGATGATTTCATAAAATTTCGTGAAATCGCGAAAGTATTCACCTCAGTCGATATGCCTCTAGTAACACGTAAAGGTTGTGTATCCGTATGAATACACCGATAGCTGGTCCAAACTGTCTGATACGAGCTTACCGGGAAAATCTGAGTGTTTCAGTACATTGACCGAGTCGCATATAGAAGACGTTGACTACAAGCATGCGATTCGGGTTTGGGATTACTTCAAATGTCGTACTCTCGGTGAGTACAGTGATCTATATTTGAAAATCGATGTACTGTTGCTAGCTGATGTGTTTGAGAATTTTCGAGATATCTGTATTTTAACATACAATTTAGACCCGGCTTACTATTATACCGCACTCGGGTTTAGTTTCAATTGTATGTTGAAATACACCTCGATTAATCTCGATCTCCTCACAGATTATGAAATGTTGTTGATGATAGAGCAGGGTATACGCGGGGAGTTGGTTCAAGCGAGTATGCGGTATGCTAAGGCCAACAACTATAAAACACCGACGTTCGACAATGAAAAACTGAAATCATGGCTAATCTACCAAGACTGTAAATTGTTTTAATTTAATTTTCTAAATTTGTTTTAATTAATTTTTTCCTATTATACATTTTTTAAATTTCGGGTAATAACTTATACGGATGGGCGATGAGTCGTTACATGCCGTACGGTGAATTTCGCTGGTACTTGGGGAATCTTGACGTCACGTTAGCACAACTCGAGTGGATGAGAGAGACGGATAAATTAGGTAGAATTTACGAAGTCGATATCTCATACCCGCAAGGCTTGCACGACATGCATAATGATCTTCCATTCTTGCCATACGCCAGCATACTATATACATCTCGCGTACGAAAATTGATGGCTACTTTTGAGGATAAAAAAAATTACATCGTACACTGTGTAAACCTCAAACAAGCCATGGCTAACGGTTTAGTTGTTGATAAAGTATGTATTAAACGTAATTAAAAATATGTAGAAATATATATATATATACCTCTCTTTACACTATATACACATGTTAACTATATTTATTTCATTTTTATAGGTGCATCGTGTGTTGGAATTTCATCTCCATGGATGGCTTCATATATAAACCTTAACACAGAGATGAGAAAAAAAGCAGTTAACGAGTTTGAAAAAGATTTCTTTAAGCTTATTAACAATGCGGTGTTCGGTAAATATTAATACACATAATATTAAATTATATTTTTAAAATTTTTAAAATTTAAATTTTTAGGAAAAACTATGGAGTCTATGCGAAAACGAACAAAAATCGAACTGGTTTCATCTTCGCAAAGATTAACTAAACTCGTTAACAAACCAACATTCAAGAGTTGCACAATTTATAGTGATAATTTATCAGCAGTGTCTATGCATAATAAAATAATTGATTATTGCAAACCAATTTATAATGGTTTTGCAGTACTCGATATTAGTAAGACACTAATGTATGATTATCATTATAACGTAATGAAAAACCATTATACCGATGCCATAACATTGATGTATACGGATACAGGTATATATTTATATATATTTAATTCATTTTTCAAAAAATATATCATAAATTATTATTATTTTAGATTCGTTGGTATATCATATCGAGACGGACGATTTTTATTATGATTTGGCGAACAATCCAAATTTGTTGCTTCGTATGGACACTTCTAATTTACCCCGAGATCACCCATGTTATGCGGACACGCGTAAGAAAATCCCCGGTTTTTTTTCGGATGAAACAGACGGTTGTACGATGTATGAGTTTGTAGCACTCTGGGCGAAATCTTACGCGTACGACGTTGAACGGGTGGTGAACATTCGTGCTAAAGGGATTAAAAGACATGTGATTAAAAATCACATAACGTTCGACGATCACAAACAGTGTTTGTTTGCTGAAGATAGCGATTTAGATGATATCGAAAGCGTTGATAATGAGGTGATGAAGAATACAAATGTATATTCATGAATTATGTATATATAATTATTAAAAATGTTTTTTTAATTTTATATTTTGTATACATAGTAAAATAATAATATATTATTATAATATAAAAATATAATATTGTATTATATATAAAAATGTAAAAACAAATTTTCATTTGAAAATCATTGTATCATTATTATTATTATTATTATTATTTATATTTATTTATATTATGTGAATAGATATTCTATTTTATTTAAAAAAAAAAATGCAAACACAATTATTCACAAACACTTAAATATCGTTTTGAAAATAAAATATAAAAAGCATAATGAATTTATTTTGATAATAATAATAACAATAATAATAATAAATTTGAATACTTAAAATAGACTTACTTAAATATTTGAAGTGTTTCGGTAAATGCAGAATAACTAGTTGAGAGTACTGAGGTACGAATTAATGTTTATTAGACTTTTAAGATCTTCATACCCTGTAAAGAGACCTTGTCATAAGCCCCATTCCATATATTTTCATTTCGATTTTATTTTTTGATATTCGTTTAAACCACCATGAAGTACGAGGGCTTATCACATATTTGAAAAATATTTAAACATATTTAATGATAATATATAACGCAGTTACTGCACAGCTGCATGATTATAAAATACAATACGTCCATTTAAAAATTACTGATAAATATATTTTTCAAAAAATTTAGGGATACCATTACGATAACTCTCTATAAAGATCATTGCATTCAATGTTATCTCAAAATAAATATATTTTTTCCAGATTACAACCAAAACTACGTTTGGTATCTATGTATTAATAATCGGGTATCGCATTATTTCGATTACTAACCAAGAAAGATTAATACGCTTGCTCCCATTCTAGGATATTATAATAACATACAAGCACATTTTTGTTATATTACATAATGATATTATATCATCATTGCATTTATTAAAAAAATACACAAGTTTTACACATTAATATAATTTTAAGAATTATTTATAAACCATTTTTTTAGAACAAAAATTTTATTAAACGTACAATTTCTAGGATTTAAATACGAATGATAAATACAACACGGTTGTAATGAAAAATCTCTCTCGTTGTAATCGTTCAATATTGTATTTAGTCGCGGGCATCCCAGATTTTCCATGTTTATCACCTTGATTTGCGGGATAAACTTTTCGATTATTTGTCGTTTTTCTTCGCCCTTCACATAGATAATGTCGAATTTCAAAGAATTTAAAATCCGCTCGATTTCTTTATACTCTACATCACCGCAATCCAATGATAGTTGATGATAATTTTTTAACAGCCACAGATTTACACGCCTACTTTTTGCATTTTGTACTGTGCTCAATGAATGTTTAAAAAGCCAGTGTTGAGTTGCACAACTATTTGTATCAATCACAGACATCTCTTTGATTAAATATTTAGAATTTGTTCCGAGCACGCATTCAATATCTAAAATCCCCGAAGAGGATGGTGAGCACGTCATTCTTTAAGCAGTAGAAAATTATGTACTGTCTGTTATATGAACTTCAAGAGAGATGACTCGTGAATTTATTTTCAGTATTTCCCTCTCCGAGAGATATAGCCCACTCTGTAATTTAATTACACTATCATTAAGAAGTGATAAGGAAATACTGTTTTTATCATCAATTTTACGTAGACGATTATCAAACGATTCGGTTTTCACTCTGAGATTCTCAATATTCTCGTGATTTTCATCAATCGATTTACCGTGTTTTTTAAAATTATATTCAAACACTTTATTTTCGTCTGAAATTAGTTTATTTAGTTTACTAGATGAAGAACTACCAAACACGTCCATCAGTGGCGGTCAAATGATTTAGTCATGGGGGGGATGAGGCTGATTTTTCAACATGAACTTTGATAATTGAAAACAGAAGTCATCATTTAAGAATATTTTATTATTATTAAATTATTAAATCTATTTTTCTTTTCTTTTTGGCCAATTCATCCAACACTTCTTCTACGGTTATATTTATTAATCCTCGGTGAACAGCCATTATGGCCAAACCATTAAGACGGCTCTAAATTAACATAATTACACAATTGATAAATATTAAACTAATAATATTATTTTATCAAACATATTTTTAATTTAACGTTGTAGAATTAAATAAATGTTTTATGTTTAAACTGTTAATTAAATTAACCTCAATCATAGTATTTCTTAAATACGTTTTCAACCGTTTTAGACACGAAAACATCCTTTCTGGTTCGGCTGTAGATACTGGGAGCGTACAAAATATTTGTAACAATTTATAAACGTTAGGAAATAGTTGATTATTGCATAGCATTATAGCTTGAAGTCCAGTTTTAGGTGAATTCCCAATACGTGAAAGTTTTGTTTTCCATAACTGTAATTCTGCTCTTACAGTTTGAACATCAGTTGTAAGATATAAATTTACCAATTCATCAAATTTTTCAGAAATGTTATCATTTAAAAGCAAACATTGAAAACCTTACAAATTATTATTAAATTTTACTTAGTTATTTGGTTTAATAGATTGAAGTTACTTATTATTTATAAAAAAAAAACCTTTAAAAATTCTCCTGTGAGTCAAAAATCGTTCTTCTATTTGATTAATAAAGAAATCAATATAAGGGATACATATAGATAATCGATAATATTGTTCCGGATCAGAAATACAACCATCATTATTTATAGTTGGATTATCTCTATAGTTTGTCTCTTGCTAAGCCGTTTAATTTTTATACTAAAATCCAAGAATTCAGCCATTTCCTTACCAAATGTTAAAATAAATTAAAATTTAGAGTTTAAATAATTTGTAGTGAAAATGTTATACTGTCAAATTTAAATATAATTTAAAGAGTTAATAAAAATAAATCTTAGTTATTACCTGTGATTTTTTAAACATTTTATTAAAATCTATGTTAATATTAGTTCTTAAGTTTTTAAACATTGTAACATTATCATCTGCAAGTCCTATAGCTTCTTTTAAGTCAATTCCTTTACTTTATAATAACTTACTCAGTGGTAAAGTATAAGAAAATAATACCTAAAAATTATGCATTTAAAAATATTTTTATATGAAATAAATTTAGAAATAAAATATAAAATAAAAAGATTCATTGTTTACATTTACAACTTGAAGTGACATTAAAAATTCAGAATCAAATGCTTTAATTAAAATATAAGCATTTGTTGCAGCAGTATCATTCCAGTTAGATATTTCTTCTAAAGACACTACTACATAGCGAAAAAGTTCAATGAAATCATTTATAGTTTCATATCTCTGAACCTACCGTGTTGCGCATAATCGCTTTAAGGTTTTTACATTTGGATCTAAATCACTTTCTTCAATATTTTTTAAAAGAATATTTTGTCGCTTAGGTGAATTAAAAAAGCAATATATTTTTTCTGCAGTGCCCAAGCAATTTCTAATTGGTTAAATACTACTAGCTTTAGAAACAGCTAAATTAAGGCTATGAGCAATACAATGCACATACAATGCTTTAGGGTATATAGCCTTTATAATAGCTTGAACTCCTTTTAGATGCCCAGACATATTATTGGCACCATCATAACCTTGGCCTACTATATTATTACAGTCAATGCCACAATCCTTCAAGCCTTAAAATTAAAAATAATTTACATGCAAATTAATCAATTTATAAGGATTAATTTGTATATAATAAAACAAAATATTGTTTTCATTATTACCATTAAGAATAATGGTGGCTAGATTTTCTCCTGTGAGACTATGAACTTCAATAAATTTTAAAAAACTTTCATTCATGCATATATTTTCTCTAGATCCACTTAAATATCTCACACAAATTGTGAGTTGTTCTTTAACAGAGATATCAGTAGTCTCATCAACTAATATTGAAAAAATCCCTGATTCATTAACCTTTTTAACAATTTTTTTCAAGATAATATTTCCACATGTTTCTATTATATCATTTTGTGTTCGATTACTAATATATTTATTTTTAGAATCTGTTTCTAAGTATGATTTCATATAGTCTATATCTTTAGCTTTATACTTTAATATTGCACGAAAATTTCCTTCATTTTGACTTGATTCACCTACAAAATATAAATAAAATACTTACTACAAAATTTAACCTTTTATTTACCTAACGTTATTATACTGTGTAGTAAAAATAATAAAATACAAATTTTTGATGTAGATATAGTTTTATTTATCCCTACTCAAGTCTCAAAAAATTGTAATTTATTTAATATTAAACATACTACTGAAACAAAGTGGTCCATAATCCCTGTGACCTCTTAAAGCTATTTCTTGTTGACCACATAGTATAATGCATTCAATGACTGGAATTAACCGTTTTCGATTTTCTTCATATTGTCTAGTCCTATATATACATATATAGTAGAGAAATTTACTTTAAATATCTTTCAGTTATATACATGTATTTATAAATAAATAAAATTAAAATTTTAAATTCTAATTTGAAGCAGTAAGCACCTTTCACTATCAATGCGGTTTATAAATGAAGAACTTTTATTTAAATAAACGCTTAGAAAATTATCAAATTTTAGAAGCGCAGTTTTGTGGTATTCTGAATTTCCATGTTTCTTAAACACCTATCAAAATTTAAAAAATTACAAGTTACTATTTTCAATAAACTTGTTTATAAATGTACATACTTTTGTAGCCTTTTTGTAATTTCTAAAAGCATCCAATACAAGTGTACCTAATTTTTGATCATCAACACCACCAGTTTTAGAAAAAACTACACAATATTTACAAAAAGCACCTTGAAACTTTTCAGAATATGCCAGCCAACTATAAGCATTCACAGCCAATGGTGTTTGAATTTTAAGCCTCTTTTAGCATTACAATCTAATAATGGGAATGTTAATGTGATTGGAGGTACCCACACATCCTTAAGAATCTAAACGCGTATTTTAAATTTAAAAAATATAATGCTACAACTTTACTAACCATATACAATCAGTTCAGGATTTACCAGGGTTGCAGGGGGCGCATTGCACATAGGCCTCAAACTTTAGGAGCTACGGATTTTCTATTAGAATTTTTTTTAGCTACAAAAAATATGAATTAAAAATTTTAAGTAATAATAATATTCGATTAAAAATATTACACGTAAGAAAATATTCTTACTAGTAAATACCTATACAAGTTTTTTGAAGAAAAGGCCTCAAAACCTATAGCTGAACCCCCATCCTACCAGATATAAATCCTACACTGTATACAATAAACATATACATTGATATTAATGGCAAAAAAATGGTTATTATCCATATACAGGGTGGACCAGAGAAACGGAAAAATTTGAAAGTTATGGTGGCAGCCCTGGGGAGCTTGTAGAAAGGCGATAGTGTTATCGTTATGTTCACAAGTACCTGCCATTTAGTAAACATGGATCAGTGGGTCGGTTCACAACGCGCTTTTGCCGTGAAGGCGTATTACAAAAATAGCGACAGTCTGACTACCGCTCGCAGGGAATTCCGACGCCATTACAATTTGGGACGTCATGAACGTGTTCCATCATGCAAAGCAATCAAAACTTGGGTTAAGAATTTTGAGGAGACAGGTTCAGCTCTCAAAAAAAAGCCACTAGGAGCTAAACGAACTCAACGAACCCCTCAGAATATCGAAGCAGTTCGGACGTCATTCGAAAAAAGCCCACGACGTTCTGTAAGAAAACAAGCAGCAGCATTGGATCTCAGACGAACAACTGTCTGTCGAATTCTACACAATGATTTGAACTTTCAACCTTACAAAATTCAAATTGTGCAAGAACTGAAACCGACGGACTACATGGCACGGCTTGAGTTCTGTAAAAAAATGATGGAAAAAATTAATGGCAACCCCAATTTTATTGACAGCCTGTTGATGTCGGACGAGGCTCATTTTCATATCAACGGATATGTTAATAAGCAGAATAGCCGGTATTGGTCATTTCAAAATCCTCGTGATTTACATGAACGACCCTTACACAGCCCAAAGGTTACAGTGTGGTGTGCCTTATCAATGCATGGTGTAATTGGGCCTTACTTCTTTGAGGATGAGAGAGGGAATTCAATGACAGTAACATCAGCTCGATATGTTGCTATGCTTGAAAATTTTGTTGCAGAAAAACTTGAAAATTTTCCTGATCTTGATAATCCGTGGTTTCAGCAAGATGGAGCCACAGCACATACTGCCAGATCATCAATGGCAGCTGTTCGACAGCTCTTTGGTAATCGAATCATCTCGCGGTTCGGCGACATTCATTGGCCCCCAAGGTCACCTGATTTGTCGGCGTGTGACTTTTTCTTGTGGGGCCATATTAAAAGCAAAGTGTACGTCACTCGCCCAACAACACTTCTCCAGTTGAAAACAAGAATCCAAGAAGTAATTGCTTTAATTCCCATGGAGATGTTACAGAGAGTCACGCAAAACCTCCACACACGATTCCAGGAATGCATAGAGAGGAACGGACACCATCTTACGGATATTATTTACCGAACTTAATATTTTAATGTTTTGAACCTTAAATGGCATTATATGTACTCTATGTTTTTAACAATAAATATTGAAAAATTTTTTTTTTAAAGTTTGTGAGAGTTATTTCACATTTTTCTGTTTCTCTGGTCCACCCTGTATAATAAATAAAATTATAAATTATGCATAGGTACTAATTTGTTCCTTAGTTTATTAATAATGAAAAGTGTAATTCTTATCAAGTATTTATCAGAATCAGTTAAGGAACAATTAATGTATGAACCAATGTCATTTTTATTAGAACCAACAACTTAATACAATAATTTAAATTGATATTCCCTCATTTTAAAAACATTTAGTACAATACAAATAAATATTACCATATTACGATTTTCAGTAACAGTCATATTGACACATGCCTTTTTTGGTTGAATTAGTTGAAGAGATTTCAAATCATCTTCCGACGATCGTTTAGAGCTATTACTACTTTCAATAGCCAAGTAATTGGTTCTTTTAGATTTAGACATTTTAAACAGATAATTATTTATAATTATTAACAAATTATTATTAATGTCTTATAAGCACAAATAATGAAAACAAAAGCAGAAAAAATTATTTATAACGTAAACCAACAACTAAAAATTGAAATGTTAAATATAGTCTGCACTCAGTAGTGTTCATTTAGTAGTTAAAATGTTTGTACGAAACTGCATATGTTCGTACGGATGGCAACATTGATTATCATTATGACCACGGTATAGATTCTATAACTAATAATTTAATAACTGGTTGCAGTCAGCGTCTAATTTGACTGCAGCTAGTTTTGTTGTATCCCATGAAATCATGAAATCTGGAAAACCATTCACTGATGGAGAATATATTAAAAAATGTTTTATTAGTATGTCAGAACATCTCTTTTCTGAATTCAAAAATAAAACAGAAATAATCAATAAAATAAAGGATATTCCGTTGTCGGCAACTACTGTTCGTGATAGAGCTGTTAGAATGGCTGAAAATGTCACAGAACAACAGTTTTCTGATCTGAAGTCATCACCTGTATTTTCTTTAGCTTGTGATGAATCATGTGACGTTAAAAATATTGCGCAACTCACTTTAATGGGACGATATGTTTCGTCTACGGGTGTTCATGAAGAATTACTAGGTTTATTATCACTCAAAGGTCAAACTCGAGGAGAGGATATTTGCGCTGCCATTACAGAATTTTGTAAAGAGAAAGAAATCAATTTAGATAAGGTGATATCTCTTTGTACTGATGGATCACCAAGTATGATTGGTAAATATAAAGGATTTATTACTCTTTTTGGTCAAAATGTGAAACATGAATTACTATCTTTTCATTGTATTGTTCATCAAGAAGCTTTATGTGCTCAAACATTCCCAGTTGAAATTAACCAAGTCATGGCACTAGTAGTAAAAATTATTAACAAAATTATAGCTTCAGCTCTGAACCATAGACAGTTTCGTGCATTACTTGATGAAGTTAATGCCCGATACAAGGATCTTCTAATGTTCAATAATGTACGTTGGTTATCGAGAGGGGCTGTTTTGAAGCGTTTTACAGATTGTTTTGAACCCATAAAAGATTTTTTAACGAATAATGGTATCAACTATCCCGAATTGTGCGACGATATGTGGCTACAGAAATTGTATTTTGCTGTAGATTTGACTTCATCTCTAAATCACTTGAATAAAAAGCTTCAAGGTAAGGGAAATACAGCACATACGATACTGGAAACCGTTCTTTCTTTCAAACAACAACTTCAGATTTTTGCAGAAGATATTGACAGCGGAAATCTTGATCATTTTGAATCTTTGAAAGCGTATACGGAAAGCTCAGGTAGTATTATTGATTTGGAGTATTTTAAATCAGCCATTCAATCCATGAAAAACTCGTTTAGTAAACGATTTGAAGATTTTCGAAAATATAAATCCACGTTAAAGTTCTTGATATCACAGCGGAAACTAGACAAATTAATTTTCCATCGTTTCCATTTGTCGACAAAAGACTATTTTCATTGCAATTAATAGAACTAAAAACCAGAGATCTTTGGTCTTCAAAATTTGAGGCTTTGAAAACGGATATTGAAAATCTGGAAAGGGAAAAAGGAGTTTTAACTGCGAACCATAAATGGACGGAACTCGCTAAATGTCAAAAAGAAGAGCAAGTTATATTTGACGTATGGAACAGTCTTTCCGAAAGTTTCAGCCAATTAAAAATGGTCGCTTTCAGAATTTTGACCATTTTTGGATCTACTTACATTTGTGAGCAAACATTTTCGAATATGAACTTTATTAAGAATAAATTAAGAAGTCAACTGAATGATATCAGCCTTGATGCTTGTTTGAAGTTGAAAACTTCAGATTACACGCCAGAATTGAATAAGCTGTCCGGAAAAATTCAATGTCAAAAATCCCACTAATATTAAGTAGATACTTTTTGTGTGTGTGTTATTGTATTAAAATAAATAATGTTATATTTGTATAAACAATAATAATAATAATAAATTAATGTAATACATTTTTCTATATTTTCTAAATTAAAAAATTTGAAACGTATTATTATGTTGTATTTAATGCTTATCAATTTCTTAATGAAATAATAATACTATCTCTATTCTAATATTCTATACTAACAAATACTACGAAAAAAAAAGGTTGTTCAAACCTGTGCGGCTCCCTGGACGTCATGGTTTTGTAATTTTTTGAAAAAATGGCTCTTTCTTACGAAAAGGTTCCCGACCCCTGGTATAGAAGATAACTGTAAGTTAGCAGTTAATTATTTTTACCAACACAAACAAAATTGACATCAAAATTTGTGAATAGTTGTATTAGATTATTTACATTAATTATTTACATTAATTTCAAAATTATCTACATTAATATAATTTTCCTTTAATATTATTATTATTAAATTGGTAGTAAACGGTATACTGTTAAAACTAATACATAATAACAAAAAGGTCATGGGGGGATTATCCCCCTCATCCCCCCCCGTTTGACCACGACTGACGTCCATGGTTAAACGACAACTGTTTGTTTATATTTTAAGATTTGTCTTATTTATCCAGCTATTGTGCGAGCTATCGAACCCCAGTCATTTAACGAATATTTTACGTCCTCTAGCACGAATAACTTTTTCAACTAGATATTTATCAGGGTGAATTGTTTTACATATTTCCTCGGCATAAAATCCACCGGCAATACGTTCACCGGTATAATCTTCCAAGATAAATGTTGTTGGTGATGTTTTATTTACTTTTATTATAGTAAATATTTCGGTAGACCAATTAGGAAGATATCCTATAACGAAAACACCTTTATGCATACTGATACAAACTTTATCGCCAACAGTAAATTTAATTTTTTTTTTGTCTGTTTAATCTTACGAATTTTTATTTTTATAAGTGATGAGTCTACCTCGGCTTGTTTGGGGGATATACCGATTGTTCTGTGTATAGAATTGTTATAATTATCCATCAACTCAGGTAAAATTGTTACCCACTCGTAAGATCCCCTAGCAATAAATTGCCTAAACATTTTCTCTTTTAAAGTACGATTGAATCGCTCGACAACGCACGCTTTTACCATACTGTATGTAGAATACATTTTTATATTGCATTTTTAAATCAAATTTTTGAAATGTTTATTATAAAATTCTTTTCCGCGATCGACTTGAAACAGATTAGGGTGTCTATCGATAAATATTTTACCTGTACTTAAGATGACTTCTTCAACTTTTTTAGACTTTAACGGTATAGCCCAGGCGAATTTAGTAAAACAATCGATAATACATAATATATATTTATATCCATTGTTTTCTCTAAAATATGATATCATATCGATAAGATCTGCTTGAAATAAATCTTTTTTATAGTAAACATTTACCCGTCGTCTTGTGTAATTTTTTCTAACCGGTTTATGAAGTTCTAGTGCTATATCGTGTTTAGACATTTGGAATATTTTTCAATAATTTAGCTTCAACCAATTCTTCGCAAATCGTAATTAATTCATTACGTACAGCTGTATTACCCGCTGCAAGAGATGAATATAGTAAACGTAATCTATCGACCAATTCGTTAGCATCGTTAAATGCAATTGTTAAATGCAAAAATGTTTTTATACGTAAAGATGATTTTCGAAATACTTTTTAACCGAGAATACTACCTTGTCTATATCTGAAAATTCGTCACGAACTTTTTCATCAACTCTATAAAATATATGTGCAAGGCAAATTGTATGTATAGTTGTATAGTTTTTAAATAAAGAGTTTGTATAGTTCTATCCGCCTTGATCATATACAAGGCTGCATCATTTACAAACAATAAAACATTGTCATGATGAACCCCTTCAGGCCACAATATTCCCATAGTTTTATCAAATAATTTAAATATTGTTGAGTGGCTAGTCTCCTCTAATTCTTCGGAATGCAATAAAAATATTTGAATGGCATTATCAATTTCCAACGTTCCAATAATAACATTAGCTATTATTATAATAATTTAATAATATATTATATTATAATATATTATTACAGAAACGTCCAGTGGCATCAGTAGTCTCGTCTATTGATATCCAAATTCTTTTCCCATTTACATATGCCCTAATTTTAAAAAGAGTTTTTTGGTAAATTCCGTCAACATATCCTTTACGAAGAATCATTTTATTGGGAATATTTTCATTTGTATATTTTTCTAAAAAACTTTTTAACTCATTATTTAAGAGTTTGTTTAGGGGAATATTTGATAAAAGCAAATTCTTACATAAATCTTTATGAAAGGAATTTTTTTTCCCTAATTTTATATTTGATACAAATTGTTGTGATACCTTATTTTTTTATTTTTTTCTCACTTAACTGCTCTATTATGTTTGTCAGTCTTAAGGTCTAACCTCCCCTGTGAACGGGTTGTATAAGACATTTTAAACATGATAATATAATTGTCTAGATTAAAATGTTCATACTTTTTTACATATAATTTACTGAAATTTTTGTTATTTCATAATATTATGTTGATTAATTAATGCAATTTCCATTTTGAAGACCAAATTCCTGAAAATGTATAAAAAGGTTGAATTTTCGTTTTAATTCTAATGAAACTAAACACATTACGAATATCAACGGTCAGAATCATTTACAAATTTTGGAATTCAAAATTCTGTGTTCTGGACACTATTTGTCTAATTCGACGTTTTCTTAAATATTCTTAACAAATTTAATATGAATAACGTATTAGAACTTTCTATTTATAATAAATAAAGTTTCAAGACTGTACGTGACAGATTTCAGCTTTTACGATTTTAGTCACAATCGGTGGCGGTGTTGGTAACTTTCACCGTGTAAATTATTTTGAAAATAAAATTTCAGTCATTTTTATACATTTACTATGCCGATAATGTTTATTCATCTAAACAAATAAAATACCACTTGTCAGTTGTAAGAACTAGCACTAAACATTATTCGAGAATTGTAAAATCTAAAACACAGGCTGTAACATTAGTTTGTAATAAAATATCAGTTTGCCAATGTATAATAAAAAAGATATATGGGTAGAATTATGGGGGTTCTAACAGATTTCCAAGTTGAATTAATTTACCAGAAAATCATATGCAAAATTATATAAATTATTAAATAATCAAAATACATATCATACGTCCAAACCCTAACCAATATACATAGGTATCAAAATTGAAATTCTACAAAATATATCTATAAATATCAAAATGTATGTAATTTTAATGAATTCTGAAAGAAAACAAATTTTATTTGATTTTCGTGATTATAATGTGTATTTAATATGATGACGATATTTATTCATCTAATCAAACAATTAATGGTTTGTCAGTATTTTACTCCAATTAGACCAAACTTTCACCAGAATCGTAAAATCGTAAAATATTGGTCATTGGTTTTAATTTCAATTGTTATAAAATGTAAGCATTACAATATATAAAAAAAATAAAAAAAATATGAATTCTACACAAGAAATGTATTTCCTTTAGAAATTTAACCTGATTTTGAAATTGATTTTAAATATATGAAAACCCGATGAAAATCGATATCAATACCAAAATTATGAAAAATAAAAATTCGTAATCGGCGTCCAATACTTAAAATATTATATGTATTTATCATAATTAAAAATCTAGAAAATATCTCTCAAAATATAGATCGTATACAGTTAACTGTTAAAACAAGAGCACGTAATAGAACGTACATTTTAGGAAACAATGTTAGGTTAAATCTTGATAAAAAATGAATTTAATCAACCTATTTTACAATATCAGAATTATTCAAGTACTTTTGTAAGAATGTAGTTGTTTTGTCGGATTTATTACTTATATATTACGTTATATTCATTGGCAAATTTGTTCATCTAAACAAATACTAATGTACGAATTTTCTGTTGTTTTTTTACAAACACATGTTTTGACAATCGTATAATATCAGTCATTGGTTCTATTGGGTTTAAAAGGAATTATCATTTTGAATACAATCACAAGACAATGAACATGGGTTTAATTAAAAGTATTTATGTTTTAACTCTTGTAATAACTATATTAATAATCAATGACCATAAATCTGATGCCAATGGTAAGTATAAGGATGTGTGTTGTAATAAATATTATGACGCACTACTTGCAAAGAATTTGATTTCTTTATATATTTGACTAATTATTTTAATTTTATTTGACATGATTATGAATATTTTTACAATAAATTAATTAATCAGTATATATAAGTAATAGGCCCAAACACGTGTGTACATTACAATGTACGTTGGGACTCACTGAATTGCCGCACGTGCAGTTACGGAAATAAATATAACTACATGTAAAATAATATTACCGCACGTCGCTTTCGTGTCATGCTTTGTACGCTCTATTTATAGTTTTTGTTTTTTTTGCCGTAATATTATCGTTTAACTCACGTTGATTTCGATAAGTTTTAAGTGTATTTGTATTTAGTTTGTGCTGTGATAATCGTTTATTATTCATCTTTTTGTTTTGAAAATAACCAATTTTTTTGCGGTTTTTAATAATGAATAAATTCACTCATCAACAATTAATTGATCTAATCGAAGCAGATATTTCTGACTTGGAAGATAATATTTTTGAAGATATTGACGAAGACAATGCTGAGGAAATTACAAATCAACAGTACAATGTCGATGAATTAGATGAACGATTGGAATATTTTGTTGAAATTGAAAATATTGAATGGTTTAATGAAAATGAAGAACCAGAAGCGGATATTTTAAATTACCCAACACTTGAAACTGTATCGAAATGGTTCACCATGGGAAAAAAAGGATATAAGGTGGGTATAAAAACCATTTGAACCACCTTCAATTAGATTAAATGCTCTTCGAAAATCTGACTGTCCAGATGTAATTAATAGTCCAATTTATTATTTTTTTAGAATATTTTGGTTTTCAAGATTTCGAAAATATGGCATTTTTACAAATTTATATGCAACTCAATGTAATACAAGTAAATTTAAACCTACTACTACTCAAGAAATGAAAGATTTTATTGCTGTTCATTTAGTAATGAGCTGTATGAAGTTCCCTCGAATTCGCATGTATTGGGAAGAAAATATACGTATTAATATTATCGCAAACAATATTAGTAGAAGTCGTTTTTTTTGCATTTGAAGTCATTTTCAAGTAATAAATAATTTGGAGATTCCAGCAGACAACAAAGACAAATTTATCAAAGTTCGGCCATTATATGATATACTAAAAAAACGCTTTGTAGAATTACCTGTAGAGAGGAACCTTTCTGTGGATGAACAGATTGTTCTATTTAAAGGTCATCATTCCCTTAAACAGTACATCCGTGGAAAGCCAAATCTGTGGGGATTCAAACTTTTTTTATTATGTGGTCAAAGTGGTTTAGTGTATAACTTAATTTTATACCAAGGAAGTATGATTGAAGTATCAGCCGAATTACAAAAAGTACTTGGCCTAGGTAGATCTGTGGTTATAGCTCTATTTGAACATTTAGAAAGTAACTGTCATTATTTGACAATGGACAACTTTTTTACATCTTTTAATTTATTTTATAAATTACAAAAGAAACAAATTTATGCCACCAGCACAATTCGACCAAACCGTTTTTGTGAAAACCGTTTTTTTTTGTGAACCGTTTTTGATATTCAATTTCAACTTGGGATAAAATCAGAGACTCATTAACTAAAGCAGCGAAAAGCTTGAGGGTAGGTAAGACAAGAAAAATCACTAGTTCAATGTTAAATGCTAAGAAGCAATCATAAAACGTCAGGAAGCAAGAACAATGATCATAAAAGACCAAACCAATAATAATTAAGAAAACTATATGAGGTTACGAAATTCAGCAAATAAAATAATAAGATTACAGAAAAGAATGGCTGAAAACCGGAAGTTAAAAGATATAGAAATACCAAAAGTACCCAACATTTTTTTTTTAAAGTGCAAATCCACGAAGGAAGGATTAAAGCAAGAACGACTATTATGAAAAATAGAAACAGTAATCTAGTTTCAGATCCTAAGATGATTGTAAAAAATTTAAAGAAGTACATTGTCAATCTATTTAACAACAGTGCAGAACAAAATTCCAGCTACAGTCTATATGAAGAACTAATGTACCAAATGGACGAACCAAGCTCCGTATGGCCGAAATTGGGCTAATAATAAAATCTTTAAAAAATAACAAAGTGCCAGGAGAAAACATTATCTACTCGAAACTAATCAAAACTGCAGGAAAGACCTTTTAAAAATCTTTCATCACCTTATTTCAAGTATATGGAAGTCTAACAAATGAAAAAAAAATACAGCTTACGTGCGGTATTAACTTATATCTGACAGATGATAAAATTTTAGTGATAAAAACGGTCGCACGTTCGTTAAACGAAAATTCTTTGCGGCTAGAAGACTGGTATACTCGACATAACCATTCGGCGCATTACACAACTTTTAATTAAGGTAATTTATGGTAATAAATGATCATTAATTTACTTTATGAAATAAATAAACCATTAAAATGAATCAAGGCCGTATCCAGAAATTTTTTTCGTTGGGGGGGGGGGGGATCCAAAACATGTATATTAGAATTCTATTGAATTTAGGTTTTGATAGTTGGTTAAAAATTAGACAAAAAAAAAATTAACCTTCATTTATTAAAATAAAATAAAAATCAACAAAATTACTTTGATATCTTGTCACCTTACACTATACAAAACATAGAAAAAAATCATATTTTAAATTAATAATATGCTCCTATTTTTTTGAAGAGCAGACTGGTTTAAAACTTTTTCGGGATCAACCGTAAAATCTTTATGGACACTTAGTAGAGCTAGCCCAGTTATTCTTTCTTGTCCTGTAGACTTCCGTAAAAATGTCTTGACGCGTTTTAATGTCGAAAAAGTTCGTTCGGGAGTTGCCGTAGAAACTGGCAATGTAACTAGTACTTTTAATATAAATGAATATTTGGAAAAAGTTCAGGATTACAATAATTTAATGATTGTATAGCTGTATGTGGAAGTTCTATTTCTTTGAATGCAATCCATTTTTTTTTCCACAATTTTAATTCTGAAAGTAATGAATCAACATTTATAAAATCCGAATATAAACTGAAATCTGGTTCTAAAATTGGAGATTTCAAACACATTTTTGGTATTAATAAATACAAAGACAATAAAATCGTCTTGTTTTTGGAAAACCGTTCTTTAAGTTGACTAATAAAATCATCATAGAATAGAATGGCAATAGAAATACGAAAATAATCTTCAGGAATTTTGGTGTCTACATTAAATCTATTTTTTGAATGACTTATTAATCTTGGTATTTTTATTTTTTCTTCCTCATTTACAGATATGAATAATTGTTCCAATTTACTGAATATTTCTTTAAAATTTTCACCAATATTTTTTCGCATATCTTTCATTTCACTTAAAACAGTTTCAACGTGTTCTACTGTTTCACTTAAATCACATTTTACCGACTACAATATTTTACATAATGGCAAAGTTATAGAAAAAAGTGTGGTTGCAGTTATCATACTTATAATAAATTCACAAGTTGTTACACACTTATATAACTGCAAAGCTTTAGATGATGTTTCAATGTCAACCTATAATTGCAGTTCTTCTAATGTTGCAACTATAGGTTTATATATTTCTGAAAATCTAAGCATACCATTATGATTTTCAAACCACCTAGTCTCACACATGGAAGTTAATTTCGTCCATTTAGTTTGAGGAAAAAATTCTTTTATTTTGTTTTTCAATAGTTCAGTTCGTTTAGCCGACATTTTAATAAAATTACTCATAGATTTTATCGTTCCAATATAATTACGAATATGGTGAATATTTGACGAATGAGCAAGTGCTAAATTTAACGAATGTGCACTACAGTGGACATAAAGTGCAGCGGGATGTACTTCTCTTATAACAAATTGTACTTCTTTAAAATTACCACTCATGGCCGCTGCGCCATCATAACCTTGGCCAAGTAAATAGTCACAAATTATACCAAGATTTTTTAAAGTAACTAGAATGACTGTGGCCAAATTTTGACCAGTGGTAGAATTTACCGGTACAAATTGTAAGAAGAATTCGTTCAATACATAGTTATTGATTTCATTTTTTTCAATATTTAAATTAATGTCTAAATAACGTACACACAAAGATAGTTGTTCAACACGCGATACGTCAGTTGTCTCGTCAACTAATACAGAAAAACATTTTGCCTGGTTGATTTTGCTAACTAACTGGTCTTGTATAATTTTTCCACAGATATTTATAAAATTATTTTGAATCATAGGACTTATAAATGTAGTATTTAATGCTTGATTCTCAATGTGATATATTAGGTTCTTATTTTCACACAAAATGCGCATTCTTAATAATGCTCAGAAGTTACCATCATTATAAGTAGGTTCAGAATTGTCTAAAGAGAGAGGTCCATAATCGCTAGTACCACGTAAAGTTATTTCTTGGCGCCCACAAAGAATAATTGTTTGAATAATAGGAGTTAATCTCTTTCTATTTTGGTCAATTTGAATAGCACGCGTTGAATCTAATTTTTGAATAATATTTTGACATTTTTTGGTATAAACAGCAACAAAATTATCCGCGCGCATAGCATTAGATTTGTGAAATTCAGTTTGACCATGTTCATTAAATTTCTCAATCGCTTTTTTCCAGTTATTAAAAGGTTTTATAACTAATGTAAGAAGTTTCTGGTGACTGTCTTTGCCACCAAATTCGCGACCAAATATCGCACAATATTTAGAAACAGCACCTTGTTCACCAATTCTCGAATAAGCAACCCAAGGGAAACGTTTAATCCATCCTAATTAAAACTTTAATTTTTTTTTTTAGATTTGTTGTAATTGGAAATTTGTAATTTTCATCTGGTGTCCAATGATCAGTTAATAATTTAAATTTCATTTCATCACTTACATTTTTACCGAAACAGCAGCCAATATCGTTGTCTTCAATTATTTGCTTTGCGTCCAATTTTAATATATTATTTTCGTTTGTTTATAAATCTATGGGTGAATGACTACATGATGGTGTGTCTATTTGTGGTAGAAAAATAGAAACATTATCGGTCTAAAATGAAGTTTATGAATCAACGTTTCGGTAGTTAAATTATTAATATAGTTATATACATAAGTAATGTATATTAATATGTTATGTAACATAACATATTATGATATAAAATAACGTACCTTTGGAAGTTTAGAAAAATAATTTAACAGTACATTTTTGTTTTTTCGTTTACTATCCATTATGATGAATTTAGAAAAACGAATCGACGTGTTTGTAACCGTCTAACCGTCTAACCGTCTAACCGTCTTGCGGACGACAGTATGTCATAATAATACTTATAACCTACGCAATTAATTTAATACTTTTGTTGTTAATCGTCACCGACCGCCGACCGACATCAACAGCGGTCGTTGTCCATCAATAACAAACAATCTATTATTAGACGCTACAATAAAAATTTAAAATATCAGATTTATTCCAGCATCAGTGTTGTAAACAAGTTATCAATTGATAGCAACATATCTGAACGCGCATTTGTCTAAAATAACAAGTAAGCAACGTCAAAATCGAAAAAATTTCGAGGGGGGTCCGGACCCCTTGGACCCCCCTCAGATACGGCCTTGAAATGAATTGATAATTGAAGTATCTTTCGATATAATTAAACAAATACTATCTCACCCACAATAATATTTATTTCAAAACAATATTTTTTAAGTGATAAAATAATAACTAATTTAATTCTCGTATTCGTCACTAATAAAAAAATATATAAATGACTTATTCATTTTCAACACTCATTATATAACATATATTTTTTAGAACATAGAATAATCATTTTTTCATTAAGAATAATTACTCATAAGTAGGGCCCAGATTTAAATGCTCTAAAAACTACCAAAAAAGCTCTAAAAAAATAGTTAAAAATGCTCTAAAAAAAGTCTTTTAACCACGAAAATGACCTTTAAAAATAACCTATTTTTAAAACACAGATGAACATCACATTTTCTGCAAAATACATGCGTTTTTTTTTTGTCACACCCTTTGTATTTGCATCGAGTAGCTTCTTTCCTCTTGTTATACCGAGGCATATGTCCAACCATGTCTGTTTGTACAGATGTTGTCGGGCGCGTGTCAATAAGTCTAAATTTTTGTGCTGGCAACGGAAATATATTTGTTTGAAGAGCTGGTGATGGTGATTATGATGGACGTCCTCTTTTCTTTGAAGATGGTGTTTTTAATTCTTCCTTGCTAATTAATTCTTTTGCCAATGTCATGTGAAAACGTAGTAAATCCATTGTTTCCTTTGTTGACATTTTTAGTTTTATTGTATCTTCAATATATTTCAGCCAACTATTACATACAGCCATATCAAATGCATGACTTACCTTACTATACGTAATGTCCATTTTTTTTTTATTCATTTTACTTCCTATAAAACATCGGTAGAAGCTAAGAAGTTGATCGTGCTTATCAACTCCACCCATTGTTTTATTATAATGGCATACTATTTCTGGTCTTTCCACATCAATGAATTTTGCATTGCTTCGATCCCATCTTTTTACAATATCAACTTATCCTGAAGTCATGACATTAGATGCCAAATATATGGGCTTATTATCATACTATTTGACTAGACCAATATTATCATCGGGGACATTTGAGCTAATATCAAACGTTGTACATCTTCCCATTTTCTTCATATCCTTGTCAGTCAAAAAAAGGGGATTGCAAAAACGGTTTGGTCGAATTGTACTGGTGGCATAAATTTGTTTTTTTTTTAAATTTATAAAATAAATTAAAAGATGTAAAAAAGTTGTCCATTGTCAAATAATGACAGTTACTTTCTAAATGTTCAAATAGAGCTATAACCACAGATCTACCTAGGCCAAGTACTTTTCGTAATTCGTCTGATATTTCAATCATACTTCCTTGGTATAAAATTAGGTTATACACTAAACCACTTTGACCACATAATAAAAAAAGTTTGAATCCCTACGGATTTGACTTTCCACGGATGTACTGTTTAAGGGAATTATGACCTTTAAATGGAACAATCTGTTCATCCACAGAAAGGTTCCTCTCTACGGGTATTCAAGGGTATTAGTATTACAAGCGGTAATAGAATTATAATAGCTTTTTCAACTAGGAATAGGTATTCGTCCTTAAATTCATAGAGCATTGAGCTTTTTGCTTTAGTCGATGCAAATTATAATTTTTTGTTCCTCGATATAGGGTGTCAGGGAAAAAATTCCGATGGCGGTGTTTTTAAAAACTATACTTTGTACAGAAAACTCGAAAATAAACAGCTGCGATTTCCTAAATCAGAACCTTTACCTAATAGACAAAAAGAAATCAGTTATTTTCATATCCCAAAGGTTCTCTTCAAAAAATATTTAACTATAGGCTATCGAGAGCAAGAAGAGTTGAAGAGAACGTATTTGGAACCAGCTCATTGATTTTTCATGTACTTCGAAAACCGATCCTGTTGGAGCGAGAAAATATTCAAATTATTGTAAAAGCAGTTGAACATCTTCATAATTTTTTAAGGAGAAATTCTACGTCTTCAAATATTTACTCACTACATGGATGTATGGACTATTATGTTAACGGTGAGTTGGTATATGGTTCATGGAGAAACGATGGCTATGAAAATAGGACCTCATTGCTGGATTTAAGAAACGTTGTTTGTCGATCGCCTTTAGTCGGGAAAGAAATTCGTGAAGAATTGACTGACAATTTCCTATGAAGAACAAGTTACCTGGCAAAATGACTACGCCTAATTAAATTTGATAATTTTATCGGTTTATACGTTTTATAATTACTTAAACAGTTTTCATTATTTTGATATATTGTAATTTTATTATACTTGTAAGTATTACCTATTATTATTATATTATAAATAATGTATTATAATATACATCTAATGTTCAATATAATATTATGATTATTTATTTACGTTTCAAAAAATTGAAAATTAAACAAAAAAAAAATGATACATACAATAGAATTTATTATAATATAATATTAATTTATTTAAAAGTGTGTATACTCGAAGTATATAAAAAAAAATTAATGTAATATTGAAAAATTTTAAATATCATCGTCGCCAACTTGAGGTGAATGAACATATAAATATTATGGAGGAGTTGGTGTTGGAGTGGTGTATGTGGATGATAAATTAGAAACCTGGGACATATTTGAAGTTATTGAGCGCGAAAGATAATCAAAGTGTACGGCAAAGGCTGTTCGTACATTCCATTATCTGCATTTAGAAAGATACTCATGAAAGCATGTTGAATTGCACTTTGTGTTCTAGCAGAGTATTTTCTTAATTTACTTGCCACAAAATTGCCAAAATTTTGTGATTCGTCCGAATTTGTAACAGAAGCAGCAGTTAGGAGTTCAAAAGCTTTATCTAAGCAATAATCTTCTGGATTTTTTCTTTTTTTTTGAGGACACCACTTACCTAACCTAACCTAACTGATTCCACAGTCGGTGTTGAAAGACTCGGTGGTGGTAGAGATGAGCTGAGAGAAGGTGTGTTTACATCAATTTCTGTTAAATTTAAATATAATAATAATTTATTATTATAATACATTTTATATTTTAGGTAGAATTTAACATTATATCAAATTTACCCATTGTACTTATTGTATTGTATAGATTGTAAATAAAATGTTTAATAAAATTTAAAAAAATAATTGTTATATTCGTATAGTAGTCGTTATATTTAGATATGACAAAATTACCAACTATTTTTGAACGATACCTTCTATTGATTATTTTTAGTTTATACTATCTATATGTTTTTATTGTGTATGTCTCAATTTAATTTAGATTTTAAATGTACTTGAATTTATTCAACATTAACTGTTTATTTTTCAAATGTCAAATATCAATTCTTATTAGTTATTATAAAAATAGTACTTAAAAATATTGTTTGTCATAGTTAAAAATATGTTAAAATTACATATTTAACATTATTAAAATATTTAAAGTAATAGTATTAGTATAATTATTATATTAATATTATATTTAGTATTTTAATACTAATTGTGACCGCCAAGCGACGGAAAATATAATGTGTACGAGGACGGGTGACTCTGCTTTCCGGCAGTTCTACAAATAACGTTAGACGTATACGGAAAATGACATAAAGTGAACACTATAATTTCTAATTACTTATTACATAGACGAATATAAAGACAAGTATGACTATAAATATGTATATGCATATGCTCCTCGGCGACGTAGACGAATTGTATGGTAATGCGTTTATGTGCCAAATGGCAACCGAAGACGGAGTTTCAAAGACGGTTCGGAATAAGACGTAGATCGTTACCACAGCAACGGCGTAAAACACACGCACACGCTGCAACGTCAAGCCACACCAACAGCAGCTCAACAACAACGACGGCACAATACCGGAGAAGACGTCGGGTGTTAGATACGACGAGACGGCGGGAGGGAGGAAAATTCGCGAAGCTTCTATGCCTACAATGCGGCCAAACGGACAATTTCCCATTTCGTTCGGCGCGAACGTGCGGACATTGGATTACTTGACTTGCGTGAACACTAACTTAACTTAAACTTATTCCTAATAACATAAAATATAAACTATTTTATACTCACAGAACTTGTTGTTTGACAAGAAGTATCCTTATCCCAAAGAAATTTCATATGGTTGTACACATACCAAGAGCTTTGATATATTTTATTTGCGCCTATGAAAAATATAATTATTACCTATTTTAAAAAAATTACTTTTACATGTAATTTTTCTTATCTTTCCCTGTCCCAAAGCTTTTTTTAATTTTTGTTTTTTCCCGCCTCATTGCAGATAACAAGCCATTAATTTTTTTTTTACATTCATCAGCAGTAAACCCTATTTGTTTAGCTATCACTTCCAAAGATGCTTTATTATTATTTTTTGTTTTTATTATAATATTGACGGTGTTTAGCAAACTAGAGTAATTTATTTTGTTCATACAATTCAATAAATTGTATGACATTTTCTGCGTTCCACTCCATATTAAAATATTTAGTAACAAATTTTATTAACAGACAACAGTGTTTACGATTTAAAGCGTGTATCGTGACGGTCAGAATACAAATAATGCGGTGTTGCGTTATTATTTACGTCCACACTATTCGTAACCCCACCTTGCAACAATCTTTTGATGCGATTTAAATTTACTGATAACTCGTGGAACGTGGTTAACTTCACCACGTATCAACTTTTGTTACACGGCGATGTTACGCCTTCACGTACATACATAGATTGTTGTTACGCTCCTAAGTTGCGTTACGGCGTTACGTTACGCGCAAATGTTACAAGGGTGTACGCGGCTTTAACTGTAACGTTTAATTGTAGAGTTGGTTGCTTGATATTGTTATTGTGTGTGCAACCATTAATTATTTTATTGTTCATTTGAAATTAAGTTGTTATAGATATTGTTCGTTTGAAATTACGCGTTTACTAAATTATTAAATTATTCCTGACACAAACTGTATTTTATTTGTGTTCCAGTCCCTACACTCGATTTGAGTTATTCTGCAGTCATTTACATAATCACTAGTCACGTTTGAATAGCCGTCGTTTATTATTATAGAGCTTTTAGGGAATAGAGAAAATTTAAATTGTTTTTACTTAATTTCTTAATTATTTTTGAATGTATTCCTTTTTCTACACGTGTTATTTGTATTATTTATTATGTACTGGCGTTATTTTTATCTGAAAAAAGACTGAGAATCTTTTTTCTCCTATCAGTATGGAATGGATGATCTCAGGGAAGATTCGAAGTGTCCATGCGATATAGCAAAATTTGGGCACTTTAGCAAGTCAACGTAAAAATTATCCATCTTTACGTAGTATACTAGCGAATCTAAATGAATAAAAACAATTATTTATACATTTAAAAATAATACAAGTAATATTATACTTGTATCCGTATATATTAAAGTAGTCGGATCATTATAATAACGTTTCATTATGTTATAATGGTATTTATACATTAATGTCTTAGATACGTCTAAAACTGCGAATCTAATATATATATATATATAGGTTTATCAAATTTAATAATTTTATTTTCTAGAGATACAATAGACAAATTATCGTTATATGATGTGGGCGTATTTGAATTTAGGCTTATTTATAAGTTTTTGAAATCTGGCTATAGATGGTGTAAGCTTCATTTATATATGTTTACGTACACATTCTATTGTTTTTCTTAAAAAAAAATAATAACAATAATAATAATAACATACCAAATATTACATTATTCATGAGTTTGAAAATTTTTTTCGAAATGGTTCTTTGCGTTTTTCTCATTTCTGTATTGAAAGATATTTATTTGGAAAGCCACGGTGACTGATTAAATTCCAAGATCCTATGTACCTATAATAAATAATATAAATAATAATGTTATAATAATATTTAAAATAATATTTACTTTCTCAATTATTAGCCCATTAGCAATAGCCTGTGTCAAACGCTGGTAGTGTAAAATATACCGTTCTTTACGTTCAAACGTAGCCATGAGTGTCTTAACTTTTTAACAGGGTCGTACACCGTTGCATAAGAGAAACGGCAGATCACCACAAGTTATAGTTCAGGTTTTGTGGGTAAACATACTCACCAGTAGATATAACAATATCTACTTCATACACACAGCTGATAGAAGATCTTTCATTCATGTCGTTCAAACCATCGAGCGAAGTTTCAACCCATTTGAAACCACTGTAAGGCATATGTTGAGACATTGCCCACCCGTACAAGTTATTACTTGAAAATTTTAAAAACTTATATTTTTCAGAAAAATAAATATATATATATATACAGGGTGATCCAATTAAAACGCTACCCAAAATAACAAAATCGTATTTATTTGCACAAACAGGAATTACAAATAATCAAAATTGTACAAAATGGTAGGAAAACGTTGACAAATAGTTCGACTTCACAGCAGGTGTTCGAAGTGAGCGCCCTGTGCGACGCGTAGCCCTGTAGCGACGCGCGCGTGTTTCGCGTCAAAAACACTACCGGTTTCTTCGAATTTCTTGTTCAACCGCGATATCGCACTTTTTGACGGTGGCGGATTCTCGGGAAACGTGGCCACAAATTCATTTTGCACAGTTCGATACGATTGAGATCTCATGTAAGCTTTAAGAATGAAAACTCGTTGTTCGCGATTAAAAACCATGGTGACAGTTACGACACAGCACAGCACAGGAAACTCGTTCTTCGCTTCTACGCGGGGAACTGTTGTGTGTGTTATCATCCTCGGCCTTTGCCCTACCGAGTCCACGCTTTTTTGCCGACGGCGGCGTTTTATTTTTGCACTGCTCAGAGCCTAAACTTCGGGTTGCGTTTTAATTGGATCACCCATTATATATATGTGTGTGTGTACTTACAATCTTTATATATTAAATAGAATTCGGTTTGGTTTTGTCAAAATCAGGCATTTTTTTGTTATTCGAATACTTGCTTGTGTCAGCCCACTACGTATTCCAATAATAAAATTAATTAAACATGCATTTTATAATAAATTAAATAATGTTTTATACCTTTTTCCAGCATTAGCACCATATCATAGTCAGTTAGAAGTTCAAGTTTTACCGACGTATATTTTAGCATGCAATCGAAACTAAATCCGGGTGCCGTATAATACGTCGGATCTAGATTAAAAGTCTTTAAACACAGGTCGTGGAAATTCACAAATATATCAGCTAGTAGAAGAACATTTACTTTAAGATATAAATCCGAATATTCTCCTAAAGTATTAAAACCAAAGTGTTCCCAAACTTTCTCCGCATGCCTGTACTCTTTTTCTGAAATTTCCATCCCTGTCAGGGTACTATTATATGCTTTCTTCGATGGTAAACAATTTTCCTTCAGCTTAGTCCAACAATCTGTATAATCATATGGATGTACGCCTTTTCGTGTAACGAGCGGCATATTTTCAAGCTTGAAAACTTTGGCTGTTTTGCGGAACTTTCAAAAAACAGTGATGATAAGATTCGAGGCTAATGTTGATAAACTGCTTATCATAAATCAAAATGCATCAATGAAGCGAAAAATAAAGTCCGATTTTACATATTTCGAAAATGAAATAAATTTTTCTTCACTATTCGGAATAATAGAAATGGTTTTTTCGTCGTACTTAGAGCTCGCGCACGAAAAAGTGAGCGTCATAATTTGTTAAATTATGCAATAAATATGATACGAAATTTGGTTTTTTCAGTTTCATATTGCAATTATTGCATAAAATTTGTCTAAATCATCCAGTTAAATGGTTGTGATCGGCGACTTTATGATTCGTCGAATACTGAGTTTTACATAAATCGTACTCCGTCGTTGCCGCGTGTTCCCGTTTTACTTGGTCTGTCATATTATTAGGTTTATTGATTTTTAATACATTTTCCACTCTCCGAACCACATCAACTATCGATTCCATAAAAGATTTCGCCACTTCGTTTATCGTTTCTGACCCTAGGAAAATAACTGGTTTTACCGGTATATTAAATTTTTTTAAAAATTCGACTGGCATATCGTCCGATGGCTGTAATACAAATCCATAACTCATAGAGTTATGGATTTGCAAAACTTGAGTGTTTGCGCTTTTCTTTTTAGAACAATTATTTAGTAATGCCTCAAAATCGGCATATATCACTACTTAATGACGTACTGTTTTACCCCATTCTATGAAATCAATTGTTTCCCCCTCTTTTGGTATAACAGGAAATATAGGTTTATGAGATTCGCAAATACGTTTGTGTTCGTCGAGAGCAGCTTGTCCGCGCAATTTATATTTTTGTGGTCGTTTTACTTATATTTATTTTATAATAATAATATTTATTATATTACATAGATTTTTGTTCCTCGTGCTGAGTTTATTTCATACGAACCAAACGAAAAAAATTCGAAATATATATGAAGTGTGATTTTTCGTTATCTGTGATGTATAGTAAATCGAAATGTTCCGATTTTCCTTCATTAAAAACATTCAGAGGAAAAACTACATAATCACAACAATTTTTGGCAGATGAAATTTATTTTCAACCCATATACATTAATTGAGACGTGAGGATTTTTTTTCAAAAATATATATTTCAACTTTCAGTGTTGGGAATTTCAATCCATTAGAATTATATTTATGTTGTACAGTCGAACTTGGTTAGTCTCCAACTTCTATAACTCGAAATCGTCGATACCTTGAACTTTTATTCCGGTCCCTAGAATTTCCTATTTAAACAATGTAAAAAAATTTTGTTTAACTCGAATATTTTCGTGGATAACTCGAAGTTTTGAGCTTTATTAATATTATAAAATTGTGATATTTCCCTCATTTATCTATAAAATAAGGTCATTACACACACTAGGTCGTTACCAATAAGTGGTTTATCTAACTGGTTTACTACACGACAATGCATGACTTTCGTTTTCAGTGCTCTGTGTTTGTTTCAACGTAATGTTGTCATCAAAACGCGTGCTAAAAACGCTAACATACGAGGAAAAAGCGGCAGCGATACGGGAAGTTGAAAATGGATTGAAAACAAAATCGTTGATAGCTAAAGAATTTGGTATTCCACTTAACACTTTGTCAACTTATCTTAAAAATAAAGAAACAATTTTAAATAAGTTGGCTACGTCCAGTAAAAAGGGCAGAAAAAGGGCTAGGAACCAGAAAATCCTGACGTTGATGAGTGCGTTTACAAATGGTTTAAACAGACACGTGACAAAAAAATACCCCTGAGTGGGCTGTTGATAAGAGTAAAAGCTGAAGAATTCGCATTAAAATGAGAAAAACATAACTTTAAGGCAAGCAATGGATGGCTCGATGGTTTCAAAGAAAGAAATGGCATTTGTTTTAAAACCGTAAGTGGTGAAAGTGGTGATGTAAATGCTCAAGAAGCTGATGATTGAAAAATAAAATTGCAACAAATGATAAAAAGCAAATAACCCAAAGACATTTTCAATGCAGACGAAACAGGCTTATTTTACAGGTGTGCCCAGACAAAACACTAGCTTTTAAAGGTGAACGGTGCAGTGGTGGTAAACAAAGTAAAGAACGCATAACGCTGTTAGTAGGAGCTAACATGGATGGGTCAGAAAAATTGCCATTGTTGACGATAGGAAAATCATCAAATCCTAGATGCTTTAAAAATGTAAAATCGAAACCAGTTGAATATCAAGCGAATAAAAAAGCCTGGATGACAAGCGAAATTTTTAAAAATTGGCGACTGAAAATTAATAAAATATTTTGTAAACAAAACAGAAAGGTGATGTTGTTTATTGACAATTGCACTGCCCATAACTACATTCCTACAATTGGAAATCTCGAAGTTTTGTTTTTTGCGCCCAATATGACATATGTGGTTCAGCCAATGGACCAAGGAATAATTAAAAATTTCAAGCACCGTTACTGTACTCTATTAGTACAGAACTTGCTACAAGATTATGGTCGAATTGATATTTTACAAGCAAATCGAATGTTCAAAAATGCCTGGGAATAAGTAATACCACAAACCATTGCAAACTGTTTCCGTAAAGCTGGTTTTTTAAGCGAAAATTCAGAAAATGTCGGTGATAAAGAAATTCAACAAACGATTACAATAAATGTTTGGGACGATGTGAGGCAAGGTGTAAATATTAATTTTGATGACTACATCAACATAGATAACGACTTGGAAGTATGCGGACATTTATCAGATTCAGACATTATACAATTAACTGTAATAGGAACTCAATCATTGGATGACGAAGAAGAACAAGAATGTATTGAACCCCCCATTCCCTCGAGTATACAAGGACGGATGCATTATAATGAATTGAGGCGATTTATCGAAAACAAAGTAGAAGTCAGTGATGAACTTTTTGAAGCTTTAAATAAAATAGAAAATTTCATTACAAACGCTACAATCAACAGCAAAAATCAAACAAAAATCAATACTTTTTTTAAATAAGTTTCTATTATACATACATATTTTACATACATAATTTGTGTTTATATATACATACATGCATATACATATTTCATAAACAAATACATGGTAAATATTTTTTATTACATTACTTTATTTATAATAAATACATAGCAATAGAAAAAAAAATGTAATTTGGATAACTCGAACTTTTTTCACGGTCCCTTCAACTTCGAGTTAACCAAGTTCGACTATATATGTTATGTTATGTTATATATATTATATGCTAAAGTTGAAATATCATTTATAAATAATTGTTACATACATATTAACGATTGTACATAAATTTAATATTTTATTAACATGTATATTATAGCGGCGGTGAATTACTGTAAAAATTATTTTCCCATGAACCGATACTCTTAGTATAACATACTAGTCGATAATTACCTATTAACGCAATTACGTAGAGATATTCGAATTAAAATATCATTGGAAAATAATAATAGTATAAATCGAATGGTAACAATATCGATTCTACATAAATTTAATATTCTGTTAACACGTATAGTATTGTTCATAGCGTATTCGTATTGAAATATTATTTAAAAATAATATATTTTAATACACATGTAACAGGGAGGCAGAGAGGGGTACATATAATATTTTGGTGGTAAATAGCAGTGGTATAATTTTAATATATAAAATATACTATGGTAGACTGGGGAGGCAGGGATCATACGTAGGTAAAGTATATGATACAGATTTATAACACCGTGTTTATGAGATAAGAAGTAATTAAAGATAAGTGTTATAAAGTATTGATTATAGGTTTCGTTAGTAATATATGCATTGATAAAATGTAGAGGGAAAATCGGGCGGCTTTATATATGATGTGATAAGAGATTGGAAGTGATAAAAGGATTGGGCGGCAGTGTTAATGGGGGGAGAATCAGGCAGCCATGTTATAGGGAGTGATAAGAGATAAGGATTGTTATAAGAATCTAGGGCGGACGATTGGGAGGATCGTCCTTAATGCATAACCTACCAAAATATCCTACTTCAGTCAGCCTCTTAACCTGGAGGACCAGTCCCTTTCGGCCAATTAATGTTAGATAAAAGACAATTGCAGTGCATTATGAATGCATTGAGCGATGGGTGCGTCACCTTCCAAACTCCGATGACTAGCATCCGCAGGATTATTACACCTGTAACAATTAAGGTTCCATTATGGGAGTAGGCCATTATATTACATTAATTCAATGAACTAAAAATTTCTTAGATATATATTATTATGTAAAATAATATTTTAGTACTATATTTGCATAAATAATAATACAAGTTTATAAACATTTATGTTTTTAAATTTTATTTTAGATTGTATAGGTAAGTATTTTGACAGAAACTTTTTGTAAATAATAAATTTTTTTTTACACGAAATTTCTAAAATAAGGTTTAAGAATTGGTTATCAAAATATAAAATTAAAAGCAGTATAAGTAGTATTTATTTTCTTATATTGCTGTACGTTCTTGACCTTCTATTAACAATTAATGTATGAGACTAGAGAAGAGCGATAAATAAGTTTTGGTCAATGCTTTTAATATTAATTTGAAATTTCCAATGAAATAAAATAAATCAATACTCTTAAATGTAGTCACAAAAAAAAAGATTTGTTTTGCGCACACTAAACAGCAAACAAAATCATCGAAAAGTGTAGGGTCATATATATTTTTTATTGTGAAATATTATCGGTATTTCAAACAAAAAATACTGATTAATTTTTATTAATACGTAGAGACATAAATACATTAAACAAATATATATTATCCTCAAATAATTTTATGTACGAGAAATATTGGTGTACAACATAATTATTTTTTTTAAAGTGTGTTCCAACGGATAGTCTTTCCAAAAACCATGTTTTTTTGTGAATGAAATACCACATTTATGTGTTTAGTTGATGAACTCGTTTATTAGTTATTATTTAATTTTATATTCATTAAAAGTAACATATTATTATATTCAATGAATATGATAGTATATAGTCACCATAACAGCAATTTTGTACTTTGCCAATATATGATCATGTATCATATCATAGAATAATGTAATTTTAGTTAAATAGATAATCAATGTATATTAATATCTATTATATTCATGTTATATCTTCTTTAAGAGCAAATTACAAAGGATGGAGGATTTGACAGTTAGTATTTTCGTAAAGTTATTAATTTATATTTTTAGTATATAAAATACAATTCATTTTTTATTCATATTACTCGTATGTATATAATTAAAATGGACCTCCAGGTTGGGGGTTGAGAGATAGAGTATCATTCCATCGTCGTAAAAAACCACTAGTTGTGGGTCTTCCAACAAAGCCTGGGAATGTGGATAACAATAGGAAATTACATGGAACTTGGAACGAATAATTTTTGTAGACCTGGTTTGGGACTAAGGAATACTGATTTTCCATGTCTCAAATCGAGTTTACAAAAATGTACTAAATCAGAACCCTCTATAAGGCAAGAGCTTTAAAAATATTGTGCAAGAAATTGAAAAATACGGAGTGCCAATAGTTGTGATATATAAGAAATTTGTTGGCTCAAAAATGTTAATGTTCAATTTGGAAACTTAACAATCTTCTTCAGTGGCAAAGAGACTGGAAAACATGAAAAAGAGGTAAGTTTTAGGGTAATCAACTCGATAATGTCAAACATTAAACTATTCATACCATTAAATGAACGTCTATGCTACCTGCTAATAGCTGAATGGAAATACGATATGTGGATAATAAATTGTTATGATCCAACAGAGGTTTAAGATGAGAAAATGAAAAATATTTTTTATGAGAATCTAAAAAGATAATTTGACTCTCTTCCAAAAAACGGTATCAAGATAATTGCTGGAGACATGAATGCACCGGTGTGTAAAGAACAATTATTCAGACCAACCATAGATCATAAAAGTTGGCACCTGTTATCTTATAAATATTGAAAAACTTCCTTAAAAAAAACAATCATAAGCACACGTGAATTGCCCTAGACGGTAAGACGAAAAGCCAAACCGACCATATAATTATCGACAAATGACACCAAACAAGCATAAAAAATGTTAGAAGCTATAGGGGCGTTGATGGGGTCATAGACCAATACATAGTGATTGCAAGTCAATCATTAATACTGTCAACAAATTAGAGGAAAAAGCGGCAACTTAATACAATGCATAAACTGGATAAAAGTAAAATAAAAAATCACAAGACGATCATAGAATACCAAAATAGAATAAAGGAAGAATTAAACAGCTATAACAAAGTGCAAGGCCAAGTTAATAATGTAATAAAGTGAACCCAAATAAAGGAATCAATAAATAAAGCAGAAGAAACATTTCGGGCCACTAAGGGAAAAAGTAAGAATCACTGGTATGATAGTGAATGCTAAGAAGCGATATAAAAGCGAAAAGCAGCAAGAGTAAAAATGATAAAAGATCCTTCGAAATCTAATTTAGAGGAATATGGAGAACTTTTCGCAAGATTAAATAAAATAATTAGCAAAAAGGAAAAATAATTAACAAAAAGGAGACCCTAATAAAGTAAAAATTTATCGAGGCATATCCCTATTAGACAGTACTTACAAGATTTTTTCAATAGTCGTTTTACGTAGACTTGACAAATATACAACAGAAATAATAGGTGAATATCAATGTGGCTTCATGAAACACAAGTCCACTACTGATCATATATTCACTCTTGGACAAGTTATGGAAAAGTTCTATGAATGAATTCAAATAAATTAATAAATAAATATGAATTCAACAAGCCTATGACTGCATTATAAGAAAACGGTTGTGGTCAGCACTTATGTAATTCGAAATACCAAAGAAATTAATAAAATGCTATTGTTCTCGCAAGTCAAATAATCGAATGTCCGCACGTTCGCGCCGAACAAAATGGCAAATTGTCCGTTTGGCCGCGGTGCAGGCGTAGAAACTTCGCGAACTTGCCTCCCTCCCGCCCTCTCGTCGTCTCTAAAACCCAACGTCTTTTCTGGTGTTGTGACGCCGCCGAGGTCGTTGTTGAGCTGCCGTTGGCGTGGCTTGACGTTGCAGCGTGTGCGTGTGTGTTATGCCGTTGCTGTGCCAACGATCTACATCTTGTTCCGAGCCGTCTTGAAAACGTCGTCTTCGGTTGCCATCTGGCCCATGAACGCCATACCAATCAATCCGTCTACGTCGCCGAGAAGCTAGCAGACACGGTAACGTTTGGATTTCCTTGTTGTCACAAGTGGTTACTACGGACATATGCCCGTTTGTGCATATGCATATTTATAGTCACACTTGTATTGATATTCGTCTAGGTAATAAGTAATTAGAAGTTATAGTGTTCACTTTATATCAACTTCCGTGTACGTCTAACGTTATTTGTAAAATCGGAAAGCAGAGTCACCCGTCCTCATACACATTATATTTTCCGTCGCTTGGCGGTAACAGCTATAATAAAGTGCATTTTCTTGGAGAAGCTTCAAAGGAATTTGAGGTCAAATATGAATTGCGACAAGAGGATGCGTTATCACACGGACTTTACAATTTGGCCTTGAAAAGGTTGTAAGAGATATGCAAAAAGATTGAGAAATATAAGTACTAGAAATATAATTCTCTAAATTTATTTAGATAAAATTGTGATACTCGGAGAATCGAAAACGTAATTAGAAAAATGTTCGGGCCTCCAGACGTTAGAACGCGCCGTCGTGCCGATTACGTCTGGGACCGATCCACCAGAGCGCGCCGGTTCGTGACGAAAGTCCGAAAGCGTTTTGTTGTTCGTTCGAACCGGCAGTCGTGTTATTCGCCGTTCGTGGTCTGGTGTCGTTGACCATCGCGTTTTTCGCTCTTGTACGATCCCCGCATAGTGACAACAAATTATGCGCCGTCACATCTTTTCTCGTGTACGCGTTTATTGTTCAGCGTTACGCGTCTTGTTCTGCGTTCTCGCGTCCCTTTTGCGTGTACGCGGTTCTCCAACAACGCGTCGGTCCGTCGTCGATATTATTTGTCATTCAACATTTGTGTCGTTGTACTTGTGGCGCTGTATATACCATATTTAAACACGTATCGTATTACTCAATGTTTTGTTAAATCACGAACTGATTATTATTATAAGCATGTATAAATACTAACACCATTTCGTCGTGTTATTTATATTGTTTTTGCTGGGAGTCCTATTCCTGTACATCACCAGTCGAGTTGACAACCGCACTTTTCGTAGGATCGGTTCGACGACAGCAAAAAAAATATAAGAATGCTCTCATAGAGACAAGTAAAAGGATGGGCTTTAAAATAAATGAAAACGAGACTAAGACTATATGCTAATTAGTAGGCACTCTGTACCTTTACAAAATTTGTGCATTAGACAAATCTCTTTTGTATAAGTTGAGAATTTTAAATACTTAAAAACAAACATAATCCAGACAAATAATAAGCATAAGGAGATAAAGCTCAGAATAAGCACAGCGAATCGAGGATACCTCGCAATGATTAAAATTTTAACGTCGAAACTCCTTTCAAGAGACACCAAGACAAAATTATACATAGCCTACTTAAGTCCCATCGTCATATATGGATGAGAAACATGGTCCGACACGCAGGGTGATAAGAATAAACTAATGAATTTTGAAAGAAAATCTTTAGAAATTTATATGAGCGTATGTTTAATCCCAATACTGCAGTATACGAACCGAGAAAAAAATACTTAAACAGACGGTATAAAGCAACCAATTTCAAGATTTTCTGAGAGTAAAAAGATTAGAGTAGGCTGGTCATGTATGGCGTGCAATGGTGGATTGACTAGATAGGTGCTCACTAACAAGCCAAATTAAAAGCGAACTGTGGGAATACCACGTCAATGTTTGATGGACCAAGTGAAAGACGATTTAAAGAGATTAAAATATGAAGCGAGTATTGAAGATGCAGAGAATCGAGAAGGATGGAGAGTTTAGTAGAAGCTGAAAAGCACATGAATAGCGCGTTAATCAAAAAAGTATATAATGAAAAAGTTATTACATTTTTTTGAAGATCAATGAGCGCATATCATAAACAAGTAAACTTGTTATCAAAATTATTTATAAATAGATATTTCAAATATCCAATCCCAATATAGTATTATACAAAAATGTTTGTCTCTGTTAAGTAAACTTTAATGGTGAAGAAGCATTCAAGTACGCATATCATAACCGTGAGTGATTTAAAAATTATTTTTTTAATACTAGTTTTAGATTGTTTTGAAAAACAATCATCTATTTGTTTATGAGTTGACTAATACAAATATTGCGAATTTTACATTGTGTTCATATATTATTACTAATTTATATAATTTTAGCTATATTATTTGTGTAACACTTATTTTTCTTAATTATGTGCTTATATTTGATTTAATGGTCTTAAATTATTTAACTACAAGTCTACTACTTAATACGGTAATTTAAATTAATAACTATCATATATTTGTCGTCGGTTATGACTTATACAACTAAATAGTAAACTCTCTGTTAAATATTTTGAATTACCAACAAATTAAAATTTTGTCATGTGTATTCACATTTTTACATGTTATTGTGCTAATTACTTAAACATGTTTAATAATTAACTGCATTTAATAATACTATATTGTCATTGACGGATTAATTTCAAACTATGTTATGTGTATAGAGAATACCTCTAACACGAGCTCACTTCCACTCTTATGATAGTAAGGGATAGAATTTACCGAAATATGGTAATAGTATGAAACGAGATGGTGATTATCAAAATTATATTGATCCAAGAACCCTTTGCGTATTACTCTTAAATTATTGCAAATTTGTATGTTTAATATCTACAGTAAAGGAACTTTATATCAATGCGCGACGTTCATGAAGGAATATTAAACAAATATGACATCACATAGCATTCGAAAACATGTATTTATATTAAAATATATCATTTTGTTTTTGTTTATCTAGTCACTTTAGCTTATGTGATAAACATAAAAAAATGTAAACATTTTATTATGATATATTAACTAATATTCTTTCAACAATACGATTATTATTGACTTTATAAATGAATATATAAATAATCTGAAATTTTTATTTTTTCCTTTCTTCAATTTTATTATGAAAAACATTATCATTTTTTTAAAATAAAAATCATAATTCTTTTTAGATATTTTACTTACCTACTTTGAAGACATCCTTGCTTCAGCTATTAAGGGTATGTGGTCGAATATAATTTTTAATGGTTTTCTAAATAAATATATCTAATTTTAAGTTGGAGGACTACAAAGAATTTTATCTCCAGTACGATGGAAGAACATCGACTATAAAGGTTCGTATTTGATTTTTATTTATATCTAATCAAAAAAATTATTCAAAATTAATTAATATACAAATAATAATAATATATTGATCATATATTTTTTGTAATCAACTAGCTAAAAAATATTAATTTTCCTTCTTGTGAATGTATTTAACACATTGTTATATATATATATATGTTACGGTCAAAGTGTATAATTCGGGCATTGTAATACAATGCCCGGGCAATGTATACAATGCCTACTAAATTCGGGCAAAACTTAATCTGTTTTATATATTAGTTACATTGCCCGGACATTGTATTACAATGCCCAGGCATTATGTAAAATGCCCAATTGTGTTTGGGCAATGTTAATTTTTGTTTTTTATTTATTTTAATTTTATTCCTGTGTATGTTGATTCGATATCACAGAGAACCACTCGTTAATGATATATCGTATATTATCGTTAAATTGCGATAATGTGTTCGATATTTACAATAATTATTATTATAGGTCTATTATTATAAAACCATACACACGTCATATTATCGCATAATACAAAACGACAACGAATTCAACTTGATTAAGGTCAGTGGAAAATACGTGATTTAACCGATCGGTCGTAATTCCATTTAAAATTGAAAATGGGTGAAATAAAATTTTATGAAAAATTTAATACTCATTTGAGTGAAAAAAAATCAAACAGTGTATGTTTAGGTGCACTAAAATATAACAAAATATTACAAACAGTTAAAAAGTTAAAAGGTGGAGCAAAATTGAAACCAAATGATTACAAATTGCTAAAACGCTACGATATAATGACTGTAAGTAATTTTGAAAAATGAATAGTACCGGTAACTGAACCAAATACTATTAAATATTATGTTTATAACGAAGAACTATATAAAATAATTCATGACGTACATTTGCAAATTGGACACGGTGGTAGAAATCGAATGGAGTTTGAATTAAATGCAAAATATAAAAATATTACTAGAGAGTGTTTAATGATATATTTGAATTTTTGTGAACCATGTCAAAGAAAAGATAAAACTGTGAAGAAAGGACTAGTTGTTAAACCAATAATTTCTTCAGAAATGAATTCTCGTTGCCAAGTAGATCTGATAGATATGCTGGCTCAACCTGATGAAAATTATCGGTTTATTTTAGTTTATCAAGACCATTTGACGAAATATGTTTTATTTAAACCATTGACACACAAACGCGCAGAAGAAGTTGTCTGTATATTGCTTGATATTTTTACTACTTTTGGAGCTCCATGTATTTTACAAAGTGACAACGGTAGAGAATTCGTCAACAAAGTTATCGTAGAGTTATGTAGTATGTGGGATGAACTGAAAATCGTACATGGGAAACCTCGACATTCACAAAGCCAGAGTTCTGTCGAAAGGGCTAACCAAGACAGAAAATATGCTTGTTACCTGGTTATTAGATAATAAAACTAAAAAATGGAGTGAGGGCCTAAAATTTATTCAATTTATGAAAAATAGGAGTTTGCATCATGCATTAAAGTGTTCTCCATATGAAGCTATGTTTGGGACGCGGGCAAAAATAGGACTGAAATCTACTTCTTTACCAGAAAGTATTATAAATAAACTTAAATCAGATGAAGATTTAGAAACTGCGTTGAGCTCTATATCTATACAGACCCCCATTGAAAATGAAGAAATTTCCATTGAAAACATTGATACTTACGAAAAACTCGCTGATGTTGTAGGATCAAGACAGGAGACAATCGTAAGAAAAAGAAATGAATCGGTATATAATTTGAAACTTCAAGCTACAAAAATGAAAAATACTTCAGAAAATCGACTTCGTGAAGGAAAAATTGGTGAAGCTGTCAAAATTAAAATACCCGATGTTGATAAAACACGAAGTGATCTGCGATGTATTTTAGGAGTTATTATTTCTGGTAATTTTATTAATAATGAATTTTATTTTTATTATATCATAATTAAAATTTGTTTTTTTCAGTAAAAGACAATAATTATGAAATTGGTACCACTAAAGAAAAACTTCAACAATTGTACTCCAGAAACCAATTTGAAGTGTGCAAATAATTGTTTGTCCAGATTGATATGGTACCTAATACTTTAATATCATTAAGAGAAGTGGCTAGAAAGTTTTTAAATCTTGGTAGTCAAGGATATGATAGATGCAGCTGTAAAAAACAATGCAAAACTAGCAAATGCAAATGTAGAACTGCAGGAAAGTTATGTACTTCTAAATGTCATGATAGTTTAAGCTGTAAAAATAAATAAATATAGATTAATAGAAAAATAAACAAAAGCATAACATTTATATTATTATTTTGGTGTATTTTGTTTTTATTATAGTTTAATACTCTTAAAAAAAGCTGTTTGATTATTTTTATTATAATTGCCCGCTGTGTTTTGGATATTGTGTATAATGCCCGGGCGAAGTGCATAATTTTCCACATTGACCAATACAGTGGTCATTGTATACATTGCCCGGGCATTGTATAACAATGCCCGATTATACACTTTGACCGTAACATATATATATATATATATATATGTATAAATATATATGTTAAGTAAACATTTCAACTATTCAACAAAATTTATTTCAAATATCAATTAATATAAATAAATACTATATAAATGAATTCATCACTTCATCACTTAAATTCAACATTTCCAACACAAATACAAAAAAAAAAACTTTCCATACCAATTTTTAGAACTACAAATTGTTTTAGAATTTTGGTTTTGACTCATCTATTCTGTCAACTACTTCAATCCAATAATCCTGGATGTACTGAAATGTAAAAGAAATTCACCCACATCTGTCAAACTCAAAACATGCTCTCTCTTTAAACTACAATCTACATATGTACAAGTTATCTCCAAAGATACTTTTTTTTCTTGATTAACCAGTAATACAACAAACTACCATGAAAGCCTCTAAAGCGAATGCTTTAGACAGTGCGTCGCTATAATTTGTTTCAAAAAATAAAAAATAAATAAATAAATAACATCTATTAAATTCAGTTAATATTACTCAACCTAACCTGCGATTTGATAATTAGGTAATTCAATAATATGTCTATTTCGAGTGTTGTCATATGCCTAAAAATAATATCACAATATAACATTTTACTGATTAATTATCCACAACTAAAACAATTTCTTAATAGCAATTGACTAAAATGCTAGTTATCTATCAGGCTGCCGTATATAACATCCTTGTGGTGTTGTTCTTAATAGTTTGATTTCCTCAATATACATATTTCATGTACTTATTCCACTATGTCCAATGTACTAACAAATCTCACCTCTTAGAAACCTAGACATTTTAGATCTAGGCATTTCTTTTAGTACTGTATAGATACTTGAAATTTATTTTGACCATTTCTCTGTTCTATTAACACTCATTGCTTTACCCCTTAACTTACGTCATGATAATCCCAAAATACTATCCACAGATAAGCTTGATTTACATGAGCTAGTACATTATCAAATAAATTAAATATTAAATTAAAATAGGAATATAATATTAATTTAGCTGTTAACAAATTTTCGAGTATCATACAATTCGCTTAGGCATCCACAAATAAAAATGTTCTCTGCCTACATCTCCACCTAATCTGATACATGTACGTAAGACTCTAATGTAAAAAAGCAGTTCCAGGAGGTTTTACCAATGTAATCATCTCCAATCACACAAAAAAAAATATAATTAATTAGCCAATCATCTTATCAAAATTGAGATATAAAAATATATAAACGTTGCATCTCCATACACAATTCACTATTGGATCTGCTCCATGTTCTGATAATTTCATATAAGGTAACTATATCCTCGTTTCACATTCTGTATTATATCGTGGGCAAACCCTATTCCAGAAATTAGCATCAATTCATCACATCAGATATAATTTATGCTCCCTTTATATATGCTCACTCAAAACACGTATCACTAACAATAAATTCACATATATCAACATTAAATTTCTAGTAAACAAATGATTATTAATCCAATTTGATCCGAAGCCTTTATGGGGAAATGCAAAGTAATCAAACATCAACAAATTTTAAATGTTCCAAAACAATTGTTTAAAGAAACTAATCAATATCCCTCCTAATTTATTAAACCACACTATACAGCATGACATGAAAATTGAATATATTCATGATGATGTAAAAATAATGAATAAAATATATCACAATATTTGTGGCTTCCACTTCAATCCTCTAGTCCAGGGCTTCCCAAACTGTAGTCTGTGGACCCCATGGGGATCCGTTGACCCTAACTAAGGGGTCTGCAGCAAACTTCGAGAAAAATTAATTGATATTTGCAAAAAAAAAAACGTAATGTGAGTAAATAAATTTGAAAACTCTGAAATTAATTTTACATTATTACAAAAATAAACATAGAGTAAATAAATAAATTTAAAAACTCAAATAATAATACTGCAAATGAAAAAAAAAATAGTAACAATGAAACGTGAAAACGAAGTTGACGGTTTCCCGGAAATTTCAGAGTTGTTGAGGTGTACATTACCGGAAACTGATGCTTCTCGAACACCCTGGATTTTTCCACAGTAGTATATAAACGTGTCATTGTTTCTCAAGAATACCAGTCAAGCTCTAGCTTCTTTCGCGTGTATTTTCTACCTATTTGTGTTTCTTTATTAATTAGTGTTATTCACTGTAATCTAATATGGATCGGTGACTAGAGTTGGGATCTCTGAGGAAGCAATCAGTTTCTCCATTACCTGCATAACAAATTTCCGTCGTGAACGTTACAAAAGACAAGCAAAATGAATCTTCAATTGATGCACTGCATCATAGTCCAGCATTCACAGATTCAACCAATCTCCAAATAACTGCATATCAAACAGCCAGTGGAAGTAGAGTAACTAAAAAGCGTAAGTACCACGACAGTTACATAGATTTAGGATTTATAGAGACTGACGAGGGTAAAACCCAGTGTATGATTTGCGCGAAAGTCTTTCCAAACAGTTCAATGGTTCCTGTTAAACTGCGTCGTCATTTTGAAGGTACACACCCGGAACTCAAGAAAAACAGGATAAATATTTCAAGAGGAAGCACACTGAACTGGCTGTTTCACAAATCTTAATCAAAACTCACACAAAAACTGTAAATGAATATTCATTAAAAGCGTCTTATTTAGTAAGTTATCATGTGGCACAAGCAGGTAAAGCTCATCCCATCGCCGAAACTCTTATAAAACCGTGTGTTAGTGATATTGTCTCTTGCATGCTTGACGATAAAGCAATTAATCTTGAGACATCAGTGCCGTTGTCAAACAACAATGTAAAATGAAAGATACTTGATTTATATAAAGGAATCTCTGGTTTCTCACATCAAACACGTGTCGTTTTCTCTTCAAATCGACGAATCTACTGACGTCGCAAGGTTGGTAACTTTAATAACTTTTGTCCGCTATGAATACTCCGGATATTTCGAAAAGAATTTTCTTCTGTGCAAACCACTTCCTATCAATACAATGGGGGCAGAAATATTCCGTTTGTTGGACGATTTTTTTACGATGAACGAAATTTCTTGGAGTAACTGCATTGATGTGTGCACAGATAGTCACAAGCAATAACTGATCCAACGGATGGAGTGATTACGAGAATAAAAGAAAAACCGAAAAATTTCAGTAGCAGCCATTGTGTTCTCCATAGACACGCTTAGCGATGAAACAAATGCCTGCCTCTTTTAAGAAAGTTTTGGATGATTCTGTTCAAGTTATTAATTATATAAAGGTTCAGCCGATAAAGTCGAGACTTTTGCATTACTATGTGATGATATGGGAAGCCTTCATAATTCCCTGCTTCTCCACGCAGAAGTGAGGTGGCTGTCTCGTGGGAAAGCATTTTCACGATTACAGGAGTTACGTTCCAAAGTCTTATTTCTGTTGATGGAACACGATATGAAATTGGCCAGCGTTTTTAATAATGAGAGATGGCAAAGTGTACTTTCGTAATTTATGAGTTATTTTCATAAAAATGAATGAGATGAGCTTTTTTCTGCAAGGGATGAATATCACAACCTTTGAAGCTAATGACAAAGTTCGCGAATTTAAACGAAAAATTCAGTTTTGGGTTGAATCTGTTCAGAAGAAAAAGGTGGAGTTTTTTCCCATGTTAAATGATTTTTTACACTAAAACAAACTAGATATTGAGAAAAGCACTTTGACTGATTAAATATATGTACATTTCCGCAGTTTGGAGAAGTCCCTTGAGCATTACTTCCCTACAGCTCGAGATACAGTGCTACAAGAACGTGAATAGGTGGTCAAACTGTTTTCAGTTTCTAAAAGGCCAACTAGTCTATCGTCAAGTTAATACGGATGTTTGATAGACATACCTTCAGACTCCTCCTTGAAATTTACTTTCGAGTGGAAAGTACTCCCATTTTTGGCTCCGCCGTGAAAAGAAAAAATTCCAACCATTCGTTGAAAAAGCGAAACAGGTTCTTCTTCCTTTTGCCTCAACTTACTCATGCGAATCTGGACTTTCTATCTATGCAGCCACCAAAACTAAATACCAATGCCGTCTAGATCCTGAACCCAACATCCGATTCTGGCTATCAATCAGATATTTCGAAATTGTGCCAATTAAAACAACCTCATTCTTCTCATTAATCAAACTGGTTCAAATCATTACTTTTGAACTTATTCTGTTCGATTACTTACAATAGTTGTACCTACCTGTCGATTTTGTTCTGTTCAATTTGATTTTTGTGTTGTAAATAAAGTTGAGTTTGTAAATCTTATGTTTGTTTTCATAGTGATATTCTCCTCCACCACTAATAATAAGGCACGGTCTGGCTAATTAACTAAACTTTTATTTACCACAAACTGCAAATTTAGTGTCATGTATTTAAATCTATATACTTGAGAAAGAGGGGTCCACGGTAGCTATTGTTCCGTGAAAGGGGTCCGCAAGCCAAAATGTTTGGGAAGCCCTGCTCTAGTCAATAATCTTGCATGTTTTACAAATCACTAACAACACTCTAAAACGTTTTAATTGGAAATGGTTTCGTGACTTAATCATCATCTAATTAAAAACATAAATAAAATAAATAATAACTATAAATAAGAATACATATTTTTTAATAATTAAAATTGAAGAAACTCGAACCAGAATGTTACTAGTAAGTGAACATTCTTCTCTAAGTTGTTATTAAATTAAATTATTTTTTCAATTTCCATCATCCCATGTATGTATAATATTCACAAGAATAGATTGTATGTTTAAAAAAAATATAATATTAATTTCATACGAAAACTAAATGTTAACATAATTTGATTGCTAGTTTCAAAATAAACCCTTGAGACAAATTAATGTTTTGATTTGTTAATCTAATGAAAAGTTCCACATATATTAGTTTTTATATTCAAATTGTTTTCTAGATTCACCAGAAAGTCCATTTTTAAATAGTACGTAATATAACTAAAAATTGAAAATGTTGTATATTTATTTAAATGATTAATAACGTTATTAAATATTATGATGAAACATTATTGTTTTCAAACAATTGGTAACATTTATTATTTCGATATTTTATTCCAATAATTATACTTAAAAATTTGGTTTTATTAATTTTTCCAATTTTTATTAATAATCAGTTATTTTTTTAGGTATTAAAACTTTCCCAAAAGCAATAAAACATGCATTTTTTGAGACAAGTAAAAAAAAAATATTTTTATACATTCTTAATTAAATGAAATCACATTTAAATATATATTTAATTGTTTAATTTTCAACAAAAAAGTGTAATAAATATTTTTGACGAAACATTATAATAATATATAATTTTACTATCACAATAAAAATGATGTGCATATCTATTTAATTTTGTTGAGTTTTAAAGATTAAACAATTGATTGTCATGTATTTTTTTTTAAACGCGTTCAATCATTTTAAATATTAATGAATGAAAGTGAAATATTTAAGATAACATCTATGAATTTAAAAATTGCATTTTCTAAGTTCAGAAACTATAAATTATATATATATATATATATATATTGTGTTGTATATATTTTTTCACATGTATTAAGCCTGTATCATGTATGTTATTTTGGAAACGGAAGTTTTTCTATAAATTTTAGTGGTAGCCCCAGCTTAAATTTTCATTGGATAATTAACAAAACATTGTAAATATATGATATTCATAAACAAATTATTCGTTATTTTGTTTTTTCTCTCATTAAAAATGAAAAAGCTAAAAGTAATTACGTGAAAGGTATGTATACTTGTTTAACTATTCTTATCTGATAACAAATTTACCAAGCATTAAAATTTCAATAAACATGATTTATTACAAAAATTATACATTGGATAAATATAAAAGAGCTTAGTTTATAATCAATAGTTTTATGTAGGAAATTATAATATGTATAAGAATAATATAAAACATCAATAAATAAATAAAACATTAAAATCCACATACTTTTTAAGTTGAACATGTAGGATATTACAATTATATGCTTAGAAGAATGTTGGAACGTGTTCGTATGTACAATATTTAAAAACAAATCTTACAAATATAGAAATAATGTATATTTAAAATGTGTTCAGCAATATATATATTTACAGTCAAATATTATATAAAATCACAATACATCCCTTTCACGATATACATATTTAGGTGTATAGTATTTGATAATAATTTTACTATTATTATTTTCAAATCCACAAAATTTATTATCAGATATTAACCAACCATTGAAATACATAAATAAATATACATAGACTGTCGTAAAGGTGAGACTAAAAATTCTACAGGAAGGCGCTAATACTTTTTTTTTTTTTTAATCGGCAATACACCCACTACCTTTAAAGCCTATTAAGCAGTACTTGGGGAAGTGGGTCGCCATCGTTTATTTCAAGAAAAAAAAAACAATCTTAAACTGGGGTGAGTGACCGCACATTTCCCTGCCACTCCACCTATCTCTTACAAAAAGTATAATACAACTTTTGCGCAATGCGCGAGTATGGGGAGGAGCGGCAAAACAGTGCCTCTCGCTCCTCTCCTCACAAATATCAAATTACGGGTTGATTAATGCCCTTACCCTCCTCCAGCGACACGATGGAGCTACTCCATGAAGCGACTGCCTTTCGCGCTCGGTTTCCTCCTTTCCTCTCATCACAATCGATGCGAACCGGGCCACCACTTCCCATTTGGTCGGGGACTCCAGCATGTGGATGACGAGATCACGCGGCTGGAAACGACCTATTACGCGAATAAGGTCATCTCTGGCTTACTCGAACGTCTCGCAGTGAACCAGCGTGTGACACGAGTTATCATCCTCTACCCTTGCCTATTGCCCATTGCCTTTGTATTCATAACACATTTTTTAAAGATGAATGTTCACTTTTATGGTTTAAATTTTTACACAGTCAATTAAAAACTTTTAATAATTATATAAAAAAGTGGAAAGTCAAAATTTATTGGCAATTAGACTAAAGTTCATTGTGGAAAATCTTATGATAAACTTTAAAAATAAAAAAAGATGCGACGTCTCGTTCGTTACGACTTCTCGTGATCGAGCGCCGAGTGACTACCCTCCAATAGTTTTTGTGTTTTGGAAGGGTCGCCAACCATGTACCGAGATCTGGGAGACCGGAATACATGGATTTAAACAAAATCACGGAAATAGGAAATAAAAGGAAAAAAAAAGAACAATGAAATTATATGTTTGAACGATTAATGTAGTTTATTAATGCGAAAATGAAAGGCTTTAATTAAATAGAAGGAAAAGCATAGACATATGGTCTTGCATTAAAAACCTTCCCTAAAAAAAAATATGATAATAAAATAACACCAATAATTCAAAACAACAATAAGAATTCAAATACACAAATATATAACTCACGAACGATTAACGATAGTAAAAAAAATCAAAAACGTGATCTACTATAACTAACCTCGCGAGGGGCTTTCCGACCGCTCGTAGACGTCGGAAAGACAATTATAAATTTTATGTATTGTATTCTTTGTTTTTGTAAAAAAATAATAATTAAAAAGACATAATAATAACGATCGTAATGTACCGGCCAAGTACCACAAAAAACATATATATATATCTATCTTACTTTACTCACCTCATGATCCTAGAGTACCTAGGACCACGACCGTCTCTCCCTCCGTGGACGGACCTCCACCTCGGGGACGATTCTCTGGATCTACTCCATATTGGAGTATTGGACTATTATTGAAAAATAAATGATCACGACAAAAATAACGAAAAATACGGGAGAAGACGGAATCTACACGTTGGCGACTGGTGAGAGAGTGGGACGAGGTAAAAGATAAAATATATATAACTCACAATCGTACTGCGTAACCAGCCCGTAATTAAAATGATGATATTTTTATTCGGTTCTTATCGAATATTTCTAATTAATTATGCTGTGACGGCGGAGAGGTGGCGACGATGGTCGGGAATCGGACGTCGAATACATACCTCTCCCATGAGAACACCCGACACGTATTTATATTGAAAATACCGTCTCCATCCACAATTAATAGTTTCTAGGTATACACAACTTGTTCTGAAACGTTACACAGAAGAAAAGTTTCTAACCAAAAAAATCCTAAATTTGTTTAGTCTCACAAAAAAAAAAAAGTTTGAAGACAAATGTAACAAATTTTATGAGCTTTGTCATAGTTATTTAAAAAATTGGACTAGATCAAATACTCATATTTAGATTTAAAATCCATGACATGGGTTACATTGACTTTAAAATATTTAGTTACGTGGGAAAATGCAATTATAATAATTTCTTCAACAAACATAATTATAGACGAAGAAGCGTATTTCGAACAATTTAAATTATTTGAAAAAATATTTACTCAACAAAATGATGAATGACATGAACAAGATTTAGAAAATAAATGGTTGTTTATTTCTAAAAGAATATTCGAAGCTAAAGAAGAAGAATCTTTTTTATTCAAAGTAGTAGTTTTGTATTACCTTACCGGGTTCTAATGCAACTGTTGAACGTGTTTTTTCTATTATGAACAGTACGTGTACCAAATCGCAAAACAAATTCGATCTAAAAATGGTTGAAGCTTCATTTCATATTAAAACAAGTTTTGAAAATAAATCTCGCAAACAGTTTTATGAAGATGTTTTGGAGAATAAAGATTTATTGAAAATAGTCCACAACTCGACCAAATATTCAACTAAACCAGCAGAAGACCGTTTATCTTTTTCTAAATAATTAGTTTTTTTTTTTAACATATATTTATAAATAAATGTAATCATAATAATAAATTAATTAATACATATTTTTCTTTCAAAATATTCAAATGAAAATAAAGGGAAACATATCCAATAATAGAATCCTATTACGAACTAAATTGAGGACTGGGATATTAAAGAGATAGGTTAGATCTAGGACTTTCTAGATTAAGGAATTTGATACTTATATTATTAATTATATATCCCAGTTTTGAGTAATAATAATCTGACAACCCTAGTCTACAGCCCTCCCGCGGCCCGCTGACGTTCGGCATGAGTCCGGACAGGGCAGATGTTACCAGCTTGGCTTTTCCGAAGCGGCGCGAAAGAACGCACCGAACATTATCCCCTAGTTCTCTAAGATCACTCATAGGTATTTAAGAGATGCTCCTAGTAATAGGATCTGACTCTCACGGATTACCTCCCAGTCCACCGAGTTGAACGCGTTCCGGATGTCCAGACTCACGGCCACCGCCACTCGACGAGCGTTACACGCGACGACGAAACGCGTCTGTACCACGCGTAACGCGTCGTCGGTCGACTGTCATTTCCGGAAACCGTATTGATTGTCAGACAGTACGATACCCGACGCAGTTTGCCAGTAGGCTATACGATTTTGGCGAAACCCAGCCCGTACAAATCCAACCCAGAAAGAACGAGGTTCGATCCGTGTCGCTACAGTCACGGGGTGGTCCCCGTAACGGGGCTTTAGCAACACCCGTACTCCTATTCGTACTCGCGTCAACAGTAGGACATGCACCGAGCAGACCTTCAGACCTTCTCAGCCGCTTTACCGTCTCAGACGTAATATGTAACATTAGACATCAGGTGCTCCGACTACTTTCAACCCGTGACGCTTTCTTTCCGAGAGGAAAAGCCAGAAGTCTTAGTTCTGAGACTCTGGGGTCCATCGCCGAGCGAGAGTCCTGTAGTACTCTCACCCTATCTAATACGATCAATCTGACCCGGACAACCTCCGCGGGTTTCGACCGGCCAAGCGTTACGTTTCGCCGGACCGGCCGTGTCCAGCTGGTTAAGACCACGCTTCCCACGGGCAAAGGTTTTTACCCATAATGTTACACTCCCCCCTAGCCAGGGAGTGACTTTTCCCGTTTGACGACCCGTCCGACGGACTGGGATCGTATCCTGAGCCGTCGAAGGGGGAAACCCATGGTCGGCGCCCACTTTTTTCAATATATTCGTGGCTATCCCTGCGACAGGGACTTTCAATGTTCGGTCAGCTATTGACGCCATCTCACGGCTTAGGCCCGTGCCTGACCCGGACCCGCGAAGGCAACCCCTTCTCTTGACAGTTGGTCGATGGTGACGGTCAAGGTCCGAGGGGCCAGCTTTCGTATAAGTGCCGCCTTCGATTCCAGCGGCGAGGGCTTTCCCTTCTCCACCGGTTTCAGCCCAAGTTGGCATTTTGTTGCGCGCGTCTGTCCCCGCTTCACAACTTCCAACCATGGGATCTGGCAGGTGACGGAGAAGTCTTGCCGGCTAACGTCCACCAGGATAGTGGGAGGACGGGCTCGTTGAGCTGGCTTGCCAACTAACGCTTTTGGGGCGGTAGAGCCAGCTATCACCTGCTTCCCTGGTTTCTGTTTGGCTACCTCAGTCCATTGACTTGAGTGTTCTTAGATTTACCTATCTGAGCTGTTAGAGGAGTAGGAGGGGCGGCTTCTCGTGGTTTTTCAGATTTCTTCATTACCACCTCCGTCCAGGTGAGTTCCGATGTCTGCGGTGCGAGCTCAGTTCTGACTTCAGCGATAGCCTCAAGGATATCGTTTCTTAATGCAGCCACTTCAGTAGGATCTGTGATGTGGACTCTTGGTTTAGCAGATATGACTCCCTGCACGGCCTCCGCGATACTCTTCTTAGACTTGCTTAACATAGCTGCAATATCCCTTTTGATTTCTGTGAGCTTTTTTTGTACGTCTGGCCCAAATGGTACTTGGGCTTTGAGAGCTTGTCTGAGCATCTTTCGTTCATTCCTGTTACCAACAAGCATGTTAGAGAGGCCACATATCTTTTCCGGCCTTTTCTTGACCACTCCAATCTTTACATTTTTTGCCAATTCTTTCAGGTTCATAAGCTCTGGATTCCAGTGCTTCCATGTTTTCTTCTTCGGTTAGGGGGTACTTTGTTGGGGTATGCCTAGGTTCTTTGGCATCTTTGCTGAAGAGTTCCAGTTAACTGATCACGCCTCCTTCATTTCCTTGTTCCAGTTCTTTGACCTGCAGGCCGCATCCAGTTTTCCATCAGTTTTTCCATTTTTTCTTCCGAATTACTAGTAGTGTTAAGTTTTTTTACATCCATATAGATCCCACGAAGATCTAGGGTAGGGGTCGTCCACCGCGTCAGAGCCCCGAATGACGCGGTAAAGCTATATACTGTGTGATGTGCTAAGTGCCACACAGGGTCCTCGTGGACACGTATCTATTTCCGTGCCTACGCCCTATCTTCTACCTCCTTGATGAGTTGGAGGTTAAGAGAGCCGGGTTTTCATCAGCGAAAGGCATGCTCAGGCCTCCTGACTCCAGTCAACCAAGTCTAGAGCCAGGTTGGTGAAAAGCCAGGAGTGTAAAAACCCCTGGTGAAACTCTTGGTCGGGTCGACCTCAGCTTAATCCTGTCCAACATGGGAGACCCTGCTGGTAGAATACACCACCGTTAGCATAACACTAAGCTGCATTGAATGACCGCTCAAGCCCCCTCACCACGATAAAGTGAGTTCCAAGAGGAGGATGACGATAATACCTCTCGGCTAGTAAACGCATTAGAATGAAAATATGGTTCATTTTGCATCAAACAAGGATGTAGTGAGCTCAGTCTGTCGATATCTAGGACTGTAAACGATGGTTTAAAAAAAAGTTGTAACTCGTTGGTTAGTCTAAAAGTTATGACCACGCTCTTTCAGAACGGGAAAGAGCCAAAAGTTGCACAGTGCAAGATCGAGACAATAAGGTGCGTGTGGGAAAATTCCAATTTTTTTCTTCGCAGCAAATTCCAGGAACGAAGTGGCATTATGTGGACGCGCATTGTCGTGATGCAGAATAAACTTGTTCTTGATTTCTGGTCTCTTCTGTGCGCCATGTTTACTCAACGCTTGATGCGTAGTAGACAGCATTTACTGTTTCGTTGGGTGGCACAGTGTTTTGGTAAACCATGCTCTTTCCGTCAAAACGAGCAACATCACTTTTACGCACATTTTTGTTAGCACACTTTCTTCTCGCGTGATGACATTAGCGATTTCCATATGCAGCTTTCTTGCTTTGTCAGTGAATCGAAGTAATGGAGCCATGTTTCATCTACTGTAATGAAACTGATTTATTAATAAGTCAGGTTTAATAAACCTTTAAATTAATGTCAGGTTCATACAATACACTTCTTCTATTCCATACAAATTTGAACGCGCATTTCCATCTGTTTTTTCTCCAACATGTGTATAACCCACGTGGAGTACACTTTCTTCATGTTCAAGATTATCACGCAGAATTAAAGTGAGGTGTCCTTCGACACATTTAATGCCACACCCAGTATTCTAATCGACATATGTCAATCATCCCAAATGATGGCTGCGGCTATATTCACTAATTCCTCTTTAATCAGCGTCTATTTTTACTCGGGATGCGGGAGTAAAGCAGCAGATTCAAAACTATCGCAGAAAGATGCATACCATCTGAAAACAGTCACCATATTCAGCCTCTCATCAGCCGACTATGCTTATTCAATCAAGGCATAGGTCTCCGCAGCACTCTTTCCTAGGTGCCAACAAAATTTTATAGCATAGCGTTGTTCATTGTACATACTCATGTCCGAACAAACAACTTTGAAAAAGAATACGAAAAATCTACACGGGTTCACACAACTAAGTCTACGTTCTTGCTTATTACTGCTCAACAAAGTTAGATAGAACGACGAAACCAAGAGTACGGTAACAGAATTCTGCCTTATTCTAACATATTCCAGTTGTTTTTCAAGTCGTACGTAGTGTTGCCATTTTATAACAAAAATAGTCTCACCTTCTATACGATAGTCTTTGTATATTATATATATTATTTATTGTTATTATTATTATCGTTGTTTTCATCATATTTTTAAAGAAATTTAATATAAATAAACAAATATATTTTTAATTCATAAATTCAATATTACAATAATTACTATTCTATATTGACTATTATTTATCATCATATTCATTATATCAAATTTAAGAATTGCTAATGTGAAGTATAATTTTTCTTTTTTTAGCTTTATCTCGTGTAGTAGGACCTTTTCAGTTTTGTATAAGTTACACAGGTCTCAATTCACTATATCACACATATATTATGTGCAATATGTATAAGAATACTAATTTTAATATATTATTCCTCATATAGTTTCAAAATGTTTAAGTAAGAATATTAATTATGTATTATTGTTAATACTAAGATGTAATAAATATATAAATGTATAGTGAAACCTCTCCAAAGGAATGCATATTATAAAGGACATCTGCATATAGCAGGTGTTAGTTTGGATAACGAAAGTATTTTCACTACGTTTTTTATGAAAACCTTTAAGTACCGCAATCGAAAAAACTGAAGCAATTTATAACTTTTGAAATTTAATATTAAAAATTTGTATTGTAATTTATAATATATCGTATAGGGTAATCGTAATATAATATAATGGTAATAAAAGTCTATTATATTAGACGAAATTAAAAGTTACAGTTTATCTTCCTTATCAATTCGTTAGTATTATCTGTATTATCAATCACCTGAAATGCATCGTCGATGGCCACAAAAAAAAAATATAATACAAATTACTTCCAATGAAAAATTGCTAATATTGATTTTTGAACGATTGATTTTGAAATGTTTTGTATTTATGAATAATGGTTTATCGCCATGGTTGCAAACAAACTAAAAGATTTTCATTGAAAATGATTGTCTTTAATAATCTATTTCTCTTTCTTCTTCTTCTATAGCTATACAGGGTATAGTAATCCTTGGCTTCAAAAACAATTCTTCTCTACTCATCCCGTTTATTAGCAACATTTTCCTGTTCCGTATACCCACTGTTGTAGATCTTTCTTTATCTCATCTAACCATTTACTCTTTAGATGTTTCCGTCTTCTTTTTCCTTCCATTATTGCAAGCATAACGCGTTTGGGTATTCTTTCCTCATTCAATCTTTCGACATGACACAACCATATGATCCTACATGGTTTTATGTATTTCACAATATTTTCATTTTCTAAAGACTGCTCTATTTCATTGTTCCGTATCCTCTGACTGCATTAACTGCGTTATATATTTTTCTTACCACTTTTCTTTCGAATATCTTTAACCTGTTGACATTTGCTTTTGACAATGTCCAAGTTTCAGCTCCATTGCAGACTACGAGTTTCATAAGAGTTTTATATAATTTAATCTTAGTAGCATTCGACAGCAGCTATGATTTGAGGAGTGAGATATTGGCAATGAAAGCGCAGATGTTAGCCATAATTCTTCTTTTTATTTTTTTATTTGTTTTTGCTACTGTTAAGAGAAGTGCACGAAATCTTTTAAATTCAAAGTTATGTTCACTAATTGTAATGTTTTATATATTGCGACGGGCCTCCATCGTGGATAATTGCATATATTTAGTTTTCTTTTCGTCAATTTTTATATCCATTGTTATTGCCTTAAAATCTATACTATAATAAGCATCTCTAAAGGTACCTTCACTTCTTGTAATTATTACACAATATCATTGGCAAAAGCGCAGATTTTTCACGACTTGTTAATAATGCTTCTTGTTTTAATCGTATCTTTCACAGCCTCATGCAAAACAATGTTGAATAGTGTTGCTGATAGGACGTCACCTTATCTAACTCCGGAATCTATGTTGAATAGGTCGCTCATTGATACTCCTACTTGACTTTTGCCGTTGCATTTTTTATGTTCATATCTATCAAGTTTACTATTTTATCAAGAACTTTATTATTTGTTAGTGCTATGTTCATTGTCGACCTATTTAGATTATTAATGGCTTGTCGATAATAATCAGTAAATAATAGATATATATTAGTATTGATTTTTAAGCATTTTTTCATTTTCTGTATAACTATGAATATTTGGTCAGTGGTTTCTTTTCCGTTACGAAAATCACACTGATACTCGATCAGTATTTCTTCAGATTAAGCATCTAGCTTTTTCAGCAATATAATTTATAAGATTTTTTATGGAACACTTAGAAGTATAATACCTCGGTAATTTGTGCATTCTATCGTTTTTGCTTTTTTTCATTAAATTTTTATATACTTCATAGTTTTGCCTAGTTTCTCATTGCAATATTTTCAATCTTGCTTGATTTTTTTATTAAGAATGTCTATGCATTTTTGACCAAACCATTCCTCGTTTCAAATGTATTTGGTGACATCTACAATCTCTTGGGCTGCATTGACTGTTATGATTTTGAGAAGCTCCCATCTTTTTTTCTATTAGATTTTTTGTGTTTATGTTTAAGTCTCCTAGATTACATAGTCGTATGTCAAGGGTTTCCTGATATTTTGTTGGTTGATATTCACGTTTCAGACTTTCTGTCTTCCATCTCTTTCTTTTCACGCCTTTGTCTTTTTTTATATTAGCTAACCGTTGTCTAATTATTGAACGAACTAAATGATGATATGTATCACCTTATCGTTCTGACATCAATTATAGCCGAAGCATGCCTGGAAAACATTATTATATGATTAATTTGATTAACATCTTTCGATTCAGGCATTTGCGAAACCCTTTGTGTAAGTTTTTGTTCAGAAAACGAGTATTTTTAATTATCATTCTATGCATTTCTACATATTGTGCCAAGAGTATACCAGTGTAATTCGTATTTCTCATGTAGAAAAATCCTACTGCTACTGATCTTATTAACTCCTGTTTTCAATCTTTACATTAAAGTCACCCATAATATATCGTATTATGTTTAGGTACCATATCAATGCATGTATTTTGGCTGTAGTAAAAATCCTTCTTTTTCTTGTTTTTCAGAGACCTCAGTTGGGCGGTGTACTGAGAATATTGCTGTATTTCTGTATTTTTCCTTTGAGACTTATTTTATTTATTTTATCTGATATTGCTTCATAGTTTAGAAAGAACTTGCACATTATATTGTTTGCATAAGAATAATTACCATAACATCTTGTTTTCTTTTACGGTCCACTGTAGTATAAGCTTTCTTTTGTATATATGCTATTCACACTATCTAATCTCCGGTAGTGCGACTAGATAGATGTTACACTTTATAATCTATAATGATATTTCGTTCATTTTTCATGCTTGCAATAAGGTTTGTAAATTTAATGTTGTGATTGTTCAATCTGTTTTCATTTGTTAAACAAAGATTAAATCTTCTAATTCCAGTTTCGTTGTCCATCTTTATGCCATTCTCCTTTTCCAAATATTGATTTATTTTACTTTAGTTACGTAATGGTACTTAGGTTGTTTGTTTTGGGTTGTTAGCCTTTCGCCAAACTCCCTACTAGGAGAACCAGAGTTTGTGAGGCTCTAGGTTTGCAGACTTGTTGTATGCATCCCTTGGGATAGTATCAGTGTGTATTTAATAATTTATATAATTTGGTAGTCAGACATAGGTTAAATAACAAAAGCATTAAATTTATTTTCATAATTCAATTTATGATTTACGTTTAAAAAAGTTTATGATAACGAGGGTTCTTCTTATAAATGATTATTGTGAATAACATATATATTTCGAGGTGAAATTCCTCATATTGTCTGACAATGTTTTCAAATATATCCATGTGTGTAGTATTGGGCTGACGTTTCGGACTCGTTTTAGAGTCCATCCTCAAAGCTTAGTTATTGGTTGAGTGTTGTAACTATATTCCCTGCTTGGCTTGTGTCTTACTTTCTTTTATACCCATTAAGTGATTATCGATAAAGTCATCGTTGACCGGTTGTTGTATGTTGTTCCCGGTATCAGCCGGTTGTCCTTGGCATTCTTTACATTGGCTTCTTCCTTTTCTACACCGGCAATTACTGGTAATGCGAGTGCGGTTATCAGTGACCTCGTCGTTGACTGGCTGCCTTTGCTTATGATTCCCGGCGATAGCTGATTGTCCTAGGCATTATTTAAATTTCGGTCATCCCTTTCTACACCGACAATTGCCATTTGTAGCGATTGTGGCTGCCTCGGTTGTTATTTTGGCTTCTCGGATCAGTTGTTTTCTTTTTTCCTGGTATATAATAGGTAACCACGATTTTCTGAGTTCCCATCCATCTTCTCTGTTGTAGTTTTCTGGACATTTTTCAGTTTCTATTGCTTCTTTGTTCATTCTTTTCCCAAAATGAGCTTACTTGTTCAGTATTTTAACCTGATCAAATTTTATTTCATGTCCATTATTTTTTGCATGTTCAACTATTGCCGATTTATCCGCTCTTTGGTAATCCACGTCTTTTTCATGTTCTTTTATCCTTATTTCAATTGATCTTCCCGTTTGTCCTATTTACGATTTTCCACATTAACATGGTATTTCATAGACCCCGGGTGTTTGCATGTCTGGTAATTTATCTTTAGGGCTTCAGAACAGAGATCCAATAACTGTATTTGGTTTGAAGATTGTTTTTAGTTTGAATTTATTAGTGATTCTTGAGATACAGGTATTTTAATTTAGGTAACGCTTTTCGTGGACACTTTTTGGTGGACATTTTTTCGTGACGGTTTTTTATTTTAATGTGCCAAAGTAAAGACATAAAATGTCAAAAACCGGTGCTAGTCTTGATCTCATTGCCATTCCATCAGTTTGTTCGTATATGGTATTTTGATAAGTAAAGACTGTTGTTCTGGTACATAGTTTTAATAGGTTGTTCAGTTTGTCATCTAGCCATTTCTTGTCCTTTATGATTTTTAATGTAGCTTCTACTGGCACCATTGTGAATAATGAGGTTACGTCAAAACTGACCATGATAACTCCTTTTTCCCAGTTGGTTTGCTGTATTTTTTCCACAAAGTGTGTTGAGTTTTTGATGTAAGATGATATCTTCCCAATTAGCGTTTTTAATATTCCTGCAATATGTCCGTCTAGGTTGTATGTTGGAGAATTAATTGCACTTACAATGGGTCGGAGTGGCACGTCTTTTTTGTGGATTTTCGGAACTCCGTATATTCTTGGTAATCTTGGTGCTGTCACTAGGAGTTGTTTTCGTTCTTTTTCATCTGTTATTGACTTTTTCGTTTCCTCGTTGATTTGTTTTACTATTCTATTCAGGGGGTTTCTTTTCACCGTTTTGTAAGGTCCTTCGGTCAGTATTTTCATCATTTTGTTATTGTAATCCTCGGTATTTACGATCACTGTTGCATTGCCTTTGTCTGCTTTTAATATTAAATCATTCCTCATGTAATCATAATTTTTGTCTCTGCTGCATTAATTTTTTTAAATATTTTTATCGTATAATTGATTAAGAAATTACAAAAAAAAATAATACAGTGAATATAATATTTTAATGAGACCATAAGTGTTACCTTACAATACACTTAAAAACAAAACATAAGAGACAGTGGCGTAACTAAAACCTCTAATGCCAGTAGCAAAATAATTCAGTGGGTCTTTTATTTTACAAATTAGGGAGAAGGAGGTGTGAGCACATAAAAATTGATCTCTATATCCGCCTCTGCTAATAGGTTATAAATAAATAAGACATGTTTAGTATACAGTTATTTTATTGGTCACTTTTTACTATACATCTTTTTTTTAAATAATATAAACAAGGCAATAACAAAATTTAAAATATTTAATTTATATTTTAAGTAATGTCAGTCAAGTTTTATCAAAATTTCTTCATTTTGCTTTTGCTTCAGCATACTTATCAATTAAATTCTGGAAGTGAAACTCTCATACACTTTCTTGTTTGATTGAAAGCAATGCCATGTCACTTAAACGATTTTGCTTCACTGTACTTCTTAAATACCCTTAAATAATTTTTAGTTTAAAATGAACGTTCTGCACTTGCAGATGTAAAAGGAAATGTAAAAATTAATAAAGGAGCAGTACACACTTAAGAAACTACTGTTCAAGAATTATTTTTTATCATTAAAAGCTAAACGAGATCTTTTGTTGAAATACGTTTACTTATTTCACTTTTAAAAGTTTCACTTACAGATAAAGTTTAATTTATTAATGTTTGCGAAATGTCTTTACTATATTTGTTTACCAAATTCGTGATTTCATTTAAAAGTTTTAAATCTGTTGATAGTGCGACAAAAGATAATTATAAACATTTAGAATTTAGCATTTACTCATAAAAACTTACAAAACGTTTATTAATTTGATTTATTAATATATCTAACGTTTGATAAAAAATAGTTACATGAAATAAGTTTTTTTGGATAAGTTAGCCGCTGATCATAACATAGCTCATCACAATGTCTTTTCACAGCTTTACGGCGTTTGTTTTCAAATTTTGTAGTGATCGACCAACTTTTAGCAATAATATTTGCTTCTTCTAAAAGATCATTAAAATTGCATCTATATTCTTTTAAGTTTTCATAACAGTTTTTTAATAGATTGGATGCGTTGTCTAAACTGACTGATTTTGACTGGAGAGTTTTTGAATTTAGATTTATTATTTGTAAAATTTTACATTGAAAAATTAAAGTACAAATAATGTTATAATTTTCAATATGTTTTCTAATCTCTTCAACTTGATTTCGCTCATCTGGCTTAGAGCTGTAAAGAATAACTTTTGTTAAAACTTTTTGAATTTCAACAAGTCTAACTTTTAGGGCAAAAACCGCATCATAACGACCAGCCCATCTTGTTGGATTAAATTTTTTTATTCATTTTGACTTTTAGACTCTTCAATTAAATCTGACAATATACATCATCTATGTTCAAAAAAAAAAAAAAACTCTGATAACATCGAAAAACATTTTCATTTCAGTTATTTCTTTCACAGCATCATTGACAACTAAATTTAAATTATGAGCTGAACAATGGACACACGCTGCGCTTGACTCAATATCTTTAATTTTCTTCTGTAAACTTTTATACATATCACTCATATTAGAAGCTCCGTCAGTAGGGTGAATTGGGGCATCTAGGCCAAGTGGTGCCATGGTATTAGCATAGCAGCGTTTAACACAGCCGCCGTCTTGCTGCTAGCCTGGTACTATACTTTTAACACGGTCGTCATCGGTACTACTGAAACCTATATCTCAACCTGACTTAGATTTTTTAAAATTTACATAAATTTGCATAATCCTATAAAATTTGCATAAAATTAAATTCATTTGCATAACCCTTTAAAATTTTCATAAATTTGCATAACCTTATAAAATTTGCATACATTTGCATAGTTAAAAAAAATTTTAAGAAAAATGCAACAAATTTTTATTTCGAGTAAAAAATCGAGCCGCGACTTTCCACAAGTGAAAATTATAGGAAATATTTAGTATAGGAAAAATAAGATACGAATATTGGCAAATTCTCTTACTTGCGCTTTTCAGGATCCTTGAACTGGATGCTGATGTCGGTTAATACTCGATAACCAACTTGTTCGCACTACTGAGCGATACTACTCGTCATGCAAACGATTGCATGGAAAACTCTATACTTCCGACGATATTTATTAGGAAACGCGAAACGATAGCGATGCACGAAAATAAGCTTATACCTGCTCTGCACGCTTTTAAGACTAAAAAACGAATATACGACGTATATTATACGTGTTATGAGTACCATACTCTACGATCTTACACGTGTTCCGCGAACGTGTGATTATTTCTTAATCAAATATATCCGGCCCGAAGGACCATATGTTGTGTCGATATAAAGGGATGTAATCATCGAACGCCGAATTTTGCTTGTTTAATTTGTTTTATTTTAAGTAAAATACAGGGTGACTGGCGATAAATCTGAAAAACTTCAGCATGTGATTCTATACCCCTAAAGGGACAAAAAAATTCCTATAAACCCGTGTTCAACTCTTAACTATTTCCGAGAAATTTTCCATTTTGTGCTTTTTTGACATTATCAGACTTCAATTTAAAAAAATTACTATTACACAAAAACTATTGACACTACAACTAATACAAGGTGATTTTTAAAATCTACGTTAAATAGAGTTAAATAGAGCTTGCGTCAGACACAATGGTGGCCATTTTGAGCAGTTCCTGTAATTATTTTACGTCATTCTTATCCTTTTAGATGCCTATTTATCAAATAAAATAATTCAGAGTTGTAAATAATTGCGTTGTGGAGTTATTACCCTTCACCCATTCCCGCATTAATCGATTCGGTATACGCTTTTTCACGTGTGTATACGCATTTCTCAGTTTTAAATTAAGATAATCTAACATCTAGATATACCGCTGGAAAGCAATTTAAATGAACAAGTTTTTTTAAAATTTGCCAAGTATTAGCTCATGAATTGCTATAACTTAAAGCTCGTAGACTTTTTCGAATATTTTAATTTTTTTAAAAATTTTAAATTTTGGCAATCTAAACACCAATTGAAAAGTCTTTTAAGGGATTTATTAGGATGGTTTCTAACAGAAAATTTAACGTAGATTTTAAAAATCACCTTGGATTAGTTGTAGCGTCAACAGTTTTTATGTAATAGTATTTTTTTTAAATTGAAGTCTGATAATGTCAAAAAAGCACAAAATGTAAAATTTCTCGGAAATGGTTGAGAGTTGAACACGGGTTTATAGAAACTTTTTTGTCCCTTTAGGGGTGTAGAATCACATCTCGAAGTTTTTCAGATTTATCGCCAGTCACCCTGTATAGTTAACAAGTTGACACTAGAACAATCTGGAACTCGTATAAAGCCACGAAGACAGGCGTGAGTTCACATGACCACGACAAGCATCGTACTGTCGATATTGCGATAGTTTCGGACTCCGACCTGCGATTATGATTATCAACGTTAATCGATTGTAATAAACTAATTACCCGAGAATTGAAAATTAATATTTAATTTGGGGTACCGAATAGTCCTTTAGCTCTAGGTATATTGTGCCCATTTTAAATTATGAACCGTTTAGTGTGAGCATCTAATACGATTTCTTTAAAATGTCGAAAATTCGTCCAATTAGAATTTTCAATAATATTTTTAAAAATAATATCAAAAGATTTAATTTCATTCATTCCATTAGATGGAAAACATGGTAAAATTTCAGTGGCGAACGCTTTACGTTCATTTGTTTCACTTATAGTTGTACTAAGTTCTACGCTTGGCTCAATATTAACCTCGATATTAACACTATTAATTATTACTTCACTTTTATTTTCACGAAAAACAGTATAAGAAAAAATCGTTTATTTCCGGTAGTTTTGATAATTTATCTTGTTCTTCCTTTTTTTTTTTTACTTTTTTCATAGCCAATAGATACTTTTTTTGACATGATCACAATATTTATTAAGAATATGATTTACTGCAGAGTGCGAAAATAAAATCGACCAACGACACAATGACTTATAATAAAATAATTAAAAGAACATCTGGTAACAAAGGCTGTTACAGCCAGACTGTACAAAATATGATGACAGTCGCCAATACGGTTTCCTAGACTAGAGAGGTAATACCTTTCTAAATATAGAGAGCATTTTATTGTTATTTCCGTTCCATAATTATTATTATATAATAATATTGTTAACGTCGACGAGCAAACACTAATAACATAAAATAATCTATAAAATATAAAATAAAGCGTGTGTTAGTCATTATTGTAAATAGTAAATTTATTTTATTTTAAAGCAGTTTAATTTTACAAGAAAATATTTTTTTTTTAAAAATCATAATAATGTATTTTTCCCAATTTCTACTATACTTAAACAGCACGAAAAAATTTTATTTCAATGGTTTTAAGATCACAGGGATCCTTGGAATAATCAGTTGTCCATGGTTGTTTTAGTAGTTTTTAGGAGCTCTCACACAACGATTGTTCTAAAGTAGTAAACGATTTCAAAAAATTAGTTTTTTCATATAATCACTAAGTTGGGATAGTAAACAACCACAAACTACCAATTATAATAAATGAATAATTTGTTTGAACCTGTAAACCGTGCATACTAAGTGAATGATGCGAAAGTGCTCGGTTGGTTGAAAGCGTGATTATGGGGACTCAATCGTTCACAGCCGGCGCGCCTGTAAAATTTCATGTTTCGACATGTCTATTTATGACATATCATGTCCCCCTCATTTCATTCCCCTCGTTTGTTCTCGAGTAGCCTTTTCAGTTTATATTTCGCTATTGTGGAATGCAGTTCACAACATTTTCTGACGTATTTCGAGATCTTTCTTTATTGTAATGGCTGTATTTAATCCAAAAACCCACAAAGCTTGGAATTTAGAAGGAATCCCTGCAATTTTGGAGAAAGAAAATGATGAACTATTCGATGATCTTTTTGATGTCCCAATTGATGTAATTTATATACCTCTAGCTGTTGACACAATGACAGACGACGAAGATATTGACGAAAATACCAACGGGGAAGACCATGAAGATGAAAATAAGGACATATCAGGTACGTTTGAAATTCACAACCTTTGTAAATCCACTATTGAAAAAAGAGGCAGTTGTCAACATGCTAGTTTAACTGTAAGTCCTAGTAGTAAAAAAATAAAGACGAAAGTCTTCTGGCAAATGGGGTTCCAGCTGAACACCGTCGCACTAAGCCTTCAATCAAAAACCAATTGCTGAACTGATTTAGCATAAAACTGACCAACCTGTTCCGCCTAAGGATATTACGTTTCAAGATATGCCAGATTGTGAAAAACTCAGCATGTTACAATTATGCCAAGGACTATTTCCTTTCGAACTTTTTTCTTTGTTCTTTGACGATATGTCGATTGAGTTGATAGTGAACAAATCATGAGATATGCTTCCCAGAAAAACGATCTATGTTTTTCCGTCACTTCTACAGAAATCCGCAGATTTTTGGGTATCCTTATTTTTACTAGATATTATAAGCTTCCTCAGATGGACATATATTGGTCTAAAGATGCTGATAAAGCCAGGACATAATAAAGAAAGCTATGATTCGAAACAAATTCCAAACCATAAAAAAGTTTATGCATTTTGCAAACAACGATGAATTGGATAAATCAGAACAATTTACGAAATTATACCATAAAATGGTATAAAATGTATAAAATATACCATTTGAATGAAAAATTTTTGAAATTTCGGATATTTACCACGAGACTTTCGATTGACAAGGAAATAGTGCCATATTTTGGTAGTCATTCGGCAAAACAGTTCATCCAAGGAAGCCCATTAGATTTGGATTTAAACTGTGGGTTTTATGTTCACACGACGGATACATGTTTAAATTTATACCGTAAGAGGAGCATCTTCGTACGAGAGTGAAGATAGTCTTGGCTTAGGGGGAAGCGTTGTACTTCTGCTGTTGGGATTAGTAATTGATCCTTTAAAGCATGTCCGTAAATTTCGACAACTTTTTCACTTCTTAGGCTCTCTTCGAAAAACTCAATGAGAAAGGGTTTCATTTTACCGGGATCGTTCGGGAGAATTGCTTGAAGCAATGTTCCTTGAAGGATTCTAAAACTTTCAAGAAGAAGAAACGAGGATCTTCCGATTCTGCATACAACCCAGATATCAAGCTTATGGTTGTCACATTGCAAGATAATTCAATGCTAGCAATTACGAAATTGTGCACCCGCTTTAAAAAGCTAAACGATATGACAGAAATACGAAAGCGACTGTTGCCATCGATCAGCCAAAAATGATTTCAGTGTAAAATGGATACATGTTTGGGATAGACCTTTATGACAACGGTGTTGCTAATTACCGTATCAGCGTACGAAGGAAAAAGTGGTAAAGGCCTATTTTAACGGATTGGTTCGGGAATGCCAAAATCAATGCCTGGAAACTTCACCGATTCGTTAACATGTCCCAGCTGGATTTTTCGGTCAGGAGTGTGTATGAAACTGCTTCGACAAGAAGAAAAACTCTTGGAAGGGAATGCTCCAGACGTTCCTCAGAGACCTTGTTCAGGTAGTGGGAAGCGAATCTGTGATGAAATGAGATACGACCGCATTGACCATTTGATAGATCGACATCCTACAGCCACCCGGAAATGAAGCAGAAAATGTGAAGGGCAAACTGTATTTTTATGTTAAAAATGTGAGCTTCACCTACACCCAGAATGTTTCCGAGAATTTTACAAGAAGTGATAGTAGTTTTGGCTAACGATGTATTTTTGCACGGTTCGATATCTTGTTTGATAAATGAAATAAAATATTTTTCATCTTTATTTCTTGTTCAGATACCTCTAAATAAAAGGTTTTGTTGAAAAAAGTATGAACTATCCAGTTATTTCTACCATCGGCAGATAATGGGTTAAATCAAATGTTAACTAATATATCATTAATAAATTTAAAAAATATTTAAATTACTGTTGAGAAATTATCATCGTGTATATTTCAATTATCGAATTAACAATAATAATATCACACCATAAAAGTCAATACTCTTCGAATAGGAAAATTAGATCTTTCAATTTATGAAGACTAAAGAAGTTTGAAAATTAAAAATGTTATTTTCTAAACTTTTAATACTGAAAAAACTATTCTAATAATCGTATAAAACTTGATTCTATAAACGAATTTATTTGTATTAAATATTTTAAACTAATATGTTGTATTCAAATAATTTTTCCGTATAAATATAAATCTATAAATAATTATTATCGTATAAATGTAAATTATCATCTAGATCAAATCAAAACTTATGGAAACATAAATTGTTAGTATAACTGTACAGTCATTCATTTGTAATTATTGTATGTAATGACCACAATAAATTTGCAATTCATATCGTACTTTTTTTACCACATAGTTGACCTAACTGTTAAAGATGTATTAAAAAGTGTATATAAAAACGGTAAGCAATTTAATATTTTTCCCCGCCATTAATTTTTATGTAATATTGCTACAAATCGACCTATTTTTGATGAATTAACAAGTTAAACTAATGAGATTGCCTTTTATGTTCGATGATGTGATATTAATTGATAGTAGAATTTGTTTGCTTATATGTAGTTTGCTCAAGTAATACATAGATATTAGGAGATCAAATGGAAATTTGAATCGTAGTCGTGAAGACCAAAAGTTTAATGATTTTCTACCTCCTTACATTTGACCATTATCATTTTCTTAAACTGTTTTTACGGGTCCGTCAAGTTAGCTCTCCTACATTGGAATTTTGAACTTTTTTTTTGAAATTGTTTGTGCTACGTTTGTGCTGGTTTGTGATGTTGTTTCCGTCGTTTGTGCTACTCCCTATAAAAAGTTATTCGATTTTCAAATTTTGATGGAGGGGTAACTGAATGGTTTAATTAATGTAATATCGCATTCAATAATAATAATAATAATAATAATAATAATAATTTAATAAAACAAATAAATCATAAGATAAAACACTTGAAAAATAGCCAATATTATAAATTTAATTATCCTGGAATATACAAACTGAAATATAGTTGTAATGAAGGTTATATTAGTAAAACTAAATTTTAAAACTAGATATGAAGAACTCATATCTAAAATAAAATTTGAAAATTAAACCCAAATTCAAATTTTGCTAAAAATTTTTTAGAAAATAATCATACTTTTACTTTAAATATATAAATATTATTTTGTATGCTTAAAATTCTGAGACAATGAAATTTTTAGCATGCCGAATTATATTTATATAAATTTAGTTTTAGAAGAAAATATAATAATAAATTTAATATTTAAATTAATTTAAACTTTAATTAATATTTTAAATATCAGTATATAATAATTAATGTTTAATAACATGCCATAGTTGTCTTAAAGAAAATTTAATTCACTTTGTATACAATTTTTTCGCTTTATTTTATTTTTATTTTTGTATTTTATTTTTTACACTGTCCTGTGATTTATAGTACTATACACCTGGCTTTACAGAAATTTCTTCATCACATCATCGTAAAATTGTTTGGTACTTTGCAAAGAATATCAACAATTTAAGTAGTTATCATACATTTTTCAACGCCATAAAGAAAGATTTAATTAAAATACTACATAACAGTACAAATACTAGACCTATTAAATACAATTTGAAACTAGAAAGTAGTCACAATATACCATACGTAGAAAACTCCTCGAAGAACAGAGCATTTAAAACATCGGCAAAAGAAATTATCGTAGACACAGACATCTGTAGTCATATTTTCCATAGTTCTTCCTAAAAATAATATATTATGTAAGATAATAATATTTACTATAATAAAATTAAAATAATAACATACCAAATACTGCATAGTTCATTAACTTGAAAAAATCTATTTCAAAATTATTTTTTGCATTTTTCAAATTGCTTCAACGTCTGCGTAAATCACTATTGGATGTTTCTGTGCTTTCGACTATGCATCAAATTGGAATATTTCTCCCTCTACCGGTAAAATGGGTTGAATGGGTTTATGAGCTCCACAAATCTTTATATGCTCTTCGAGGGCAGTCTGTCCATGTAATTTGAATTTGAAGAAGGTTTGTAAAGTTGTCATCTATTAATTTATCGATGTCTGTGTCTACGAAAATTTCTTTTGCCGATGTTTTAAATGCTCTGTTCTCCGAGGAGTTTTCTACGTATGGTATATTGTAACTACTTTCTAGTTTCAAATTGTATTTAATAGGTCTAGTATTTGTACTGTTATGTAGTATTTTAATTAAATCTTTCTTTCATTTTCAGTTTTTTTTTCATTTTTCTACATCAAAATTTAGCACTCCATTTGTACGAATTTGTACAACCATTTTCAAATTAAATGGAAACAGAATTGATAAAATGTATTAATACAAAATAATTAACTAGTTACTAGTAATTATTAACTGTCGTGGACTTTTGTCCAGTATGATACTTTACTATTTTAGATACGTTAATAAATTTGTTTGTTTGTACCTTAGTCATTATTATAATAATCTTATATTAATAATAACTACTGATTTACTTAATAACATGAATATTGTAACACTATATATATGTAACATGTATTATTTTTAAGCTAATTGATATTTGGTGTTAGATGTTGTCACTCTACCCATTTTCAAATATATTGACGATAATGTTTTAAATATAAATACATATTACATTATATTTATTCTTTAATCGTTATTTGAAAACTCAACTCAACTCACAAATATATTGTAACCGGACATAGAAAACCCGGCTTATAACATAACTATATATACTATATTAACTATATTAATTAGTTACAATACATTTCTTATAAATACATTTACAATTCAACTAATTATACACAATAATACAACATTTCACATAAAACAGTTTTATATTCATTAATATGTTTCAGTTTTTGTACGACCATTTTCAAAAAGAATTCCCCCTTCCCCCTCTCCACCATACTCGAAAAACCCGTTTTGCTGAGTCGCCAGGCCCCCCCTCCTATATAAATGTCAACTTTTTTTCATGAAATATTTAAGACGTTTATATATATATATATATATATATATATATATATATATATATATATATATATATATATATATATATATATATTTATTTATTTATTTATTTATAATTTATCGAAAGGTAAGTACAAAATCAGATTTACAGGCTTTTCAAGACCGTACAATATTATGAAATTATTTTTAGATATTAATATTTTCAAGAATTTGAAATGAATAGGATTATGTTCATTGCGTGCATGTATAACTTGATGAGGCGGAAATACTACAGTATATTCCATAAATAACTACAGAAATACTACAGTATATTATATAAATAACTATGGATAATAATTTATCATTAGAAATAGGTAATTTTATATTTAAATGTTTTCTTCCAATTTTAAATTTTGAATACGGGTAGTTTTATTCGTATTTCATTTCATTATTCAAACGCGAATATGCGAACTACATTACTTTGTCATTTGGTGTTGCCAAGTGAATGCAACTGGATAGTGTAATATATTTGTAAACATAATAGTGAATATTCGGGTAGTGTAATATATAAATATTATATTTTTGTATTTAATAATTTGAAAATGGTTGGACGAAAGCCGGCAATTTCACCATCAGTGGTTGTTAAAGCTCTATTGCTCTTTAAAGAAAGAGTTATTTTCATTTATTCTGAAGGTGAAAAAAGTAAGTATATTATTTTAAATTGTGAATATAATTCAGTTATAATATAATGTAGAGTAAATAAAAATATAAAACATACATTTAGTATATAAACTACCTACTAGTGGAATGTAATATTGTTCAACCTCTTCCTCCCCTCCCCACGAAATTTAGAATATATAAAATACAATACATTTTATCATTTGGTGTTCAATATGCATCAGAAGTGCACCATTGCCATGTATTTTTTGTACCGTCGTATACAAAACTATCGGAAACAATGAAATCATGTTCACTGGGTGTTCTCAATTGATCAAAGAAGAGATGAAGTGGGCAGATTCGGTTTATTAATAGAAAAATGACATGCAGACAAAAACAAATTTTTAAATTATTTTCGCATGTTCATATTCTCTTTTAATGAACTTCATAACCGTCTAAAGAACAATCTTCAGCGGCAAAATATTTTTAAATAATTGATATAATATAATTTAATATTTCGACACAACGGACGGCAAACGAATAAAAATCGTTTCGTGTGAAAGCGTGCATTTAGTCACGTAGGCCAATAATTAGACGGCGACAGCACAGCGCTGTACATTTCAGTCGTTGAGACGGCGGTTTTAAATTGTCCGTACGGAAAAAATCCGTCTCTGTCCAGTGTGAAAACTTCAATGACTTTTATCAATTTACTAACAGTGGTTTACGGATAAAAACCGTACAGACAAAACCGTCCTGTGTGAAAGGGGCCTTAGTATTAATATGGATTTCATTTATTAATGTATTTAAAACAAAAAACAAAAAAATACGTGTATATATATATATATATATATACATATATATATATATATAATATACATAAAAATTTATATTTTAAAAGTAATTATAGCCTTGTGTTAATATAATTTTACTTTATTGTAACGTCACGATATTTGTTTAAAAAAACATGTCATAGGAGAATTTCTCTTATTTGGGTTACAGTAATCATACAAAAAGCAAACTTTATTAATATAAAGATGACAACATTATCCGTGTTTTTATTTTTAATTTTTTGGATAGCATGATAATACTTAATTTTATTAACTGTTGAATATTTAGTTTCTTTTTTTCTTTTCAAGATCTATAAAACGTCATAATATAATTTATGTATGTATAAAATCAAAAATACAAACACAGATAATATTGTTATTTTTATGTTTACAATGTTTGGATTTTTTACGGTGATTGTTGCTCAAATGAGAGCTATTCTCCCAAGATATGTTATAGACGGCAAAATCGTCAGTTCAAACAGTTTGCGATCAGTCATTAGCTTTACTTTCAGCAATAGTGAGAACATTTACACAATATTCATCTTTAAAAAGTTACATAGATGCTTGCGCAGATATTATTACTAAAAAGATGCCTAACAATTCGCGCTGGTTACCTCAAAGTTTCGTGAAATTGGATGTTGCTCATTTTATGAAATTAGCAAGTCATTGGCCTCCATTAAAATTGTTACAAAGAAAAGTGAGAGAAATTATTCTAAGAACAATTCGCCGTTTAGTGAAATGCCAAAAACTGGATGACGTTCATACAATATTGCTTTCACTTTTTATTACAACAACTAACGAATCGAATGGTGTTGAACGGAATACTGGAACTGAAACTTCATGTGAAAGTCATTATAGACGATTGCTGGATATTGCTTCAACAGGTATTATAGAACTTGATTTACAACTTAACGATATATTAGATAATGTAGGAACTGAAGAAAATTTTGGTGATATAGCCGAAGAACACGAAGGTCTTTGTGAAATTAATCCATTTCAAACGTAGGCGGAAAATGTATATATTGAGAGTAAACAACAATTACAAGATGGAATAGGTATAAATCCTCTTTACGCTCCAAAAATAGTTCCTTATTTAATCAAAATTATGAAACTATTACCTTTATGGTCTGGAGTTATGATACCTTTTTTTGGATATGGTGAAACTGTTTCTAGTTCTGCCGCTGTCGAATCTAGCTTCAATAAATTAAAAAACATAACATTCAAACATATTTCTTTACAAACAGATATAGAAACATTTTTAGATAATCATTTATTGTCTTTACGTGGAGCGTCATTATTGCGCTCAATACAGGTACCAAGAATTGAACCCAGAATTGACATTGTAACAGAAATCGAGGAAGAAAACATTGTACACCGTACAAATAATTTACATAAATTGAAGTGTCCTTTATGTAAATCAGGATCATTACCTTCGGAGAATAGCGCTCACAAATGTGCATATTGTAGAATACCAGTCCATGCGATTTCGCAGTGCTCAACGCATCAACTAAATGACGATGAAATTCGTATTTATTTTAATTGTTTTGATAAAAATGAAAAGTCTAGAGAAGATAAAGCTACGGATTAATGGAATTGACGACCAAAAAAGCAGTTAAAGAGTAGTTCATATCTTATTCCAAATGCACATTTACATTACGTTAATCTAGGCAATGTGCAAAATCCACGTCTTCTGCCTTTTTTAAAAAATGGATCTCGTGCTGATGAATTAGGAAGCTGTAGACTAAAAAGCATAAACAGAAGCGTTATCCTTAGTAACACATGTGCATTTGATGTAATCGCATCGGTAGTTATGGTATCTTTCTGCGATAGTCAGAATTACTCAAACAGACTCTTAGAATGTAAAACAAAATTTGTTGATTTTATTTCAAAGTTGGTCTCAAACGGTTTTACATCAAACACATATATTGAACGAGCAGAGATAATTATTTTGTCACTCAATCCACATATAAAAGAACTAGAATATAATATTTCATTAATTAAATGTGACACCACGCTGAAGACTATTTGTAAATCTATGCTATGTCAGTTTCCAACAGTCAAAGAAAAAAGTATTTGTTCAAATAAACAATGTGAAAAATACCAAGAAACTGTACAACCCATTCATATTATAACTTATAGCACTACAAGCGGCAGAATTGATAGCCTTCAATAATTTTTAAATGATAGATTAACCACTGAAGAATCATTGTGCAACTACATGTCACAATGCACTAGTTTGAAAAAAACTACATTTGAAGTACCTCCATTGCACGTAATGATAGAAATTTTGTTTTGGAGAGATAAATGAATATAAATATCTAATAATTTTCTACGAGTATAATAATTCTATTTTTTACTTTATAAGAGAAAATATGCAACAAAGCAACGAAGCTGCACCACACGTGAATGTAAAGTTTTGTGATATCCCTCCAGTTATTACAAATGAATCCACGAGATATACACTCAGAGGTGTATTAAGCTACCGACAGGGTAGAAGCCAGTTAAGAAATTCTGTTGGATACTACTCAGTTTAAACAAGGAGAGGAAGAGGTAACTGGGAACTCTACGATGACATGGAAAAAAAACCGAATCAAATTAATGAATACAAAACTGTTTTATGTGAAATGTTATATTATAGTGTATAATTAGTTGTATTGTAAATGTATTTATAAGAAATGTATTGTAACTAGTTAATATAGTTAATATAGTATATATAGTTAATAATTACTAGAAACTAGTTAATTATTTTGTGTTAATACATTTTATCAATTCTGTTTCCATTTAATTTGAAAATGGTTGTACAAATTCGTACAAATGGAGTGCTAAATTTTGATGTAGAAAAATGAAAAAAAACTTCAATATTACTGAAATTAGAGCTGGAAACGTATGTCTATGGCCCCCCTTCAATTTTTTCGTCATTGCGTCAATAATAATGTCGTACAAATTCTGAAAATGATCGTACAAATTCATACAAATAGGAATTAATTTTTTTTTTTTAAAAAAACTTGAAATTTGTAAAGTGGGGTGGCTGGCGACATGGCAAAACGGGTTTTTTAAGTATAGCGGAGAGGGGGAAGGGGGAATTTTTTTGAAAATGGTCGTACGAATTCGTACAAATGGAGTACTAAATTTTGATGCAGAAAAATAAGAAAAACTTCATTATTAAAAAAGTGTGGGCTGGAGTCATATGTCTCCAGCCCCCCTTTAATTTTTTTATCATTACGTCAATAATAATGTCGTACAAATTCATACAAATAACGTACTCAACATCTGCATAAAAATTATAACAAATTTCAAAATTGGGGGCGACATGCACGTCTATTACTACGTTATCTAAAAGTATTTGGGAAAAATACAATATAAAAATATTATACGGATAGGTAAATGATATATATAAGTGTATTACATTTATATTTTACGTAAATATGTGGTTGACTGTAGTTATACACCAATGAAAAAAATAAACATTGTGAAATTAATTTTATAGTTGCTTTAAATAGTTCGTTAATTTAAATTGTTCTTAAAAAAGATAGAAAATGTACTGAAATATGAATTTATATTCTTAAAATTCTAAAATATGCAATTAAAATATAAAACCATAAAATATGCAAAAATATGTAAAGTAAAAATAGTATTATTTGATTCAGTAGAACATAAATCAAATTTGTATCCAAGTCAGCATTAAATTAGATAAATAGAAAAAAATATGCAATTTCAAAAACATCCGAGCCTTAGTCATTAGAGTTTGTTATATAGTACTATAAATAATGAGATATATGTTAATTATTATAATAATATATGATACGTATATGTGATAAATACAATGGAAGGCCCAAGGGTGAATAAGGTTCGATCGTAATCAATTGCGATCAATCGCGTATAATCATTAAGTATGTCATGGAAGTGGGGGGAAGGCGGTTATAGAGGTATGTTAGGGTTAAATACAGCGATGAAAAAGTATTAAGGTACCAGGGTCGAATAAGGTTTAGTGTCTGCAACGGTGCCGGTGAGCGGCCGTGTTAAAGGTATAGCACCCGCAATAATTCTGCGGGTGCTATGGTTTTTCCTATGGGCCAGAACCCCCCTTTTCATTCCTACTTACATGATGATCCAATCATGTCATTATGTATTATGATGGCAATACATCCATTTTCAAATACGATTTGTGATATTGGCTATGATCGATTTTACATTCATTATTAGTCTAGTTCGCAAATGACAGTTTACAGAGCTTAAGCAAAGAATGTGAAATACCCAAATGTAATCATAGACATTACTGAACGCCTTGTTCGGCAATCTTGCTTTTATCTAACAAAAAAACTAGCCATGTTTTCTTGTATCAAGTTGTAGTGCATGAAAGCACAAATACAAATTATTCCTCATAATATGCAGTCACGAATATGTTATCGGAAAGCCATAATAATAATAATATACACAACTAGCTTGCAGAGTGGATAAATGATGGTGCATCAATTCCAAAAATTGTCGTATGTGACCCATCACTAGCACTTATAGATGCTGCAGTTAAAGCATTTACAGACTATTTTACACTGGAAAGATATATTAAAGTATGTAACAATATCATTTTTGATAATAATGTAATCTCTGCAGTGACTATAATTCCATATTGTTATATAAGTTGTGATGTAGCTCATACAATTAAATCTTTTACAAGATGATTTGAGCTTAGAAGCTTTTACCACCTCGCTGCCATCTTACTCCCGCTCCTATCAAACGGAAAATTTCGTATAGCTTTTGCGCCATCTGACAGTGCGCGACCGACGATCGTGGAAACCGGTTGGGTTTAGTCCGCCTATCGTGTGGAGCTCGTCGTGAGCACGATCGAGATTCCTCGAACCGTCGTTTGTATGTCCACGAATATGGAGTAAATAAATAAAATTAATGAATATTCTGTAGAATTACCTAATTCAGCTCAAGAATAAGAATATGTACAATTACAAGAACATAATGAACATGTCATTTAAAAACCTAACCATCAAAAAGATATTATTCATTTGGATAATAAAGAAATAGAAAAATAGAAAAATTTAAAAAAGAAAAAATAATTAGGTATCATTTAAAGCTAACCCAGAGTTTGCATTGTGTAATTTGAACTTAAAATATAAAACTCAAGTTATTGGTATTCTTCGAAATGTTTCTATCTCATCTTTATAAGTAATATACTTTCAAGGCCAATGGTATACGTTAACAAATACATGTTCATTTGATACAATATTGCAAATATTAACAATATGTTACGTCGAAAGTACGTACAGGTAATATCATAAATAGGTACTAAAAAATATAAATACTGATCCAGTGTGGGAATTAGTGCATACATTAGTTCGGAATGGAGTAATCACGCATCATCATCACTGGCGTTTATAACTCTATTAGAGTTTTTGCCGCCAACACTATGTCTCTCCATTTCTCTCGATCTTGGATAATTTCCTTCCATTCTTTTACTCCCACAGTTTTAAGATCCTCTTCTACTACGTCAAGCCATCTCTTTTTTGGTCTGCCTCGAGGTCTCTTCCCTTCTGGTTTCCATTCAATCACTGCCCTAATAATTTCGTCTTCGCATATTCTCATTATGTGCCCAAACCACTGTAATCTTTGTCCTTTTATGTAGCTAGTGACTGGTGCTAAGCACAGTTCTTCCTGTAATTCCTTATTGAATTTTCTTCTCCACTCATTTGTTCTTGCATCCCGAACTGGTCCACATATCATTCTCCATATTTTGTTTTCGAGGGTTCTAAGTCTTCTTTTCGTCACGCTTGTTGTTGTCCATACTTCACAACCATAAGTAAGAGTAGGCCTTATTATTGCCGTGTACAACCTTAATTTTGTCTTCTTGGACAGCGCTTTAGACTTAAAGAATTTTGATAGTGCAAAAGAGGCTCTTTCTGCCTTTGCTATCCTCGCATTTATCTCCCGTGACCAATCATTTTTTGTACTAAGTATCGCTCCTAGATATTGGAATTCTTCCACTTTTTCGAAAGCTATTGGTTCAAATACGTCTTGAGGTGGGTCACTGTCGAGAATCTCTAAAATTTTTGTTTTTTCCACATTAATCTGTAACCCTACTTTTGCTGCGGCGTTTTCGAGAGCCATCGTTTGATCTAAAACATCCTCCAGTGATTCACCAAGGATGTTCAGATCATCCGCAAAGCCTAGAATCTGCACTCGATGATCATTGACCGCTACTCCACTTTCTGCATTTTGCATCATTCTTACCGTCTTTTCAAGTGCTAAGTTAAACAGTAGCGGGGATAGTGCATCACCTTGTTTAAGGCCAGTTTCTACTGTGAAGGCATCAGATAGTATGCTGTCTACCCTTACTTGGTATTTTGTCCCTTCCATGCACATTTTGGTGAGTGATATAAGCTTATTAGGTATTCCAAATTCTTCCATAATATTGTACAAGCTCTCTCTATGAATGCTGTCATATGCTTTTCTAAAATCCACAAATATCTGCCAAAAATTCTGACGATATTCATATTTCTTCTCCATGATTTGTCCAATTATTGAAAGCTGATCCACTGTCGATTTTCCTTTGCGGAATCCGCATTGGTACTCTCCTAGGCACTCTTCTGCATATGGTGTTAAACGACTCAGTAACACCTTAGAAAAAACTTTGTATGCCGTATTTAGCAGGGATATACCTCTATAATTAGAGCAATCTGTTTTATCACCCTTCTTATGCAGAGGTATGATTATGGCCTCCTTCCAGCTTTTAGGCATCTGTTCTTCACGCCATGTCTTTTGACAGACTTTAAATAAACAATACCGAGTTTCTTTCCCACTATACTTTATCAGCTCTGCTTGGATGTTGTCTGATCCGGGAGCCTTCCAATTTTTGAGGCTGTCTATTGCTTTGTCAGTTTCATCCTGGGTTATATCGTCTATCCAAGGTTCAGCTTTTTGGAATACTGTCTTCCCTACAGAGTTTGCTGGTATATCGCTATTGAGTAATTCTATAAAATACTCTCTCCATCTTTCAGCCTTTTTTCCAGGTTCCATAATAACACACCCCTCTGTATTTTTTATCGCTTTTAAACTTGGATTGAAGTGTTGATGCTTTTTGATGATCCTGAAGAAATTTCTTGCGTTGCCATGGGAACGATTTCTTTCCGCTTCCTCTAATATTCCATTAAGAAATTTCCTTTTTTCCCTTTGAATTATATGTTTGCATTTTCTACGTTCTATTTCGTAATTCTCCTTTGTGTTTTGATCTTGCAACATCAGAAAACTATCTCTCGATAATTTCCGCTTTTCAACCGCTTTCCGACACACTTCATTAAACCATTCATTCTTTTTCTTCTTCATTAAACCGATTTCTTGTTCAGCAGTCTCCATAAGAATTTTATTGACTTTGTTCCAGTCCGCGTCTATATCTTGTAGGTTGAGGTTGAGGTATTTAATATTTTTGTCCATTTTTTCCCCAAATTTTCGTTGGACTTCTGGGTCTTTAATTGCCCCTACGTTGAGGTTTGTCTTCCTTTTTTCCTCCAGTTTTTTATGACCCAATAATTTAATTCTTAGAGTTGCTAATACCAGGAAATGGTCAGTATCACAGTCAGCCCCCCTAAAGCTTCTTACATCGATGATACAGGACCTGAAGCGCTTTTGTATTAATACATGGTCAATCTGATTAGCTGTTTTTACGATCGTGGAAACCGGTTGGGTTTAGTCCACCTATCGTGTGGAGCTCGTCGTGAGCACGATCGAGATTCCTCGAACCGTCGTTTGTATGTCCACGAATATGGAGTAAATAAATAAAATTTATTCAAATTTTAAATGAATATTCTGTAGAATTACCTAATTCAGCTCAAGAATAAGAATATGTACAATTACAAGAACATAATGAACATGTCATTTAAAAACCTAACCATCAAAAAGATATTATTCATTTGGATAATAAAGAAATAGAAAATTAGAAAAATTTAAAAAAGAAAAAATAATTAGGTATTATTTAAAGCTAACCCAGAGTTTGCATTGTGTAATTTGAACTTAAAATATAAAACTCAAGTTATTGGTATTCTTCGAAATGTTTCTATCTCATCTTTATAAGTAATATACTTTCAAGGCCAATGGTATACGTTAACAAATACATGTTCATTTGATACAATATTGCAAATATTAACAATATGTTACGTCGAAAGTACGTACAGGTAATATCATAAATAGGTACTAAAAAATATAAATACTGATCCAATGTGGGAATTAGTGCATACATTAGTTCGGAATGGAGTAATCACGCAGTCGTACAAAAAGAACAATATGTTTATTAAAACATTTTATACCTGAAAAATTGAGTACACAAAATATGTTGTTATTATATGTAAAATCAACTGTAAGTGATATGCTGCAAAAAAGGATTGCCTCGGATTCAATATTTATTAAAACAACCAAATGTTTCGAATGTGGAAAGGTTGACTATATTAGCTCCAAAAGTTCAAAAAGCATTTCCATTAGTGCAGAAAAATATACACACATTAAACGATAAAATTATGGAAAAGTTATTTCCATTATCGTGCTTATACTTCCAAGTTCACACATCTTCATTGATTTAATGGCTGAAATAAATTTTGAGGCCTCTTAACATTTAACTGATTTTGAATGTTATTTGAACATCCAAGTTGATAATATTCCTAAAAAACTCAAAATTCAAAATTGTAGTTTTTTATCTTTGAGGATGTATAGTACATGATGGGCCACGGGAATAGGGACAAAAATAGATAAACATAACTCAGTATATTTTAGACGTACAAATATTTTATTAATATTTTATTGTATGTAAATAAGTGCCATTTTATTTTTTAAAAATGACATCAGGCATATGATGCCCATGTTCTTTGTAACATAAAGCAAGTCGATCCAAAAAAATTGAATGAACGCGCTGAAGCAATTCTTCATTAATTAATGAAATTTCCGCTCTAATTGTATCCTTAAGGTCATTCAAAGTGCGAGATTTTGATGCATATACACGTGACTTAAAATATCCCCAAAGAAAAAATCGCATACAGTCAAGTCAGGTGACCTAGGGGGCCATTGCACATCTCCCAAGGAAACACTGTCACTGTCAATAGTATCCGTTATGTGGACATGCGTAATAACTTCTTGAAACCAGAGTTGCGCAAAAGAAGGCAAACCATCAATCCGTTGAATGTTTGGTTTCAACAAGATGGGGCACCTCCTCACACTGCCACCGCCACAATGAATGTCGTACGTAAGATGATCCTCGGTCGCCTCATCTCACGTTTTGGGGATGTGCATTGGCCCCCTAGGTCACCTGACTTGACTGTATGCGATTTTTTCTTTGGGGATATTTTAAGTCACGTGTATATGCATTAAAACTTTGCACTTAGAATGACCTTAAGGATACAATTAGAGCGGAAATTTCATTAATTAATGAAGAATTGCTTCAGCGCCTTCATTTAAATTTTTTGAATCGACTTGCTTTATGTTACAAATAACATGGGCATCATATGCCTGATGTCATTTTTAAAAAATGAAATGGCACTTATTTACATACAATAAAATATTAATAAAATATTTGTACGTCTAAAATATACTGAGTTAGGTTTATCTATTTTTGTCCCTATTCCCGTGGCCCACCCTGTATTTATAGTTGGAGATCATCGAAACCTTCGGTCATCGGTACAATCGGTCATTATGTTGCTATTTATCTTTGTGGTAATGAATTTTGGGAAATATATGATGGCTGAAAAAAAAATTCTACAAGATTTAACCGAAAATAAATAATAAATATATATATGTTAGCTTATTTTTGGTAAGGTTTTTTATTTTTTTTCGTTGTGTATATATAAAAAATTATAGGTATATTATATAATAACATAGGTAGTTAAGATAACTACTTATTTAAAATATTCTGTTCGAACAAATGTCGATTTATTTAGAAAAAATCGTCATACTTGTCAAAGTTAATTATTCGCCATTGGCATATTTATTCATGCCATTCTGGAACACGCTTGTTGATGTCCATTTTATCACGACAATTCTGGATCCTTTCAGCCAAAAGAATTATCGGAAATGTAATTAAAATGACTAGCGCATACGAGTCCACGTTAAGTGAGACATTTTATGTCTTTTTAGGTTAGGTTTTTTTTCTGTAACGCTTTTTCGTGACAGTCCTCAGTGGGTATCTTAATTTAGGTAACGCTTTTCGTGGACACTTTTTGGTGGACACTTTTTCGTGACGTTTTTTTATTTTAATGTGCCAAAGTAAAGACATAAAATGTCAAAAGTGTCCACCAAAAAGTGTCCACGAAAAGCGTTACCTAAATTAAGATACCCACTGGGGACTGGCACGAAAAAGCGTTACAGAAAAAAAAACCTAAATCTCCCTTATGGTTTATTTCCATGGCAACCATTGTTTCGGTTTTAAAAAAATTTTAATTTGAATTTGAAAAAAAAATTTTCACACATAAGACATAAAATGTCTCACTTAACGCGGACTCGTATGCGTTAATCATTTCTTGCTGTTCGGTTTTTTCAAAATGTTTTTCAAAATGTTTTTCAAAAATATTTAAAACATGATTTATTATTTTATCAAAAGAAGTAGACGGTGCTTTAAGTCTGTTATTTTCATTTTCAAATGAAAAATAATTTTTATGTAATAAAAGAATTTGTTTTTTTCATTTAAATTTGTATTAGTTATCAAATTATTTTGGCAGAGGTGACAATTAAATTTCGTGACGGTTTTATATTTTAATGTGCTATAGTAAAGACATAAAATGTCAAAAGTTTAGATTTAGGTTCTAAACATAGATGAGATTTAGGTTCAAAGCTAATTTAAAAAGTTTAGATTTAGGTTCTAAACATAGCTGAGATTTAGGTTCAAAGCTAATTTAAAAAGTTTAGATTTAGGTTCTAACTAAGTAACTAAATAGTTCATATAATCATTTTAACAAAATGAATTTAACTAAAAAATTAAACGAAGTTGCTGAATTCGTTCATCTGACATATCCAGAATTGAAATTTGATGAAGTTACCTCGACACACGAATGTGTGCATGGTATATATAAATTTGTTTTCAATAAAATTGATAAGAATTTAAGGAAAAAACATACAAGATAATGCTTTTCATGGATACTTTTTGGTGGACACTTTTTCGTGACGGTTTTTCATTTTAATGTGCTAAAGTAAAGACATAAAATGTCAAAAATAATATTTTCTATATTCGTATTACAATAAAAATAATAAAATGTATTTATAACCTTATTTATATTTAATATAATCAACCTATTTATATATTTACAATAAGTTTTCAAGAGAAGAAATTTCTGTACATCATAATCAAAAAAATTGTATAGAGAATTTTTAGATAATATTGTTGAAGAAGGTTTAGTATGGTTTAATATATGGAGTTCAAACAAGTCACAGATAATATGGATTTCATTTCAGTGTTAAAAGAAGGTGAATTACTTCCTTCTATAAAATCATGTGCTATGGTGCTATGTCCATGCGACTCAACAAGCTTGAATTTTCTTGCAGATCCTTATAAAAGTCTTCTGTCTGTATATAATATACCAGCGAATCTAAAATAAATAAATAAATAAATAAATAAAATAATAAAAACATGTAAATAAATAATATAATATACCTGTGTCTGTGTACATTAATGTAATTAAGTCTTTATAATGACGTTTCATTACATTGTAATGGTAATCATACATTAACGTTTTTGAAACGTCTAACACTGCAAAACCGATATAAATTGGTTTATCAAATTTAATGATATTATTATTCATAGCTACGAGGGATAAGTTTTCATTATATGACATTGCGTATTTGAAAGTTGGTTTATTAATCAATTTTTGCAGCTTGGTATCTGAAGAAACTAATTCCATTTTCATACGTTTTCGTACATTTTCCATAGTTTTTCCTAAAAATAATATATTATCTAAAATATTAATATTAATTATATTAATATTAAAATAATAACATACCAAATACTGCATTGTTCATTAACTTGAAAAAATCTTTTTCAAAATCGTTTTTTGCATTTTTCCTCATTTCGGTGTTGAGCGAAATATATTCGAAAAGCCATGGTGACTGTTTAAATTCTAATACTCTATGTACCTATAATATATAATAAAATTATTAATAATGCTATAAAACTGTTTAAAATAAAATTTACTTTTTCAACTTTTAGTCCATTAGCAATAGCCTGTTTTAAACTTCGGTAATGCACGATATATCGCTCCTTCTTCTCTAACGTGGCCATTAGTTTTTGAATTTTTGATCTGGGTGGTATTCTGTTAGACGGGAGGAACGGTAAATCGTTGTGTTTGTCATGAAGATGTTGTGGATATAAAATGTCTATCTCATACACTTTTCCTACATCTGACGTTTCTGTTAACTCGTTAAGACCGTCGAGTGTCGGTTCGATCCACTTAAAACCACCGTATGGCATGTACTGCGACATGGCCCATCCGTATAAGTTATTACCTGAAAATAAGTTAAATTAAAATATTTTTTTTAAAAAAAATAAATTATACATGTATATACTTACAATCTTGGTATATCAAATAAGAATTTGGTTTAGTGTTATCGTAATCGGCCATTTTTGGGTTATTCGCTTTCGCGTATCGCATACTTGCCTGTGTTAAGCCTCCTCGAATACCTGTAAATTAGTTAATCAGATATAAATTATATAAGAAATTAAATAATATTACCTTTTTCCAACATAAGCACTATATCATAATCTGTGAGGAGTTCCAATTTCACCTTTGTATGTTTAAGCATACAATCGAAACTAAACCCTGGTGCCGTATAATAATATGCCGGGTCTAGATTGTATGTGTTTAAACATAGGTGACGGAAATTTTCGAAAGCATCAGCTAACAACAAGACGTCCACTTTGAGATATAAATCTGAATATTCTCCTAAAGTCTTACATCCAAAGTGGTTCCAGACTTTTTCCGCATGTTTGTAGTCGTCCTCGGAAATCTCTGTTTCTGTCAATGTACTATAAAAAGCATCCTTTGGCGGCAAACATATTTCTTCCAGACTATCCCAACTATCCGTATACTCGTATGGATATATACCTTTTCGTGTAACGAGTGGTAAATCCATAGAGTCAAAAACTTTGGCTGTTTCACGAAACTTGGATAAATCTTTAGTAATAAGATTTGAGGCTAATGTTGATAAACTCGACGCCATAAAACGATATGTATCGATAAACCTTACTGTGAAAGTTGAGGTTACATATTTTGAAAATGAAATAAATTTCTCTTCGCTGTTAGGAATAACCGAAATAATATTTTCATCGTAACCGAGCTCTCGTACGATGAAATGCGCGTCATAATGCGATAAGTTGTGTAAAAAACATGGTACAAAATTTGGTTTCTTTAGTTTCATATTACAATTATTACACAATGTTTGTCTAAAACGGCCGGTTAAATGTTGATGGTCTGCGACTTTATGGTTTTTTTCGGAAAACTGCACTTTACATAGATTGCATTCTTTCTTCGTCGTGTGGTCTCTTTTTTCTTCGCCCGACATAATAATAGGTATATTTGTATCTAATAATTTATCGATTCTACGCACCACATCAACGATCTTTTCCACGAAAGATTTAGCCACTTCAGTGTTTGACTCTGATCCTCGAAAAATTATTGGTTCTAGTGGTATATTAAATTTCTCTAACAACTCGTTTGGTATATCATTCGAAGGTTTGACCAAAAATCCATAACTCATCGGGCTATGTTTCTGAATAATTCGAGTATTTTCACCTTTATTTTCCATGCATTTTATAAGAAGAGCTTCGAAATCTGCGTATATCACTATTGGATGTTTCTGTGCTTTCGACCAAGCCTCAAATTGGAGTGTTTCTCCTTCTTCGGGTAATACGGGTTGTATGGGTTTATGAGCTCCGCAAATTTTCGTATGCTCTTCGAGGGCCGCTTGACCACGCAATTTAAATTTTTTCGGTTGATTATCGAAACTCGTGAAGCACCGTTTACAAAAATAAACTTTATCATGATGGGACGTCTTTTGATTTCGTACGAGTCTTGAAAAATTAGAAATGTATGTATAATGTGTGTTTTTCTTGTCGTTAATTAAAAGTAGATCGAAATGTTCTTTTTTCTCCTCATCAGCAACTTTAAGCGGGTATACGGTATTTTTTACAATTTTATTTTCTTTTTCTTTTTTCAGCCCATACACGTTCACTGAAACGTTTGGATTATTTTTTTCGAATATTTTTATTTCATGAATAGGTGTCGGAAAAGTTAATCCAGAAAAATCATATTTGTTTTCATGTACTAAATAATTTTCGTCTACACGGTACTTGTGATCTCCTACAATATGTTTTGACAGTATAGCCCACTTGAAACAGTGTTGATCTTTATTTTGAGGATTTATAATAGCTTTTTTATTTTGAATATCAACTGGTAGTGGAATATATGACGAACCACTCATAGGTGTATACCGGTATATTGTTAGCAATAATCCGTCGATTTTCTCTAGAGAAAACCCACTACCTCTGCTCATATATATATCTTCTTCGTGAAGGAGGTATGCAAAGTTGTCTTCTATTAATTTTTCAATGTCTGAATCTACGAAGACTTCTTTTGCCGATGTTTTAAATGCTCTATTCTCGGCAGAATTTTCAACGTTTGGTATATTGTAGCTACTTTCCAGTTTCAAATTGTATTTGATAGGACGAACAATTGAGCTTTTATGTAGTATTTTGATTAAATCGTTCTTTACGGAGTTGAAAAATGCGTGATAACTATATAAATTGTTGATATTCTTTGCAAAGTACCAAACGACTTTACGATGATGTGATGATGCGATTTCTATAAAACCCGGTGTTTTTACCAATTCCATTCGAGCCTTTTTTAATTTAATTGCACAAGCAGAATTCTCGTTTTCCCGTTTACGTGAATTGAAAATATCTATAATATAACGATGAAAAAAAAATTAATTTAATATAAAGATATAGTATAGTATAGTAACGAAGACATTAAATCGATATATAATGTTTATACTAAAAAATAATATTAAATATAATATACGTTGATTTAATTAAATAGACATTTATACAATCTTACCGTTATAACTATGATTTTTTTCGGTTAGCATCATATGTTTGAAAATATTACTATTGTTGTTGACCGACGAATTTTCGGTTTTTGAATTATTTGTAAATACCTCCAAATCTGTGTTTTGTTGTTTTACTGGTAAATTAACATTGTTATCTGTTAAAATAAATAATAAATATGTATAATGATTAACATACAAATAATAATTAAGATACTTACTATGAATTTTTTTCGTATGATTGGTTAGGTGTTCCTTGCGTGTAAACACTTTCGAACATACATTGCATAACAATTTGTTGTCGTTGTGAGCTTTAGTGTGTCTTACTAAATTACGTTTGACTGTGAATACTTTATTACACACGGTGCAAGAAAACATTTTTTCAGAATGTTATGATAAAAAGTTGTAATAATTATAAATGTAATAAAAATATTAATGCACACGCGAGAACAAAACGATGAGACCCAAATGAGTAGATTAATTAAAGAAAGAGCATAATTTAATGTGGGCATAAAACGACTGTACTGTATGGAAGTGAAGACGTTACTGACAATGGGGTAAAGCCGATTTAGTTAGTAAATGAATGATTTTTATTATTTAATGTACGCATGCGCGGAAACGGCGATACATATACGAGTATATCAAAGAGAGAACACAATTGCGGCGTGATGTAAATAACGACTGTTTGGAAGACGATACTGACAATGGGACAAAGCCTATTTGGCATATACAATTACTAACAAAACGTATTATGCAGGTCTGTACCGGTCGCTACAGGCCTGTACAACCCTATCGTATGACTCATTCTATAAGAATGTTGTGTATATTATTATTTAACGGTCTACATAATAAAGGACTTTTTCGCTACATTATATATAAGTCATTAAATTTTTAAGATATGGATATATTTGAGTGAATTAGTTAAATTCTTATAATATGTGCGTGAAAGTGAAATAAATTTCCATAATATATCGATAGACAGCTATGAATAATATTTTTAGGTGAAGATATAGTTTGTCATATAGTACTATTAATAATCCGATATATGATAATTACTATAACAATTATATGTATTATATGTAGTAATTATATTGATTAAAATAATATATATGGGTTAAATTAATTGTGTGATTTGAAAAGCGACTTAAAGTGTTTACAAACTAGTATAGTACCAGGGGTGAATGTGAATTTGGTTGTTTTCAAGAATATATTCACACGATATTCGATAACTATATACTTTCTATATTATAAAGGACACACCTGTTATACATTTGTCGATAAATATTATGCGGGTCTGTATAGATTTGTACAACCCTAACGTATGACTCATATTATAAGAATGTAGTTCATGAACACTACTTTATTTACACGAGGGGGATTATTATTATTTATCGATGTATATGACAAAGGATTTTTTTACTAATGTATTAATGAGTCATTAAAAATTTAAGAAATGAACATATTTATGTGAATTAATAAATCCTCTACAATATATTGGTAAAACAGATATTATATTGTATGAATAATGTTTTTATTTAGGCGAAAATAGAGTGTGTAATATAATACTATTAACAATGAGATATTTTAAAATTATTATTGTAATATATATTATGTACGTGAAATGCCTACGATCATACGTGTATGTACATGCGATAAAATACAATGGGAGTTTAAGAATGAATAAGGTTTGATTGTTATCAATCGTAATCAATCGCGAATCAGACTTAATCAATCGCGAATCATACTTAATCAATCGCGAATCAAACTTAATCAATCGCGAATCAAACTTAACCAATCGAGATCAATCGTAATCAATCGCGAATCAGGCTTAATCAACCGCGTTTAATCATCAGATATTATATGGGGGGGGGGGGGGTTATAGAGGTATGTAAGGGTTAAATACAGCGATGAAAGAGTATTGAGGTACCAGGGTTGTATAAGGTGTAGCGCCTGCTGCAGTGTTGGCGGGCGGCCGTGTTATAGGTATAGCTCCCGCAACGATGGTTTGGGCGGCCGTGTTAAAGGTATAGCTCCCGCTACAGTTTTGCGGGAGCTATGGGTTTCCCTATGGCCCAGAATTCCCTTTTTTACCCTACTGATATTGAATGCAATATTACGTTAAGTAAACCGATCAGTTACCGCTTCATCAAAATTGGAAAATCGAATAATTTTTGATAGGGAGTAACACAAACAACGGGGACAACAGCACAAATGAAGCACAAATGATTTCAATGTAAAAAATTTCAAAATTCCAATGTGGGGGGCTAATTTGATGGGCCCTGTTTTTACAGTAAAATCTCTTTTAGCAGCAATCGTCAAAAGATCCATGATAACTCAGTTATAAAATATGAAAACATAATATCCTAGGACTTTATTAATTCAACAATCGTTGTATATATTCTATCATTTTTTATCTTAAAAAACCTCAGTACTTGAATAAATGTCAATTTAGGTAGTGTCAAGTAAATTTAGAACATAAAAATGTGTGTCACTTTATTTTAATATGATCATTAAAGACAATGCCATACTATATGCTAATAAATGATAATTTATATTTTTCATTTATTTAGTCGGTTTTAAAGATTTAGATCCTGAAAATGGTGATTATCGAGTTCATCACAATATAACTTATATTGTATCAATATTATTATTATTTGAAAAATAATGTACAAACAATAAGTAGATATTTCATTTATTTCAGAGCTTTTATTTTATAAATAATGTCATTTTTCTACTACTTTATATATATATATTTAGATTAGAAAAATATTAATTTGTGATCAATAACTATAAATATCCGTCTTATTGAATAATATTATTAAACATTTTTAGATATCTTACGACAATATACACATGATCTTTTCGATTCATCCGTCCCGAGTATGTTGTAATGTGATATTTTTTAACCCAATGTTATATGGATTTAAATATATTTATATCTCATTTCCAAAAACAATAATCATTAACTTAAATCGTTTGATTTTTAGCAAATATAGAAGAAAAAATCGTCAATCCAATGAATTGGTGTATATCAGGTACGTTTTCACTTTGTAATACAATTATTTTCATGTAATTTATTTTATTATGTAGAGTAAAATGTTAATTTTTTTACATTTAAAAAACCCAAATTACAAAATTGGGTATTTTTAAAACGAAAATATTTCCAAAAAATTTATAGTTGTAAATAATGTACTTTGGAACTAATAAATGAACAAATAGTAATAATAATGTTAAAAGTAATTAAATTAATCATATATTGAACGTATACAGTAGCCGGGAGTGAGTTAGTTAAATGTACGTTATTCAGGAATTATTTTTAACCATATGAATAATATCAACCGTTGAAGATAATTATATGATATTAGGAATAGTCGAAATAAAGACGAATTAGTTTTAGTAATTATTACGACATAACACTTACTAGCTAATTAATTAATTAAAGTAACCCACAGTTTAGAAATATGAAACATGTTTAGTTATTAGATTTTTGATAATAGGTGATACAGAACGAGTGCTGGCTTGTGTCACTAAGTGTTTAGGACAGCGAGTACCCTGATTTTAGGCCCTCTGCGGCGGGGGCTACAAGTAACGGACCTTCTATTAACTCGGTAGAACTACTCAAGAGACGCCATAGGAAGACGTTTCCAGCGTATGGGTAACGCCAACCGACATAGCGCCGAGACTCTGGGACTCATCGCCGAGCAAGAGTCCCGTAGTACTCTCACCCACCCGAGCCAGTACAGTAAATCTAACCTGGGCACCCCCCGCGAGTTTCGACCGCCCAAGCATGACACCTCGCCGAACCGGCCCTGCACAGTCGGTTAAGACCACACTCCCCGCTGATGCTCACCTACAAACAAATATCAGTGACATATTACTTCGTACTCGGTTCAAAAAATATCTCGTTATTGCGGATATTGCTAAGATGTATCACCAAATCCAGATTCACGAAACAGATCGCGTCTATCAACATATACTGTGGCGGAATTAACCGCACGAAGAGGTCAAGGAATATGAATTATTTACTGTTACCTATGGAGTAACTAACTAATAACTAACCTAACCGCGATATTTTTAGCAATACGGTGTCTACGTCAAATAGACGAGAATAATGGTCCAGAATATCCATTGGCTCAACATCTGTTGGTAACGAACACCTACGTCGACGGTATTATTGCGAGTGATGATAGTGTCGAATACTTACTCAATTTACAAAATCAACTTACTTCCTTGTTACAACAAGGTTGTTTTGAGTTAAAGAAATGGGCAAGTAATTGTAGGAAAGCTCTGGAAACTATAGTACTGGAAGATCGTGCCAGTGATCCATATTTTGAACCAGATGGTGGACAAGCAGTTAAACTATTAGGCATTTATTAGGATTCAAAGGAAGATACTTTTGGTTATCGGTCGGCCATTTCCGATGAACGTCCTACAAAACGGTCAATATTATCTGTTGTTGCTCGACTATACGATCCCATTGGTGCGTTGGGTCCGTCAATTTTTTGGGCCAAGTGTGTTATGCAGGAGATACGGTATCAAAAATTAAATTTGGACACACTAGTATCAACAGAGATTTCAAACAAATGGAAAACCTTTATAACTGATTTATCGTATTTGACCCAGCTGAAAATTAATCGAAAATTGACATTGTTCAAATTAAGGATGTACAACTGCTTGGGTTTCACATACTTGAAATGTGTATGCCACTCGCTTAGCCAGAAAAAAGATTTTTCAGGAGGGGGCTGTAGAAACGTTTCTCCAGCCCCCCCCCCAAAAATAAATTTAGAACCAACTATTCTCAATTTTTTTTTTACAGAAAATTAGTACGTAATTAGTATGAATTTGTATGCCCACACTTGAAATTTTTATGCCACTCGTTTAGTCGGAAAACTAAGATGGGTATAGGAACGTTTCTCCAGCCCCTCTTAATACTTAAAACCAATTATTTTCAATTTTTTTCTTTACAGATATTTAGATTATTTTAAACACATAATAATAATAAAAATACTGTTTGATGATGAAAGTGCTAGTATAAAACAACAGACCTGTCGTCTCAAAAGCGAATGTATTATGTTGTGGTATATATAACTTCTATAAATACAAAAATATATATTTACCCGTGGTTAGTTGTTATTTTTAAACTATAAATAATTGTAATACGCAAAAGCGTATGCTCGTTTGTTTATCATTTGTCAATTGTGAACTGAGTAGAGTGAACTACATCTATTTATGAATTGTAAGTGACAAGTGCGATATTAATTTTGGTATTAAATTTAGTTAATTTTATATTTATAATTAATATGTCCGGAAGAATAAAGAGTTGTACAGTTCAAAACATAGGGAAAGTTATTATTAGTAACACCTGTACATTTGATAGTGTTTCATCGATTTTGATAATGGCTGTATGTGACAGTATTGAATATGCTAAAAAAGTTGAGAAATGTAAGAATTACTTTTTGAAGTACATCGCAGGGTTGGTTAAAAATGGTATAACATCAAAAACATACACAAAAAGAGCTGAGATATTGGTAATATTTTCACTAAAAATTTATATGTTATAACATATAAATAACAATATATATATATACACTTATTACAACGCACTTAAAATTGATTGATATTTCTTTTTTATAGATAAACAACATGCATCCGGAAATAGAAATGTTAGAATTTAACACCACTTTAATTGAATGTGATACTACAGCAACAAGTATATTTGATGATATTCTAAGAGACCATCCAAATGCATATGATAGTATAACCTGCAATATACCAAACTGTGAAAAATCAAATGAAATGCCAGTGCCAATTATTTTTTTTACGTTTATCACAAACAATGGAAATTTAAATGACCTATAAAATTATATAAATTTTAGAACTGAAGTGGAAAAAATGTAGTGTCAATGTAAAGGATTCAAGACAAAATCGCTTAATATATCAGAACTTCATTTATTGATAGATATATTAAACTGGCAAGGTTTGTACCTATTATTACTTTTAAAAAAAAATCTTATAACAATATAAATATAATGGTTTTATTATTTCAGGAAGCGGAAGTGGAGATTATAGTACTGAAGTACTTCCAGAACTTCAAATATCATTGAAGGATATACCAGAAGTAATCATAAGTTCAGGAAGAACTTTTGAATTAAGAGGTGCCAGCTGTTTACGTCAGGGGTTAAGTCATCTAAGATCATCAAATTGGTCATTACTACGCATGTTGCAAACATGGTCAAAAATACTTGGAAATATATGATGACCTACAAAAAAATGTAAAAAACATCAAAGCAAATACCAAAGTTCTATGTAATTTTCTTGTATATACAGTATAATATTGTTAAATATAAACTAGATTTGTTTTTATAAATTTGTAAAATTCTTTTTAATAATGAAAACTGTACAGTTCAAAATATAGGGATAGGAATTATTACTAATTATTAAGGTTAGGTTAGCGTTTCATGCGGAAAGAGATGGACAGTTGATGATTTGCTGCTCGGTGGTTAGGTTATCAATATATTCATGTATATCATGTGTTCGGTACCGAGCGGCGTGTCATCAGCCGTTCATGGCGGACTTGCCAGCTATAAGAATCCAACAACATCGTCCTTTTGCCTTCGTGGATATGGACTTTGGAGGGCCTTTCACAGTAAAAGAAAGCCGTCGTAGAAATTCCAAAGTAAATAAAGTCAGTCTGGCTTTATCCGTGAAGGCAGTCCACACAGAGTTGGTATCGGACCTCTCTACCGATGCTTTCCTTGCGGCATTCGAACGTTTTATTGCAAGGCGTGGTACACCGGTAGAAATACGGTCGGACTGTAATACTAATTACGTTGGTGAGGCACGTAAAATAAAAACATGGTTTCGCGAAGCAGCTACTCAGAAGGTAGTCGGTGCGTGAACCCTCCGGCAGCCCCTCATTTTGGCGGAATAATATTATTTATTTATTTATTTATTTTCCAGATTATAATATTAATTCAACGTTATATATGAATATGTATGATAAACGATTATATTGTACTGGTAATTATATTGTAAACGGAATTATTTATATTTATTATATATTTCACAATTTTTAAATGTTTAATACCATTATTGAGCTTTGTAATACATATCATACATTTTAAACATTTCTTAACACTATTATTATTTCACAAAGCAACCAAATCAATATAACACATAAATTTTAGTTTTATTAGTTGGTTAAAAGACATAAAATAACATATATAAATTAATTTTGATAATAAAAATGTTTTCTAGAAATATTGCAACATTCAGATTTCGCTAGTGAGTAATTTAATTCAAAATATAACTGTACCATGATAATTAACAATGTATTTATTAGTTTTGTTTTGCACCGTAATATGCTTCATAAGCTGATTCCGGATAGTATGAGGTATAGGGAAAATTAATTTAGAATGCAATTTATAACGTAATAATATTTTATTTTATATTGAAGAAAACGATATTCACTTTTCGAGTTCCACCTCATGACTGCCTATATTTTCGAATACCTTATCACGGGTATGCCGACGAGTTTATCACGTCCGAAATCATAAATTTCGAACGCGATAATATCGTCGGCCAATGACCGTACAAGTTTAAAATATATTCTGATATAACATACCAATTTTCCAATAAAAAATAAAGATTATGCTTTTATTTTGTCATAGATATACAAACTTCCAAATATGCACTCAAACGTGCATATTTTGAACTAAGTTAGTGAAATACAATAACATTTTTTTCCTTATCAACTAATATTTTTATAAAAATGTAAAATGTATATTACTTGATAAACAAATATAAATAGTTATTGTTTAAAAAAAAAAAACTAAATTATATAAAATTTGTAGAAAAATATATTAGCAGTAGTACTGTTAAATTAACTTTTTTTTTTTTAACTTACAGAGAAATCCTAATTTAATTTACATATATATTAATAATGCTTTTATCAATATTAAGAATCTAATTTGTTAAAATGTCATTTGATGGCATGAACCACTGAAATCAATAAAACTATTACAAAACAACATAAGTATCACTACAAAGATTTTTCTTTTCCTTCGTCATGTCTAGCAAATATCTTTGATCGTTCTTCTCAATGGCCCTGAGGCCTACCTCCCGCAATCTTAACATTTTCATTCGCTTTCATCATATCACCATCTATCAAAACCCACAACGTTTATTCTTAAATCTTCCTCTTCATTCTTTTAAATACATTTCCTATACTTATCCCAAGTCATCTGCCTCGTTTCTTCTCAAAAACCTCACGAATTAATCTATTGAGCGATAGATCCTAATATGTAACATTTATTCTCTTGTCATAAAAATTATGATCGGTATCAAAGAAGTTATGTTATAAATATTTAAGTATAAATCTTCAAGGTAATTTCATCATATACCCAACCTAATGAAGCATTATACACGTACAAATAATATACATGTTTTTATTGGTGTTTTTCTTCTTTAAAAAAATAAAGAGGAAAATGAATTGACGTGTGGTATGTATTATTTTCGATTTATTTTCTGATTTGAAAATAACAATTTTGGTTCTACATATTACAACAAATTATATTGGGATATACGAAATTTTAATTATTACATAATAATTATATAAACATTACCTTTTAAATTTATACATATGATGCAGTGTTCATAACAGTAATCAAATAAAAGTATTTTGATTTACATATTTATTTAGAATTTTCTAGACAATATTGTTTTTACATAATGAACATATTTTTATATTTTGTTGGTATGTATTATCATCATTTGACACGAATATTAAAAATTTACTAATTTTAAAAAACTAAAAATTACTACACACACACACACACACACACATGTATATATATATATATATATATTTTTATAAGGGAACACTCTCTAAATCTATTGACTTTTTTCTCGGATATTTTCGAACTTCATTATACACTATATCTGAGCGTATTTATTATATTAAGAGGAATATGATCAATTTATAAAGACAATATTTAGAACGCAATCCAGTGGTGTCAAATAATTCATCTAATGTTCTTATATTACACGAGAATATTCATTTAAATCTAACACGTTTAATATTCATATGCAATTGATTATCTCAATTTCTAATATTTATTTTTATTTTCATTTATTTTCAGATATGACTAATGCGGAAAAACCATTAGAGTATTGTAAAAACCATTTTTCATCATTGGAATATTCATCTGACAGTGATTGAATAACCAATATTTGTTCATCGAAAAACAACAATCTTGTGATGATTTATAATTTATAATGAAAACTTTTTATCTATATTTGTAGGATTCAATAATACAATGCAATGTTTTTCAACAATTGGTTACATATTTTTCATAGCTTCTATTTGCATAAAGATATTTTAACTTAAATTCTTTATACTTCTGCAGATCCACTAATGTGTTTTTATGTATAAGACAAATGTCTATTGTAATAATAGGTAAAATTAGATATAAGCGCTATATAAATTTTTGTTGTCCCCTTAACGTTTAATTATTTGGGTTCACAATTTTATTTATTTGAGATTATAATTACTATCAGATATTTACCAGTAGTTTATTTCTTTATATAATTAAACTTTTAATATTTAATGCACTATTTACAATATAATATAACACTTTATTCGAGTTGAATTATAATTATGAATGTAAAATTATTTTCCATAAGACAAAATAACATATTCTTTAATGTAACATATGAATAATTGTTTTAACATTATTATGCCATTTTCTTTCATTCTTCTTCTTCCTCTTACTTTTCTTTAGCTTTTTACATGTTTTTCAGGCCCATTGCCGCTACAACATACAGCCTCCATTCTTTCCTGTCTTTTGCAGTTTCTTCTGCATTCCTTACTCCTAATATCTTTTGGTCTTCTTTTATTCTGTCTGTCCATCTTTGTCTTAGTCGTCCTCTGAGTCTCTTTGTGTTTGGTTTCAACGCTGTTATTTGTCAAATTAGTCCTTCTGATTTCCATATATCTTTAGTCCAACTTATTCGCGTACTTTTCAAGGTTCCAACAAAAAATCAATCAAAATCAAATATTAAAAATAGTGTTTAATATGTGCTATGCATCTGGATATAGTTGTTGAATGTTATATGTATTTATTTTATAATCCAATCACACAATATATATAGTAAAACTTGATAAAATATTAATTTACTCGTAAAAAGAAATGACCAACTGTCCCCAAATATATATTTTTTCGCATAGTGATTATTATTTTTGTACAAATTCTAAATCATAAAAAACGATAATTGAGTGTAATAAAATTAACGTAAAAAAAATTTGACAAATTCCGTCACGTAATCGAACGTATATTTTTGTTTTGTTTTGTTTTAACTGCGCGTTAATGCGTTGCGTGTCGTCCATTATGAAATGTTCGTTCATTCTGTTGGTTGAATGCTCTCATGACAACGGCGCCGCGCCCTGTGGCTTTTTTCGCAGCGATAATCCGTTTTGTTTTTAAAATGATTAACGCATACGAGTCCGCGTTAAGTGAGACATTTTATGTCTTATGTGTGAAAATTTTTTTTTCAAATTCAAATTTAAATTTTTTCAAAACCGAAACAATGGTTGCCATGGAAACAAACCATAAGGGAGATTTAGGTATTTTTTTCTGTAACGCTTTTTCGTGACAGTCCCCAGTGGGTATCTTAATTTAGGTAACGCTTTTCATGGACACTTTTTGGTGGACACTTTTTCGTGACGGTTTTTTATTTTAATGTGCCAAAGTAAAGACATAAAATGTCAAAAATCGTCCAACAACAACCACGAACCACGTATTTTGTTTTGTTCGTAACTCACACGTGCTGAGTAAAAGCCGGGAAATTATGTAAGTATTTTTATTTATATAATTAGAAAAATGGATAGGAAACCCTCTAACCTTTAGGTACGCGATATCCAACTCCTCGATGACTCCGCTTCTTCCGAATAATCCTGGGTCAAGTGGCTTCTGGATGTTTTTTCTTTTCAATGGCTGCAGAAATTGCATCACTCCCAATACACACTCACGCAATACGAACACGTTTATAATTCATCAACGTGTAAATTTCTAGCAAACAAGTTCGAATGCTCTTTTATGCTAGGTCTAAAATTGTATTTCCGTGTTTGTAGTGGCTCCGGAAGGCGCCCTCTCGCGGATTTATGCGGTTTTGCTCAATGCAGCGTGTTTTTTTGATAATTTTTCATGTCGACTGTACGGCATTGAGCGTGCGTGTTAGACGAATGTTTTGGTGTCAGTTTGGTGTCGGTCGAGAAAAAACTTTCCCTGCGGCGAACGTTTTTTGTGCGACCCATAAAGTAACACAGCCGCCCAAAACCTCGTGGTAGTGACAAATTGCGAATTTTGTTGTTGCCGTTGCCGTTCGGCGAACGATACTTGTGCACGACGGCTAAATCGCTTACTTGGCTGCTGAGTCTACGTGTTCTAACTTTGCGTGTTCGCCGTTTGTTGCGACACAACTTTATGATAAATGGCCACGTGTGTAAGACAGATATTTTTTACTTTCAGGTGCATATCACTATCACGTCAAGTGACATTTTGTTGTGACGGGGACCATCACCTCCCGGGGGCTGTGGCGGTTTTTTAGACACCTCCCCCCCAGGCTGATTGGCTTACTAAAAATTTCCCCCAACCCCGTTTTTCTAATCAGCCATAATTTGGGTCCTAGTGGTCACAGGTGGATGAGGCAAGTGTCATGGCAAGTCCCCTCCATAGTCCAAGGACCTACAGTTAGGTTATGTTAAATGCCGGAAGGCGCCGGGTCCCGATAAGCTGCCCAACGAAGCCATCAAGGCGGCCGTCGAGTTGGACCCGAGCCGATTTTGCGAACTATTCAACAAATGTTTAGAGGAGGGCGCGTTCCCTGCCAGATGGAAGGTAAGCAAACTAGTCCTCCTGACAAAGCCCAGCAAACCGCTCGATAGTCCCTCAGCCTACCAACCTATCTGCTTGCTCGACGGTTGCGGAAAACTCATGGAGAAACTCATCGAATCCAGACTTAGACAGGAACTGGTCGGCACCAGTGCTCTGGCCGATTGCCAATACGGCTTCAGGCGAGGAAGGTCCACCCTGGACGCTTTGGAAAAACTGAGGTCACACGCTCGGGCTGCCTCCGTGGGTCACCCGCACCACCACCGGCTTGTGGGTATGTTAACGCTGAATGTTAGAAACGCGTTTAATTCCGCGCCGTGGCATTGCATACTGGAAGCGACTAAATCGAAACATGTTACGGGCGACCTTCAAAATATGGTTAAGGCGTACCTAGCAGATAGGTCCATCCTGGTGGAAGCCGGCCCGGCCGGGGCGGGATTCCGCTGGAACATGAAACGGGGGGTACCACAAGGCTCAGTCCTCGGCCCAGACTTGTGGAACCTCTTCTATGACGACCTTCTCAGGATTCAGCTGCCACCGGAGGTGGAGATTATAGTGTTCGCGGACGACGCGGCATTAATATCGGTGTCACGCTTCCCGACACTACTCAAGGAGAAGCTGGGCGAAGCATTCAGGAGGATTAAAACATGGATGTCCGATTACGGCCTGGACTTAGCGGCCAATAAATCCGAGGCATTATTGATCACCAGGAGGAGAGTGCGCAATGAAATGGCCGTTCAATGCGATGGCCACCTGGTGACATCAAAACAGAGCCTGAGATACCTCGGGATCAAGGTCGACAAGACTTTGGGCTTCGCCGAGCACGCTCAAATAGTGTCGGCCAGGGCGGCAGCGGCAGTGAGGCAGATTGGCCACCTTATGCCTTTTTTTTTTTTTTTTTGAATCGGCAATACACCCACTGCCCTGCATGCCTGTTCAGCAGTGCTTAGGGCAGTGGGTCGCCATCGTTTATTTTAAAAATAACAACAATTTTCCAATGGGGTGGATGACCGGACAATCCCCGGCCAAGCCACCCCTCACAAAGGTAATACAAATTTAGCAGGGAGGAGCGATAAAGCGTCGAGTGGGCGTAATAATTTATTATATTCAAGGGGAAGCCTAAAACGATTTTAATGGATAATGGGACACAGTTCACAGCATTACTGTGGGAAAAAAATAAAACAATTAGACATAGTACCAAGGTTCATCACAAAGTACCACCCACAGGCGAACCCGATCGAAAGATATAATAGGGAAATTGGACGAACATTAAGGATATATTGCAAAACAAAAAATACTGTACGCACCAACCTCCGTTACGCGAAACAAATCGCCAGAAAGGGCCGGATGCTAATAATTTGTGGCCGGTGGATTAGAAAAGGAAAAACATATATATAAAATAAAAGAAAATATATATATATACAAATAGTGGACTGTAATATAACTAAGAAATGACAAAAATCTATACAAAATAATGTTCTTACTAGCTAACTGAATAATTAAAGGGGAGGGGGACACATGCGATAAAGAAAAGAAAATTGACATGCATTTATTTCAAAGATTTATACAAAGTAAAGAATATGTACAATAAGATATTAATATATGTGAATATTCTATACGACCTGTTTATTAAACAAACGGGCATGTAAACATAGTTGAAACCGCGTCGACAGGAAGGGTTTCAAACGCGAATAACAAACACGTAAAATATGCCGTTAGAGGCAGTCCGGCGGAAGCGGGAAAACGAAACGATTGCGGACAATAATGGATATCAAACTGGTAGGCGCAAAAGCTTACATACGGCGATGTCGAAACAGCAGCGAACGGTCGGTAACATGCAGTTTCGTCGGCGTGCCGCCAAAGGCAAGACGAAAAGCAATAATGTGGCCGACGCGCACACACGCCGAAAAAGAATAGAACGATACGTTCACGACGATCGCGGCACGAGAAGTCAACATAAAAACGTGGTTATGTTTATACCGATCATGTGTCAACGTTAATGGTGCTTATGAGTGGTAAGGAGGGCGGCGGCGTACGTTGGTCGTCAGTGCTGCCACTTGTGCTGACTATCACGACCGAACACATACTAAATGGCCATTATATCTGGACAATATTAAAAAATGGATAAATCAGTTACGGTCTTCGATAACGGAGGTTACGCCAGAACAAATAATGATGGGTAAAAGACCAAAGCGATCTATCGAGAATGAGATTGAGTTTCCTCAACAACCACAACCACAGCGAAAAGAAAAATTAATACAACTGGTGGCAGGAAGGATAAGAAATAAGGCCTTAAAAAGAGAGGAAAGAAATAAGAAACAGGGGCACAAGATATACCTTCAAATAGGACAAGAAATCCTGATAAAAAATCACAAGTTATCGAACAGCGTAGATAGTGAGATAAAAAAATTATTTAATATATATGAAGGACCGTATCGCATAAATAAGATTATAAGCGAAACGACAATAGCAATATGGAATGAGGAGACAAATAAGGAAGAATTAATCAATAAGGACGAAATCCGTCCATACTTCAGGGAAGCCTAAAAAGAAGAGTGACCAATAAGGGCGGCCGGAGACTCGGGAATCCAGCCAATCGAGACGAAGAAAATGAAAGAAATGGTTATATAGGAGCGATACAAACAAACAGGATCAGTACACGAAAATCAATGAGAGAGGAAACATCTAAACTTCTTAAAGATACTATTTTTTTTTCCTGTATTACACAACTATGGAAGAACAAAAAAAAACGTGCGGCGGAACAAAGAAGGCAATGGAATAAACAGGATCCAAAACGTGACGAAATGCTAGCAACAGTCCAAGCGGTTAAGATACACGACCAACCATTAGAAACAGAAGCAGAAAAACGGAGACAAGCGTATAGTAGTGAAGGCTGGAGACAATCCGTAGACTGGAGGTTGGTGACAGAAGAAAGTCTGCATAGGTACATTCCATTTGACGAACCATACATAAATCAGAGGGTAGCGGTACGTTAGGTGAAGGCACGACTACGTCAATGCCAGAAACCACCGAGGAAAATAAATGGCACAGACAAAGACATTCCTCTGTGGTACTTGTCGAATAACCAACTGAAGAGGGCAGTGTATCGGGCAGCATTAAAACATACTTTATCCAAGCGACAACATGAAGACAACTCCTAACAAGAATTCGACACCAGCTGTGATAAAATCCCACCCGGAGTCAAATCCAGGGAGGGACTGTGACGGGGCACATTGACGACGACAGGATACGATGGGTATCTTGTCAACATAGACGATCAGAAGAGGGTTTTGACGGTAAAGAACCATACGGGTATAATAGACCTAGAGTGCAAAGCGTGTGGTTCTTGATTATCAATACCTGGGGAGCGGTAACCAACTAGAGGGATGTGTTCGAAATCAAAACCATATATATAGAGGGCGATACGTGCGTCGAAAACGTGATTTGATCACCCCTTACCTCTGCAACTACGCCTCCGAAGCACCAGTTGTTTACAACTTCTTGTTTCTCAAGCGCTTAACTGTTTTTTTCACCATCACAACAAAATAATCTTGCACACGACTACGAGGCAAGTGCGTCCAACACCAGGGCCACGCGGCCGAGTGGTTTTTTCTTTCGGATACGTTGTCCGCCGTGATTTACGAACTCCCACTGTAGCTCTGCGTTACGCCCGCCGTTAGACACCGCGTCGTACCGCCCTCGCGGGCGCGCGTGCGTTCGCCGTTGTACGTGTCTTCTGCGCCGGCAGCAAACTTGTTAGCTCGTTCGTTCGTTTGTTCGTTCGTCTGTTCGTTCGTTCGTTCGTCTGTCCGCCGTGTGTGTGTTCGCAAACTCACCGCATTACAAACGTTTCTACGTGTATTGAACTGTGTTTTTTTTTTTTTCCTTGGTTTAATACCAAATTACCGAAATGGATCCCCAGGGAGTGCCCCCGCATCCCGCTGATTTTTCCCATGAACAGTTGTGGGAAATCATACTGCAGCTAAGAGCCAAGGTGGAGCTCTTAGAAACCAAGATGGCTAGCTCAGTCCAGGTCCTCGACAATATCACCGCCCCACCTGTTAACTCCGCGAAATCATCGTCCGGTCGCCGTAATAAAAAGAGGCGCAAAACCTCTTCCACCACCACCACCGCACCTTCAGATACCGACAGCCGGATGGAAGATGACGAACCGTCCGCATCTCCCCAACAATTTTCAAATAAAATCCGATCGCAGTCTCCGAATATATTCAGCGACTCCTCCGCTGAATCTGACAGCGATGACTCGATGGCCTCCACTAAAAAGGAGAAATCCCCCCCACCTATCTTATTAGGCAAAACCACCAACTGGCCCAAAATCCGCAAGGCTTTCGCCTCCTACGACGTTCCAATCCGCCGTACTGTAAACACCTCCAACGGTGTAAGGGTCTACCCCCAATCGGTAGAAAGCTTCCGGCGTATTACAAAGCACCTCGACGCGAAGGAGTTGCAATACTCCACTCACCAACTCTTCCAAGACTGGTGGTCGTTTTCCGTGGTGTCAACGAGAACATCACCGAAAAGGAAATCCTCGAGGAGCTGCGTACGAAGGTCCCTGTAGTTCGCCGAGTTCACCGCATGTCCAAGGGAGACAGAGTTTGGCCTCTCATCACCGTTCACCTAGACGCTTCCTCTCCGGAAGCTCGATCGATCTTTGACATCAGTTCAATCGGCGGCTTGAGCGTCAAAGTCGAGGCCAAACGGAAGTCAACCGAAATTCCGCAATGCCGTCGCTGCCTAAAGTTTTTCCACACGGCGAACTATTGCCGTGCCTCTTTCGTCTGCGCCTTCTGCGGAAAAAACCACGCTACCCCCGCCTGTCTAACCAAGGACAAGAGAGACGGCCTCCCTTTCTGCGCCAATTGTAAAGGGCAACATCGCGCCACCTACCGCGGGTGCACTAAGGAACCCAAATAGAAACCTGCCCCAACCACCCAAAATAAAGCTGCTCCAACAGCACAAACCAAAACGGTTCCGGCTCCCATACCTCAACCTACCAGAAATACTCAGAAGAGTACCACCCACCCAAACGTCTCATACATAAGAACGACCACCTCCGGAGCCACCACTGTGCCTCCACCCTACAGTCCGCAAATCACAACCCCTCTCATTACTAATCTCCCTGACAATACCCAAACGGTTAATCAGACTTACTACAAAGAAATTTTAATTAAATTACGAGAGAAAATCTGTAAGAAACGTCCAGATCAGTTCCAAAATCGATCGTGGTTGTTACACCACGACAACACGCCTGCTCATTCTGCCTTATCAATCCGTGAGTATCTAGGAGGGACAACCTCGGTAGACATGTCAAAAGCGTACATGGTAAGTAATTTGTTTTATTTACCCCCCGCGTGTTATATTCAAACATCATTTTATTTTGATTAAACAAATATGAATTTGAATGTAACATTGCTTAACATGATTCCAAACTTGCTTTAGGTATTTTTCAAATATGAAAACTAATAATAATAATATCCGTTAGACACCGCGTCGTACCGCCTTTGTGGGCGCGTGTGCGTTTGTCGTTTTACGTGTCTCTTGCGCCGGCAGCAAACTTGTCCAACCAAGGACAAGAAGGACAGCCTCCCCTCCTGCGCGAACTGCAATGGGCAACATCGCGCCACCTACCGCGGTATTATTGTATACTACCAACACCTTACCACCCACAGTCAAACTGCCTCGTCAAGCGTTTCTACTGTCCACTTAAGGCAGCGTTGACTGCCCAGAACGACGCATGTTAGACAAAAAAATTGCCGACAGTGTTATTAGCACTCCGTAGCATCGTCAAGCAGGACCTCGGTTGTTCACCGGCGGAGTTGGTCTATGGCACAACGCTTCGATTACCAGTTGAATTTTATCATACGGCTCAGCCTGAACCAGGTCTACCAATTTGATCGGCGTACTCAAAGATTCATTGCAGCAGCTGCGAGCGACTCCGGGTACCGACCACTCCAAAGTATTCATTCACATGCCTGAGCAGTTCCAAAAAGTGTCGCGTGTATTTTTACGAGTGGACGCCACCCAGAAGCCGTTTTTAGGTCTTCTAAACGAAGAAAGGTTTAAAGGAAGGTACTATCATTTACCGCCAAAATAACTTTGGCCGGTTCTTATAATGTCCCGTAAAGTGTCTGTTAACGCTAACCGGCGGTTAGTCTAATATTTTATGGACAGTCGGTTCTTACAAACTCTGGTTAAGTGATTACCCTCCGTAATGTTTTCGTTAACTGGATATTTTACGGTTGGATTTTAACCGACAGAATTCTATCGGTTATCATTCCGTTAAACCACAATCTTCCAGTTTATGCTGTGTTATCAACACAAATATGGGGTATCACGTACAATCAATAGTTAAGAACAATCGTCTTTATTGTCATAACAAAATCCGTTATACTGCACAAACAATTTTAATATTGAGAATTGACCTTATTATTTTAATAATAAAATTGTTTTTATATTTTAATATTTATATAATAACTATGTCTTGAGCTGCTCATAATGCGTTATTAATTGGTGAAGATAACGATTCGTCTGATTTTGAAGGTAATATAGCAACATTCAATGTGTGTGTTCGGAAATGTAAGTCATTTCAACCACGCTTTGACTGTTTCAATTTGTTGGATGAAGATGAGTTTGTTAAACGATTTCGTTTAACAAAATCAACCGTAGAAAAAGTTCTGAACGAATTAGTCGATCAGCTACAACACCCCACTAACAGGTATGTTAACCTATCTATTTAATTATGTGTAACATTATATAAGTTATTTTGCATTACAACGTCTACATAATTTTTTTTTACTTAAATTAAAATATCAGTTTACGTTTCAACATCTATATATTCTTAAACCACGCACAGTATACTTATATTATATACATACTAGCTGTAATTATAGTTTTTCTTTAGTAAATTTCGATAATTTTTCATTAATCATTTTTTTCAACTATTGATATCACAGATTCGCATTTCGCACCCTACACAAGAACTCTATGAAATATTGAATATAATTGAATATTGAAAATAGAAAAGTCCAAAATTGCATGACACAAACACTATTTTGGAACTTATAAGAAAAAATTAGTAATATTTTTGCTATTATTCAAAGAATCTCATACACAGTGGCACATTTCATAACTAATATTTTCAATTTCTTGGTATTTTTTTACTACATAAGGAATGTCCCTGTAACGATACAAACTTCTATTTTTCAAAAAAGAACCCCCTGTTTTTACTCTAAAATAAAATCAATTTCAATTTTAATGTTTTTAAAAAATCGACTTCGAAGTACTATGAATGAAAACAAACTTAAAGCTTTTATGCTAATGGCTATAAAAAAGAATATACATTTTAATATCAATAATGATGAAGTTATTGATATTTTAAAATTTAAAAGTAGTTTATTGTTAAAAGAACTTTCTTACTAATAATAAAATCATTTTTCTATTTTCCAGTGAAAAAAGCAATATATTTATTTTGTACACAGATTATTAAACATTAAAGTGTAGAAAATATAAAAATAATATCAATAATATTATATGTTTCTGTTATTTTATGAATTAATTTTATACTCTAACAAATAATAAATAAATTATAATAATAAACTTAATTGTTCTATAAAACTATGAAATAGTTTTTGTATCCATGGAAATGGGTTAATGCGCCGGTATATTTACAATTTTCCCGTACTAAAATGTTTTAAAATCCTCCTTTAAACATATATTGAACAAATGTGTCAATACACTTGTAGTTTATAGTTCAAACAATAAAAATATTTTTTGTGAATATTCAATGTGTGGGCCGGAAATATTTTTTTTCCTGGTCTTTCTCCAATCCGCCCCTGTACACGATATAGCAAAAACAAGGAGACCAGATACCATAACGTAGCTGTACAAATCTGTAGCTATACAAATCACTTCAGAAGGATAAACATGGGGAAATTTGCAAAAAACAAATTCGGAAAGACATTCATGAATATAAACCAAATTAATTAAAACAAATAAACCAACATTGTAAATCAACCTCTAACAGCAGACCACCCGACGTTTGTTTGCTATATAGCCGGACAAATCATCGAGTACGCCAATATCGAACAACTGAGGCAAACAAGTCATGATACAAAAATTCACAAAAAACTGATAGAGGTTAACAAAAAGAATATTAAAGTGGTAGTATTGAACATTCCTTATTATTCGAGTTCGAGCTCTAGTTTATACTATGCAATGAATGCAATTTAAATATCTCATTACTGATTTAAGCGGATTAGGTTAGGCTAGGTTAAGAAAAAATATTGGAAGGGGACGTTTAAAAGTTTTATGTAAGATATTACTTACTTGACAAATTGAACAATATAAAAGGCTTTATTTCCACGAGCTTGGTAAGTGTGCTATTCTACATTATCATTTTTTAAATAATAAATGACTGATCTATATGCTTCTGAGTTTTTAGTACCAATTCTTATATTATTAGCAGATGATTTAAAATTTTAGAATCCTATATGCTTCATCGATGTCATCCATTTTACAATATCGTCGCACATTGTTTTCTTTAGAACATTAGTCTAACCTAACCTAACCTTTTTAAACTTGATCAGTAGGTGTTTGATACCCGCCTCAAGAGCTGAGAGCATCTTGCCAAAATGTTTAACTTCACCCAATATCGTTTTCGAATCTCACGACGACTGCGAAATATAACATAAAGTACTTAAGAATAATTCGCACTCCCTCAGTCAATGATAATCTTGTAACGTGTCGAAATTTGGAGAGGCAATCGGTAGGACTGATTATGGTGTCTTTGGGCCTAGTTGCTGTCATCCGGTCTGTACGGGTCGACTGGTCATACACCATTTAATCTCCACTGTTTTTTTTCTTATCGTCGACTAAATGCCCCGCCGACGATAAGGTCCCTCTGCTATTATAAGTTGCTGCTCTCTTGTCCAGCGTACGCCGACAAAGAATGATATACGCTGCGACCGTTTTTTTTTTGTTTTTGATACATATCTATTGTTTCGGTGTAATATACGTATTGTTATGATTTAATATATACAGATTGTTTTCGATTTAATAATTGTTTTTTTTTTTTTGCTCGCGTCGTGAGTTAGTTGTGACAAATACATACACATACGTATAAAACTAAAAATAATAATCTGACGAAAATACGACATTTATCGCGTGTGCGTTCGCCCACCGTCCGCCTCTCCACTCGTCCGACCGACCGTACCGTGTTTCGCATATACGGCATATAGTATATGCGTTATCTCCGTTGCACGGATAACGCGGCGGACTGTGCAGCGAACGTGTTTGTTTGCAAACCAACTACCACGCTTGATTACCGTCATCCACTCGTCCGCCGACCGACTTCGTTGCGGTGACCGATCGACGAGCGAACAAAGCCTATCGGCTCGTTAGTATCGACTACCGAGGTCTAATCGGCCGGTAGGTCACTGCTCAGTGTCCCCCTGGGCAGTGGGTACGAAGTAGGCCCCAGTATATACGAGGCCGAAACGTTACAATCTTTAAAGACTGGTATTTTGTATATTTTCAATCACACTCATTTCTTGTGGGTTTCTCTATATTTTTTCCCATTGATATTTGATATCCCACCTTTTGGTTTTTCTGGTTCTCTGTACATTGAAGTCGTTGCCCACAAGCCCATGTAGATTTTGTTCCAGTGCAATACCTATTCTCGGTACACCTACTAAAACACAAATTTATAAACCCAAAAGTAGGGAAGTTGGGTTCCTATTATACAAAATTGATTGCATATACTGACAAATTAATACAAATAACTATACCACATAGTATACTATTGATATTACTACTATACATCAATCGATTAGAGACCATATTTAGTTATTTGCCACAAATGCTTGAAAAATATTTGATTTTATAATTTATGTTATGTACATAATTTAAAATTTAAAAAAAAAATCCATTACAGTAAATATAACACAACACATTTTCAATAAATTGATTGATTTTTCTCTTAACTATTACAAATTTTAATTTGAAATAGAAAAATTCGACTGTATTCATTGATATGTTTTTAAAAAATACAAATAAAAACACAAATCACGCACAAACACTTCAAATGAAATTTTAATACTGATTGTATACTAATTTGTTTTATAATACTTGCAGTTTTCTTTAGGAAGCTGATGATCATATAAATTAATTTTATTTATTTATTTATTTATTTATTATACCACATAATTAACCAGCTTAGAGGACACAATGCCATGCCAGAGGCTAGAAAAACATTCATACTTGTCAATTTCAAGCTTACAGGACGCAATGCCATTCCAGAGGCTAAAAATACATACAGACTTGACGATATTTCTAGCTTACAGGCGCAATGCCATGGCATTGGCTAGAAATAACTTTCAATTGAATAATACATCTCAATTAACACAAAATGTATTATATTAAATTTGTTTCCCCCAAGTTTTCACTCCAATCATATAAAATCAAAATAGTATACAATAGTAAACCGTAGTCCATTAAGTATGTGCTAATGGGTCAAAATGTGCTACCCATTATATAATACATACTAAATGTTAAAATTATGTAATTACATAAATAATGAATATAGTACAGAATAGAATAGATCCACAGTCTAAAATATTTTGTAAAGTTTTTATTCTTTATTTGCAAATTAAAATACTTAGTCATAATTATTAATGTAAAATGATGCTAAAGAAAATTTATTATTGTAATCGTTGAAGTTGAATGTGATTTTTGCAAAACAAAAATTTTTTAATTCGAATACAATATCAAAGTAGATATCATAACTTCAAAAATGCAAATATTTTCCAGTGATTTCGTTTTTCTTTTTTTATTATTAAATAAATATTTTTTTTTGTAAATATAATTATATTATATGATTAAATATTATATAAAATATAATTAAATTAAATAATTCGATAAAAGATATTTAAAATACTAACATGCAACCAATTTATACAATAATAGCACAACTAATTTGATATCTTGTTTTAATTTGTAAAACAAGATATTAAATGTTGTCCATGTAAGGCAGTGGTCTCAAACATACGGCCCGCGGGCCACATGTGGCCCGCACGCAATAAAAATACATTTTGAACAAAAATATACAAAAAAATTGTAAAATAATGTTTTATTTTTATATTAATCGTTCAGAAATCCCATTATACTCAATAAAGTATTTGAAATGCGGTAAATCTAATCTACAAAGATAAATATCATTTGTATTTCGGTGTAGGTGCAGTAATAGTGGGTAACAGTTTAACTGTGACCAGTGTTGTTTTGTTCGTACTAGTAACTAGTTGCTATTCAAGTGTAATTTTAAATTTAAGTTTATATGCGTAATTTGTTCGTTTAAATGTCCCATATCAAACCGATTAAACGTAAAATTGACCAAGAAAGACGGGCTTTTCAAGAAAAATAGAGCTATGCATACTTTTTTAAGAATTCTAATTCTCTTCCAATATATTTGATCTGTAAACAAAGTGTATCTGTAATCAAGGAGTACAACATTAAAAGACATTATAACACAAATCATGGTACGACACAAATCATTTGCCATAAATTTGTAGGAAAATTACGCGAAGAAAAATTTGAAGAATTAAAAAAAAATCTCGCATCAAATAAAATTATTTGATACTATAAGAAGAGAAAATATTTATTCGGTTAAATGTAGTTATTTTAAATCAGAAAAAATCGCAGGTGCGTCAAAACCTTTTTCTGACGGTAAATTTATTAAAGAGTGTACAGATTTGTGGCTATTAAATAACGAGACTTTGCTGGAAACGAGCGCTACAAGTTTAGTTGAAAGAGAAGGGGAACGGTGTCCGGTGACCTTGAAACGTCTACTAGAAGCGTGCGGAAATACGTCTCTGTGCGTTAATTCAGTAGTGAGTTACAGCAGTTTAGGTAGAACGTGTTTGTGTCGCGTTGTCGGAAAAAATGTCAAATGCAAATAACGAACAGCGCGTCAACCTGAAGTTTCTTGTTAAACTGAAAAAAACACCCACCAAATGTTTAAATTTGCTAAACAGGTTTACGGCGATGATTCTCTATCTCGTAACTGCATTTCAATTTCCTCAGATGGTTTAGCGATAATAACTGGCTGATATTTAGGGTGTCGTCTTGAAAAAAAGTTTGAGAACCACTGTTATACCATTTATTCATTATTAAATTTACACTGAACTTATAATTATTAAATTAATATCAAATTACAAGATCAATCAAAATAATGAACTTTGTAACTTATTATTAAACTTCACAGAGTTAATATATCATGCTACAGTTTAACCATTTAAGCAATTTTTATGTTAATTCAATAATAATAAATATTAATTATAAGTTAAGCCTAAATGATAAAACTGTATTTTCAGTATATTTTAGAAAGTTTTTGTATGCATATTATGTAGATCCTAATATTTTCTAATGTTCCTACTTAATATATATAGAAATAATAAACCATTACGTATTAACGTATTGTTAGTCATATCGCAAGAAAGTATTAAGTATACTTTTTGCATTTAGTTATTACTTATTTTGAAATTATATATTAGTTACTGTAATTTCTACAAAAAATGAGTGCTCTATACAAATTAAAACCATATACACCTCAAATCATTGAGATTCAGAAACAGTGGAAACAAGTTCTTTGTCTTCACATAAATGTAGGTTAATAATTATTATTTAGGTATCAATTATCTGTTGATGGCTTTGAACAGATCACTTAAATTTGGCCCTCCTAAAAATTACCATACAGTCACCTATGGATGGTCATAGACATGTACAATGTTATCAGTAATTATGAGATGTGTGGAGACTGACTATGAATGTGGAGGTGAATGTGTTCAATTTAAATATATTTATTAAAATATGGGCATTAATTATAAAAATGTTTAATTAAATGTATACTTTACTATTTCCTGTTTCCGATATCATAGTGCTACAAGTGAGGTTCCACCAAATATTTCTTGATGGAAACAGTTGGTCTCAACAATGATGTCATTTCAAAAGGCATCATTGCTCATGGTCCTTCAACCATTATTGAAGTTCAACCTAATATTACATAAAGTACTTATGAATAATTTGTACAACCTCATTCGGCGATAATCTTGATAATAATGACTTTTTATTGATGTTATTAAAAATGTTTGATTAACTGTACATTTCAGAATACTTTTTGAATATTTTTTTATATGTACAATTTGCAAGTAATAATAAAAAATGCTAAAAATAAATATTACTAGTCACAATTTCATATCAGCACTTCATGTCGCTTGAGACATCCACCTCCATCACAGCGCTGTTGTTATTTAATAAAAGAAATCAGATCTCAAAACAAATGAACACAATTGCATGCGTGACCAAGTTCCACTCTTTTTCACTAGATAGAAAATGACAACAGTAGTAAATTTTAAGCAAACTGCATAAAATAATATAAGATTCATATTGTTATATAGTAGGTAACATTAAACTTTATACGATATACCTTACTTTATATTATTGAAGATCTTTATCTGAAGTAAACTATTAATTTAAATGATATTTGAATGTAAATATTTGTTGACAACTACCATTGCCTCCATATAACATAATGCATGCTGTAGACAGTCTATCAAACATCTATAAACAAACAGTATTTTTTATTAACCTTATTAATTATATAAGTTAAGAACTTTCGTTAAATCGGATTAACAGTTACTTCGTAGTTATTCATAGTTGAAAAATATCATTTTTCTAAAACGAAAACCCACTACTAAACATAAACAAATGGACGAAATAAACCAAAGGGAACAAAATATATATTTTATAGTTATCAAATTTATATAAATGTAAAATGAATATATTAAATTTTGAATATTATATATAATAATATATATATAAAAACTCGCCTACCTCATTACTACTACTTTAGTTAGTAGTGTTAGAAGATGTAATTAGTTTTTTTTTAAATAAGTTATATCTTATTTTTTCCAATTTAACGATGACATTTAAAATAAATGGGCAACACACGCACATAACACGATGTTTCAATTGTTTAACAAATCTATTGTCGTGGTGGAAATAACAACCTAATAACACAGAATCAACATTAGACGAGCACCTTACCACAGAATAAATAATAACAGAATGGACACTGATAATAAATTACACAGGTTCTTATGGGGAGTACGGTATTTTGTGCTAAAGTGGCACCAGTGTGACCACCAAATTAAGAAGAAAAAAATTGTATATAATCCTTTGTACCGTACATCATTTTTATGTTGGCGGTTGATTTAAACTTGATTTAAAATGTATTACCATTATAGTGTACATTTTCAGTATTAATATATAGCAATAAGTGAACCTATCTATAATTAATTCTAAATATGAATATCTCTCCTCTGACAGACACCGTCTTTTTTCACGTTTATCCTCTCTAGGTCACCCTTCTCCAAATTCATATAATATTCTTAACTCCTGTTTTCCTATTGTCATTTATCTAATCCTTAATTTCATCCATAATTCTAGCTTCCTAATTTAAATTATTGTATATATATATATATATATTGTATTTATTAAATGTTTTACTATAATGTCTTTGACGAAAGCAATAAAAAAAAAAAGAATATCTTTATATTCATGTATTCTTTAATACGCATAATATTAACAACAAATCATTGTTTTTCTATAAATTTAGAAAATGAAGTTAATAGCAGTTAATTTTTATTTACAGCAATTTTTTACAAATTTAAAGACATTGTAGCCTATCAGTTCTCCGTTCCCGAACGTACATGTGGTCTACCTCCGAATTTCGGTAGGATTGTCAGCCACTGTTCCAAAACATTCTTTTTCTTTTTATCAGAAACAGTGGACTTAATAGTTAACCCGTGTATCCTTTTTTAATAATATTTATATTGATGTAACTTGATGGATAAAATATTGGTAAGGACATAAACAGATAAGGATATAAAAAAAAACACATGGCTTGATAGAAAAAAATATCGTTTGATTTTTATTAAATTATTTTTATAATAATAATAATCATGTAATTTTTAATAATCAGTCTAATTAAGTATTTGAAATCTTAATTTTTTTGAAATTATACTTACAAATCAAAACATGTACCTATCTGAATACCCAATAAAAGTATTTTTAACCAAACTAAAATATTTAACTAGATTAAAATTATTTAATGCTCTATTAGCCATCTACAACGAAAATTTACTTTTAATTTTTAAATTAATAATATTATAATCTATTTTGACTTTAACCTTATCTTACTAATTAGATCAATTTATTAATTATTTTAAAAACAATTTAATTTAATTATACTTAAACAATGTCAACAATAAATTGTATTTTAACAATAAAATTATTAATACAATGGCGAATGCTGTAAATGTTGGAAACCAGAAAATAAGAGTAGATTATAGTTATAAGAAATCACCATGATGTATTACATAGTTTCTTGCTTTTACAACTGAAACTTCATACTGTGTTTATACTTAATTGTGATTTTGAGTATACTAGTATATATTTTTTTATATTAATACTTTATATAGCTTTGGCATCTACAGCATCTGGAATTATGCGTTTTTATTTATAATAAAAATTTACACAAAAAAAAAATTATATGCATACTTAATATACATGGCAGTGATAACAATGATTATTTAATTGCAAATAATTTTAAGTGTATAGTTTGTTAAAAAAACATTTAAAAATCAGAGAACTTTAGATATTTCTATACAAAAATAACATAAAAATGGGTATGAAAATAAAGAAACAAGAATAATAAGTCCTCATAGCAAGTGTAACGAACCACTGTTTAAATTTTCAAAATTAAGGATTTACCAGTTTAAAAAACACAAGATTACTACAGAAGTAAAAGAAATGAATTTTTCAAGCATTGCAGGTAATATTTTTATGAATATAAGTTATTTATTATATTTAAACATAAAATAAACTTGTTATTTAAAATAATAATCCTATATTTTTTAACACTATATTATTTATATATATATATAACAAACAAAAATATTTTAATACTATAATTTAAACATTTTTAATTTTTCAATTGTTTGGCTGAAGCTTCTTGGTCTATACTTCTAAATAAATGATAAAATTGTTCAGTTCTTGATATTTTTTCAATCCCATATCTTGTAAAATTTGTGGCAATTTCTATCTTAGTATTTATGATACTAATAATAACAAATATTTATATTTTAATATAGAATTTGAGAAAAGAAGATAAAAAGGAACAAAAAACTTTTTTAAAGTATGTACTTGATAAAGCAGCAACAAAATTAAATGATGGATGTACAAGGCAATATTATTATTGTCATCGATTATTTAATAATCGAAAAACAAAAAATAAAATTGAGCAAAGGAAAGAGGAAAAATCTATAGGAAGTAATAAAAAAGATGGAATATGAATTTCAAAACATGAAACGATGGTGCAAATTGAATTTTGGGAAATCCTATATGGCCATGAACAAGAAATTCAATGAATTGGAGTAGACGAAACTTAATTTATACAACAGTTTCTCTTTGCCTTTGCCTATTGACGAGATACAACTTGCTGTATAAGTATAACAATAATGAAAAAAAAAATTAAAAGCCCGTTGAACACAATGTATTATCTTTAAAACTCTCATTGAATTTGGCACCCTGGCTTCAGGCTAGATGTTGCTACCAAATGTCAAAAACCTTATTAAACTCATACTAAAAATAATAGATAACAAATATACATTTCACAATGTACCAGTATTTGTAGCCATAGGCGCTTATAATAAAAAATAGTGTTTAACCTACGCTGATTCACACTCAAACTTGAATAAATAATATATTTATATTCTTAGCTGTGTGTTGGTTATTTCCTTATTTTAAAATATTAATTAATATTAAAAATACTAAAAGTACGTGTTTATTTATTTTTAGGGAACTAAAATCATTTTATTGGTTTATCCCGCCATTCATGATAATATATGTCAGTCTTTCTTCATGCCTGATTATAGTCATAACATGTGCATTCATAACGGTAAGATATTAATAATAATTGTTATTAGGTTATCAATTAGCATAAATGTACTAATTTATATATTTTTAATTTTTATTTAGGTGATTTGCATTGATATAATTGGTAATAATTAAGGGCTTGGAATAAAAAAAGGAGTATTTTTATAATTATATGCTATTTAAATAATTGTAATTCTTATTTTTAAGCATATGCATTTGTATAAACAGCATATGAAACATTAAATTTAGCTGTTTTAATGTTTTTGACAAAAATTGCAAGTTTCAAAAACGTATGGTTTTATCTAGTTGTTGGACCAAATAAACTATATTTCTAAGTTTAACTAAAATTAAATTTTAAAAATTTACTCAAATTATACATTCGTTTAATACTTATGAATTATTATAAAACAGTCCCTTATGTTGCAAATATTGAGACATATTAAAATATGTACGATCATAAGCTTTAACAAAAAACATTTTAAATTTGTTTTCTGTATTACAACAACAAAATAAAATCATATCTATAGAAAACGTAACTATTATCATAGGATTCTTTTTCTTATATTTTATATATTATAGTATATTATATATTATAGTATATAACCTATCTACAACAAGATATTTAATTATTCATTAATTTTATTCATTTTTTATCCTGGTTACGTTAAGTACAGTTTACTTGAGTTAAAACAATATTGAGTGAAAATATTGAGAAAATTAAATAAATTGTGATCTATACTCATAATTTGAAGGATTATCATCCTTAACGTTAACAAAAAAAAGACCATCAATAATCGATATACATTTGGAACAAATTATGTTTTTAAGATGTAATAATTATTTATGCATAATATATCGTTAATAATACATTTCAAAAAACTAATTTATTCATAATATGTCGTTAAATAGTATGTATAATTTATATATATATATATATTTCTTTTAAGTATTTGAAAATTATTTCAAATACTTTTAAAAGTATTCTTTACAGCTCTTCCTCTAACCCAGCTATTTTTTGTTGTCTATCTATGTCCTAGACCTCCATTTGACTTAATCTCCCACATCATTTAAGCACACACCAGCAATGATCATATAATACCTAATCGCAACTAACCAATTCTACATCGCTCGTCCGCATCCACTTTTTCCTTCAGCGTTCATTTCTATAACAGTTCTACAGCTTCCGAATTTTTTCTTCTCATAATAAGACCAATCTATCTAATTCTATTCTTTCTCATCTTATACACGATCGATGTTTTTTCTTACATATTCATTCCTTATCTTATCTTTTTTTATCACCTTACTCATATATCTAAACATTCTCATCTCTGCTACACTCATTCTCTCCTTTATTTTCTTGTCAACAGCCCAACACCCTGAACCTTACAACGTAACTGGTCTCATTAAACTCATATAGAACTTACCATTTAGCCTCACTGGAATTCTTTCAACGCAAAAAACACCAAACGCATCTCTCCACTTAATCCACCAGCACTTAATCCTGTGTTTCATATTATTTTGTACAAAAATATGTTTTTTTGTTATAAAATAGTAATAATCATTATATTTATTACTATTATTATTTTTATTACAATTATTATTATTGTTATAATAATAATAATAATAATTATTATTATTATTATATTATTATTATTATTATTATTATTATTATTATATCATCATTATTATTATTGTTATTAATGTATAACAATCATTAATAAAGCTTATTTTTTTTTACCTGATTGTAATTTATTTGCGTATCCAATTTCAGCAAATGAATAAATAAGTATTTGGTACGGATTCATAATCACCTAACAAAAAGACATAATAAATATGTCAACTGTAATCATTGTGTATGTAACATACGATACATACATTATTTAAATTACGTAAAACATAACATAATACTGGTTGTACGTGTGAATAGAAACAAGAAAACGAAAACTCAAGATGTCTTGGTTATAGGTTAGTATACCTCTATCATCCATCACGTTCATTATCAAAGGGAAAATAATCCATTGTATTTATATCACTTGTATAACAATACATAAGTAATTGGTAGTTTTTAATATCCAATCTCGACAATTGTACAGCATATTTATATTTTTGCGACACATTTTGCTTTTCAAGGATTCTAACTGTGTAATGTCGAACAAGTCACAGACTGTATTCGCATTATATAGGAGCACGCTGATCTTAACCACACTGAGATAACAGCAAATATCCGAAACTACCAACAATAACATATCGATCTCGCTTAGTGTTTCGTCCTTGTTGGTGAACATCCCCATATTTTCTAAGAATATCACGCACAAAAAGAACGCTGTGAGCACAATACCGAGAAATTGGTGAACATTTCTATTGAAAATTTCGCATGGATCAAACATGTGGTGGAAACAGCATAACTTCAATAAACGTAAGTTAATGGAGACCTTGTCAACTTCTAATTTTCCCATAGCGGACAGCGGTTGAAGTTATAGGTTACATTTGTATAAGAAATAAATATATGTCAAATACCGCTTTAACAGCATTTCCAGTAGTGTATTTACTATATTGTAATAATGAGTTAGGAAGCTGATATTAGTTCATACCTAGATGAGATATAATTTATATGTATATATACTAAGTTATTTTATTTTATAACTTTAATTTATCTACGACAGTGGCGATTTCTTGCTTGGGAAACAAGACCTCAGCACCTCCTACTTTAAATTAAAAAAAAATTATAATTTGTTTTTTAAATGTATGAACAATTTAATTTTATATTAAAATATTATTAAAGTTTATGGGAGTACATTTATAACATAATCATAGAATATAAAATATCGGATTACTGCTGCTAAATGATTGGAAATTTTTTACATTTTTTTTTTAAATTCGAGGGGATGGTTTATTTTAAATTTAAAGTCGTACTTCCTCCATCAGTGACCACGAGCCGACAATAATCAACCATGTAGATATATAAACTGAAAATTTATTTCGAGAGAACCCGTCATTGAATGTACTTTTTTCATAGCGGTTGATATTTTGGAAAACTATTGCTAAATGCAATTTCCTTAGGAATTTAATATTTGAGGCTACAATTTGAATAAAAGATTTTAAATGAAACCAATTTACAGCTGTTCTAATATCTGTCGTAGAATTGTGTATACCTAATGTCAGAGACGTGTTCAATTTTATTGTTTATTGTTACGAATTATTGATTATATTGTGTGTGAAATGTTCTTTTGTATACTATAGTTAATTAATATTTATTTGTAATAGTTATTACGAGTAGTTATATATAATTTGTTTTTAATTTATGTATTTAGTTAAATCATACATACGTTTTTATTTTTAATACTATAGTATGAACTTATGATAAATATTAAGAATTTTCTTAAACGATTTTTTCTTACTCATGATCAGCTATTCTATACTAAAACAGAAAATAACGTTTTTTCTTTTCTACCTATTTTTTGTATTATTAGAGATGGGTGTTGGAAAAATAGCACGCCCCTTAAATAATACGTAAATGCCACTGAAGAAAAGTTCGTGTTATCTCTAATTAGACAATGTATTTTTGAACGAACATACATTTCAAATATTTTTCCGGTGCTTTAGGTCATTTTACATATACGTAACATATGGATTTAGATCTTTATGGTATCTTTTAAATTTTTTAATTAAATGTGTTTTGGAGAATTTCAATCAATACTTGAATAAAAAAAAATTTACAATTAAAACCTAAATATTCAAATAAATTATAGTGTGGAACATTATAATAAATTTAAATTTAAATGTTAAGTAATCAGGTCATTGCTTTAGGTTGTAGACTATTTTTGCGTGCGAATACATTTGTTCGCTCAAATAATATTAACAAACGAACTAACTGAATTTTGGAAAGCTGACATGTACATAGCACTCAGGGTTAACAATTCTGGTACAACCATCCGCGGTGATTATCACGATTTTCCGATAATTGGTATAAACCTATTAATTGTATTAGTGATGGAACGAATTTACGATTGCAATTAATTATTCGTTATTATTCTATACGAATTGTAATATAAAATATAATAATAATAATAAAATTAATACTATATTTATATGATAAAAATCATTTATATTTACTATTTTTAATTCGCTTAGTTGTAGTGATGGTGACAAGGGAATGAATAACTTGTTTTCATCAAAATCGTCAAGAATCTAAAAAGAAAAAAAATATTAAGTATTATTTATATTTTCTACAGCTATATTTATAACTATATCTGATATAAAATTGTCTTGCTTATAATAACTTGAAATATCTTCAAAATATGTTGAAGGTGGTGAAAGAACTGTAGGCCGGTCGTTTTCGTCACATGGCTAGAAAAAAAAAATTTTTAAAGTAAAAAATAAACATTTTTATTTACATGATTAATTAATTTATATTACCTTAGACATTTTAGACTCCTTCATTTGTTTAAGTAATCGTATTGATAATTTTTTGACTGCAAACAATTTGATCTGATTGATGAAATTTGTGTGATTGGGGGAAACAAGTACTACGACTTCTTCATCGAGTATATTATTAATATATGACATCATTTCTTTAATGTGCAACACTTCATTGAAGTCTTTAACAGCTAGCATGTTTACTACTTGTTCAAATTGATTCAATAGATTTGGTTTAACGATTATAGTTTTCCTTAAGACTAACTCAAAAATTGAACGTTCCAAATTTTGACGTGAGAATAAGGCTAATCGATTGAGTAATACGCGATTTCCTTCGTATACTCGTAAGTTTAAAACCAATACATTTTCACCACGGTAAACCATTTTTAAGATTGTGACAAGTTTCTCGTTCAAGAAAATACTTTCTTTCTTCATTTGTGGCGGATCGAGAATAAACGATAAAATATTCCCCATGAGTGTATATATCCGTTTTAAGAAATCTGGATATAAACTGATGTGTTTTAATGGCGTTATAATATGAATCTAAACACTGAAATTATCAGTCGAATCGAATCCAACAAAAAAAAATTTACGTTCAGCAAAGTCAATGTTAAATGATGTAGTTTCAAGTAGATTTGCTAGCGGTGAAGGTTAAACATATTTGTATGTTTTCTTCTCGCAGATCACCTTCACACATCACTTAAAAAATACGACTTTTTATTGCATTAACCTAAACAAAATGGAAAATCTTTATGCATATATTTATAACATCAATCCGATTATCGCTTATATTTTTAGCAGCCAATTGCTCACGATGATTGGAACTAAATGATGTTAATATAATATCTGTATGAGCAATATGTTTAATACAGTGGTTCTTAACGTGGGCGTTTTGGTTTGTTAGGGGGGCGTTAGGTTTATAGGGTGCTTTAGGGGGGTGGTTAGCTCTCAAATGCGGAATAATGGAAAAAATAAAATGTCCAATAATACAAGTGTCCAGTGACACGTATTATCACACATGAAATCAGAATAGTTGTAATTGCGCACGGCGTATGCCATAGATAACGTTCGTATGCTACGTTATCTAATCGAGTTTTACAAGATCTCGAGCCTCATTTACAAATGGAGTTTATCGACCTTAAAGACGACTGTGAGGCTCAAATTGTTTTTAAGCAGGTCGTTTTTGAGTTTGCCTGGGTCAAGCTTAAAGACACATATCCACAACTATAGAAAAAAGTTAAGTTGTTACTTCTTTCCTTCCCGTCAACGTATCTAGCAGCAAAAGGATTTAGCGTTGTTGTTCAGCTTTTAACGAAGCAAAGAAACCGGTTGGATATTTGCAATAAATGTGATCTGCGTTTAACTTAAACCAAGATTGAGCCAGACATCGAAACATTAGCCGCTTATCATCAAGCCCAGGGCAGTCATTGAATAGGTATGATATGAAATATTATTTTTTGTATAGAAAAGTTTAAATGAGAGTCAAATAAAACATTTATTTACTAAACATTAAGAGTTTTTAATTTTAAAAACTGATCCATAAAGGTATGAGAATTTTTGTTGGAAAGGGGGGGGGGGACATAAGCCGTCAGTTATCTCGGTGAAGGGGCGCTGAACCAAAAAAGGTTAAGAACCATTGGTTTAATACATTACTAAACTCTTCATAATGGCTGCCGATCCATCTATGCATATACTATTATATACGTATAAAAAAATTAAAACAAAAAACTTATTTAAAATATAATTGATAGGGCATTTTTTACGACAGTGACAACGAGCGAATCCTTGAGTCGATTTACCTACGACAAATGTTGCTGTTGTTTGAAACGATTACAAACACGAACAATTTTTAAATTATTAATAATTATAATAATTAAAACATAATTTATTATAATTATAAATAATACAATTATACAAAATATTTATGTAATTGTAAAAAGAATTACTATGTCACTGTAAATACTACGATAGCTTACCATGGTCTAATAGATAATATATATTAATATTTTTTTTATTTAACGAAGTAGCATTTAAAATAATAAGTAACGTTAAACATTTTTTTTATTTGTAATGCATACAAATTATATTAAAATAGAATTTATTTGATTATGGTTTATATATATATATATATACATATTATAGATCTAGGAGATATTAAAGGATTGTTACTGACGAAAAAAATTGTATATAGATAAATATAAATAATTTATAATTTATAATAATAATAATAATAATAATAATAATAATAATAATAATAATAATAATAATAATAATAATTATAATAATAATATAAATAATTTATGATTTATAATAATAATAATAATTTTAAATATTAATATACCTCAGGCGATTATTACCCGCCCGGTTAAAATGTATGATGGAGGGGGGGGGGTAATAATCGCCTGTTACATTAGGATTTACATTAGTAAAAATATGGGATATATAAATTTCCTGTGACACCGACACAACCTAAATACACAATATAATAACGAACGTCGATAACGCATTATTTAATGTTAAGGATTACTTTAAAATAGAACACTATTTAATTTGTTATTTATTGATATTATTTGAATTATTTTTCATTGATATAGACGAATTCATAAAACTCTAAAATATATTTTTTTAAATTAAGTTATGGTTCGTCAATTGCGTTAGAATACATAGAAGGAAATAATTTTTATAACAATTACAATTTAAAAAACGTTAAATATTGTCCTATATATGTTAGTATAGTATTTAAGAATAATATTATTTATTAAATTATTTTTTAATTAATTAAATTTATGTTTAATTACGATTATCTTCTTCTTTTCCCTCGCCTTTATCCAAGTTTTTTGGGGTCGGCCACCTTTGTCCTAAACCTCCACATGACACGATCTTCCACATTATTTACGCACATACCAACATTCCAATATATAATATCACACTCAATCTGCACATCCAACCATTTCTTCTTCTGTTTTCCTCTTCCTCTTTTTCCTTCAACGTTCATTTCTATAACCATTCTTACCGATTCCGAATTTTCTTTCCTCATAACATGGTCAAACCATCTAAGTCTGTTCTCTCTTATCTTATCCTCGATCGACGCTACTCCTATGTTTCCTCTTATGTATTCATTCCTTATCCTATCTTCTTTTGTCATTCTAATCATCCATTTAAGCATTCTCATATCTGTTACACTCTTTCTCTTCTATTTTCTTGTCAAGTACCCAATACTCTGAACCATACAACATAGTTGGTCTCACTACACACTTATAGAACTTACCTTTCAGCCTCATTGGAATCCTCTTATCACAAAAAACATCAGACGCTCTATAACGTCCAGATTCTTGTATGTCTTGTAAATATATATACTACAACACTTTTTTCAGCTTTTTTAGCATTTTCTTAGTAAAGACTCTTAATAAAGACAATTTTGCTAGTAAAAACTAGCACTTTATTAAAAATATCTTTCAAAAATCTCATGCTTACATCCCCTAATATCTTCCATACTTCCATTGGCATTTCATCTGGTCCTACCGCTTTTTTCCTTTTCATCGCTCTCATGGTCTTGCATACCTCCTTCTCAGTAGTTTAATCAATTAGATCCTTGTCCACGAAATATCATCTACAGCCTCTCTTGGTTACTTTTCATTCAATAATTTCTCAAAATACTCTTTCCATCTCTTTTTTACATCCTCATAATTCGTTAGGATGTAATCCTCACTTATCAAAAATTGCATTTGACAGATTTCATACACTAACCTCACGTACTATGCAGTCATTTTTTTTATCAACATTTGTAGAAACATAAATAATTTTGTTTTTTGAACACATCCTATATTTATAACTTAGTTAAAACCACCATCTAACCACAGATACATACGTTTTACGCTTGTATACTTATTAAAATAATCAAAGTTAAATACGATATAGAAAAAAATATGAAAATCAAATATTTTTACAGATATACAACATAACACGTACATTTGATGGTAAAATTACTAAGTAGTCTCAAATGACTTATAAAACATCTATGTAAATTACACAAACACTTTTATACTTAATTTTGAAAAAATCCGATTATAAATATCTCGCATTCTTCAAAAATTCACTGTATAAAAGTTATTTTAATAATTTACCTAATCTGGAAAGATACTGTATATTTACCTATATAGAAACATTGTATAGGAATTTTTGAATTGGGTAGTTAAATGTAACATCTAAAGAAGGTTGATTATTATGTATTACTATCTAGTCCTATCTTATTCCGATGCTCATCTCAAGCAGAAGACGTATTTTTTTCTCCTGCCAATTATCGAGCACAAACTCCTTTTTGACTGCTTCCTCTTTCGCTAATATCTCATTATACCCAGACCGCGTATTTTCGATCGCCACATTCTTAGGTATCGCACCCGGTTTACCTTTACCAATACCTTTGATGCCGGCAACGGATGTTTTCGCCCGGACGGTTTTATTTTTGACGCGGGCAATGACTTTTTTCACTTGGCCAGTTGTACTTTTGACGCCGGCAACGGTTGTTTTCGCCCGGACGGTTGTACCTTTGACGCCGGCAACGGATGTTAACGCACGGACGGTTTTACTTTTGACGCGGGCAATGACTTTCTTCACTTGGCCAGTTGTACCTTTGACGCGGGCAATGTTTTGTTTTGCTTGGCCAGTTGTACTTTTGACACGAGCAATATTTTTTTTTTGCTTGACCAGTTGTACTTTTGACGCGGTCAATGTTTTGTTTTGCTTGGCCAGTTGTACTTTTGACGCGGGCAATGTTTTTATTCGCTCGGTCGGTTGTACCTTTGACGCGGTCAACGATTTTTTTTGTTTAGCTAGTTGTACTTTTAACGTGGACAACAATTGTTTTTTCTTGGTCGGTTGTACCTTTGATGCAGCCAATGTTTTGTTTTGTTTGGCCAGTTGTACTTTTGACGCGGGCAATGTTTTTTTTCGCTCGGTCGGTTGTACCTTCGATGCGGCCAATGTTTTGTTTTGCTTGGCCAGTTGTACTTTTGACACAGCCAATGTTTTGTTTTGCTTGGTCGGTTGTACCTTCGATGCGGCCAATGTTTTGTTTTGCTTGGCCAGTTGTACTTTTGACGCGGCCAATGTTTTTTTTCGCTCGGTCGGTTGTACCTTTGACGCGGTCAACGATTTTTTTTGTTTAGCTAATTGTACTTTTAACGTGGACAACAATTGTTTTTTCTTGGTCGGTTGTACCTTTGATGCAGCCAATGTTTTGTTTTGCTTGGCCAGTTGTACTTTTGACACAGCCAATGTTTTGTTTTGCTTGGTCGGTTGTACCTTCGATGCGGCCAATGTTTTGTTTTGCTTGGCCAGTTGTACTTTTGACGCGGCCAATGTTTTTTTTCGCTCGGTCGGTTGTACCTTCGATGCGGCCAATGATTTGTTTTGTTTGGCCAGTTGTACTTTTGACGCAGGCAATGTTTTTTTTCGCTCGGTCGATTGTACCTTTGACGCGGGCAACGATTCTTTTCTCTTGGTCGGTTGTACCTTTGATGCGGCCAATGTTTTTTTTCGCTCGGTCGGTTGTACCTTTGACGCGGTCAACGATTTTTTTTGTTTAGCTAGTTGTACTTTTGACGTGGACAACAACTGTTTTCTCTTGGTCGGTTGTACCTTTGATGCAGCCAATGTTTTGTTTTGTTTGGCCAGTTGTACTTTTGACGCGGGCAATGTTTTTTTTCGCTCGGTCGGTTGTACCTTCGATGCGGCCAATGATTTGTTTTGTTTGGCCAGTTGTACTTTTGACGCAGGCAATGTTTTTCTTCGCTCGGTCGATTGTACCTTTGACGCGGCAACGATTCTTTTCTCTTGGTCGGTTGTACCTTTGATGCGGCCAATGTTTTGTTTTGCTTGGCCAGTTGTACTTTTGACGCGGCCAATGTTTTGTTTTGCTTGGTCGGTTGTACCTTCGATGCGGCCAATGTTTTGTTTTGTTTGGCCAGTTGTACTTTTGACGCAGGCAATGTTTTTTTTCGCTCGGTCGATTGTACCTTTGACGCGGGCAACGATTCTTTTCTCTTGGTCGGTTGTACCTTTGATGCGGCCAATGTTTTGTTTTGCTTGGCCAGTTGTACTTTTGACGCGGCCAATGTTTTGTTTTGCTTGGTCGGTTGTACCTTTGACGCGGTCAATGATTTTTTTTGCTTGGCCGGTTGTACCTTTGACGCGGTCAATGATTTTTTTTGTTTAGCTAGTTGTACTTTTGACGTGGACAACAATTTTTTTTGACTAGCCACTTGTTCCTTCGACGCAGGCAAAGGTTCTTTTTGTCTAGCTAGCTGTTCTTTCGACGTGGACAATAGTTTTTTTTTTCTGGCCAGTTGTAATTTCAACGCAGGCAATGGTTGGTCTGGCACGGCCGGTTGTTGCTTCGTCACGGACAACGGTTTGTTTTGCTTGAACAACTGTAAAGTCCTTGCAACCAACGGCATAGATTTTAGCGTGGATGACGTATTCTCCATCGGAACGAATCTGTCGGTGCTTTCGTCTCCCAAAATTTGATGTACACTAGACCGTTCAAATCTGTTAGTACATTGATCTCGTCGACCGCTAGTAAATTGTTTGCTTAACGAATTCCCGTCTGAACTCGTATCACTGCTGCTTAGATAATCCGAGAATTCTTGTTGTGAATGCATGATTTATTATCCAAGTATATTAAAAAACTTATATGCAGTTTAATGTAGATAAGTTTTGGAACGATTTAAAAAATGTATATTATTGATTTTCGTTGTCATAATTACATACTCACATATTTGTCTATTTATAAAATATTCTATACGTATTTCGGTTGTTCGAGAAACGTCGTTGCAGCGTTATAGGAAAACATATGTTAATTTTTACCTACAGTAAAGGTCGCGAGAAAATGGTCCATTTTGCGTCATCATTGTAGTTTGGTGGGTAATATGTAAGGGTATATTTTTTTTTGTAGTCACTCGCAAGTCTTTAAAAAAATCGTAAACTTGTATATCGAAATACATTCTAGCGGAGTAAATTATATATAAATAAATACGCATGAATATAAATTTTATCGTATAATTTCTGTGGTCGGTTTTGGCTGAAACAACAACTAATGTTTCTTCAAGTGTTGAACTGCCAAATAATGAAAGAGAATGTTCGAAAATTTAAAAATTCGATAACGGAAATAATAATTGTTTCTCGAACAGTGAATATAAAATAATATTCTTGCGAAATATACTATACTATACGTAAATAAATCATTGAAACTTGAAAAAAATAGATACAAGTAAAATTAACAGCTACGAAGATCGATGGCCCTAATGAAACGGACCGAATTTCAGCGGAGTCTTTTTCCAAAATGGAAATGGGAAGTCCAACATAAAACGACGCAACAATAGCAAGTCACAAAATGCGACAAACGAACAAATTAGCAGAATCGTTAAAGCCGACGAAACAATATTGTGTGATCCGTCCCTGAGAATCTTAATAGAAGTAAGTATTTGTGTATTTATAAACTATGTCGTTATATTGTTAAACTCTTTTATAGAATAATTAAGTGTTTTAAATAGACGTTTTTATGTAAGGTATAGTATATAATATATATATTTTTTTTGTCGTCACTCGCAAGTCTTTAATAAAATTGTATACTTCTATATCAAAATAAATTTTAGTGGGGTAAATTATATACAAATAAATACGTAAGAATATACATTTTGTTATAAAATTTCCTCTTAGTCCAATACACTTGGTCTGGCGTTCTTCCCATTTCTGGAAACACCCCTGGAAGTCTCCAGAAGTCAAACTTTTCTATACTGACGTTACGGCACGTTCAATGTCCTTCAAATCCTCATATCGATGTCCTTTCATTGGTTTCTTTAACTTTGGTAATAGCCAGAAGTCCATATCAGGGCTGTACGGGGGAAGGGGAGCGTTGTTATGTTTCTACTGGTCAAAAACTGCCGAATTTTTAATGATGTGTGTGCAGGCGCATTGTCATGGTGAAAGATTCAACCATTTTTGGCAAATTCCGGCCTCACACGAGACATTCTATGACACAATCGCTTAAGAACTTCTATGTAAAACGCTGCTGTCGATCTGACCGCACCAACACTCAAACGTTCGACATTTTGCCTAATGTGCACGATTTTAGGGGCACCTGACCTTGCATCGTCTTGCGTTGAATCTCGGCTTGATGCAAAACGTGAGGCCCTTTCGTATACACGTGGTTTTGATAAACAGTCATTACTGAACACACGTTGCAATTTACAAAAAATTTCAGCCGGGTTTTCGCCAAATTTCACTGGAAACTTGATGACAATTCGTTGCTTATTTTTCACGTCACACATTTTTGTATGTCACGACACTACACTACTAACTTTAAAAAATCGCAAAGCACAAAATCTAAGACCGATCACTATCAAACTTGGTAGACTTGTGTATAATCTCGTGAACTTTAATTCAACAAATTATCAAGATATTAGTGTTACCATTATAGGAGCTAGAAACAAATTCTCGTTATTTAATTGCCACACCGTGTATGATTCTGGCATCAAATAAAAATGTCAAATTGGACAAGACCAAAAATGCATGGGTGCCGACGATCGCCGCGAAACATGTGGAGAGACAAGTTGCGACGGTTGCTAACGGTGTCGCCGCGATGACCAATATTGAATTGAACACGACCAAGATATATATTACGTTATAAGAGAATTTTTTGGATATTACGAAATAAGATCCAAAAATCAGTTCGGATTCGTTGTATGTTTAATGCTTACACATTAAATTAAATAATATTGATAATATTTTCGACAATGTTGGTGATAGAACTGCGTCGTAAACGTGGTTTATAATACAGACATTAAAAAAGCGAAATCCATATACATATTCATATCGATATTATTAAGCATTTAAGCTAATTAGTCTTCGTTTATATTTACATCAACAGAAGATGAACAAAAGCGTGCGGTCAATTTTGAACAAGATCACATCGGAGAACATTGACATTATCATTCAGAGTTTCATGGCGTTGCCGATAAATACAGTTAAATTAAATTAAACGCCGTCGATTTGGTTTTTGAAAAAGTAATATATTATAATATTATAAGAAAAAAAATATGATTACGTTTTTGTTATTGATAAAATTAAAGAGTCGTAAGTTATATATATTTATAAGTTATATATACCAATACGCAGCTATTAACTCGAATATATACATATATGAGTATATTAACTATTTTATTATGATATACACGTAGTAATAATACATACGTACCTCATAATATTAAGGTCGTAGTTTAAAATTGAAGTCAACACGTTAGGTTTAAAAAAACGTAATTTATCAAAAGACATGAGTAGTTTATTTAATTAAAATTAATTGAAAAGTATAATTATAATGCAGGTAATAATACAATCTAAGTGATTTATAAATAAATACCAATTGGTACTTTTTTAAATTATGTATTATTCTGTATTCTATACATAGACGATCCAGGTACTAAGTTTTGCGCCTCTTCATGCAATTTTATGTTCGGCCATGAAATCCGTAGAAGCGACATATGCAGAAACTAATGGGACAACGACGTTCAAGTGGCTCATTTAAAAAAAATGCCAAAATTACTTTGAATCAGACAAGGTCCGTCAAACAGCTTCCGTAAAAGAACTCGAATGCAATTGTGCAAGGATCAAGTAATTTATTATAATTTATATAACCATGAGTTAAGCATTCTGAAGAAGACGAATTATTATGGTCGGCAATTGATAAAATGTTCAGACTAGCCAAAACACTTATATTTTTTGTATTTACGTACATATATTAGTATAGAGAAACCAACGACTAACGGGGCTGTGGTGACATCCTTTGAATATACTTCACCATGCTCTCAATTATTCAATCAGAAAACTAATACATACATAATATATATATTTTACGATATATTGGGTCCCCTCGCAGAATTATGTAGTCAATATCACGTCATACACATGAATATAATAGTAAAAACCTAACTGACGTGACTCGATAGATTATTATCCGCGCGTTATAATATTTATTCTAAATGTATATTATTTAATATAACATAAAAAAAGAAGAAAGAACCCAAATTCGAATACGAATAAAAAGAAAGAATATTACGAAAACGTTCCATGGGAAATTGCTGGTAACATTATATCCATTGAAATCTACAATTTATTATAATCAAATAGTCATTTAGCCATTTAAAACTCGGAAAATGATATAATACTTACAAAAAATAAAGATTGGGAGTGAAATATTAAAATTATGAAAAAATAACGAATGAAATGTGCAAACAAATTTTTTAAAAATATGAATTTAATCAAAATTTTTATATTTCCCGATTGCTGGTTTGTCATAAAAAAATCACCTGTACATTATTTTTTTAGTTTTATCGGAGAGTTGTTCAATCAATCCGTTGTCCATCCAAAAATCATTCAGTATCATGTACTTGATAGGCCAACGTTTAGAGGAAGCCATAGAATGTTTATGCAACCTGTTAAGGTCATCCGGAAAAAAATTAGAACAAGTACGAAATTAAAACATTGAAAAGAAAAATATATCTATTCTTTAAATCTAACGATGAAGTTATAATAATAATAAACTTTTTGTGACTGTGAAAACACTTTATCGTATTTAAATTTTTAAATCAACCGTCTTTATTATTAACTTTTAACAGTGCATTTACATTCATATTAATAATTCTTAAGAGTATATACTCTAAGCGTCTATAAAATATAGAATGTACATTATTCCATACATGTTCTTCGATTTTTTTTGTTACTTTTCAAAATATTCATTGTAATTTCGCTGTTTTACAAGCTAATTTGCAACTGGTCATATTGCTTTTTTCGTGGTATTTGATTTTTATTTTTAGTTATTTTTTTTTTTTTTTGTTATTCTAAGATTAATTTTTTTTAATTATCTGTGAACTGATGTTTTGTCGACCATAATTCAAGACCAATATTTTGGTCTTTAAGAAATGAAAATTTAACACGAGATTATAAAAGTCCTTTTACTCCTGTGATATTGTTATATACAGAGTGCGGCAGAGCCGACTGACGAGTTTAATGAGGTCATTAGCCTGAGATAAAATAAGAGCAGGCCTTAATTAGTAGTATATTTTGAATTGTATGGTAATGTCGTTTTTATTCGTAACCATGGTCTGGACAGGTGTACATCGTAGTTTCGTCGTGCGCGCGTATTACGAAAATAATCATTCTGTGATCGCTACACAAAGAGCTTTTCGTATACACTTCAGCATTCCACGTGCCGAATCTGTTCCTTCTATAACACTATCAAATTGTGGATACGGTAGTTGGAAAAAACTGGAAGTACTCTAAGTGAACTTAGACACGGAGCACCCAGAACAATAAGAACCCCCGAAAATGTGCAGTTGGTTAGAGAGTCAATTGAGCAGTCACCAAGACACTTTGCCCAGAAACACGCGGTGGTTTTGGGGATCTCAGACCGTTCTTTGAGAAGAATTCTTCACGAAGATTTATCATTCCATCCCTATAAATTAATGCTTGTCCAAGAGTTAAATGCTACTGACTACGGCAACCCCAAAAATCTCTGTCAGCAAATTCTTCTGCAAATTCCTTCGACATCAACATTTTTCTGTAGCGCTGAGTCCCATTTTTATCTTTCTGGATCTGTAAATAAACAAAATGTTCGATACTGGGCTGCAAATAACTCACGACAGCTCCACGAAAGACCAATCCACTCTCCTAAAGATACAGTGTGGTGTGCTGTGTCCCAATCTGGGGTGATACTTTTTTGAGGATGAGAACAGGACCGTCACTGTCACTTCCGCTCGTTAAATAACATCGCGTCAATGGCCAATAAAATTATCGAAGTTTCTGATTTTAAAAATGAATTTGGCCATATTTCAAGCGCCGAAAGCTCATCAAACTCGATCATTAGGAAATCTCGAACTGATACGGATAATTCATCGCGGATATCCAATCTCGAAAAACAAATCGCAGAGCTTACAAAAAAAATCGATAGACTCAGCAGATCTCGATCTAGTTCACGTAATAAAAAATATCAAACAAATTTTAGTGCTTCAAAATCTCGAGAACGATCTAACAAGCATGATCTATGTTGGTATCACTTTAAATTCGGTACGAAAGCGGATCAATGTCGCGAACCGTGCTCTTTTAAATCAAATTCGAAAAAATAAAATTACCTTCCGCCGAGGTGACCGCCGGACAGGTTTTTACGTCACGTCGTTTTTTCATCACCGAAATAAAAAAAAAAAACAATTTTTAGTCGACACTGGTGCAGATTTTTCCATATGGCCATCGGTGAAAAATAATTTAGTCCACAAACGCGATTTTTTTCTATATGCAGCAAATGGTTCTACGATACCTACATTCGGCGAGAAATTAATTACGCTCAATTTTGGACTTCGACGCACATTTACGTGGCCGTTTATCGTTGCAGTGGTCACCAGACCAATTTTAGGAGCTGATTTTCTGCATCATTTTGGTTTGGTGGTTGATTTAAAAAACAAACGGTTAATCGACGAAAAAACCAACTTATCAACAACCGGTAAACTTGTCAATTATTCTTCACTGGGTATTTCTGCTATTAACGAAAATTTCAAATATTTTGATTTACTAAAGAAATTTCCAGAGCTTTTCCGCTCAAGTACGGTTAATCACAATCAACGCACCACATTTAAACAAGTGGACTGCCACTTTTTTCGCGTCCACGCCGTTTACCACCAGATCGTTTAGCAGTTGCAAAACGCGAATTTCAATTCATGCTCGAACAAGGGATCTGCCGTCCCTCAAAAAGCGCGTGGTCTAGTCCATTACACTTAGTTCAAAAAAAAAAACGGGGACTGGCGACCATGCGGTGACTATCGTCGGCTGAATTCTGTCACTATTCCCGATAGGTATCCGTTGCCTCACATTCACGATATTGCACAACGCCTACACGGGAAGAGAATTTTTTCGACTATTGATCTTATACGCGCATATTTTCACATCCCGATCGAAGAATGCGATATTCCTAAAACTGCTGTAACTACGCCATTCGGATTGTTTGAATTCACCGTTATGCCATTTGGCCTATGAAATGCCTCACAATCTTTCCAGCGTTTTATGCATGAAGTTTTACGTAACCTAGATTTTTGTGATGTATATCTGGACGATATATTAGTATTTTCTACGTTGGAATCCAAACATTACACACATTTATCAATTTTATTTGAAAAATTAAAAAGCTACGCGATCACTATTAACCCACATAAATGCGTTTTTGGAAAAAAAGAAATTTTGTTTTTAGAACACTATATTTCAGAACATGTCATTAAACCTAATCTTGAAAAAATTGCTGTAATTAAGCACTACAATAAACCACAAACTGTTGCTGAATTACGACGTTTCCTAGCTGTTATGAATTTTTATAGAAGGTTCATTCCCAAAGCAGCACAGACGCAATCAATTTTAAACGATTATTTAAAAGGTTCAAAAAAGAATGACAAACGTCCGATCATCTGGACAAACGCTGCAGATCAAGCATTCGAAAAATGCAAACAAGACCTTACAGAATCTTCGCTTTTAAACTATCCAGACAACAAAAGTAATTTATCAATCATAGTCGATGCGTTGATACGGCTATGGGAGGCGTGTTACAACAACAAATGAGCGATGATTGGAAACCAATAGCATTTTTTTCAAAAAAATTTAATTCCACACAAAAACGATATAGTGCATACGATCGCGAGTTATTGGCAGCATATTCGACTCTGAAACACTTTAGAAGGCCAAACTTTTATAATATACACAGACCATAAGCCTCTAACTTTCGCATTTTCACGAAATACCGATAAATGTTCGCCACGACAAGCAAGACAAGCAAAGACAAGCAAAGACAAGATTCGTCATGTTAAAGGTTTAGATAACACCGTTTTCGACACGTTATCGTGTTAGGAAACTATAAATGCACCTTCTGCAATCGATTACGAACAATTGTCACACGCACAATTAAAAGATAATGAGTTGTTATCGTACATTATTTCTAATACTACATCGTTACGAATCGAGCACAAAGAGATCCCTACAATAAATACCAAAATATATTGTGATATTTCTACTGACATCCACGTCCATATTTGACGGAAAGTTTTCGACAGAAAGTTTTCGATAACTTACATGGGTTATCGCATCCGAGTATTCGTGTCACAGTTAATTTAATTCGAAAACATTTCGTTTGGCCTAATATTAACAAAAATTGCGCAATTTGGTCACGTTCTTGTATCCAATGTCAAAAATCTAAAATTCAGCGTCATACAGTAAGTCCAATAGGTAAATTCGGATTACCTGGTGCCAAATTTTCACATTGACATTGTCGGCCCACTTCCAACGTCACGCGGTTGCAATTACTGTTTAACCGTTATAGATCGTTTTTCGCGTTGGCCAGACGTATTTCCACTAAATGGTATTAGCACCGAAACAATTTTGCGTACGCTGTACGATAATTGGATTAAGCGTTACGGAGTTCCGGAAATAGTCACTATCGATCAAGGTAGACAATTCGAGTCGAAAGCATTTTTAAATTTTTCACGAAATATGGGATTTAAACGACAGCGAACAACTCCGTATCATCCTGCAGCTAATGGAATGATTGAACGTCTACACCGTCCATTGCAAGCAGCAATTAAATGTTATAATACCGAACGATGGGTGGATGTGCTTCCAAGTATACTATTTGGTTTTCGCTCAACTCTGAAAGAGGATATTTCGACTACGCCAGCCGAAATGGTATACGGAGTATCCATACGTTTACCGGGAGAATTTTTTTATGCGTCCCAAACAAACACTGATCCTATCTCGTATCAAGCCGAGTTATAAAAAATTATGAATGAAATCGATCAACATTAGCGTCCAATCACTCTAGAAGACAAATTTTTGTATACAAATATCTGTGTTCATGTACACATGTATTTTTATGAAAAGAAGGACTGGTGAAATCTTTAGAGCCACCATATGAGGGACCATTCAGGGTGTTGAGTCGTGATGACAAAGTGTTTATGTTACAAATTGGGTGGAAAAAAACTCGAATCTCTATTGACAGAGTCAAACCATGCTTTTCGACTGATCCATCGACTGCACAGACATCCAACAATCAGTCAGATCCGTCAACAACTACAAGCAAAGGAAAAAGGACTTGTGCAGGAAGAACAGTTAGATTTCCTGCCAAATACCTTTGATTCCTGTAACGTTAACACTGGAGGGGGAGTAATGTAGCGCACACGCATTACGACCATTAATCTTTATATAACCACATAAACGATAAAGCGACGTCCGTCTTATATTTAATTGGGTTGTTTTCGACTTTCCCACTATCGTTTATTTTTCACTTCGCGATCATCCGTCATACGTACGTTACCGCGAATTTGTTCTTCGTATAAAATTTAATTAAACTTCGTTTTCATGTAATATAATTGTAATACGCGTGTATTATATATTTTGTATAATTTATGTATATAACTAATTATTTGTCTATATATAATAAAGTGAACATAATAAGATTAAATGACTATTCTTAACACCTACAAAATGATATGCTTTTTGCAGATCAACCTTGGATGCAATGGTTCTGCGCAGCATCTAATGCAGAAAACCACACTGGACTTAAAAGAGGATATAATAATAATCAACGAACTCAATCGAAGTAAAAGCGAAGAGGAGGGTTGGCTTTGCGACATTAACAATAAAGCGGCAATAGTGGTTCTCGGAAACACCGCAATTGACAGGGTCAGCCAACCAAAAAAATGTTATAGATGGATAGAATTAATGGGAATAAAGGTATATAGCTACTACTCACCACCAAGCTTAAGTAATACGGAATATACAGATATCCTACGAAGTATAGAGGAGAACATTAGAAAATCCAGCGTTCCAGTATCGTCACTGGAGATTTTAATGCGAAATCACCTGATTGGTGAAGCCCGGTGGAGGACTATTGCAGTGAACACTTGTTAGACTCCATTGTGTCGCTAGGCATGTTCACGCGCAATAGGGGAGACACTACGACATTTGTTAGAAATGCGTCAAGATCACACACCGACGTCACGTACGCTTCGGACGACATCATAAGCAAAATCCTGTACTGTAAGGTATTAAAATTCGATTCTCTGAGCCTACACAGATACATAACTTTCAATGTGTGCTTCAAAAACGATCACGACAGGCAAGCAAATCACAAAGAAGGTTGGGCAATCAAGAAGTTGGATAGAACAAAAATCATCATTTCACTTAAAAACAGCTCGAAAACATGGACACTAGATTTAACACTCACGGACCACGTGAAACTCGTATCTAAATTGTTCCGAGATGCCTGCAACTACGCAATGTCAAAACTTATCAAGCGACATAAAAGAAACCCTGTCTCATGGTGGAGCGAGGAACTCGACGGCCTCAGAAAAACTGCCTGTGCCTGCAGGAGAGCGTATCAAAAAATTAGGAAAAAACAAGATGGCAAAGATTGCGAAGACGAAGCGCGAGCGATGAGGGATTTTCGGAAAGCTTTTGTCATTAGCATAAATATAGTGAAGGTCAGAGCGTGGAATGGTCTCATCGAAACGTTGGACAAAGGTCCGTAAGGTATCCCATACAAGGCGGTGATGAAAAAGCTCAACCGGAGAAAAGTAATCCCGGGAATTACCATGCCGGGTAGACTAGAGGGGATAGTTACAGCATTATTCCCCCAAAATCCCCTAAGAGAAGAAAACCTACCAACAGAGGATAAGTATGATGATCCAGGTTTTAGGATGGATGAATTGATGCAAGCAGCTGAAACGTTCACCAATGGTAAATCACCTGAGCCTGACAGTAACAAAACGAGGTCCTGAAGATAGTAATCAAAGAGTTAGGGGATGTTTTCTTGACCATGTTTAATAAATGCTGGGTGAATGGGCTATTCCCGAAGGACTGGAAACTAGCGGATCTAGTGCTGATCGTGAACTCGTGGAAACCACATTGGCATCAGCATATAGGCTACTATGCATGCTACCCGTTATAGGCAAGCTTTATGAAAAACTAATCTCGGAGAAAATAAGATCTCATCTAGAACGCACAGCCGGATTAACAAAAAACCAACATGGCTTCAAAAGAGGTCATTCAACGCTAAATGCCATGGAGAGAATAAAACAAATCGTTTCCACAGCTGGAGCGAAATGCATCTCAAAGATCGTCACGATTGTCGTTAAAAATGTGTTCAATTCTGCTCCCTGGAATAAAATACTAGAAGCGGTAGAAAGTAAATCATTCTCCCCGGCACTATCGGGTGCACTAAAATCGTATCTCCACGAAAGAAAAATAAGGGTGTAAATAGATGATTTCATAACTTTTACCCTAGATATGAGCAGCGGCGTCCCTCAGGGCTTTGTACTTGGACCAGACCTATGGAACATCTTATATGACCGGCTATTGAGGACGACTCTGCCACTCGAAACAGTACTGGCATACACAGACGATTTGGCAATAATCGCAATTGGGGCTCACTACCTCGACGTCCAGGAAAAGTTGACTTTTGCGATGGAGGAAGTAACAACGTGGATAACAAACCACGGGTTGAAAGTAGCGGTTGAAAAAACGGAAATCCCCCCCTCCTATAAATTGAAAAAAATCGATCACCTTTTTTTTGTGTACTTTACAAATAAACTATATAATACTATATAAATTATATAATATTTTTATATATGTCATACTGGAGAACCCAGATTCACATAAATAGGTAGATGAAAATTGTACAAGGACTTTTAAAGCTTCATTTGAAATTTCAGGATAAATGGGTTGGTATTTTATACAAAACTCTTCCAAAGAGCTACCACTGTTAAAATCAATTTTCGCAAGTGAATCGTTCTTCAGCTCGATTGCCTGTTCTTGAATTATATCTGACAATGTATCTACGTTAGTACTGAATAGACAACTTTCTAACATATATTGCCAACTTTCGTTCGAAAAATAATTTAATCAATACAAATTGTATTTCGTAATAACTGCTTGCGCCTCCCCAACAATGTGTACACGCCCCCCAGTTTGGGAACCAGTGGTCTACAAGAAAGCTACGTTGCGAATTTGCAGTAGCTACCGCACTGTTTCGTACGCTGCTGGCGCTGTGGTAGCAAGCATGTCACCTTTTAAACTCCTGGCACAAGAGCGGACCGACATGTACCGTGGCAGATGTAAAGAATAAGCAAAAGCCACCTTGCTAGATCGCTGGCAGAAAGAGTGGGACACGACTAATAACGGTAGATGGACATACAAACTGATACCGGATATTAAAAGATGGTCTAACAGAAACTTTGGACAAGTAAATTACCATCTCACCCAGTTTTTGATAGGCCACGAAAGTTTTGGTACATACCTTAATCAATTCTGTGGCAGGGAAACTGATTTGTGTTTTATATGTTGAGCAGACAGCAATAACACCGAGCACGTAGTGCTACTATGCGATGCGCGGGCCAATTGGAGGAGGGAAATATGTGCAATTTTAGCGGTAGATGACATTAACGCTGGAAACATCGGAGAATTAATGCTGAGATCAAGACAAGATTGGGAGGCGATCATTATTATTGTGTTGTGCATATTGAGGACAAGGGAGATTAAAGAGCAGAAAACACAACAAGAAGCGCCGCATTAAAAAATAATTAACATAATCAATATAACCAAATTAGTTAAAAGAATAATGTATGACGATGGCAAATATTAAGGAGATAAAGCTCCTTAAAATGTGTATTGTAACATGTAATTTATATTTTAAACGTTAAATAAATTATGGGATACGGGCGCAGTAGTAGTGCTAAGGCAGTTCCACCAGTACACAAATTTAAAAAAAAAATAATGTCTACTTAGATTTACTATCAAAAAATGGTATTGTATCCTTTACAAACATTAATAATAAATTACTTAATGGGTCTAACCAATCGTGTCTTGATAATATATTTATTAATTGTAATGAGCACTTATTTAATTTAATAAATTCTGATGTGTTAAAACAGACAGTCTTGTAAAGAATACTTTAAAATTTTTTTTTCTTTTACTATTTTATATCGATTTTGGAATGGTTTGGAAGTAAACGTTAAATTACTCAGTATTTTACTATATAATATATAAATTATATAAATCAAATAAATACTAAATAGTCAGACGCACCAACTAATAAAAAATATTGAGGAGGCCCATAACGGGGGTCTTGCCCCGGGAAATTTTCTAAATTTTAGATGAAAAATAATGAGTTTTAAAGTTTTTTAGAGTCATATGATCAATATAAAAACCCTGAAAACTCGACTCTAAAATTCGACACTCCGGGAAACTCGACAAGCCTGACACAATTTTTGACTTTGAAAAAAGAAACAAAACAAACACACACGGTATTTTCGTAAAAAGCTAATTTAATTTAAAATAATAATTATGCTTATAGACTATTACAGAGCAGTGAATATATATCTCTGAAAAGACTGAAATTATATTTAAATAAATCCTAAACTATCATTAAAAGAATAAAACATAAAATATTGCTGTCGCACAGTAATAGCACTTTAATTAATAAGTGAAATAGCTAATTTAAGCTTACTTTGAATAAGGCTCGGGGCTCATTAAATAAAAACAATATCTCAAAGTTAATACTTTATTACAGTTAATAAATTTAATACAGTATGCTTAATACTTTCAGTCAAAATGTATGTAAATAGCGGGTTTTAATTGGGTCTTACACACTCAAAATATTTAAGTATTTGAAAATAACTAATACAGTACTATTGTAATATAGAAATACAGTACTAAACTAGTACTAATATTTCGAAACTGAAAATTTAACATTCTGTATGTATTTTATTCTCTATTTTATAAAAAAATTTAATATTGCTCCAAATACCAATATTAGGGCTAGAGTGTCTTTAGAAAGGTGCAAATGTCGACCGTCTGACTGGATTACTGAATATGAAGTTGTTGATGACTGGTCGGATATCCAATTCATCCAAAACATCTCGGTGGGCAAGAAGAACAGCCAAGTTGTTCATTCAATCGTTTCTGTCCCATTGTTGATCGGAGATATGACTTCAGACGTCTAAGGGCGCTAAATGACCGTTCTGCTGTTGCTGTCGTGATTGGAACTACTTGGTGAAGCTTAATGCACTTCACTACTTCACATAACATTTCTTCAACTGCAGGCTCTTGTGTAATGTACTTTCTTACATTTTTTTTAAGACCAGTTGTTTTTTATTAGCAATATCAGCTAACATATTCAAGTGTAAGCGCAGTCTCTCAATGTCTAGGTCATTTTTGAAAAACTCAGTTGATTTTTCAAAATTGGTTTGACGTCTGTTTACTAAAATTAAGCTCTCTTGTTCAACTGCAATGACCTGTGTGAGTCCAGTTGATGTAAACCGCTCAGTAATGCAAGATTGCACCGTTTTACAAACTTCAATGTAAATAGCTTTGTAGTATTCCTTTGAGGTTTTGAAAGTGTGCGGTGAACTGGCTTCGTTGTTTTCATACTTCTTTGGTATACGTCGATTCCGAGGAAGCGAAGGATCATAAACTTGTGAAGGTTTTTCTTTTAAACACAATTTCCAAAAGTGTTCAAAACTATCACGCATTTCATTTAATATACAGATCAAGCCCTCATATATTTTTTCCAGATCAGCAACACTTAGATGAGGGTATTGAATTTTTTCATTGACATCCTCTACTGGGTTCATTGCATGGCAATAAAGACATTAAAAGAAATAAGTCTTGAATTGTAACATTGACTCAAGGTAGCCTGCACATTTGTATCCTGCCTATGTTTTGCCCTCTGCAGAAAGTGTTTCAAAAAACTCTAGAAGTTCTTCAAAGTTTTTCAATATTCTCAAGATACTAGAAGCTCGCATAGTCCATCAAGTCGAGTATAGGGGTCGTAGACCAGCTTGGTCGTTGGCACTCTTACAACGTATGCTTCTGAAAAGTCCCATCCTTTTGGTGGATTCCTTTACGGTGTTTACTAAGTCCTTGGCTAAAGCCATAATATCCCTCATAGACGTAAGATGACGGAGACTGTCTACAACTCCCAAGTTTAAACTGTGAGCACTGCAGTGCACATAACGTGCTTTTGATTGTATATTCAAAACTAACTTTTTTAGTCCTTTGAACTAACCTCTAATATTCGAGACACCATCATAGCACTGTCCTCTTAAGTTATCCATTGACAAACCAAGACGAGCAAAAACGTCTTTTAAAATACTAAACAGTTTGTGATTCAGTGTTGGGGGTCTCGTATAAGCCAATAAAGTCTTCGTTGATTATTGATTGATGATGAGCAAAATATCTAGTTATTTCATTTTAAAACTCATTCATTTATTAAAACTCAAATTTTCACAGAGTATGTGTTTTACTGTTGTATATACCATGTACCTAATGATTTTCTGACAATTATAATAGTCATAGTTTTAACTTATATGTAGGTATATTGTGTATGTACTACATATGTATACCATGTTTTGCCCAATTACTTTATCAAAACAAATTATTTATCATTACACTAAATGTAATGTTATTTTTCATAGTTATTTGAATTAATTAAATTATGATAATTTTATTTAAAACAACTGTACAAGTAAAATTCATAATCCAAAAATTTCCAAAAATTTCATGTGATATACATAGAATTATCTTTTTTTTATCTAGAAAATTATGAATTTCTTATCTGTTATCTAGATAAAAAACTTGATATTATCTATTATCTTACCTAGACAAATTTTCACTTAATATCTGTTATATTATCTAGATAAATTTTATGTTATCTTTGCACAACACTGTTTATATAGCCGCGGCGTCGTAATGTCTCGAAGCGTCAAGGCGACACGAGGCGGAGGATTCCAGTTGCTTTTGCTCCAGTAATTTTGATGTCGTCGCGGCCGGATTTTACCCGAAGGTTCGCGCATCAGGACGAATTCTAAGTGTGCCCGCAGCACCGTATCACTATCATAAATCACACTACTCTTTTTCAGTTAACCTGCTTACTACCGTAATAATTATTTGTTTTAACTCATAACTGAATGTATGTTAAAAGATAACTATCATCAAACAAGGAAAATAAAAAATATCAACATAATTTTGTGATTTTACAAAACATAATATAACTAATAATTTTCTTAAATTATTGGGGGGTGGCTCTACCCCCCCGCCCCCCAAAATTTTTTTTTGAGGGGGCTCAGGCCCTCTCAGGCCCCATAGAGTCGGCGCCTTTTTTTTAAAAATAGTATCTATCTCGTATCAGTTAATACTATACTTAATACACCGAACATTTAAATAGAGTTATTATTGAATTGTAAATACAAATTGTATAAAAAATGCACATTTTTGTTAAATTCCCCTTGATTTTAATATTTTTTATTAATAAAATAATAAAACACACCACCTATTATAATAAGAAAATAATAATGCTATTATAAAAAAATTATTTCTGATTTAATCAAAAAATACTCTTTTTTTAATAATTTATGAAACAAATAATTTATTATTAAACATGATTATATAAATAATAAGCCTAATAAATAATTAATAATTAATAGGTACATCATAAATTTAAATATACAAATAGTTTTAATAGTTATACAAATACAAATTATTACATTTTAATAACTTCACGTTTTCAAACTTTTGATCGCTCATATAACTTTTTATTGTTAACACTGCACTACCAACATTAAAAACCCTTTCTACCGAGGCACCACTTAAAAGAGTCGTGTTATATTTGATGTAAACATTTTTAGTTTATGGTGTTTCGTTTAATGATGAAAGTAATTTATTAGGACTTTTTGATAAATATGTAAATATTTTATATTAAATTGGAACATATAATGAATATTTATTTGACCATGGAAAAAATTATTTTCATTGATTTCATAGTTTTTATCACAATTACTAGTTTCACTAGATTTGATATTTTGAACATTTGATGAATTAGCATGTATTTCTACTACAGCATCTGTAAATACTTTTATAGTAAAATCTTTATTTGTTTTATTGTACCACTCAATTTTAAAGAAAAGATGATAAACTATTCTGATAAAGTTAGAGAATTAAATAATGAAAGATCAAGAAGTAGTGATAATGATCAAGATAATAATAATTCATTTTTTTTATGATCAAAAAAAAAAAAAATCAAAATGTGTTAATTTAAAATGAAATTGCTGATTTTGTAAACAAGAGTCCAACCAAAAAAATTAATTTCTTAAATAATACTCTAATTTTAAAAAGAATTTTGATGAAATATAATACTCCCCTCCCATCAAGTGCGCCCATAGAAAGAGTATTTAGTATATGTGCTTGTGTTTTAACCAAAAGAAAAGGATAGATAAGCGATTCAAATTTCGAAAAAACAATGTTATTAAAATGTAATACAAAATTTGATAAAAATTAACAAATTTACAGTATACATAATTAAATATTTTAGTAAATTTTGTATTACATTTTAAAAACATTGTTTTTTCGAAATTTGAATCTATACTACTGAATAATAATTATTATTTGTTAATAATTTCCAAATTTTGTAAATTGTATATTTTAAAAATGTATATATTATTTAAAACATATTAATAAAGGCTATGATGATTATTTAATATCTATAGTCTGTGCTTTTTTCTAAATCAGAAATTTATTTTTTAATTGTACTTGTATAAATTTAAAATAAATTGTTTAGACTGCTCGCTTTCTATGTATAATGATGCTAAATTATGTATTGATAACTAGTATCTACTTAATTTGTAAGTCATAACTACAAACATACAATTTTATAATTTTATTTTTAATATGAGTGTCATGGAGGCTATATTATTATATATAAATATATATATATTTATGTGTGTGTGTGTGTGTGTGTGTAACATAATCAACTTACAAATATATTATAAAATTAAAAATAGTCATTTAAATTTGTAAAATTAAGAAAATACTTGTATTTGTATTCAAATACTTTGCAAGTATTTGTAAAATACTTTTTTTAGAAGTATTTTAAAAGTATTATTAATACTTTTTTATGTGAATACTAGTATTAGTAATTAAATACTTTTTAAAAGTATTTTTTACAAGATTGCAGATCACACTACTCACGTGTACAATTTTACAAGCAGGCGGCAACATCATTTGAATCGCGATTCATCAATCGGATCCTCTCTACATAGGAGTCGATGATCGTTTTCTGTTCGGCCGACCGTTTTCGGAGCAGATCCAGTTTGGCTTTCGCTTCGCGTTTCTGCTCCATGGCCTGACACCCGTCAGTAATCCTCGTCTCGCTGACCATGCTGATAGCGGTCACAATCACGTCGCGCCGTCGGCTGAGCGTCGCGTTCTCGCAATCAATGCGTTCCACCTCGGACCGGAGCCAATCCAGCGCGCCCTGAATTTGTTTCTCCTGCTGCGCCCTAGCTGCCGACGCTTCGTCGTCGTCGTTGTCACCATCACTGTGTTCAGCGTCACTGTGTTCAGCGTCACTGTGTTCAGCGTCACTGTCTTCGGCATCGGCATCAACACCGGCGGATTTCGTGTTGCACCGCGTCGTCGTGGTCGTAGCAGCAGCTGCCGCTTTCCTCCTGTTCATCGTCATCACCAACCGTCTGATGTGCTCGTCCGGGTTCCTCGTGAACTCGTCGTAACGGAACGTCGGTAATAGTTCACGCAAGTGGTCTTGCAGTATCTGCGCGCGACTGAACATCCGCTGCGTGTTGGTCCGGAACCGGAGCAAAAGCGTGAACTGTTCGGTAGCCAGCGCGTCGCTGAGCTTTTGTGTATGTTCATCGAACACAGCCGCGGACGACCGTCCGAACTCGGCCAGCAGCTGGTCGACTACGCGTCTCATCAGCCGACCGCCGTCGCACGTGTATCGCTGCACGTCCGCCATGAACCGCTGCAGCGATGCCGTCTCCGTGTTTGTGTCGCGCACCAGGCCGACCAGCTCCGGACAGGCGGGTACCGTCGCGGTCATCACCGGCCCGTGGCGATCGTCCGAACATACCGACGGCCACTCAGACGCCGTCGTGGTCACGCTGCACGTGTTCATGTCGTCGTCGGTGCAGCTGCTGTAGCCGACCACAAACTCGTCTCTGTCCATCTTCGGTGGCCTGGCCAACCCGCAGATGCCCGTCTGCAGCATGCCGTGCGGTGGCGCGCTCGTGAACGGTTCCTGAACGCCCTCGTCGCTTTTCAACATGTACTCCAAGAGTAGCAAATAATCCATCTTGCGCACGCTCTGCTCGCCCGTAGTCAGTTTGATCATCCAGCTGTGCACGTTCGACACATGCTCCGGTTCCTCGATCCGGTGCAAATGCTTTAGAATCTCGTTGATGCATTTGTCCACGTCGTTCATGTTCGCGAGTATATTGGTAAGTATGTGTTGAGAAAATTTCGATTCGTCGTACAATCTCTAAAACTATCGTAGATTTTTTAAATGTCGAATGACACTAACGTAATATCGTTTGTGTATTATAATTTATTGAATTGTGTTGCTAAGCACTTTATACTTCATACTATAGCCAGCCAGCAAATACACTCAACACATGTCAACAGTGGTGTATTGGTAAAAAAATTTAAAGGTATACGCACATTTCTAAATACTTAGAAATACGAAGAAATGTATTTTCGCATCACCTGGTAAAAAATTTACTAATGAACTGGCTACTAATTATTCATGGACGGGGTTTCGCCAGAATCATCTACTGCAAAATTTAAAAGTCATAAACATTATTAAAAGTAATTAAAAACATAATTTTTATATACTAAAAAATGTGAGTGTAATATTATTCAATTAATATATTTTATGGAATTTTTAGGTACAGCTATAAAGGCTTTCAATGGGAAAGAGTCAGATTTTGAAAACCATGTTAAAGATTGGTTTCGACATGCAACAATGCGTTTCAGTAGAGAAAAAAAATTAATTTAAACTTTTTTAATCATTACAATTATTATTATCACTTATTTTATAATATTGATTTTAAATATTTTTGTCCAAAAAGTAGTTGAATTTTTTTATTTCATTTATTTTAAAATTAAAATAACAAAGCCTTAATAATGCCTTAATGCCTTAATAATGTATTAATTTGGTTTTTTTATTTATACTATTTAATTTTAATAATCTTACATTTTTAATATATATTCAATAAAATAATAAATATTAAATTGTTTTTAAATAATATATAATAATTAATAAATTACAATGATATTAATTATTAATATTAAGCCTATTTTTTTTCCTATTATTTTTTTAAAAAATATCCACAATAATTCAATAGTTTCAAAAATTTCTTCTACTATACCGCCTTTATCTTCTAAAACATCTAATGTTTTACCACACAATTTATTTAACTGTACTAATGCCCAAGAAACTATTACTGGTAATAATCAATGTCAAATAACAAGCTAGAATGATCAAACTAATATTGATACAGTTGAAACATTAAGTCAAAAATTACAAAAATGGGTTGCTAAATTTCACGTTTCACACAACTGTTTGAATTCTCAAACAGATACCCATTAGTGACTATTTTAATTTTATTAATTTTTGTATTTATTTATAAATATATATTTTTTTTTAGAAAACCATTAGGTATTAAAGTATATACTAGTATATACAACTAATTACTTCAACAAAAAAATGTGTGTTAGAAATTTGGATAAGATGAAAAACCAATAAGAATTTTAGGAGAAAAAAAAACTGTTTCTCTATCTCTGATAAATTTAAAAAAATTCGTACCATCGAATTTCACTCGTCTAACAAAATTTTTGATGACTTTGAATAATGGAAAGCTACAGAATTTCGTGAATATCCTCTATATAGAGGGGTTATTGTATTAAAATCAAATTTAATGAAATAAATTTACGAAAATTTTCTTCTTCTACTTATATCGGATATTATGTACAAATCAAATAAGTAATGGAAATAATGAATTGACTTTACAACTACTAAGAAAATCTGTTAAAAATTATTCATCTCATTATGGCCATCAATTTGATAATTATAATGTTTATAATATAATACATTTACCATTTTTTGCTTATTTGCATAGATCTTTAGATGATTTCAATGCATTTAAATATAAAAATTATCTTCAAAAACCAAAATAATCAATAATAATAAATGCATGTAAAGAAGAAGAACTTATAGCTGTTTCAACTAATAAAGATAATTTATAAGATGAAAATTTAATATAATTATCTGTGTTTAAAATATTAATTGTTAATAATTTAATTACAAAACCAGTGCCTAGTATGCAAAAAGCAATCTATTTAATTAATAACAAGCATGTATCTGATACATATGATATTATTTTGAACAATGTGAAATTTAAGTACTTTTTCACAGCTAATAATCAAGTTGTTTTTTTCAAAACACAAGCTGTGATTTCATTGTGCTAAAATATTTGATATGAATATGTCATTTGATATCTTATATCTTTTTATGTGTTTTATCATTCGAAATCTTCATTGTAATTAATATGGTTTATAGTGTACGAATATTATTTATGTAATAAATAGGTATAAAATTTTATTTTAAATAAAAATCAATTTTATAAATGATGTATTTATTGAAATATAATAATCAAATTAAAATGTTTTCGAATTCATTTTTTTCTAAATTTTTGTGGTATATTATATGTGATATTATCATAGTTTCAACCAATTATTTAATAAAATACCCAAGAGTAAAATAAAACAACTGATGTTAGTACCCATAGCTATCTATAAAATATATAACTCAAATTTTCTTAAAAATCATTACTGAAATATAGTACAAATGACATATTTAAAGTTGTATATTATCTATTCGAGTAAAGCTCTTGAAAAACTATAACATAAAAATCGTAATTTAACTTATGTTTTGCAAATAGTATAGAGTGAAACAATCATAGGAGAGGTGTTAAAACAACAAAATTTCAAAAACGAACAAAAATATTATTAAATATGTATATGACTATGGAGATGTTATGAAAAAAAATTTAATTAATATACATGTTAACACTTATTAATCATGATTAGAGGTAATTCGTGTGTTTTTAACTGATTGATATTTGACAGACACTATAATATATTATACTGCTATATACACATATACATATACATATATATACATATACATATATATGCATATACACACATATATATACATATACACACACATATATATATATATATATATATTATAGACATGCGAACACCTGATAATTAGTTGGGATTCGAGAGTCCGACAAGTATTTTGTAGGATTTATAAATTGATTTTTATTATGATAATGATTAATCTTATATAAGTCATCAATAATTTTATACAAATAATGTTTACCATAGATAAAATCTTAAATATATACATTATTAACATAACATCTATATACAGTATTAGAAATTGAGATACAATCTAAAATATATACATTATTAACTAAAAATATATTATAAGATTATATTTATTTTTTAAATTAATATATAAGATAAATATTTAAATAAGACATTGTGTTATATATTTATCAATATTTTTAGAAATATGTATACTAATATAAATACTCTTCCTCTTTGAATAATATGATGATGTGAAACTTGCTAATTTTTTTTTTAATTATAACATTATTATTACATACTACTGCCAAGTCATACATTACATACTTTTCAAATGGGAAACCCATCAGTGACCCCTGGTATATGGTGCGGCTGTTTTATAGGTATAGCACCTGTAGGCGCTATGATTTCAACATTAATCCAAAACTCCCCATTTATACCTACTCCGTTCGAACCGGTTTTTGCCGTGCTTATTACACATCGACGGCTATTCGTGTTTCGCCGGATTTGACGATTCTACATTGTCACCCTTCCGCCAGTTTGTTGTACAGCTGACGGCGGTGGACTCCTGGAAATTTGTCGAAATACTAAATTTCATATTTTATAAAATTATCCACAATAATTCAATAGTTTCAAAAGTTTCTTCTACTATACCGCCTTTATCTTCTAAAACATCAAATGTTTTACTATACAATTTATTTAACTGTACTAATGCCCAAGAAACTATTACTGGTAATAATCAATGTCAAATAACAAGCTTGAATGATCAAATTAATATTGATACAGTTGAAACGTTAAGTCAAAAATTACAAAAATGAGTTGTTAAATTTTACGTTTCACACAACTGTTTGAATTCTCTCTTAACAATTTTGAGATCAGAAGATTTAAATCTTCCAAAAGATGCTAGAACATTGCTTAAAACACCGAGGCCAAAGGAGCATACCATTGTTAGAGTGCCCCCAGGAAAATATATTCATCTTGGTGTAGAATTTGTGTTACATAAAACTCTAACTGTTCACAATGGATGTTTCGCCAATAATACTTTATTAGAACTAGGTATTAATGTTGATGGTATCCCCCTTTCTTCTAGTTCCAAATAATTTTTTTGACCTATTCTTATTTCTTTTGTTAACATACCTCATCTGTCACAATTAGTTCTCCCAGTAGGCTTATATCATGGAAAATTTATGAAACCGTTCTCTAGTTTTCATTTAATGGACCCTTTCATAACTGAAATTAAGGGAATACCTGTTGAAAACAAAGTTTTTAAATTTAAAATTAGTCAGATAGTATATGATGCACCTGCTAAGGCATTTCTACTTAATGTTAAAGGTCATAATGCTTACCACGGTTGCAACTCTTGTATAGTAGAGGGTACATTTATAAATAATCGTATGGCATATTTAGATATGAAAGCTAGTTTACGTTCTGATCAGTCATTCTGTTGTAAACAAGATGAATATTACCACAAAGATTCTAGCCCCCTTGAAGAGTTACTAATTGATATATCTACAACAGTTGTTTTAGAATATTTACATAATGTATGTTTGGGAGTAACTAAAAGATTGCTTACATTTTGGACAAAAGGCAAGAAGCAAGTGCGATTGTTAAATATTGATGAAATATCAGAAGAGTTAATTAATTTAAAACCTTTTATGCCTTCAGAATTTACTCGATTACCTAGATCTTTAGAAGAAGTTGAACTCTGGAAAGGAACAGAATTTAGAACTTTTCTCCTTTATACTGGTCCAATAGTTTTGAAAGGTAGATTAAGAAATTCCCTTTAAAATTATTTTATGCTCTTACACTGTGCTATTAGACTTCCTATATCTTCTGAAACGTGCCATACTCATAACCAATTAGCTAAAACATTGTTAAACAAATTTGTATATGAATATTCTTTTTTATATGGCGAAGAATATGTAGGATACAATGTCCAAGGTTTAATTCATATTGCTGATTTCGTTTTAGTCCATGGTGCATGAAGAACATATGAGAACTATTTGCAATTCATAAAAAAAAGTTGTAAAAATTCAAGATATCCCCTCCAAGATATTTATAATCAAATTATTGAACAAGTTAATATTCAAACGTGTTGTAGTTCTCAAAATTATCCCATTTTAGAAAATGAAATTAATTCTAATGAACTTTCTAATTCTCTTGTGTATGAAAAAATGGTTCTTAATAATTTTATAGTAAGTTCAAAAAATATTAGGGATAAATATTTTATTTTAAATAATCAAGACATAGTTGAAATTAACAAAATTATTAAAGACATAAATGAGCAAATTAATCTTCTTATAACTACTTTAAACTATTGTGTTATGTTTCAAAATCCTATTTCATCTTGTATAACCAAAACATTTTACATCAATAATATAAATTCAAAATCACAGCTAAAATTAATTGATTATAATTGCTTAAAATATAAATGTTTATATTTACCAACAAACAATAAATCTATAGCTATAGCTTTACTTCATGATTTATAATTATAATTTGTGTAAAATTGTGTTTGTGAAGAATAGGACGGTCAATATTAATAATATATTTTTATTATTATATATTTTATTATTCATACAAAAATTGTGTCTCGCAGTATTTTGATGTAGATTATTAATATTTTACCTGTTATTTTATATATTAAGTATATTAATTTTGATTTTTCGAAATTGCTTGTGTATATTTAAAATTAATTATTATGTTTAAATTATTATAAAATGTGTATTATTATTATTATTGATTTTGTACTTATTATATTAAATGTACTTTAAAATTTTAAATTATGTCATTTATTAAAATGTGTCATATATTAATATTTTAATCTTGTATAAATTCAATATTGACATAATAAAATAAGTCTATCTAATATGCCCAATATGTTTTTTATATTCAACACCTGTCCTTGTATTAATTCATAATAATTTATAATAACTGGGAAGTTACATAATTAAGGTATATAGATAACACATAATGATATCACAGAGACACAACCATGTATTATCTAAGTGATATTATTATTATATGTCTTCATTTGTGACGTTTTATGCACTTTATGTGACTTTAGTGTGCCTAGAATAGGATATCACAGTGCATCATATGTATTGCATATGGAAGTCGCAATGTGATGAAAAATAGAACATTCTATTGTGACTTCACACAGGTACTTCATAAGTAGGGATATTAACGATTCCTGTGACATCTCTGAGATTTCTATAGGCTCTAATATTAAACTTCACATCTCTCAAAATAACATCTATATTACATCTTTGAGATTAATATTTGCACACAGGGTAACAATATTTCTGTTATCAACTTTCATATTGAGTTTTGAAGAGTGACTTTCTCCGCGTTTTATACCTATCCGCCAGGACGTCAGGGATTTGTTAAATGCTAGCAGGCTCCCTCCAGCCTTACTGACCCCAATTAATTAAAGTAAGGGCCGGCTCAGAACTCTTAGTCAAGACGTTCTCTGCTTAGTCCTATCCAACATGGGAGACCCTGCTGGTGGAATACACCACCGTTGGCATAGCACTAAGCATCATCAAACGACCGATCAAGCCCCCTCACCACGGCAAGGTGAGTCCCAAGAAAGGGAGTACTTTTTTTTCATTTTATCGGCAATGCACCCACCTAAATCACCCACCCTAAAACCTTGGAAACCTGTTAAGCAATCGTTAAAGCAGTGGGTTGCCATTATTTATTAAAAAACCAAAATAAACAATTATTCACGGAGGTGGGTGACCGGACAGTCATCGGCCACTCCACCTGTTACAAATTAATGTATACGTTTGGTGCATATGCGCGTGCTCGAAGAGGACATGCAAAACAGTGCTTCCTGCTCCTCCTCTTACAAAAAAAACTACTAAAAGCTTAATAAAGGGCCCTTATCGTTCTCCCTCTCCTATAGCGCCGCGATGGAGCTATCCCCTACAGAGACTGCACCTCGTGTGCAGTTTCCTCCTTTGCACCCATCACGGTCGATGCGTTCTGTACCACCGCTTCCCACTTGAATAGAGACTCCAACATGAGGGCGACAAGATCGTGCGGCTTAAAACGACCTAGCAACGTTCCAGAGGAGAGGTCTGAGCATGGAGCCTTGCAGCAGGCTGCAAGTAACTTCCATGGTGATCGGCTCTCCCTAGTCGTCGTCGCACAAGTGTCACACCTTGCTGCCCACATACGACTCAAAAATCCACCGGAGGTTAGGACATAAACCGGAGGTTTACCTGCTACGTAACACGAATATTTATGTTAATTGCGATCCATCTGCCGAAGAGACAAGTTCAACGCGTCGGGTGAATCGCAATTAACATTTTAAATTTTTTGAATTTATTAAGCATCGGGAGTTCCAACAGACATACGCAGCGTGGTGTACATTTTGCGAAGAAAATGACACCAGAAGAAGACAATACAATAGATAACATTAACATGGCATACACCAACAATATAGAACGCGCGGTCGGAAGGGAATTCAACAAGACGTTCACGCTGGGCACGAGATGGCCGTTACCGAACACCAAGACAATGTTCGTCGAGCCGCAATAGGAGTCGGACGGGTTCCAACGTCTGAAACACTATTTGAACGCTACCAAAGACCGGTTGGATTCGTTCAACTTGGACAGTTAGCACGCGCATACGGCGAAGATGAACCCCGCCGGGCTGGTGATAAACCACATGAGAAAGCACGTGCAGCCGGACTTCCTGACGCAGGCGTGGTGCAAATTTCAAGAGATAGAGTGTGGCGAACCGAACCTGGTGCCGCGCGACGCGGTCCACGAGAACCACGCGCTGACCGTACACCTGTGCGAAGCGCCCAGCGCGTTCGTCCCGGCGTTGAACCATCACCTGGCGACCCGTCATGAGGACCTGCGGTAAGAATGGTTGGCATGACGCTGAACCCGTATCACGAGGCGAACGGACACTCGGAGGCCGTCACGGACGACCGGCTGATACGAAACACCCTGGACAACTGGAAGTTCGGGCCGGACTACACTGGCGACATATTCCAGCCGGGTTACGCGGAACACTTGCGCCGAGTGGTGGCCGCGAAGGGTCCGCACGGCGTGTGTTTAGTGACGGCCGACGGTAGCATCGACTGTTCCGGCGACCCCGGCGAACAGGGAACGTGTCATGCGGTTTCACCACTACGAGACCATGGTCGCGTTAAACGTGCTCCGGGACGGTGGCTCGCTGGTTCTGAAGATGTTCACCATGTTCGAGTGCAACGCCATGTGCCGCGTGTACCTGTTGTGCTGCATGTTCGGGTCGGTGGTCGTCCGGAAACCAGCGACCAGCAAGCCGGGCAACTCGGAGGTGTACTTGGTGTACACGGGCTACAGGGGCAGATCGTTCGCGTTGACGTACGTGCGCAGGTTTTTTGCGACCGACGAGAACAACGCGAACGCCATGTTTCCGTCGTCGCAGGTGCCCCACAACTTCCGGACGATGCTGCTGAAATGCGCGACGTACTTTTCGCGGTTGCAGATCACGACCATCGTGAGGAACATCGACGCGCTGTTCAACAAGCGACACTGTTACTGGGAAATGGAATACGTGAAGCGGGCGCTGTGCTACGAGTTCCTGGTCAGGTGCGACCTGCGACCGATCCGGCGTGACCAGGAGTTGATCCCGGGCGGTTGTCACGTGCGAGCGGACACACGCCGCGGACAGAACGGCGGCACGTCGCACGAGGAGAAGCCTCGTTTGCGGAACGAGTCGGACTTGGGCCGGGAGGCGGACGCGCTGTACCGCGAGGTGCGAACGACGCTAGACGATCGGCCAGGGCGCGGCCCGGTGTTTTACCGGGGACAACGCGACAGCCTGACCGTCGACCCGTCGACAGACGTCCGATTGCGTACCGGGAACATTTTCCGTCGGCCACATTATTGCTTTTCGTCTTGCCTTTGGTGGCACGCCGACGAAACTGCATGTTACCGATCGTTTGCTGCTGTTTCGACATCGCCGTACGTAAGCTTTTGCGCCTACCAGTTTGATATCCATCATTGTCCGCAATCGTTTCGTTTTCCCGCTTCCGCCGGACTGCCTCTAACGGCATATTTTACGCGTTTGTTATTCGCGTTTGAAACCCTTCCTGTCGACGCGGTTTCAACTATGTTTACATGCCCGTTTGTTTAATAAACAGGTCGTATAGAATATTCACATATATTAATATCTTATTGTACATTTTCTTTACTTTGTATAAATCTTTGAAATAAATGCATGTCAATTTTCTTTTTTTAATCGCATGTGTCCCCCCCCTTTAATTATTCAGTTAGCTAGTAAGAATGTTATTTGTATAGATTTTGTCATTTAATATTATGAGAATTAAGTACGGTGGTAGCACTAATTTGTTATCAAAAACATTATCTTACAATTTAGTTATAATGATTGTCACGTGGTGATAATAAATGTATTGACCAGCAGTATAATCATACATTTTTATTTCATTTATTTTGCAATACGTACACCGTCGTCTATATTGTAAAAATTGTATCCGTGCCTTCCGCGGTTGTCAGTAAATATTTCTATTTTTACACGGGATTTAATTTAATTTAACTCTTTGTGTATTGTTATGTGGTATGTTGTTCCGAGTAGTCACTAGTTATTGCAATTTGTAAACCTTGATTTGATCAAGTGCCTTAAACGGCCAGTATTTAATTTGATTCATTTATATCTAGTTTTTTTCTATGATTTATGCTAAGATAATTTATTTACTACATATATAAATAACAGTGACCTGACTCACTAACTGATCTACCGACGCACCGCTCAAACCACAGGACGGATCGGACTGAAATTTGGCATGCAGATAGCTATTATGACGTAGGCTAAAAAAGGCGAAATTGAAAATAATTTTTTTGATTTTTCTCACTTTTGAAACAGCGGCAGAAAACCGCGTACCGCACATTGATGATAGCAGTCAATGATAATTTTGCAGTCCAACTTCGATTGAAGGTTCTCAATCGTTTCAAGAGCTCGACAATTGATTTTACCGGTATATTATGGTTTTATTTTCGATTTCAAGTATCGATTATATGTATAAACGCGGCCGAACAATTTTACAAAAATAAACGTGGTTTATATACTGTAGCAGTGATTTGTGGTAACCGTAGACGTGACTATACATGATGGGACGGGTTTTAAATTATTCAACCCTCTCAACGTGTCTAACGTGTGCTTACATAAATGTTGATCTTAGCCTTTTATAACAATTACTTTAACAGGAAAATAATTTTGTGAGAGAATATTTTACGAATAATTTGCTGAATATTTTTAAGGAATTTATAAATATCATTACCGCAACAACTGACGAAATATTCATTTTATTCATATAACAAGTATAACAATGATAATATTTTATTTTATTTTTTTTTAATGGTGATGCAATATATACAACATTCAATTCAATTTATTTGACAAAACCACGTAAACAAAAATATGAAAATAAATAAAATAAACAGATAAAATCTAAAATACAAAAAATGAAAAAAGAAATAACAGCAAAAAATACAACAGATAAAACACTACTGAGTTTTTGTTATTTAACAATAATAAATAAAAATATCGTTTTATTTAGTTTCTAAAACATTAATAGTTCGATACATAACATTCAGTTAAATTAGTTTAACAAATCAATGTGTAACAAAAGATGATAGAAAAAAATTCGAGAAAAAGTGATATTAACACATAATTATGAAAAATCGAAATACAAAAATAATAATACAAAATAGAAACAAATGTAGAAAGTAATCAGACATCGTTTAACAGACGAACGAACTCGGATTCCAATTGTAATACTAAAACCGGTAAATTTTTATCGTTTGCGTAGTCTTCGCTCACCTTCTCGAACCTTTCATACAATAACAAAACACGTATCAATATTTAATCATTTTCTACGAGTTCGTGTGAGACGATAAAGTTACTATGCGCGTACACTAAAATGCGCTACTAAGATGGTACCACTCACCCTGAGTATATTATAAGTTTCGACAACAACCTCGCCTTGACGAGTTCAGCCAATAGTTTGCCGGCGTCTGCTCTGATCCGCGGGCACGTCTCTTTTACGGCCGTCACGACCGTATGTGGACGATAAAATCCATTTGGTCGGTTATCATTAACGCGTTCAACGCTGGCGTCAGCAAATGTCTTACCCCCTGAGGGAAAACGATGCACGTTCATATTAAAATATCATTTGTTTGAAGGGATCAGAAACTAAAAAAAACAACTAGACGCAAATTAAGTCTTTCTTGTGAATAGAATATAATTCCTGAAAAAAATTTAAACTTATTAGACTCTGTTGGGTTTTTTTTGGAATTCAATTTTTGATATTTTAACTAAAAATTTGTTAAATACTATTAACGAAAATTGATTTTCAAAATAATCTAGAAAAAGTCTGAAGAATTTGTGTCTAGCTTTTAAATGTAAAACGCGGAACAAAAAAGCACAATTATCGTCCGACGACTGAAACCGTGTACTTACGTTTAAATTTTTCCGGTATTTGAATGTGGAAAGTAAATCCTAACAATCTACCAACGCGCAATGCGCCATCAAATTCAAAGCGTATTCTGTTCTTACGCTAAGCGATTTATTTGGTCTTATCAAATTCGCATTGACACGACGCATATTCTCCTTCACCGCTCTCTCCGGCTCTATATACAAAATGGTATTCAGGATTACGAATGACATGTATTTAAAAAAATAACGTATAAAAGCGTTGTATTTTATACATATACAAAAATTATTTTGACATTTTATGTCTTTACTTTGGCACATTAAAATAAAAAACCGTCACGAAAAAGTGTCCACAAAAAGCGTTACCTTCTGTGTGAGTGTGTGTGTGTGTGTGTGTGTGTGTGTGTGTGTGTGTGTGTGGTGTGTGTGTGTGTGTGGTGTGTGTGTGTGTGTGTGTGTGTGTGTGTGTGTGGTGTGTGTGTGTGTGTGTGTGTGTGTGTGTGTGTGTGTGTGTGTGTGTGTGTGTTGTGTGTGTGTGTGTGTGTGTGTGTGTGTGTGTGTGTGTGTGTGTGTGTGTGTGTGTTTTTATTATCGATTAACTGTATAATAATTCGTGATTTCTGACGTAAAAAGTCGATTAGGGACGTATTTAAGAAATGTAGGTTTTGAAAGTGCTTACAATATAATTTACGAATAGAATGTTCGATAAAATATCTATTAAAACAGACGAAAAATCGTACCTTCGTGTATCCAAAATTTCGCGTGCTGAATTTTCACATCGTGTATTAAATTTCTCAGCTCGGAACACATGATTTCTTCTCTCTTGAAATCGTTTTCTATTATTAACAAACGTCCATGGTCATGCTCGCCAAACTATATGTCTGCGCGTACGAAAACGAAATGTCGAATACGATTAATATCAAATGTATACGTTGATTATCGTTTTATACACGTACGTTTGACAGTCGCGGGCCTGCTGACTTCAAAATCGTGGCCAGACAGTGGACTTGCGCGTTAGTATCGTTTCGCGCCAGATCCGTCACGAATGACCACAAGTTCGATTCCGGTAACACCCGAGTATATATTAAATATTAAAACTTATACGAAATTGGCCAATAGGCGAGCGTTCTGTTCGGACGACGATTTCTGTTTAGAAAAGAAAAACGTGTAACATTAAATACGGTTTATATGATAATAGGGTTGGTGCACGTGTAATGTGCATTCGACTGAGACTTACGTAAGTTTTCTCATCTTCCGACAGCATGTCATTCAGCTGTCCGTACGAATAAAAGATATCATGACATTTGGGCGATAACACCTATAACACTGTTACGTCCAGAGCTTGCAATGTTGTGGTAAACCAATGATCGTCAATCATCATCGCACACATCTCGGCGTATTCGCCACTCAAATTCGGTTTACTCAGTGCCTGCGAATATACACACGGAATTTCAGTAATAAATCCAAAAATGCGATATTAAATTATACGTCTTTATCGTGCTTCACAGCACTTATGTACACAAAAAACGCGATTAATCGAAAATTCACAAGGATAGATACAAGACGACAAAGAAGCGATAATAAAATTGTCGATAAACGATAATATAAATTATGAAGTCGGAATAAAATATATATATATCAACAGTAATAACAAAGACGAATGTACATTATACAATACATATAGAAATGTATATACTATTAATCAATAATTTACAACTATAAAAATAATAACTATATATGACTGTAGTCTATATTTAGACCTATGTAGCCAATTAAGGGCTTTTCTCACAGGAGATATACGGTGTCCATTCCCTCTTAAAACTTTTATTTATATATGGATTGTTCAATCAAAACTAAAGAAATTTACACCTAAAACTAAAATGGACTAAAATATAAACTGTACTGTAATATTGACGAGCAAAAAAAAAACCTACTTATATCGAATTATTATATTGTTATGACATTCCTGGAGCTATAATTGTCTTGAAGCTCCTTCGAAAAATGTTATGCGGCGGGCACCGCAAATTGTAGCGATGGCCCTGGTTATGCCTACCTAATTAACTAATCTAACTTATCTTACATAACTAACCTGACCTAACCTCCACAGGCGAAAAAGTCCCGAACTGCCCGGTACCGTCAAAACGTCACGTACATTGGTCCACGTCCATTGTGTCCACGGGCCACGTGTACAGTGGATCGATTGAATCGAATTGGTCCACGTCCATTGCGTAAACGAGCCACGCATAATGTGGATCATTAAACTGCAATTGGTCGACGTCCATCATTTCAACACCGGTCCTTTCATATGTTTCGGTGACGTCCATCAATTCATCGCCGGTCCTTTCATATGTTTCGGTGACGTCCATCAATTCAACACCGGTCCTTTCATATGTTTCGGTGACGTCCATCAATTCATCGCCGGTCCTTTCATATGTTTCGGTGACGTCCATCAATTCAACACCGGTCCTCTCATTTGTTTCGGTGACGTCCATAAATTCATCGTTGGTCCTTTCATATGTTTCGGCGACGTCCATCATTTCATCGTTGGTCCTTTCATTTGTTTCGGTGACGTCCATCAATTCATCGTTGTTCTGTATATATGTTTCGGCGACGTCCATCATCTCATCGTTGGTCTGTACATATGTCTCGGTGATGTCCATCAATTCATCGCCGGTCCGTCCATTTTTTTCGGTGACGTCCATCGGACATTCACCCGGACAATGACAGCTCGGTGAGCAGGGCCACAAGCACCGCGAGCTGTTGAATGGACACCAATTTGTCCACCAAAAACTCGGCAAACCGGCCGGCTGCGCGTCCGATTTTGTCACGTCCAACGGATGCCCCCACGGATACTGAGTGTATGACGAGCAGGGCATCCGATTAACAATTTTTCCAGTCGCAATTAGAACATCGGGGGCCTGGATGACCACCCCCGTGTCCTCACGGTTGTTGGATATCGACCTTAGTGGACCCGCTACGTTGGACCCGGTTTTTATCCCGGATCCGTCCACTACTGCCGACCCCTGGGGCTCCGAAAACCCTGGGGTGGTAACAATATTTTTGTAATTTACTTTCATATTGAGTTTTAAGGAGTGCCTCTCTCCGCGTTTTATACCTAACCGCCAGGTCGGCAGGGATTTGCTTATTGCAAGCAGGCTCCCTCCAGCCTTACCGACCCCAACTAATTAAAGTAAGGGCCGGCTCAGAACTCTTAGTCGAGTCGTTCTCAGCTTAGTCCTGTCCAACTTGGGAGACCCTGCTGGTGGAATACACCACCGTTGGCATAGCACTAAGCGTCATCGAACGACCGATCAAGCCCCCTCACCACGACAAGGTGAGTTCCAAGAGGGGGTTCCTTATTTGTTTACATAAGATAAAAGTATTACGTTTTTGCTAGTTTATTTACCAGTGTCTTGATGAAATTATAGAGACATTGCCAAAACCTGGTTACAACACGCTCATCGCAAGTGTGCAGTATGACGCAGTTTAAAATTTACGCTTCTATGTTATATTGTATCGCAGATTTTACATGACAGTCGCGCAATCTAATAAACTAAAAAGCGCGTACATGGTTTTAAAAGTCGGTCTTATATATATACTAGGTAGGTAATACACAACAAGTAATCCGAAGGGGTACATTTCTATTCGCGTAAATATCATTACGCAAAAAACAAGGGATGATTAGCGTAATTTAACATATTATATATTACCTGATTCACATCTTCCCTCATTATATACTTCATCAAATAATAATACTTATAAACAGAAAAGAAATTGTGAAAATCCAACGATACAAAAAATTTATGAATAAAATAGTAAAACCGAAAGTTCAACAATGTAAATCAACGAATCTAAATGTATAAAACAAAATATTAGAAATAAATGTATATGAAAAAAGTACAAGTTCGGTATAAGAAAAAATGTATGATTAATGACGTCGTCAAGGTTGGTTATTGAATGACAGACAAATCCGCCGGTTCACGGGGCTAGTGATTCGTTTACGCGCGGAAACCATGGCGATTTGTTTGGTATAACCGCGCGTGTTATCCGAATGAAATGCACATGCCTGGCGACGGCGGAAGGTACTAGTGGAAAAAAGGGCAAGGATTCAACTAAACAACAGGTTGTATTCGTAGGTTGTTTAAATTATATAATCATAGCATCAGAGGTTTCGGCTAGGCGATTTTTTCTATTTTTACTTCTTTAATATTTTTGTCTCTCTTAGGTGGTAAATTTCGATAAATCTTTTCTTAGCGGGTACATACGTCTTAATAGCTATCTTTATGCTAAATTCCAGCACAATATGTAGGTTAGTATAAAGCTTTCCAAAAACTTACCCAGCTAGGCCTTCAATCCGCCCCTGTATATATGTATATACAAGAATATTGAAAATCGACGACGATCGGTCACAAGCCTCATCAACCCACTCTCCCCGCGCGCTTACCAGTTCGTCGTCGCCGGTCACAGACGCTCTGCACGCGTTCACCCTGTATGAGTGCGACGTGCCCATCCGAACGGTGCTCATGATATTCGAGCGCGCTGTCGACGACCGTCGCTATTTCGCGCAGCCGTCGTCGTTCCGGCGAAACGCACTCGCGACGCGCCATCGGGAAGTACTCGAGCGTTTTCGCCTTCAACTTGTCGACGGCCGGCAACTGAAACAACGGACGGCGGACGGTTATTTTAACCGCGCGGTCCGTCAACAATGCGGTGCCGGGGTCCGGTCGCGCTCACGCATAACAACGGACGGCCGTCCCGGTTCTCTACTTGCAGGCCCACGGTTTGTTTCAGCGGATACGGCATCTCGCCGGCGGCTTGCGATCTCGACTCCTAAAGACGTTATGTAGTCATGGCGCGTGGTCGACGACGGACGTTCGGCCGCAGTACCTTTACGGACGGCCCCCAATCCCCGTCGAACAGTAACCGAGGTACGAGCATTCGGTGACGTGCACGCCGATTCGCAGCGCGCACTCGTAGCTGACCAAACCGCCCAGTATTTTCGTGATGCCCTGCAAGCGTTTCATCGAAGAATCGACGGTCGCGGAACTTAACCGCGCGCTCTTAGCCGCACGACTTACCCGGGCCACGTCCAGCACGACTTTCGTGTCGTCCAGGAAGTCGCCGTCGCCCTCGCCGTCCACCGGTAACGAGTGCCTGTACGTCTGCGCGAAACCCAACTGCTGGCCCAACAACGCGTTCGTCTTGATCGTGCAGTCCGTGCACGCCGTCTGCGGAACGAACACACCACGCGAATAAAACATTTCGGACGCGCCGTGCAAGAACAACGGCCATCTCGTCATATTTGTGTACCGTTACTCGTTTGGTCGGGCCGACGCCGGTCACTTGGTAAAACCCGTACGACATTTTCAGCAGCACGCGACTTGTGAAAAACTCGTTCCGTCGGTCATCGGGCCGGTCGACGTCACTTCGGTTCCCAGATGCGTTGCGTTCCCGGCAAACCATTCGGTTCCCAAGGACTTCACTGTGGATTCCATCTCCATGGCCCTGGTCATATCAGTCTTGCATTCCTAAAACGAGATCGTCAACAGCGCCAACGGTTCCTTTATAGTCCGCCGCGGGCTATACGATTTTTCTCCGTACTCACCATTGTTGTTTTATTATTGAAATAATATTATATATAAATATAATATAAATAATATTATTATTACGAATACAATTGTGAGCTCGACTCGAGATCAAACGATAATAAACTTTTCGCTTGTCGTATTACCGTTGACGATTCCGTAGTCACGGCGATAATTCATGACAACCGCATACGGTTTTTTCTGTTTATTTTCAATTTACTTGCTATTTCGTCTATTTCTATTTTCGTCTACTTCTATGTTATATTGTATCGCAGATTTTACATGACAGTCGCGCAATCTAATAAACTAAAAAGCGCGTACATGGTTTTAAAAGTCGGTCTTATAAATATACTAGGTAGGTAATACACAACAAGTAATCCGAAGGGGTACATTTCTATTCGCGTAAATATCATTACGCAAAAAACAAGGGATGATTAGCGTAATTTAACATATTATATATTACCTGATTCACATCTTCCCTCATTATATCCTTCATCAAATAATAATACTTATAAACAGAAAAGAAATTGTGAAAATCCAACGATACAAAAAATTTATGAATAAAATAGTAAAACCGAAAGTTCAACAATGTAAATCAACGAATCTAAATGTATAAAACAAAATATTAGAAATAAATGTATATGAAAAAAGTACAAGTTCGGTATAAGAAAAAATGTATGATTAATGACGTCGTCAAGGTTGGTTATTGAATGACAGACAAATCCGTCGGTTCACGGGGCTAGTGATTCGTTTACGCGCGGAAACCATGGCGATTTGTTTGGTATAACCGCGCGTGTTATCCGAATGAAATGATTTGAGCTGTGCGTTAATAAATCAGTTAGTCAGGTTTCTCTTTTATATATAAAAGTAATAATAAAAAACATTTCAATCCCCCTTCACCCTATCGAAATTTCTGAGCACACTTCTGTGTATATGTATAATCTAATTTAGTTAGAGTTGGACACCAATTCATTTTTATATATATATGAATATATTAAAGTTTAGCGAGGGAGTAGTATTTCTATTTTAACTTTCTTTCAAAAAATGTTAAATATACCAGCTATCGGTGATGTATTTAAGCGGATGAAAGGATTTTAATGCCGCCCTAGATACTTTTTTTAACACTGCAATGTTAGGTTACACTATTAGTAAACTTATATATATCCTAAATTATTTAACTTCGATTACAACACCATCATCTCAACTATTTTTTGCGGAAGTATCAAGCGGAGAAAGGGTTCCATCTTACAACAGGATGTACGTATTTTTATCGTCACACACCAGTGGCACACCGATGGGGGTGAACTCCAGTATGGACACCCTTTTCTAGCATGTATAATAATAATAAGTTAACATCATATTATTATGACATTCGTATTTTATATCATAAAAAATATATAAGTATATGTACAAGGTTCTACATAAATCCGTGATTATGAGTTTTTATTTTAAATATGTAAATTAGAAGGAATTAAAATAATATGTCAATGTTTTATCAAAGAATACGATTATAATACATCACCAGTACCGAAAAAAACAAAATCCCCATATTTACTGCTAAAACGATCGAATATGATTAGGCATTTTCTTCTTACGTACTAGTCTTTCTTCTCGAAGTTAATTTTCTACGTCCAATTAAAATTCATAAGGCTTAGGTGGTATAGCTGCAGTTAAATATTCTTCAATCTGGATTCAAAAATGAAGTAAGTCCAAAATGTTTTTTATTTGTATTTTACTAGCTTTACAGTCTTCTACATATTCTATCCAGAGTGATACTCGTTGGTCACAAAAAACAAGCCATTTCAAGTTTGCATTCAAATATCGCCAGTATGCTAAAGTTAGAAAAAGTTGAGACAACTTCTACCGAAATAGAAATGTCACCTGAATTACTAGAAAAATTAACACTTAAAATAAAACGAATGGTTGGAAAGAAGCGAATTGATGAAAGTGCAATATTTGTCCACACCAAAATAAAAAAATGACATTTACAAAGTTGTTGACTCAATCCTAATGAGTTTAATATAGTAATTTAATTAAATGATCATTTTATTTAATGACTTTGAATTTTTATGTGAGTGTATCATAGATGTAATAATAAAGCATATTAAAATATCATCAATGAATTTTGACAAAATTGAAAAATGGACCAGTGAATTAGCAATCAAATACGCCAAGGATCTCGATAAATTCGAGCGTTGCTCTGAAATGAAAAATTTTAAACACCAGGCTAAGGTTATGATGATCAATTTCAAAACCTATTCACTGATTTATTTATTAAATCTAATTCATAAACAAAATTTACAAAATATTTATCCTAATATAAAAATAGCGTTAAGAATATCTCTCACCATTCTGGTAATAACTGCTAGTTGTGAAGGACGTTTTAGTAAACTAAATTAATAAAAAATTACTTAAGATCAACGATTGGACAAGAGAGATTAACAAGCATGGCAATCTTATTCATAGACCACGAATTTACTAGATAAATTTCACGCTAGGCAATTAGCACGAAAAGCAAATTTTTAAAGCTTGAAATTTACACTGTTATAATAACTAATGAAAAAAATAGTATCCTTAAAAAAAAAACGTAAAATAAAGGTTAATAAAATATGATCACTTTTCCGTACTCTCGACCGGTTAAGTTGGTGCAACTGAGCATGCGCCGTACCGTTGCGATTTGTACGCGGTCGAGTGTAGGTTCGTTGAGTCGAGTTGTATCGCGCGCAATGTCCGGATCGACCCTCGATATTTTTATCATATGTATTCGTTTTAATGCTAAGTTAAATGTTTTCTTTACCTAAAATAAATCGAAATACAGTCCACACATAACTAAGCTCTTGTTATTTAATTTTAATTATACTGAGTTCCGAACATTTTGGTCCTTCGGGCCGGATTGGTCAGTGCGGTGTATAGAAAACTACGTAATATAAGACGATCGTAATAGAGAAGCACGTGGTCGATCAAAGTATAAATCGCGTTTCGTTGTCGTGCGTTACAAGTCGATCGTCAATAAAAAATCAAACCGAGCTGCGTGAGTGCGAATTGAGAGTGTTGCAATCGCTGCAGCCATCGAAAAGGAAAAACATCCAAAAGCCACTTAACCCAGGATCATTCGGAAGAAGCGGAGTCATCGAGGAGTTGGATATCGCGTACCTAAAGGTCAGAGAGCTTCCTATCCATTTTCCTAATTATATAAATAAAATACTTCCATAATTGCCCGGCGTTAACTTGGCACGTGTGAGTTACGAACAAAACAAAAATACGTAGTTCGTAGTTCGATCGAAATCCATACATTTAGTAGGGCTTAATTATTAGTGTACATCTAAATTATTTTTTCTCTAAGTATGAACGAAGTGATTCCACTTATTACGCAACGCGGAAGAGCAAAGGCGTCTCTGACACGATTTTGGACATATGTTCAATCGGAGACACGAGATATTACGCAAGTAAAAATAAGAAGATTAAAAATCGAAGATATTTGGCACGAATTTCAAAAGGTTCAATCGGCAATCGAAGAAATGGTAGAAGGTACATCAAATAAAAGTGAACATTTGGTATATTGAGAAGAATTCGAAAACTTCTATTTTATGGTCGTATCTGAGGCAGAAAAATTTATAAATATGTCAACAAAAGAAGAAGTATGCATAAACGCGGAAAGATACGAACAAAAACATCGAGAAGAAATACAACCACAGGCTGTTATAAAATTGGCAGCATTGGAAATTCCGTCATTTTCCGGTCGATACGAAGACTGGACGGCATTTCATGATATATTTATGGCGTTGATTCATACAAATGCAAATTTAACTGATATACAAAAATTCTTTTATCTACGGTCTTCTCTGTCCGGAGAAGCCAAAGAATGCATAAAATGTTTACAGACGACAGCGATTAACTACAAAGCGGCGTGGTCAAATTTAATTAGTCGTTATAACAACAACAAAATCTTAATACAAACTTATGTGAAAAGTATCGTTGATTTACCACCGTTGAGAGATAGGTCAGCGGCGAAAGTACGTACATTAACCGACACGATAAATACGAATATCAAAGCACTGCAAGCGTTAGGAGAAGACCCTTATAGTTGGGGACCGTTATTGTTACATATTATATGCGCGAAATTGGATGATGAAACTCGAAAAGAATGGGAAATAAACGCACCCAAAGACCAAGTACCACCGATTATGGACGTAATGCAATTTCTCGAAACACAATTTCGCATATTAGAGTCGCTTGAATCCTCACGAAATATAAGCAAACCCGTAACAGCGTTATTTAGCAAATTATGTAAGCAAACAAGAGGATACCATAAGGAGAATAATAGTCTAAGACAAACCACATCATTTTTATCCACGGCTATAATGAAATGTTTCATATGTAATCAAGGACATACGATATATAAATGTCCAAAGTTTCTTGCATTATCAATCACCGAACGGATAGACAAAATTATGAGTCTTAAATTATGCAAAATTTGTTTACGTAAACACGAGGGAAAATGTTTATCGCGTTTTTGTTTTAAATGTCATAAACCACATAATACGCTATTACATTTCGGTGCGAAAGGTGTTGCAGAAAGCGAAAACGGCGATAAGCACTCCGAATCGTACGGAAATAGCGAAGAAACGACCGTAATCGAAACAAGGTCAACGACCGCGTATGCCGACACCGGGCAACAACGCGTATTATTAGCTACTGCAATAGTACGCGTCGTGGGTCCGTCCGGAAAATCATTGCTCGCACGAGCATTATTGGATTCGGCTACAATGAATAATTTTGTGTCCACCGAGCTCGTACATAATTTGGGTTTGAAAAGAAAAAAAACAAGACATGTAGTAAACGGAATTGGTGAAACTATGCAAAACGTTACATCAGTCGCTTGGTTAAAAATAAAATCATGTGTGTGCGATTTCGAGCTGAATACACAATCATTAGTCGTAAAGAAAATAACTGGAAATCTACCAACGAAATTCATATCAGAAATATGTCCTCGTCCAAAAAACATTACCTTGGCAGATCCAGCGTTTAACGTACCACAAAGAGTTGATATATTGATCGGTGCCAGTCATTTTTTCGATATAATTGGTAGTCAGCAATATCGTATAGTCAATGGTCCTATATTCCAAGACACTAAATTCGGATATATCGTATCGGGACCGGTACAAGATACAGGACCAGGTAAAAAATCTAATACACACGTAAACATCGAACAAAGAGAAAATGAGCACGAAAGTCTGTATAATCTAATTCAAGATTTTTGGCGATCAGAGGAAGGTGTCACCTCAATCCCTTACACTATCGAAGAAAAGGCATGTAGTGAACATTTTCACTACACCGTGCATCGAGACGAAAGAGGTCGATTTACGATACAATTACCATTCCGCGAAAACTTGGTTCAATTAGGGAAATCGTACGAAATAACGAAACGTAGATTGCTAGCGATTGAACGTCGATTAGAAAAGGATCCAACATTAAAAACTGAATACGTCAAATTTATGCGCGAATACGAGGATTTAAATCATATGACGTATATAGGTTGCGAAGAGATCGATGAACCTGGAAAGATGTGTTATCTTGCACACCATTGTGTTCTAAATCAAAACAGCAGTACGACAAAACTACGCGTCGTATTTGACGCTTCAGCAAAAACCGAAAATGGGAAAAGTCTTAATGACGTTCTTTTAAAAGGACCAGTAATCCAGAACGAACTAGTTTATATTTTAACTAGATTTCGAACACATAATTACGTAATTTCAGCGGATATACGAATGATGTACCGCCAAATAAATATTGTGAAGGAACATCGCGACTTTCAACGCATCTTGTGGCGTGAAAGCAAAAATGATCCCATTAAAACGTATACGTTAAATACAGTTACATATGGCACTGTTCCAGCCTCGTATATAGCGACGGCTTGTTTAAAAAAATTAGCGGAAGTAGAATATAAGAACGATGCGGATGTCTCAAATGCTGTGTCCAATGACTTTTATATGGACGATTTTCTTAGTGGCGCGGCGACCAAAGCAGCAACTATCGCCTTACGTGACGGTCTTATAAAAGTAATGGCTTCTGCGGGTATGGAACTAGGAAAATGGGCATCCAATGAACCAACTATTCTTAGTGGTATTAGCCACGTGAAAGACGAACTAAAAAACGTACATGGAATAAATGACACAGTTACGAAAATATTGGGTTTATATTGGAATGCGAGAACTGATAGTTTTCAGTTTAAGGTTCACGTTGACGATAGTAACGAGTTATTTATAAGTAAGCGAGATATATTATCTGATATAGCTCGTATTTTTGATCCTCTCGGGTTAATAGGACCAATCGTAATTCGTGCTAAGTTAATGTTACAAAGGTTATGGCAGGCACAGGTGGGGTGGCACGAACCCGTTCCTACAGAAATCGAATGCGAATGGCATACATATAAGACAAATTTATCAAAACTTAACGAATTGATAATGCCACGCCAAATTACGATTAAAGAAGAAATATGCGATATGCAAATACACGGATTTGCCGATGCAAGCGAAAAGGCATATGGATGCAGTTTATATCTACGATGTTCAAATAAAGCAGGAAATCATTTTTCAAACTTGATTTGCGCAAAGTCTAAAGTCGCACCAATAAAAACAATATCGTTACCACGTTTAGAACTGTGCGCCGCGCAGTTGTTGTCGCGCATAGCTCACAAAATCATACCAAAAATGAAACTAAATATATCGCGAAGGTACTATTGGACAGATTCTACGATAACGTTATGTTGGATTCACTCTACATCGAAAAAATGGAAAACATTTGTAGCGCATCGAGTGGGTCAAATACAAGAAAGAACATTGTTAACCGAATGGTTTCATGTACAAGGAAACGAAAATCCTGCAGACGTTATATCGCGTGGGTGCTGTCCAAGCGAATTATCGCAATGCTCTCTGTGGTGGCATGGCCCAAATTGGTTACTCGAAGACGAGAAATATTGGCCTGTTACGAACCAGAAAGAAATGTCGGAGACTCTATTGGAAATACCAGAACAAAAAATTGTAAGCGTAAGTCTATTAACTACGTCTGGCGAGGATTGTATTATTCATAAATATTCGTCAATAAAGAAGTTGTCACGAATTATCGCGTATTGTCTGCGTTTTAGAAAAAACTGTCTAAAACCTAAACAAAGATTAACTGGTATTCTACATCCTATTGAAATAAATCGCGCAAAAATTGTTATTATAAAGATGGTACAAAAAATCGGATTTTCACGAGAAATTCAACAACTACAAGTCGACCGGCAAGTATCCCCTAAGAGTAAGCTCCACAGATTACAACCTTTCCTTGATGAAAACGGTGTGATTCGGGTAGGTGGAAGGTTGAAGTACGCGGCTTCAATAAGTATTTTCCAGAGACATCCTGCAGTGTTACCAGCTACGGGGACGTTTACCGAAAATTTAATACGTGAAGCACATATAAATCTTATGCACGGCGGGCCTCAAGCAGTTCTTTCTTCCCTACGTGAAAATTATTGGCCAATTAATGGGCGTAATATAACAAGAAACGTAGTGCGTAAATGTGTGGTGTGTTTCCGACATCGCCCTGTTATAGTGCAGCACACAATGGAAAATTTACCTAAGGAACGCGTAAAGCCAAATCGCGCTTTTCTTGTTAGCGGTATCGATTATGCTGGTCCATTCATGATTAAATCCAGTTTAAGAAAAAATGCTTCCGTTACAAAGGCATACCTATGTCTATTTATTTGTTTGTCTACTCGTGCAGTACACTTAGAGTTGGTCGGCAATTTGAGTACTGAAGCTTTTTTACGAGCGTTAAATCGTTTTTTTGATCGTCGCGGAAAAAGTACGATAATATATTCTGATAACGCTACAAACTTTGTGGGTGCAAACAGACAATTAAAAGAATTACATGAATTATTTCAAAGTGATGAACATCAAAGGGCAACAGGCGAGGCCCTATCGAATATGGGCGTCGAATGGAAGTTTATACCCCCTCGTTCCCCACACTTTGGAGGTTTGTGGGAAGCCGGTATAAAATCTATGAAGCATCTTTTACGAAGAGTTATGGGCAACGCGTATTTTTCTTATGAAGAGTTGTTATCTATAATTACACGTGCCGAGGCTTGTTTGAACAGCCGTCCTTTAACTCCTATGTCTTCCGATCCAAATGATTTTGTCCCTCTTACTCCCGGCCATTTCTTAATAGGTAGCTCTCTTACCGCCATACCCGAGATTGATGAAACGTCCATTCCACCCAATCGTTTAACCAGATGGCGCCGAGTCTCGCAGTACTCACAAAATCTGTGGAAGCGCTGGAGCCGAGAGTATCTCTCTCAACTTCAGGAAAGATCAAAGTGGGCAAAAAAAAGGGGCCAAACGTAGATGTCGGGACGATCGTATTATTAAAGGATGAAAACCTACCTCCTTTAAAATGGCGTATGGGCAGAGTGTCTAAGGTAATACGAGGAAAGGATGGAGTGATTCGTGTAGCAGAAATCATCACGATGGGCGGAACCGTGACTCGCGCTGTGCGAAGATTGTGTCCGTTACCATTTAAGGATAACCTCGTACAGGAGTCGTAAAAAATTATTTGTTATTATAAATTGTATTTTTAAATGTATTAATTTCTTTGAAGGCTTATGTAATATTTTTTCATAATTGTTTATGTTTTGTTTTTTTTTATATAAATCTAAATCTATCGGCGTCAGGATTTTGAAACAAATGTTTCAAGGCGGGCTGTATGTTCCGTACTCTCGACCGGTTAAGTTGGTGCAACTGAGCATGCGCCGTGCCGTAGCGATTTGTACGCGGTCGAGTGTAGGTTCGTTGAGTCGAGTTGTATCGCGCGCAATGACCGGATCGACCCTCGATATTTTTATCATATGTATTCGTTTTAATGCTAAGTTAAATGTTTTCTTTACCTAAAATAAATCGAAATACAGTCCACACATAACTAAGCTCTTGTTATTTAATTTTAATTATACTGAGTTCCGAACAATCACTTTAATTTTTTTAGAAAAAAGCGTTTTTTTCTAATGTTTGCCAGAAACACTAGCGAGTCATTCTACGACTATTATCGATTTTAAATTTTATAGACTTGTATGGTTGAATTGTTGCTGTTGAGTTGTAATGATTTAAATTGAAAAAAATAAATCCCACTAATTAGATATGAAGGAACTAGTATAAGAGTTTTCAAAATTTAAAGAAATTCAATATTAAATAAAAATAAAATATATTTTTTTTTTTATGTTAACATATAATTATTTGTCGAAAATTCTAAAATTGTATTTTAGTTATAATTTAAAATGTATGATGTACCTAGCACCATTCAAATTAATATAATCTAAGAATAGTTCTTATGTATACTATACAATTAAAAAATATATATTTGTATTGGCGCTTAAAATATTTTTTAAAAACCTATAAAAGGAAGCGGCCAATTGTATACTTGCCTATCTTAAAATTTTGTCTTGTGCCGATCCTACCCTAATTGTGCACGAGAAACCGTCAACAGGTAAATAGAGGTGGATATATAAAGTGAGAATCATAATTATTTATTTATAGAAAATGCATGGTGAGAAAATAGACACGCTTCGTATTGAAGACAAAAGAAACAAGTTAAACAATAATTATTTAACATTGAGTACACTATATTACAAATAGCAGACTTTTGCAGCAGCATCACTAATAACAACAACAACCATCACTAGGTATCTGTTGACCAGCGTATAGTGTGATAGATATAAACAGAAAACCTGCTGTTAAAATATTAAGAACTGATATAAGAACCGATTGAATAATGTGCGAACGGCAAGATTTTTATAGTCATTTCCTAAATACGTATTTTCACTGTTATGTCATATATTATATATTACGTCTATTATTAAACAGCCGCCGGAAATCCCTTAATTATCTTTTCAGCATTCGACCACCGTCCTCACAAATCTCATTAACACTACAAATGCCAAATAATAACGCAACCTCTCGCTCTCTCCTCATCCTAAATTGGAACGCAAATGGTCTCGCGAAACACAAAGAAGAACTCTTAGCCATATTACAAAACAACAGGATCGACATCACACTAATATCAGAAACTCACTTCACCAATTCAACACGCTTCTACCTACCTGGGTTCCAAGTCTTCAAAACCAACCACCCTGATGGCACCGCACACGCGGGAGCCGCCATCATAGTGAAATCCTCCCTATGCTATCCTCTTCCACAATTCCAAACGGCTCACATTTAAGCCAGTGGCATACAAATAACACTTAACAACACCCCCCTAAATATATTTGCAGTATATAGCCCACCACGCCACACAATATCCTTAAACCAATTCAACGATTTCTTCCTTAATCTTGGTCATAAATTTATAATAGGGGGTGATCTAAATGCTAAAAATATACAATGGGGCTGTCGTGCAAACAATCCCCGTGGAAACCTACTTGAATTCATAACACAAAATCGTAACTACAAAGTACATTCTCCCCCATCTCCAACATACTGGCCCACCTCACCCAGAAAAAGGCCAGACATTTTGGACATATTCATATCTAAAATTCCCAACAGTTTCCACAGCCTAACAACTAATCTCAACGACCTCTATTCTGACCATTCAGCCACTCTTTTAACAATCGACACTGCCCCTCTTGCTAAACCAAAACAACCAAGCCTCATCCTAGGCCAAAGGGATTGGGAAAAATTCAAATCTTCCCTTGATAATCAATGTAACCTCAAAACTAGCTTAAAATCACCAAACGATATCGATGAAGCTGTACACCTCCTAACCAAGTCTATTCAAGAAGCTGCTTGGTCTTGCTCCTCCCCAATGCCAACTACAAACACCTCCATAAATCTTCCCCTACATATAAAAATACTAATCTCAGACAAACGAAGAGCGCGTGCAACCTGGCAGAGAACCAAATACCCCTCGGACAAACACAAACTTAACAATTTATCTAATAAACTTAAAAGACTCCTAGCCTCTATTAGATCAGACAATTTCACCAAACGTCTCGTCTTCCTCTCGTCTACTGACAACTCGCTTTGGCAAACAACAAGGAAAATCCTTCGAACAAAGCAATCTGTTCCTCCACTAAAAAAAACCGATGGTACTTGGGCCGTCACTGATCTAGATAAAGCCAATATATTTCGACATCATCTTTACTCTACCTTCCAACCTCACAGCAATATTCTTACCCCTTCTCAAATCGAAAAAGTGAACCATTCTCTCTCCCACCCTCTACCCATGACTCTCCCTCCTAAACATATTCGACCTAGCGACGTTGAATATGCAATAAGAAACTCCCCTCGTCACAAAAGCCCTGGCTATGACTTTATCACAGCTGAGGTAGCTACGCATCTTCCCAAAAAAACCTTACTTCTCTTAACACACATTTTCAACTCTATACTTAGACTGTCATACTTCCCCGTTCTTTGGAAATTCTCAATCATCATTATAATCCCCAAACCTGGCAAACCACCCGACTCCCCCGAATCATACAGGCCCATTAGTCTTCTACCACTATTCTCAAAAATTTTTGAACGAATTATCCTAAAACGCATCTTTCCTTTCATTGAAGCCAGCTTACCTAATACCCAATTTGGATTTCGCCATAACCACTCTACGATACACCAAGTCCATCGTCTAGTGGATAAAATATCGTACACCCTTGAAAAAAAACTCATTTGCACAGCTGCCTTCCTTTACGTTTCACAGGCATTTGATAGAGTATGGCATGATGGCCTATTCTTCAAACTCAAATCTATTCTTCCGCCATACTTTTTTCTATTATTTAAATCCTATTTAGAAAACAGACATTTTGCCGTTCGATCTGGCTTCTCCGTATCTGAAGTATCACCAATCCACGCAGGTGTACCTCAAGGATCTGTAACAGTACCTCTACTCTTCAACTTATTCATCTCAGATCAACCTACCACCCCCCACACTGCAACTGGTGACTTTGCCGACGACAAGGCGCTTCTCGCGATTCATTCCGACCCCGTAATAGCCTCAAACCTCGTACAAAATCATCTCATGTATACTCTTCCTACCATAGTTCCTTAATTTTCCAACTAAACTTCAACGCTATACCTAGGAACTCAACAAGAAAACTCGCAGGCAGAGTTCTTATAAACTAATTATACAACTACCTTATTTTAAGTGTTACCACTGACTAACTTCTATATTCAAATATACCTTTTCGCTTATGCTTATTGTAATAAGAATTATTTACAGACATGTTATTCCGTTTCAACGGTTGACTCGACAAGCGGTGAACGACGAAGCAGAGTTCATAATCATTTTAACCGGTAAGCAAAATATTCTTCGTGTTCGGCGTTTTTCCGATTTGACAATTTAAAAACGTTACACAGATTTCATGCCGAAGACAACAAAATCGTATATAAAATAACAATCGGCAATTCGACGAAGAGCAACCGAAAAACCCGTTTGTTTTTAATATTAATTTTAAATCGCATATGGTAGACGGTAAGTATGAACTGTTCTTAGTGATCCTCCTCGATGGAGAATTCTTCACGATAGGTAAAACGTGTTATTTGTTTTAATTCATATTCCGCGTAACCGTGTTTCGGTTCAAGGCGCGTACCAATTATTGTGATAACGCGGTGCCCGGCGCGCACAATAAGCGCGCGTTGGGCACCCTTATCGCTTAATATTTTATAGGCAAATCCCGAAGTATAAAAAGATTTTTAATATTTGTTATCTTCTGTATTATTTATTATTTAAATTATGTTATTTAATTATTTATTATCATTTATTTATTATTTAATTATTTATTTTTTTAATTATTTCAACTTTTTAGTGTATTTTTTCGAAGTCTTAATTTTTTTCTATTTTTTTTGTTATGCAATACATCAAGTTATTTATTTCATTTAAAATTTAAAATCGTAATATCAATTCGTTCATTTGTGTTGTTTACGTTAGTATAAAGCTTTCCAAAAACTTACCCAGCTAGGCCTTCAGGATCACTCAATCCGCCCATGTATATATATATATGTATATACAAGAATATTGAAAATCGACGACGATCGGTCACAAGCCTCATCAACCCACTCTCCCCGCGCGCTTACCAGTTCGTCGTCGCCGGTCACAGACGCTCTGCACGCGTTCACCCTGTATGAGTGCGACGTGCCCATCCGAACGGTGCTCGTGATATCCGAGCGCGCTGTCGACGACCGTCGCTATTTCGCGCAGCCGTCGTCGGTCCTGGCGAGACGCACTCGCGAGGCGCCATCGGGAAGTACTCGAGCGTTTTCGCCTTCAACTTGTCGACGGCCGGCAACTGAAACAACGGACGGCGGACGGTTATTTTAACCGCGCGGTCCGTCAACAATGCGGTGCCGGGGTCCGGTCGCGCTCACGCATAACAACGGACGGCCGTCCCGGTTCTCTACTTGCAGGCCCACGGTTTGTTTCAGCGGATACGGCATCTCGCCGGCGGCTTGCGATCTCGACTCCTAAAGACGTTATGTAGTCATGGCGCGTGGTCGACGACGGACGTTCGGCCGCAGTACCTTTACGGACGGCCCCCAACCCCCGTCGAACAGTAACCGAGGTACGAGCATCCGGTGACGTGCACGCCGATTCGCGGCGCGCACTCGTAGCTGACCAAACCACCCAGTATTTTCGTGATGCCCTGCAAGCGTTTCATCGAGGAATCGACGGTCGCGGAACTTAACCGCGCGCTCTTAGCCGCACGACTTACCCGGGCCACGTCCAGCACGACTTTCGTGTCGTCCAGGAAGTCGCCGTCGCCCTCGCCGTCCACCGGTAACGAGTGCCTGTACGTCTGCGCGAAACCCAACTGCTGGCCCAACAACGCGTTCGTCTTGATCGTGCAGTCCGTGCACGCCGTCTGCGGAACGAACACACCACGCGAATAAAACATTTCGGACGCGCCGTGCAAGAACAACGGCCATCTCGTCATAATATGTGTACCGTTACTCGTTCGGTCGGGCCGACGCCGGTCACTTGGTAAAACCCGTACGACATTTTCAGCAGCACGCGACTTGTGAAAAACTCGTTCCGTCGGTCATCGGGCCGGTCGACGTCACTTCGGTTCCCAGATGCGTTGCGTTCCCGGCGAACCATTCGGTTCCCAAGGACTTCACTGTGGATTCCATCTCCATGGCCCTGGTCATATCAGTCTTGCATTCCTAAAACGAGATCGTCAACAGCGCCAACGGTTCCTTTATAGTCCGCCGCGGGCTATACGATTTTTCTCCGTACTCACCATTGTTGTTTTATTATTGAAATAATATTATATATAAATATATTTTTATTATAAATAATATTTTTATTACGAATACAATTGTGAGCTCGACTCGAGATCAAACGATAATAAACTTTTCGCTTGTCGTATTACCGTTGACGATTCCGTAGTCACGGCGATAATCCATGACAACCGCATACGGTTTTTTCTGTTTATTTTCAATTTACTTGCTATTTCGTCGAGATAATAATAAACACCCGTTTGATTAACACACACCCACACACACACACACACTTCTTTTTCATTATAATTAATTACAGTCCATTTTATTACTCATAACTTCATCATTCTTACTACTACTCCGACCATATCTTTTACCGGCTTTCTCCGCGCTGTGCGCTTCGCATTTGGTCCTCCCCGCTAAAGTCGCTGACGGGGATTCCGATGCGTTCAATAATAGTTTAATAGTATTATATTATATAGTATATGTATAAAAAACTTACGTATTAATATATGATTTAATTTAAATAAGAAATAAATAAAAATTTTATGATCCACATTCGTGGAGAAGATAAAAAAAAAGTATACAGTTTTTGTAAATATGAAAACAAATTGATTGCTTCAAGACATGATTCAGTAGCACTGACGCCAATTAAATTTAGCGAATGGCCTGCACAAGGAACAAATTAAGCAAATGAATTTTTATGTTTAATATGAGCATGTAATCCTTCATATTTCCGGACATATTTTCGGCGTTATCAAATGACTTTCCACGACAATTTTCCAAGATTAAATTATGTTCAATTAAGAAATTATTTACGACATCAAAGAGCGATTTGTCTTCGTGACTATTTAAGGGAATAAAATGTATAAACCGTTCTTTTACTTCACCTAAATATACATATCGAAAATCATGATTAATGAATAATATTTAACGATATGTATTTCTTCGATAATAGTTACTAAGACTTTTTTACCCATTAATTGAATGGTAGTACACAATCGGTAAATTATCGTCATTTCTGGTTTATTAACTAATGGCCAGTTTTACAATGCGTGTATATTCGTTAGATAGTGAAATTCTAAGTAAAAGTTCGGAAGTAAGTTCTACAATATCAACTCATTCCAGGAACAGTGTTATCCTGAGAGTAATTTTGTCTAGCCGATTATGTTGAAATTAAGTTTTATTCCCCGGGTAACCCATGAAGTTCGTACGATTCGTTCGGGAAAGTCGTTCGTACGCACACCGCCGTCACCACGTATTTCAAAACATTTTAAATATACGAAATACCGCTTGTTAATCGGGTTTATAATTATAATACCATTATATTTTATACTCCGAATACTGTGTGATATGATTTTAATCTTGGAATAACTATTCTCTGAATAATATTCGATATTTTGAAATATCACGAAAAATTATACCAAAATTTAAAAAAAAATGACAGTCCCAAAATTTTTTTGGGGCCCTTATATTTTAGGGGGCCCCGGGCTATAGCCCTCTTAGCCCCCCCCTTAATCCGGCTCTGATACATATACAAGGCCGTAGCTGGAACACATTTTCAGGGGGGTGAGGGTGTTACAACCGAATCATATATTTTAATAATAGTTTTTAAAAAAATAACATTAACTTTAAATAAAAAAAACTATACATTAATATACATTAATATTGAAACAACAAGGTTGAATAAGGTGATAATTTTATAAAATTGTAAATTATATATTCTTATAGGACAAAATCTAGCAGTCTTTTTTTTTCTTTTGCGAAACGATCGATCACTTCATCTGGATTGATTTTAATTTGTCCATGTACACTCAAAAGTGCTAAACCTGTAAGACGTTCTTGGCCTGATGAGTTGTTCTTTAGTGGTTTGATGGTAGAGAATGTGCGTTCTGGTGTAGAAGTCGAAATTGGTAATGTAGCTAATAATTTTAAAAGAAAACATATAGTAGGGAAATATTCAGAATTACATTTATTGTATGCTTCAATAACCGAATTCGGTCGGTCTTTTTTTATTATTTCAGTTAATTTTCTCTTTCATAATTTAATTTCGGTCGACAGTACTTCTAAATCCAAAAATTTTGAACAAATAATAAAGTCATTTGACTCGATTTCAAATTTGTTGCATATTCTCGTTAATAACTTTTGCAATGAAGAAATTATATTTTTATGATCATTATACCTTGAATTTAAAAAATTTTTAGGTAGGTAAGCATTTTCATCAATTAAAATAATTTAAAGTTAAGTTTTTAATGAATTGTGTTAATTTTATTACAAATATTTAATACTATACTAAAATTTTAAGATGTTTATCTGTTCGTCTTCTTTATCTCGTCTTCCAACGAGCGGTTGTACTTGACCCTCTCCTTGTTCTTTACCACGACCGCTCTCGCGTACTCGGCAATCGACTTCAAACCGTCTTCCGTGTAATCCTAGCACTGCTTTCTTTTCTACTGAAAACGAATGACCACAACAATAATTCACACGGATCGGGTTTCGGAAAAATGCTCCGAGAACGGAACACAATCATGCACTGAGGTTTCACCACGTCGGTTCTCAACTTCTCTCCCCAGCTCTTCTCCAGAATGCCGGCCAACACTACGTTTAGCACATGCTGTCTAAACTGGTATCTCTTGGCCGAATTCGTTACACTCGACAACGACACTGCCGAAGTGTCACGACGATACGGTTTTGCGGGCACCTCGTGGTCTTCCACGCATAACAAAAGCTCGGTCTCTTCATATTGATTCCATTCGTAATCCGCTGTCGAGAATACCGTCGGTTTGACTGCACGGCAAACCAATAGAAAATCAAATTATTCGCCTACACGTACGTTTTTGCGTTACAATCGAAAACCTGAAGGAATTCCCTTTGAAACGGGTCGTCTTGTCGAACAAGAAAAACGGAGTAATTTGGTTATTTATCTTGCATTTAGGTCACCGCCTATTATCAAATTGTTATTTAGGGTGGAGAGAAATTCGGTGAAGTTTTCTGGGGAATTTGAGTGTTTTGGCGGGCAATAGGTAGCTGCAATTGTATTAAGGATATTATTAAGAATGAGAAATATAGCATATGATTGCCACATATATCCAGAGGTTGCCAATCGCTGGCTTAGATTAATGATTCGTAAAAACGCTAACAAATGATATCATTAAATGACTATAATTATTTTATCAATATATTAGCCTCTGCGAGATTTATATCAAGTTTATTGGCTTTATATATAATTTCTAACTAAATGGCAAAATCAATGAAATCGTTGAACGATGGGGAGTTTGTAAAAAACTGTATTAAAAATTGGTAAACCAAAAAATAAAAATAAATTTTCGAGTGATTTTGAAAATAATATCATTTTTAAGACAAACACGTCTAAGAGCTGACACTGATAGTAAAACATTGCAAATTCTATTGAGAAATTGTGCACATTTTTCAATTACACTAGTTTGCGTTTACTCGCCAACTACGCGTAATTTGATTCGCAACGCATACCTGTACCAGAATTGCCTATCCGGAGTGCCATGTGCTTATTTGTTAAGTGCTATTTTAACGACCATGAAGTTGGCCCACCGACTATGCCAAAACCTTTCCAAAAACATATCAAAATTTTGCGAGTAATTTGCTAGAATTTGCGAGTCCATTCCCAGAATTTGCTAGTCATTATTACCCCTACTATTCAAGGGTGGGCCAACTTCAGGCAGCCCACCCATCTTACACAAATCCATCGAAAATAGTACCAAAATCTTCCCCTCAATTTGCTAGAATTTGCGAGTCCATTCCAGACTCCCCTCAATTTGCTAGAATTTGCGAGTTCATTCCCAGAATTTGCTAGTCCTCCAAAGCTGAGATATGAGCTTTCAAAGTTCTAAAGATGGCCCACCGACTTTATGCGATAGGGACGAAAATGGTACCAAAATCTCCCCCTCAATTTGCTAGAATTTGCGAGTTCATTCCCAGAATTTGCTAGTCCTCCAAAGCTGAGATATGAGCTTTCAAAGTTCTGAAGTTGGCATATAAATCCAAGAATATTGGAAATATATATTTTTAAATTTAAGTACGTCGTTATGTTTATACTATACTTTAATATGAATTATTAAATTTACCAGTTAAACAAAAATAAAATAATGATATATTAAAATACTGCAATACTCACTACAATTTATTAATTTAAATTATTCACAATTTAAATACATTTTATTTTTAACTTGGAGTTCAAATTGATGACAGTCCTAGAAAACATTTTGTCCTAGAAATTTCAGATATTGACAGTTATTTTACATTTAGTTAGTTAGAATTTGCTTAACCACAGGTCCTAATTGACGGTTTACAGTTTTTGATCTTTTTATAACTTATGAAATCCAAATATTTCAGTGCGGTTAAACAATTTTTGTAGTTGAGAGATTTCCGTATCAGTAAATAATTCAATCATGATTATTTACGATATGGAAATTTTGGGGATTTTCCGATTTTATAAATATATTACGATTGTATTGTAGCCTGTTATTCCGTAAAAATAATAAAATCCAAAAACGTATCACATGAATTAATGACTGATTATATTTATATTATATATCTATATATTTTAATTTAATTAATCTAAATAATAATATTAATAAATTATAATACTTACTCGTATGTGATGACAGATGAATTTCCAATATTTAGTGTAATATACTATTTAATAATAATAAATAAAAAACACAAGAATATAAAAATAAGTAAAAATAGAGTAAAATGGTTCCAACTTTAGTCGATATTATAATATATTATAAGATTTATAAATTTTGATACCGTTTTCATTCCTATCGCATAAAGTCGGTGGGCCAACTTCAGAACATTGAAAGCTCATATCTCAGCTTTGGAAGACTAGCAAATTCTGGGAATGGACTCGCAAATTCTAGCAAATTGAGGGGGAGATTTTGGTACCATTTTCGTCCCTATCGCATAAAATCGGTGGGCCAACTTCAGAACTTTGAAAGCTCATATCTCAGCTTTGGAGGACTAGCAAATTCTGGGAATGGACTCGCAAATTCTAGCAAATTGAGGGGAAGATTTTGGTACCATTTTCGATGGATTTGTGTAAGATGGGTGGGCTGCCTGAAGTTGGCCCACCCTTGAATAGTAGGGGTAATAATGACTAGCAAATTCTGGGAATGGACTCGCAAATTCTAGCAAATTACTCGCAAAATTTTGATATGTTTTTGGAAAGGTTTTGGCATAGTCGGTGGGCCAACTTCATGGTCGTGCTATTTTAACATAAAATAATAAGCTATCTTCATAAAAATAAAACTTTTAAATACTAGATAAACGCATATTACATTTTATTCTATCCTCTGCGTATTATAATAAAAAATAAGCGACCGACAATTTGATTAATTACAAACATGAGTTTACTGAGTGGAAATAAATTTAAATCCAGTATCGCTGATTGAAGATATTGCCTAAACATTGTCCTACAAATACTTATGCAGTGTATTAAGTGTTTAAAACTTAAATCATATAATTATGATGTTACCTTAGATGTCACTGTCAAAAAGGGTTTAAAAACAACTTTAGGTTTCTACGATTAATCTTTGTTCTGGAGAAAGACGATTTTTCTCAGATATGCAAAATTCATAAATATTTTAATTTTTTTTAAAAAATTACATAAACGTTACTTTATTTCGTTAAATTTATTAAAAGCATTTTTTTTTTTTTTTTGTATTATAGAAGTATTTTACCATATAAAACCATGTAGTACTTGAAACTGTGAGAAACTAGACACTGGTTGCAATTTAATTTTAGTTATTAATTTTTCCAAGTTCCCTAAGCAAAAAATCTCAAATAACTACAACATAAAAAAATTTTAACCTTTTTTTAGTGAAATTAAATTTGAAGTCTTATTATGATTTAATACCTTTTTTTGTTTTTTAATTGAGGTTGATACCTTCTTTTAATTTAAACCCATAATTAATAATTTTAATACTCCTAAATAGTAAAAATATAAATATTTTGAACTATCAGAAAATTTAAAAAAGTAAAAGTTTTAATTTTGAAGTAATGAAATTGGTAATTGAGTTACTTTACAAAAGTAACCAAATTTTGTGGTTTCTAGTTGAAATTAAATTAAAATGTTAGAATCAATTGCCTGTGTAGTTTAACTAATGATATGTTAATTACAATTTACATATAATGTCAAAAATTAGAATTTTTAATTTAATTAAAAATATAATTTATAATATTCATTATTTAAAAATCAAAATATAATTTTCGTTTACAAATTTGTCAATTTTCAATCATACAATTATGAAACAAAATTGTTTAAATTACTTTCTTTTATTTATGACATTTTATTACTATTTTGTTAATCATATAAACTGAATTTTGAACAATAGTTTTGAAACAAACTAGGTAATCTAAAGTTTAGATACCTACTATATTTTTAATTTGTTTGTTAAAATTAAATTAATTGAATAGAATAGATTATTAAAAAAAAAAAGGTTGCATATTTATTTTTAAAGAAATATAAAATTGGGATTTTCAACTAAGTTAAGTTAAATTAATTCTGTAAATAAATTCAAGCAATGTTATCAAATTATTTAATTTATTATATACTATCGGTACAATATAATTCCACAAAATATGTATAATACACTGTATAATACAGATTTATACTGTAGTATAATATTCGATAACAATGATCAGATTATTATTTTATGTTGCATAGAAACATAATAAAGTAGTTAAAGGATTAAAATTCAACATATTCATATTATAAGAATAATATATGAAAAAAATCCTGATTGCTCCACTGCGATATATATAAACAAGTATACATATTATACATTGATACTTTTTTCTTTTTGCAAGTCAGACAGATGAGATTTGGTCGCTGTTCTTTGAACGTGATAACACTTAATTACTCTTGTCTGTTTTAAAACAGTCTATTCGAATGTTTCTTATATTAAGACGCAACTTTAATGACAACACTTTTTTTAATACTTAAAACTACTTCAAATCTACATTGTACAATGGTGTCTAAATTTGGTTAAATGAACAACATACAATACTGTAGTAATGCATGTGAATAACATTAACACAATAATAATAATAAGTAAATATATATATTTAACCACATAGAATATGTATACGGTATATAGCATGTCGTATATTCTATTTATAGACCACAGACGTATACAACTATAACAAATATTTATTCAATAAGCAATTTTAAAGAATAATGTGCAAGAACAATTTGCAAGAACGATTTACAACAATATAAAATAACAATGTATAATAACAATGTGAAATAACAATATGAAATAACAATGTATAAAAAACAATGTAAAAAAAACAATGTGAAAAAACAATTTACAATAACAGTTTAAAAAAACAATTTACAAATAACAATTTACAAAACAAATTTACAAAAAAATTGACAAAAAGAATTTACAAATATTAAATTTAATTTTCAAATGTCGGCTGCTTCTAGGATGGTTGAGTTCTTTATTGTCATTGAATAAACAGTTCTAGCCGATTCATTATTTTTAGGTCGCTTAAACGTACTAGCGTTCCAAGAGGCGGACATTTCCTTGCAGTCTGTGAACAACACACACGCGCGTAAGTAGTCAACCGTTCGCGAAATCCGTCGATCCGCGTACAACAGGACGGGGGGATTTGAATATAGATAGATGTAAACAATAAAAACAAATAAAAACTAACCTCTTCTAGTCATTCGCCTAAATATCGAATCGTACGGCTGCCGGCTACCTTGTTCGGCGGTCAGATATTTAAAGTACTCTGAAAACAAAACATTATATTATAGTTTAATGACGAAAACGTAAAGTCAAATAATTCAAAAGACTCGTTGGAGGGGATATTTTTTTCTTGTTCATTACGTTTTTCGCTAACCTGCCTGCCTGCCCGCCTCCTCACCCGGGCCACACCAATACGGCCCATTGAAAACCACCCCAAACCCTCTCATCACTTTGTCAGATCGCCCGGGACCGCGCGAAAAAGTCGTATTTACCGCATGCCGCAAGCATTCTCCCGCGGACGACGATTAGCGACGCCGAGTCGATCGCCAGAACGGGTTCGGTAGTATCGACTGTCGAGGATCCGACAGTCGGCTGCTCGTGTACGGCCACCTCGGTTTCCGCCGCGTCGAGAACGGCTAGCCGACGACTCTCCGCGGCCTGGACGGCTCGGTATCGTCTTTCCGCGGCCGTGCACTGCGCGTTGTCGTCTGTCCGCGGCCAGGATGTCGCGAACTCCTTCGACTCGGACCCGCGGGGTCTCCGTCGTCGGGTTCGCGGTACATCCAGCCGCGGCGTGCACTCTGTCCATTTGGTCGTTCATTACCGGAGATTCCCGGTAGTTCGCGGTCAGTAGCGCGTCCGTTACCGCCGCCGCCGCCGCCTCCAATCGTTTCAGGCAGCCGTTGTGATAAACCATCTTGCAGCCTAATCGATCGCGTGTTTTAAACACACATTAATAATAATAATAATAATAATGTTGTTATTACTGCGACACTTGAATACGCGCTTAAACGGTTTGCGCTTGTCACACAAGCCGCACCGTTTTAGCGCGATCAACAAATGCAACCTCCTCACGCCGGCCAAGCACGTGGCTCCGGACGGGCACAGGATTCGATGTCCCGTCATGGTAGCCTCAAACTGTCCGAATCAAACGCGTCGTCATTATTTGTCATGAGAAATAAAACAATAAAACATAAACCGTTGTATTACATTTATATATATATATACATATAATAATTTATAAACATGCGGCGTAGTAACGCGAACGTGCAGTTAGCTAAACACAATTGAAAAACAATCGGTACATAAATCTCATTGCCGATATGTCGTATCAGTGTGTACCGTACCTGTGGTGAATGTGCATCTCGACGGACGTCACTTGGCGATGCATCGTTGATTAGTGTAAGAGACGAAAATCAAAAAAAAAAAACTCAAAAAAAAAATTAATACAAGAGACGAAAAAAAAAAATTCGAAAAAAAATTAGTATAAGAGACGAAAAAAAAATTTAAAAAAAAATTAGTATAAGAGACGAAAAAAAAAAATTCTTTATAGGACTCTATAGAACGCCAGAAATTTTGAATCGGTTTTCTGTAGTTCTCTGGCCACCACGAAAGTTGGGCAGTTGATGTTTTTCTCAATATGAGGATGGACCCAATATTTCCTTTTCTTTTTTTCTTTTTTTTTCATCCTGTTGTAAAATCTTAATGTTTTATATAAATTCACTCCCCCTCAAGGAGAAAATGAAACTACGCAACTGTATATATATTGTATTATAATATTGTGTTTGTATTATTTTTGGTATAATATATATATATCGTATTTATAATAATATATACATAGATATTTTATTATGGAAAGTACATGCAATTCTTCATTCAATTTTTTGTGATTAATTTTGGAAATATTTGGAAAATTATGTTTCAAGTTAGTAAAATATACATTATAATATAATAATATACAAAGATAGTCATTCTATTTTTAGTGATTTAATCGCTGTAATTACTGTGATAAAATTCGAACACTGCGTTATAAACTCAATGGAAACCGGATGTAAGGATGTGCGTGAAGTTGGCCCCCCCACTTTGTCCGATCGACTCCAAACTGATTCCTATAGTTTGCAACTCATTTGCAACTATTTGCAACCAAGTTTTTATAATTTGCAACCGATTAGTTTCACCGCAATCGTTATTTTAATGATGGGGGGCCAACTTCACGCAGCCGGTATAATCAACGCCACTGATGCAATGAGTATATAGAGCGCTACGGTGTGACCTAAGAACAAAACATTTCATAAGACACGTATATTGAGAATTAAAATTAAATAAAAATACAAATTCTATAAAATCGTATACACACACACGGACGATTCGATCCTACCTAAAAAAAAAAAAAAAAAGTAGAGTTGAACAAAAATGCGTTTATATAGTTATATGATCAACGACCACAGCTCGTATAATGAAGACCATTTGATCGGAGTCGAGTTTTTTGCCATTTTAAATACCACAGTCTAATCGCAATCGTTTATACACATACATACATACATACTAGTTTTCGTGAGAAAATAAATAGCATTTAGTTTTTCTCTATAAATGTATAATATACATATATATATATATATATATATATATATATATATATATATATATATATTCGAATTTCTCGTGCGGTTTCCAATATAGGAAATATTGTGATATGGACAGGAATCCAAAATAAAACCTGTGTAGAACAATTACATGACGTACGAAACAATCGTTGATTCATATAATTTGATGTGTGTGTGTAAGACTGATCGAATGTATCGGTGGTCGAGAGTGTCGTATCAAACAAAACTTAACTTTACACGACACTCTAAAATCGTTTTGCCGTATAATTATAAGTTTTCGCTCTCATGCCACGCAGTAAGTTGAAAACAAACGAAAAAGATGTAAGAAATGTTTTTTATAAAGGAAAACAACTTGTTTTAAATATAGTCTTTGGAAATTTATCTTCGCACGTCGGGAAATATATAACTAGTAAAACACAATGTTATACATTTAACTGTATCGAGGAGCGCGTCTTTCTATATTGTCTATATTATATATTCTTAGGTTAATAATAATAATAACAATATATCAGTCATTATACTATTATCGAACGTAACCTTAACGACAAAAACATATTTATATCGCAGACCGTTTTCTCTAGGATACATTCGAATTATATTAGTTGAGATTTTGTCTTCGTGGTTGGAACTCATCACTTATACGCTCTCGTTTTAATACATTTAGTTACGTAATTATACGAAATCGTGTCATTGTCACTCATCGCGGACATGGACAACTGGAAGAATACAATTCTCCACGGTATGGAAGATAATATGAATATCGTTGACGCGATACTCTTGGGTGCAATGGTATTCGTCGTGTTCATTTACTGCCTGGAATACATTGGCAAGAAAATAACAATGAGCGCGGAAGAAGACAGTTCTACGATTGAACACGGATACGCACAGAACGCGAACGCTGGCAATGGATCGAACTGCAATAGACCCGGTAATTTCCGTACATTAATGACATCGTTACTAGATCGCAATAGATCGTAATCGTTATCTTTCATCCTTACATAAAAAATGTCGTGCAATAGCGACGTCAAACCTGAGTTACGACGATCGAGGTTACGGCGACGCTCGTTCGTTTAACGAAAGGGCGGAAGCCACGAACGACGACGATCGACGACGAGACAACAGTCATTGCGAACCGTACAGTAGATCCTTCGACGATAGCGAGTGTAGACATAAAGGAAATGACGAAGTGATGTTGTCGAAGCCAGACGTTAATAACGAGTTGCGTGGTAAGTTCAGAGGCTCAATGAAACGAGCAACTGGAATTTTAAACGGTAAACGAATATGTTTTTACACTCGTAGCTGCCGGCATTCAAAACAAGGAATACTTGGCATTGTTGTCCAAGTTTAAAGAAATGAGAACTCATCAGATTGAAATGGACAAGTTGGTCGAGGAGCTCCGGTCTGGCGAGACGGCTTCCGATCGTATAACGTCGGACAGTCGACGATACGACACGACACTTGATAGCAGTGTTACGGATCCAAAGCGACATTTCAAGTGCACTCAAAATTACAACTCGCTGAAGACCGATTTCGATAATTTACAAAGTAAAACGTCCACCTACATATACAATGTGTTTTGACAGAATTTTATTCGATTTGGTTTTTAAAAATACGTTTAGAAATCAACGAAAAACTGGTTCATAAGTACAGCGCGATGAAACTTCGGCTGGGGATCATCGAAAGTAAATAATTCGGGTACATATTATAATCATTAGGATAACAAAATAACATGTATTATTTTCGAGTGTGTACAGGAGAAATGACGAAAAACCAGTCGATTATTTTTAGCGATATGTTTTGCGAGAGATATTCCAATTTCGAAGGGCCGGCAACGGCTAGATCGTACGCGGACGGATATTACGATCAACCTACTAATCACAATGTAGCTTACATGTTACCTAACCCAGCATGTCGGTATCGTCTTCGTCGGGATTCGACAAACGTTCGAAAACAGTTTTCATTTCGGAAAGCATACCAAAAGTACAACGGTACACACACAGTTATGTGTTATATATACGTACTTACAACTATTTCGTCATTGACCCACCGACTCGCGTGATTTCCGGGCAAGTGAAAGAATATATTTTGAAAATTACAAGATAAAAACTTTATTTCTCAAATTATAAAAATTAGTCCGTGGTAAACGTTGTACCATTCTTTAAAGTGTTATAATACATACATAAAAAATGATAAGCATTAAATATTGAAAAATCCTTTTTGCTCTGAATAGTTTTAACAAAAAATGCCGATTGCTGCGGAAATTATCAATTCTATACGGTTTGTATTCATCGCAGATAATGATTTTTGTTTTGTTGTGTTTGCGGATAAACTGCTTGAATTCACACATCGTACAATATTTAAAAGTGGATTATGTTTTTAGAAAAATTACAACCGACATACAGATAATGTCATAAATAGCTTTAATTATGGTCTTCTATGGCCGAATTCGATAAATTATAAAAAATTTTATTTTTGACTCACACGAGTTTAAATATACCCTATTCGCATTCAAGTGTCCAATCGCATTCGTTTATAGATATACGTACATACTACTTACAGCAATCAATTCCGCGACCTTTTCATTCGGGAAAATAAATCGCATTTATTTTTCCACTCGATATATATATATATTTTCGAATTTCTCGTGCGATTTCATGCATTGAAAATATTGTGTTTTGGACAGGAGTCCAAAATAATATATGTGTAGAACAGTAACAAGACGAACGAATCAATCGTTGATGCATATAGTTTGATGTGCATGTGTACGACTGAACGGATGTATCGATGTTTGAGATTGTCGCATCTATTAAAACTTAACTTTATGAGACATTTCTAAATCGTTTTATCGTATAATAATAGGTTTTCGCTTTATGCAGCGCATTCGATTGAAAACAAATTTAATGGTATACGACACGTGGTTCATGGAGAAAGACAACACGTTCTAATTATAATCTTTGGAAATTTAAGTTCACACGTCGAAAAGAATAAATATAAATAGTAATACACACTATTATATATTTAACTTATTCAAGATCAATATTATATATTCTTGGTTTAAAATTCTATAATAATTATAATATATTAATCATTATACTATTATCGTACGTAACCTTAACGACAAAAACATATTGACATTAGAGACCGTTTTCTCTAAAATACATTCAAATTACATTAGTTGAGATTTTGTCAACGCTGTTGGAACCCATCATTTTATACGCTTCCGTTATTATACATTTACTTACGTAATCATACGAAATCGTGATTATCAATATTAGCGGACATGGACAACTGGAAGAATATAATTTTCCACGGTTTGGAAGAAAATATGCATATCGTCGACATAGTTCTTCTGGGTGCACTGGCATTCGCCATTTTCATTACCTGCCAGGAATACTTGGGCAAGAATACGACAACGAGCGCTGAAGAAAGCGGTTGGAAGATTTCACGCAAGTACGCACGGATCGCGAACACAGGCAATGGATCGGACGGAAATAAACCCGATAATTTCAGTATATTAACGACATCGTTATTAGATCGCGATAGATCGTAATAGTTATCTTTCATTCTTTTAACATAATAAATGTGCAATAGCGACGTCATATCTGAGTTACGACGATCGAGGTTATGGCGACGCTCGATCGTTTAACGAAAGGGCTGAAGCCACGAAAGACGACGATCGACGACGAGACAACAGTCATCGAAAACCGTACGGTAGATCCGTCGACGGTCGCGAGTGTAGACAAAGAGGAAATGACAAGGTGATGTTGTCGAAGCCGGATGTTAATGACGAGCCGCGTGGTAAGTTCAGAGACTCAATGAAACGAGCAACTGAAATTTTGAACGGTAAATGAATATGTTTTTACACTCGTAGCGGCCGGCATTCAAAACAAGGAGTACTTGGCGTTATTGTCTAAGATGAAAGAAATGAGAACTCGTCAGATTGAAACGGACAAGTTGATCGAGGAATTCCGGTTTGGCGAGACAGCTTCCGATCGAATAAAGTCGGACAGTCGACGGGATTACACGAAACGTGATAGCAGAGTTACGGATCCAAAAGTACATTTCGAGTGCAATCGAAAATACAACGCGCTAAAGACAGACTTCGATAATTTACAAAGTAAAACGTCCATCTACATATACAATGTGTTTTGACAGAGTTTTATCCGATTTGGTTTTTATATACGTTTAGAAATCAACGAAAAACTGGTTCATAAAGGCATCGCGATGAAACTTCGGCTGGGGATCGTTGAAAGTAAATAATTCGCGTATATTTTATAATCATTAGGATTACAAAATAACATTTATGGTTTTCGCGTGTGTTTAGGAGAAATGACGAAAAACCAGTCGATCATTTTTAGCAGTATGTTTTGCGGGAAATTTTCCAATTTCGAAGGGCCGGCAACGACTAGATCGTACGCGGACGGATATTACGGTCAACCTATTAATCACAATGTAGCTGACATGTCACCTAACCCGTCAGTACGTACGAATAACGTGTGCATGTCGGTATCGTCTTCGTCGGGACCACCACCACCTCCGACTTGTCCACCGCCACCTCCGTCGAGTCCACCACCCCGTACGGCTCCTGTGAAGAAACCAAACAACAACAATTCGGACGTCTCCGATCCCGCGCTGAAAGTATACTGGTCGATACCGATAACCGAGGAAATTTTGAGATCCGTTGTCCTGAAAAAACCGACCGACGTTCCTCCGAAGATCCGCGTTCCCGTCGGAATGGTGCCTGCCACGAAGAAGGAATGAAGGTGAGTAAATACTGTGGTGGAGTCGTCATTAAACTTTCAGTCATATGACGTGCATGTCGGAATTTATACGATATTGTGTGTATTTTTACTTACTCGTTCGGATACGTATTTTATAAGGATTGTCTTTCACGTTTATGATTTTCACACCAATATGATGTCATTTTCAACGAAAGGCGAAACAGTGATTAGGTCAAAAATCACCTCTTTAGGGCCTTGACCATCGCAGTTCGCCTGTTGCTTGTTTACGATTTTATTACTTGACTCCGATATTGTTTGATAGTATAAAAACTAAAACGATTTCATTAATCAAATTATTTGAATAACGAATAAATTTTTTTTAACAAATCGGATAAACTTCGTATTTCAAATATATCGATCTCGACAATAATATTTATATCAAAAGATTTATTTTTTTTAGTTTTCGGTCATTGAGACCGTACCGCCCAAAAATTTTCTCCCCATTCATCTCAATTTTCTGCCGATATTTTCTATGGTTTCTGGTTGGATCTTACCCTAGTCCGCTTTCACACAGATTCTCAAAGTAATCGTGGCTTTTCCAGTGACCTCTTACCGACCGGGTTTACCTCAATTTTTGTTCTGACTATAGACCTATTCTTCGTCACGCATGTCCTGCCCATGTCAACCTCCTTTTTATAATTTTATTTGCGATATTCGGTCTTTGGAACAGTTCTGCGAATTCACGAATATGTCATTTCCCTCATTCTCTTGTGTGAGTGTCGATGCATTGGCCATAAATATTCCATAGGACCTTCTTCAAATACTTTTAGACTTGTTTCTACTGCTATCATGTGGCTATGTTTCTGAGGCATATTGTACTATGGGTCGTATCATTGCCATGTACATCATGTGCATCTTCAGATTTGTTGATATTTCTCTTGACCTCAGTATTTTTCCCATGTCAAAAAAAGCCTATTGCCTTTTGGAATTCTAATACTAATTTCCATTTTCAGGCCATTTTCTTGTGTTAGTTGGTGTCCCAAGTACTTAAAAGCGTAACTCTCTTAAATATATGCCCCTCAACATTCATAAATAGTCCTCGTTGATATTCCTTGCTCTGGCGATTTATCATTATGTACTCAATATTTTCATCGTTTATATCCAGTCCCATCTTTCCTGCCATCATCATGAGATTTCTGCACACTTGTTTTACCGCTTCTTCAGTATCTCTTAATATTGCTATATCACCCGCATAAGCTTGGATATTTATGTTCAAGTTTCCTATTACTATTCCGTTATTACTAATTGTTTCTCTAATTACTTTCTCTAATTTTATGTTAAATAATATTGGGGACAGCGCATCCCTTCGATTTAGGCCCCTATTTACTATAGCTGGGCCTCATAATTCAGATGCTATCTTTTGTTAAAAGGTACTGATGCTGGCCTCAATTAAATTTATTAGTATGCTAGAGAAATTTAACTCTTTTAACATGTTAAAAAGTCTCATTTGGTAGACAGAATCGTAAGCTTTTTTGAAATCCACAAATAGTACACATACACTTTTATTGAATTCCTACAATTATTCCATAATCTATCTCAGACTGAAGATTTGATCCGTTGTTGACCTGTTGGGTCTGAAACCACCTTGGTAATCTACTAGAATCTCTTCCGCTATTGGCTTAATCTTGTCTGATATGCAATAAGACAATACTTTGTAGGCTACATTCACCTAGAATATTCCTCTATAATTATTACATATTTGTGGGTGCACCGAACGATAAATATTTTATTTTCGAAATGTTTGTAGATTTTGTACTTTTGTGTAATATTTGGTGAAATTGATTAATTTTGTAAAGTATATTTATTATTAACCATTCGATTTATGGTACGCCCTGTATTAGAATATTATGTAATTAATTCTGAATAAATTAATTTTTTTTTAATTGTATGCGTTTTCCATTTTTGTATATTATATGTAGGAACTAAAATCGAAACGTGTGTGACATGAAGGTTAAATGTGAATATCTTATGACGTCCGAGATAAAAGTCAATTTTATAGAGTATTTCAATAGTTATCCGTTTAAATTCCAAGAATATCCACGCCCGGGTATCTCTCTGGTTCGCCGAGCGGCTTCCAAGGAATCACGACTGTATTGATTGACATAGAAATTATTTACCGCTAAAACAACGTTTGCTGGGTTGGCCAGTTAGATATTAATAATAAAATTATATTCATAACTCGTGAACGTACACTTAATTTCGCCTGAATAAATTGCAATGTAGTTTTTTTTTTTTTACATTAAATTTCTTGGCATCAATAAAATGTCGAAATTTACAACAAGATTATATCACATCAATCTGTGTAACGACGATATTTTGTCGTTTTCTTTTTGAAAGCTGAGTCGCGAAGGTAGTATATATATATGTGTGTGTATATGAAAATTAAAATAAAACATTTAACATATCACATCGAACACGAGTAACGTCGAAGAGACATTTAAAAACCGATGCACACACGACAACGGACTCGCGAGTATACTAAACACATTAAGTTCACACGTTTCGTTACATACCGCACTAGTAAATATATACCGACGACCAGAAACCGCACGCACGGTAATACTCATTCGCATTGTCCATCTGCCAAAATCGAAATAACAATCGATCGCGACGGCTAATTAAAAAATTCCAACTAACGTACGCGTCGCAGTCGTGCACAAACACACGAAAACGGTTGTCTTTTAGTCGATTTAAGTCGGCTCGGGTCTAAGTACATACACCACAAAAATTATACTGGACGTGAGGCGTTGTCGTCTAAGAGTCTCGAACGCTTTTAAAGTACGAAATAATCAACGTGATCCGAGGTCCATGTCCCTGGCATCCCCACTTAAGAAATTTAAAATTTAAATCGGGGCAATCGTTTGTGCTTCGTTTGTGCTGGTTTGTGCACTTTACCCCGACGTTTGTGCTCTCACTGTTCCTGAGATATATCACTTTCACTGTGGGGGTGCTGGAGACATGCTCAGTACCCCCACCTCGTATATCCAAACTATAATCGGGGCAATCGTTTTTGCTTCGTTTGTGCTGGTTTGTGCATTTTACCCCGACGTTTGTGCTCTCACCGTTTCCGAGTTATAATGCTTTTACCGTAGGGGTGTGAAAACATTATGTACCACCACTTCATTAATTTAAAATTTAAATCGAGGCAATCGTTTGTGCTACGTTTGTGCTGGTTTGTGCATTTTACCGCGACGTTTGTGCTCTCACCGTTTCAGAGTTATAACGCTTTTACATTAGGGGTGTGAAAACATATTATGTACCCCCACTTCACAAATTTAAAATTTAAATCGAGGCAATCGTTTGTGCTTCGTTTGTGCTGGTTTGTGCAATTTACGCAATATTATTATTTTTCTTCAATACGATTACAAAATAACATTTATGGTTTTCGCGTGTGTTTAGGAGAAATGACGAAAAACCAGTCGATCATTTTTAGCAGTATTTTTTGCGGGAGATTTTTCAATTTCGAAGGGCCGGCAACCACTAGATCGTACGCGGACGGATATTACGGTCAACCTATTAATCACAATGTAGCTGACATGTCACCAAACCCGTCAGTACGTACGAATAACGTGTGCATGTCGGTATCGTCTTCGTCGGGACCACCACCACCACCAACCCCGTTACAACAACCACCCCCGCCACCTTCGTGTCCCCCACCACCTCCGACTTGTCCGCCCCCACCTCCGTCGTGTCCACCACCCCGAGCGGCTCCTGTGAAGAAACCAAACAACAACAATTCGGACGTCTCCGATCCCGCGCTGAAAGTATACTGGCCGATACCGATAACCGAGGAAATTTTGAGATCCGTTGTACTTGAAAAAACCGACCGACGTTCCTCCGAAGATCCGCGTTCCCGTCGGAATGGTGCCTGCCACGAAGAAGGAATGAAGGTGAGTAAATACTGTGGTGGAGTCGTCATTATACTTTCAGTCATATGACGTGCATGTCGGAATTTATACGATATTGTGTGTATTTTTACTTACTCGTTCGGATACGTATTTTATAAGGTTAAATTTTTATTTATAGAATTTTGATATAATGTAAAAAAATACATGATATTTTTTGAAAATTTCTCATATGAATCGATATGTCACATCATATTTACTTATTTTCGCCCGATTTTGACGACCGTTAGACGATCGTGACGCCATGACGAAAATAGTGATATAGATCGACCTTGGATATGATTAAACCAACGTACGCAAATGCATTGACGATCCCTTTTTTATAGGTTCTAAATCGAATAACGTCTTCACATACACTTAGATTAAAACTTTTTTTTACTGTCATATCGAACAGTTAAACTCATTAAACTGTTGAACGCGATATCATAATTTTCTAATTTGTGTCTATTGTTTGTGACACTGATCATCTCCATTCAGAAATTATGATCACGTCACTGTGGTTAAGTGTTCACTGACAAAATTTTTAAAATAAAACACGTCTTTATAAATGAAAAACATTAATAAACGCATTTATTAATTGAACAAAAATGCAAATGAAATAAAATAATAATAATAAGGACGTACAATCAAGTTAATTATACAAATTAATAAATAATAGTCAATAATTAATAAATCAATGTATATGATCACGATGTTGAAAAAAAGGTGAAAAATTAAAATTATCATAAATACGCCTAATAGAAAGTGAGCCGTGACGGTCATGCACTTAATCGCTGTTTCTGATCAGGGTTTCCAAAAAATTTCCCGCATAACATAATTTCAAAACATCTATTAATAATTTGTATACAACACGTGATAACAGTAACGTATTTTCATGGGGGGGGAGGCATTCAAGGCTACCGAACCTCCTCCCGAAACCAAAACAACAATAGATAAATGTTTGTTATACTGCGAAATAAACATAAGTTAACGTAATAACATTAGTATTATTATAAATATATTATTATTAATACAAATTGTTACAAATTATGGTACAATTAATGGCGAAAAAAAAATCGGAATCGGTCCGTTAGGTAAAAAGTGGAGTGCCAGGGTAACGGTACCCAGGCACACGCAAAGTAAAATCGATATTTCTCGGTAAAATTTTAGGGTACGAATTCGGGGATTGGTGGTACAAATTATGGTACAATGGCGTAAAAAAAAATTGAAATTTCTAATGTGGCGAAGCCAGGGTAACGAACCTTTTGAAATGTATTTAAATGCAATGTTTAAAATACTCAAGAAAAAGTATTAAAATACACAATTTCATACACTTTGTACGCACCGATCTCCGTTACGCGAAACATATCGCCGGAAAGGGCCGGATGCTAATAATTTGTGGCCGGTCGATTAGAAAAGGAAAAACATATATATAAAATAAAAGAAAATTTATATATACAAATAGTTGACTGTAATATAACTAAGCAATGACAAAATCTATACAAATAATATTCTTACTAGCTAACTGAATAATTAAAGGGGGGGGGGGGGAGGACACATGCGATAAAGAAAAGAAAATTGACATGCATTTATTTCAAAGATTTATACAAAGTAAAGAATATGTACAATAAGATATTAATATATGTGAATATTCTATACGACCTGTTTATTAAACAAACGGGCATATAAACATAGTTGAAACCGCGTCGACAGGAAGGGTTTCAAACGCGAATAACAAACTCGTAAAATATGCCGTTAGAGGCAGTCCGGCGGAAGCGGGAAAACGAAACGATTGCGGACAATGATGGATATCAAACTGGTAGGCGCAAAAGCTTACATACGGCGATGTCGAAACAGCAGCGAACGGTCGGTAACATGCAGTTTCGTCGGCGTGCCGCCAAAGGCAAGACGAAAAGCAATAATGTGGCCGACGCGCACACACGCCGAAAAAGAATTGAACGATACGTTCACGACGATCGCGGCACGAGAAGTCAACATAAAAACGTGGTTATGTTTATACCGATCGTGTGTAAACGACTATGGTGCAGTGGAGCGGTAAGGGGGGCGGTGGCGTACATCGGTCGTCAGTGCTGCCACTTGTGCTGACTATCACGACCGAACACACTTTTTAAAATGTATTCAAGTACAAATACAAATACTTCCAAAATAATTCAATACTTTTCAAATACAAATTTTTTTTTATCCTTATTAATTATCGTTAAATAATTTAATATTACTTTTTTCCTTCAAAATCCTAACTTTTTAATAAATTTTTCAAAATATATTTTTTTTTAGGGTATCCAAGAAAGTTGGAATCCGTGATCAGTGGTTAAATTTTTTTAAAGAATGTGGTGAAGATCTTTCAAAAGTTAAATTGACAATAGCTATTTGCTCTGAACATTTTAAGGAAGATGATTTCATGAAATATGTCAGAAACAAAACATTACACGAAAATGCTGAAAATCCTTCAGTTGTTAATCGTGTAAAATATGTAAGTTGAATTTTTTAAACAAAAATTTTATTCTTTTAATTTTGTAAATTTAGTAATTTTGTCACATACTAAAGTATAATCTTTACTAGACTAAAAATACTATCCCTGAAGTGATAACTACATTACAACTTCACACTAAATGTATTGAAGGATTTCGCCTTTACCCGATGAATCAGAATTGGACCTAATTTATAGTCAACCATCTACTAGTACAGAAAGTTAGCCTAACCACATTCGTGGTCGCAACGAAGTCAGTGTGGTAGGGTCCGCCGACTGTGTGGAACTTTGTTGCGCCCGGGAAGTGTTGTTTTTAGTACATGTACAATATAAAATATATGAGTGAAGTTAATTGTTTTTATATTTCATTTATTTATTATTAATCGAATTTATTATTATCAGCCATCCAGTTCTACAGTATAGAAACTAATTTTTTTTCTAATTTTTATAAATATTAACAAATTACATATAACAATTGTAATTTGTTATGATCAAATAAATTTATACCGACAATGTATTGTAAAGTTGTATAATATAATTTAATGTAAAGAAAGTTAAATTATATTATATACCTTTGGCTTTACAAGTTACAATTTTGGCATTTTAACATCAAATAGTACGATATTCTTTACTTTAACAATTTATTTATCGATTACACTTACAAATAAATATTTAATTAATTAATTTTACACTTAAACCAAGGTTTTTTTTTTATTATTAGCTTTTAGTAAAAAACTATTACAGCTCAACTATTATATTATACATTAGATATAATCAGATATGTTGAAAGGAGGGCACAAAGTTTCGACCTCAATTGCTGGAAGAGGGGATGATTTCAGATACCCCATAATATTTCTTAAGCATGAAATTTGAATTTTATCAAGCTTTTTCAAATGGAGACTGCTGCTGAACCGAAGAGAAAGCATTAAACCAAGGTTATAAATCAAGATAAAATAAGTTCAACACCTGTAATACCGATACCTATGATACAAAATAATGAAAATATTGATGATTCAAGACATAAGTAGTAATACACTAAATGTAAGTAAAGTAATAACATTAATATAAAATAAATCTGGCTGTTTATTGGAGATTATTTACAGAACATCCACTTTTTACCTCTATAGATTAAATCTTTTTAATTGACGACTACTTAAAAATATTATGAAATGAAATTGTTATTTGTATTATTAACCAACGAATACTTCTAAATATAATAATATTATATATATAATATATATATTATAAAGTATATATTATATACTTTTATATTATAAAATACTGTTATATCATTTAAACTTGCAATATTTATTGAATCATTTGTATATTATATTTATACAAAAAGTAGTAAAGTACGGGATACTTACCTACTTAAATTAAATTTTAATCATAACTTACTTTGAAATTTTGACAACAAAATGTATGAAACAATAATTTAATATTACAATTTCTATTATTTGGATTGTGCATTAATAATCAATTAATTTAAATTTAATCTAAGATTTTAAATCAAGATGAAATGAATACAACAAATATAGTACCTGTAATACAATATAATACAAATTTCGATGAAATACTAGATTTAAATATGGACATCAGTAGTGCAACATTAACAGTAAGTAGAACAATTAAACAAATTACAACTAAAATCTGACTATCTGTTTTAAAAAAATATTTGACCATATCCTTATGGATAAAATAACAGTCTAGCAGTAGATATGGACTGGATATAAATACAAACAAAACTAAATTTATGATCATAAGCAAGGAAGATATTACTGGAGTTCACATAAGTATTAATCAAACCAGAATAGAAAGAGTACATCAATACTAATATCTTGGCACCGTCATTAACGAACAATGGGACAATGTGGAAGAAATAAAGTGTTGTATTGGGAAAGCCAGAAATGTATTTAATTCAATGAGTGCATCTTTCAAGAGCCACAACCTTTCTTTACATATAAAAATACAACTCCTGAGATGCTACGTGTTCTAAACTCTTTTGTATGGTGCAGAAACTTGGACTCTAACCAAAGCCCACTTTGAATAAATTAGATGCATTTGAACTATGGTTATACAGAAGAATTTTAAGAACATCATGGACTGAGAAAATTATCAATAATGAGGTATTGCATAGAATGGGAAAGAAAAAAGAATTAGTTGTAACAGTTAAATGCATGAAACTCCAGTACTTAGGACATATTATGCAAAACAAGTGTAGATATGATCTTCTCCAATGTATCTTACAAGGAAAATAAATAGCAAGAGATCATCTGGGAGAAGAAGAACATCGTGGCTAACCAACCTCAGAACATGGTTTGACAGAAGTTCGGTAGAACTATTCCGAAGTGCCACTGACAAGACTTGTATAGCAATGATGATCGCCAACATTTGAAACGGATCAGCACATTAAGAAAAAGAAGACATTTATACAAAATCATCAGTTTACAAAAAAAAAAAAATTAATTAATTAATAAATAAATAAAAATATAGTAAATTACTTAACATACCTTCAACAATTTTTTATGATCCAGGAACCTCAACTCTAGTTGAGAAATAAAATTATCAATGTATGGAATAAATATTAAAACTCTAAAAGAATCAACTAGTTCCAAGTTTTCATTATAATACTTGTAATTAGCTCGGTGTTTCTGCTTATTTGTTATTCTTTTCATTTTGATTTCTAAATTAATAATATTAGCCATTTCCTAAGGAAAAAATATGAGTTAATTTTATTCAAAAATGTATAATTTTAAATAAAATAGTTACTTACCTTCACTGAATTATATATAGTTTGAAATTCTTGTTTTACATTCTCTCTAATATTTTTTAAAGCAATAGTTGTATCTTCTGCAAGTTGTACAGCACCTTTGAGATCAATACCTTTAAATAATAAAATGTCAAAAAACAAAAAATAGAGTAATTTTATAAATGTATGTAAAAACAAAAAAATTTTTTGATTACTTTTATGACAAATAATGAAATAAAAAATTCAGTATCAATAGCCTTTTTTAGTATTGAAGCATCTGCACCTGATGAACCTCTTCATTCTGATATTTTATCTAATGATATCATAACATATAGCAATAATTCACAAAAATCAATAACAGCATCATATCGCTGTATCCACCGAGTAGCGTAAAGTCTCTTAAATTTTCTTATGTTTAAATCTACATTTTCATTGTCAATGACATGGAACATAACTGCACTTCGTTTAGGCGTGTTAGAAAACGTATATACTTTTTCAATTATCTCTAAACAATCTCTTATTGGCTTTAAGTCACTTGCTGTTGAGACTGCAAGATTTAAGGAATGTGCAGAACAGTGTACATAAATAGCTTTTGGATATTTAGTTTGAATATAGACTTGACTCCTGGAACTTTTCCACTCATGTTAATGGCACCATCATAGCCTTGTCCAACTAAGAATTCACAATCTAAGCCGCAATCAACTAAACCTGATAAGAATTTTAAATGCATATATAGTTGTTTGACAATTGTCATTAAAAACAAAAAGGCAAACATTTGTATTTAATGTTTTTACCATTCAATATTGCTGCAGACAGATACTACCAGATACTACCAGTTACGCTTTCCACATTAATAAATTTCAATGTCTTCATTTAAATTTCCTTTGGATTCAATGTATCGGACACATAAAATCATTTGTTCAGATGTTGATATATCTGTCAGATCATCAGCAAGGACAGAGAAGCACTGGGCTTAATTTACTTTTGCTATTTTTTTTAAAAATAATATCATTGCATATGTTTATTAATTGATTTTGAATCCCAGGGCTGAGATATTTTACATGTGTGTCTGTTCCCTCTAAAACATTTTGTAAAAATTCATCTCTTTTGGCTCTGAACTGCAAAACAGCACAGAAATTTCCAGCATTTTAGGTAGCATCTAAATCATAATAAGAATATATATATGTAACTTAATATGTACCTTATAATATTTATTAATGAATTATTTAGTTATATCTGATTAATACCAACCATTTTCATCAATTAATATTTTTTCTAGCTCTCCTCGGTGACCTCTCAATGCTAACTCTTGTCTACCACACAAGATGATGCATTCAATAATAGGTACAAGACGTTTTCAATTTTCCTTTACTTTAATTATCCTAAAAACAACACCAATAAATAACATTATAGTTGAAGCCTTATAAGTTTCAATAACTGTTTAATTAAAAACCTGTCAGAATCTAGCTCTTCAATAATGGATTTTCTTCCAATACATTTATAAAATGATCAGCATCTAATGTGGCATTTATATGATATGCTAATGTATAATGATTCTGAAATACCTGAAAAACAATAAAGTACAATTTTAAATGATATTTCAACACAATGCCTACTATTGGTGTAATTATGAAGATTTAATAACCACCTTTTTAGCTTTTTTGAAATTGCTATATTCTATTAAAACAAGGCTGATTTAAAGCTCCACCAGATTTTGACAAAATAGCACAAAATTTACAAAAAGTTCTCTTTTTTTTATTTCAGAATATACAAGCCAAGAAAATTCATCAAGCCACCTAGACTAAAATCTTAGGCCTCTTTTTTTATTTTGTTTCAACAAAGGTATTTATACATTTTGGGTGGTTATCCAAACATTCTTAAGCACTTGTACAAAAATGTATGCGTGCAATTATTAACATACAGTTCATAATCCTAACTGTGTAGTTATTAATAATTAGTATTAGTATAATTAATTAGTATTATTATATAATATTGGTACAAGCAAACAAGTTTATGTGTAATTTAATGATACATTTTAAACTAATTGTTATTATTAACAAAATATACCTTATGGCTAGTAACTTACTATTAGATTTTCCTCGTCATTTAAGCTATGATTGATAAATAAAGCAATATCATTATTTCACGGAAGCAGAATATTTGAATTACTCGTGCAATTAGTTTCAATCTTCAAAAAAAGGTACTTAACATAAACATATTATGAATGTATAGCAAGGCTTTAAGCAGTAAGGTGTACAACTATTTTAGTTGTATCACTTAAAAAATAAAATAAATAATAAACTTACTTCATAATTCTTATTGTTTTTATTTACTTTAGTCTTAATATGCGGTAATGAATGCTGAGTGACAAGAACTTTATTTCGATTATTAGTATAAGATGGATCATTATGGGGTGGTGAAATTGAAAATTCTTTTTTGAAATAGTTTAAAATGGATCCTCTTTTACTTTTCCCAATTGAATTAGAATCCATGATAAAAATTGAAAGTACATTATAAGTTCAATAGTCAACACTTAAATGGTTTGCACATTAACACAAGTTACAAGAGTACAAGATTAATTTTAATTTTGATTAAACACATCATTGTTTTAACATAGTTAAAATTTTACACATTTCAAAATCAAAACAATCATATGACGACTGGTATTTATAAACGTTTCTTGATTATCAGTGTTACCACTAATTATAAATTATATTTTTTATAATCAATGGTTGTTCATCAGAATGAAAAAAGATCTTGTAGTGTAAACACTGTAACACCTGCTTGGGTAGATAGAGTATGGTCATAGATTAAATATATCTAGATAGCCAACGACGTGCAATTATTTGGTAATCATTTATCAACAAATGTACCCGAGAAAATTTAGTATGTACTCGACTAGCTAGGAGCGCTAGTATAAACCAAAAGTGCAATGCGGCCGCCGTCAGCGTTTCGCCAATACCGCAGATAACGATAAAATAATAATGTAATGTATATTATACAATTGTAAATTATGCCTATCTATTTAGAAATTATAGGTGCATGCAATTACAATGTCTGTATACATATTTTAACCAAAAAAAAAACGATGGGCTCAATTCACAATATTATCTTTTCGACCTTTGTTGGATGAAATTTATAACTGCCCAAATGTGTTACCAATGACAATAATATTAAAAACGTTTAAAGAATACGAATATTATTAATATTGGTATTCAAATTCAGATATAAGTAATTTCTATTATTGTGAGAGAATGAATTTGAAAATTATTACCGAAACTTTTATAAACGAAAAGAAAACCGGTATCGTCAATCTATAGAAAAATATCTAAGTATAAGTAGTAATTAACCATAGGTAGTTAGTACACAATTTATTATATAATACAGGGGTGAATCTGAAGCTCATTTAAGGGGAGGGCGAATTTTGACAATATTATAAAAAAAATTTTAAAATGTATTTAAAGATATTAAATGAATATGTTCCAATTAAAAAAAAAGTCCAAGGGGGAGGGGCAACCGCCACGTCACCCCCCCTAAAATCCGACTCTGATATATTATTATGTTCAAATATATATTCTTAATAATGGTTTAACAACTTCGAAGAAAAAATGAAAGATAAACGTTTATTAGAAATAACTGTTAAGTTTACAATATGTATTTCGTTTCTGAAATTGTATCACAATGTCGTGTTTTCATTGTGTTTGAATGGTAGATGAGTACATTGTTTTTATCTTTTAATATGTCTCGTACAAATAAATGTGTATTTATTAACTGTCAAAAAAGTAAAATTAATGAATCAAATTTAAGTTTCTTTCATTTCCCTAAAAATGATCCTCTTCGTGCACAAGAATGGGTTAAAAAGTCAGGTAAATACTTTTATTTTTATATTTTAAATAAATAAGACAGAATAAATTAATTTAATAAAAAAGAGTAGCAAGCCCTGAGTGTCGTGTTTGTCGCTTAAGTAAATGACATAGATGAAGATTTTAGAATTTTGTTCTTACTTTAAATTTAAAAGCAATGATAAATCATTACATTCAATAAAACGATTCTAAGCGAAACTTTGGTATAATATTATTTATTATTGATAATATATTCAATAAAGTTTGGTTTTTAAATCTGTCAATTCACAGAAAATGATTAATTAAATTCACTAGATATCGTCTTGGACATAACTTATTGCCTAATCATATTTTTTATTTAGATGCCCTCTAAAAAATTGTGGAAGTGAACTTTGTGATTTTACACGCTTATTATTACACTGTCTAGCTCTAGTCCAGTGGCATGGATACAGGGGAGGGGGTTCAAGGGGTTTCCCCCCCCCAAGAACTCTAAAAAGAAGTTTGTTCTTTTCCTTTAAAATTTTGAAATGTCATTTCATTGATTTTGTGCACATGAAGCTAAAATTTAATATTAACAAATACATTCATTGTATTATATAAAATTAATGAAATTACAATAGAACCTCTATGTGAAGTTTTTTAAATGCTTTATTATTCAAAAGCCAATACACACATTGTAGCACTCGCACGTGCTGCCGATATACCAAACTTATCATTGTCACGATTTCTTAGTATTACTAATTAATTATTAAAAATTACTAGTTAATTCTTTATAGATAATCAATACGCGATGCCTTTATCTAAACGAATTCACATGTAGCCATATTGTATTTTTCCATGAAAATTATATAAATAAGTTTACCTATACATATATATGTATATGTATATATATATATTATGTATGTATGTATATAAATTTATAAGTATGTATACCTAATAATTTTTTTTTATTTTTATAAAAAAGATTAAAAGTATTGAGAATGCTATCCATTCATCGCACAATTCCAATTAATGCAAAAGAAATTTTGAATGAACTAGCCAACAATAATAAACGTCATATTAATTTTATTTTGTAAAATATTTACTATTTATTTATTAAAAATTACATTCATTCAATAATATTCTTATTTTTAAAAGCTCCTTTGAACCCCCCTCCCCTCCCAGAAAAAAATCGTATCTACGCCACTGCTCTAGTCAATAACCGATTCTTACTCAAAATTATGAATTCTTTTGGTGATTATAGTTTAAATATTGATTTATTAAATTATATTATTAATATTATTAGGGCTATAATTTAATGTATTATTGGCTTAGGCCTGTGCATTTAATTTTAGGTATTGCATTTTAGTTGAAAGCAATAGTTTTTCTTGTCGTTGTTATTATTATTATTTTGTGCTATTGTAATTTTATTTTATTTTATTTTTATTTTTTACTCTTTTTTTTTACTCTTATTTGTTTAAAATTTATTGTTAAATAACTGTAGTTATCATAATGTAATAACTAATCATAAATATCTGTAATAAAAAAAAATTCAAATATATATATATATATATAATATTATACATAATGTAATATATAATTTACAAATAACCTTATATTTTCGTGTACTAAATCCTAAAACAATGATTTTTGTGGAATAGAACCATCAAAATCTATAACTTCTATAAATAAGTTAAAATTGGAAAAACTATTTAAAAAATGAGTAAGATTGTAATGATCGGAAAATTTTTTACTAGTCGAAAAATTGTACATAGAAAAAAAAAAAATAAAATGAACAGGTATCATTGTCAAATTGCCAATAGCTTCCTCGCTTCACTCAGAATCTAAAAAAGATAACGTTTTGTATAAATAATTTAATTATTATTTGACATTGTTTGTTTAGGAAATATAAATTTGGCAATTTTAATCCATGAAGAGCTATCAGTTAAATATGTCTGTGCTCACCATTTTTCTAAATTTGATATTAGACAGGCAGGCAATCGTGTTATTTTAACGAAGAATGCCATTCCCCAAAATTTTAATACTAAATTTTCTGCTCGTGACGAACTGCTCCATGCAACACCATCAACGTCCCAAGATACTCCATCGTCAACAAAAACTCCTATTGGACATAATTTTAATGAAATTAATTCTCCAAACATAGACGAAGAATTCCATGTTTTAAAACCGACACATACATACTCAAAAAACTCGCCAAAAATACCATTTTACTTTTCCCGAAAAAATGAACCTGCCACTTCTTCAGTTACATCTCAACAAGACGAGCTTTGCATTTTAACTCCAACTAAAATACAATGTACCAAAACTCTGACAACCACTAATTTAACACCATCTTCAAGACTGTTTATTCAAGAAATAATTAATATGCCAAGCCCAAAAGTACATCAAAATATCCCTCAATCTACATATTTCTCAAATAAAATTAATACTGATACTATAGTTGAAACACCTAGAAAAATAAACTGAAAATTTTCATAGAAACGAACAAAAAAAAAATTAAATCGAAAGCATCAAAAGTTTGTAAACTAAAAAAGAATCTCATTAATATAAAAAACAAAATGAAAATTGCAAATAAATTTAAAAATAAAATTAATTATAAAAGTGTCGGTTCTAGAATACTTTCTAAAATGCAAATGTTTCGTCAAAATAAATGTAGACAACCATGGCCAGTAGAAAAAAAAGAATTTACAATTTCTCTTTTTTATAATTCACCTGGAACATATCGGTTTTTAAGAAATGTGCAAAAAATTAATTTACCTGGTTTGAGCACTATTAAAGAATGGATTGGTAGTTCAAAATTTTTACCTGGTTTTGTAAATAGTCACATGAAACAAGTAAAAACTAAAGTTAACGTCATGACTATTGCACAAAAATATTGTGTCATTGCTTTTGATGAAATGGTCATTAAAAAATACTTGGAGTATTCTAAATACCTGGATATGGTTGAAGGTTATGAGGATTATGCCCACTGTGCAATTCATGTTACAAGACATCGCAGGAACATATAATTTGTATTGCAAATCCCACTTAAATGTCTATATGATGTTGTGGAAACATATTATTGAAACATTATCATTAAGAGTTGTCCCTATAAAGTTTCAAAATGTACAAACCAGCAATGTCATATTTTAAGTTTCCTCAATATGATAGTTATGTTATCATATATTATAATGTAATTTTTTTATATATAGACACTGTTGTGAGCCCGGGTTAGTATTCCCGTTGCTCGTTGCTATGACCGATCCAGTTGAGCCGGGAAGGTCGATTGATCCTCTCTGTTAGACGGTTGAGCCGTTCGGACGAGGAATTGGTAGTGTTTTGGTTTCTGGCGAAATAATACGTAACTCCGAAAGTGAGAATATGTATACTGATTTATTGAGTCAGTTATTATAATATCATAATAGATTATCTTAAATTACTAATGAAATTAACAATATCTATGTTGGCACATCGAAACACGACTGACGATGCACAGTCCGATTCGGTCGTGCGACGGCAGTCCCAAAATGCTTAGTTAGCATTAGAATATTCTCGAACAACAGTGGTTCATAACAGGACGTTGAATTTTAGTGTGCATTAATGTGTATTATTAGTTTATATGGTTGCAATAAATATGCAGAAAATAAATATTGAAACAAATTACAAAAATAAAAGATTTTAATTATTTTGTTTTTGGAATTATACAAGAACCAAAAAGATTGCACGTGTATACACTTGCCAGTTTTCAAATAGATCTTAGTATTTGTAATAATACCACGTAAATCGTCCAACCCTTTCCTTATCTCTTGTGACTCTACTAAGAATTAACGTAAAGACGTGAAAACAATTCATTTGAAATCGTTAAATATATCAGTGGACTGCGATAAGCCGCACTTGTCATAACCGATGACCAGAGCGGGATATCGCGTTTTGATTCGCGTAATTTAAGTAATAACTTTTCTCAAAATTTGAAAAACAAGTTCAACTGTTGAATATCACAAACAAGCTCTTCCATACCGCGACCACACGTCACTTTCATCCCGAACGTTGAACAAACAGAATTCGCGACACAATTAGATCGATCATGTCATCGTTAAAAAAGGTAATTACAAATGTTAATATTAAATATACTAATTTCTAGAAACGTACGCAGAAATTATTTTCAAGATGTGGTTAAGATAAAAATATTATGATTCCTCCCCCCCCCCCCTATTAAAAAAAGTATCTTACAATATAATATCCCATACGTCTCTTAATACCCAAAGTATTTAGCAGTAAACCAATATTTTTTAATGTAGTTTTTATGACAGTAATCTATATTATATAAAAAATTTAATTTATTGATATAAATATTAAAATTTGTATAGTATTAAATTTTTTTTAAAAGTATTCAAATTACCTAAGTAAAAATTAACCAAGTAAAAGCAAGTTAAGTTTTTGATTTTCGTTATATTAGTAAAAAACAAAAATAAATTGTACTATAATATTGCTCTACTAACAAATACTGATCTATTTTAATGGATTTTCATGGAAAATTGATTTAGAGTTTAGATAAAAAAAATTGTTAATTTCATATCATTGCTATTATTATTATATGACAATCATTGATATAAAATTATAACAATTATTATTTATTAATTATATTTATTATGTAATTAAAATTGTATATAAATATTCAGAGGGTTTAAATTGATTTTAAATTAATATAAGTTTGTGTTCATTTATATATTTATATACCTTCGTTTTTCTTATGTAATCTATCTGTAGGTGTAGGTTAGGTAGGTAAGGCGTCCCTTTGTTAGGTCCCCAAAAACTAAAGATATAAAGCAGTCGTGGCTCACAACCCAAACAACCATACGTCTTTTTTGCATTATTTTACAAATATTTGGATCGAATTTTATGTATCTGCAATAAATTGGAACGTTGACTAAATGTTGCATGAATATCACAATGCAATGTCAATTATGTAACATCGCGCCGATGTGTAATAATATTGTTGTAGGGATGTGTTATCACAACGACAAGCTTTCGCAGTTGCACACATATCGCATTTACGTTACAGTAATATGAAATGTAATATTACATGTTCCAATAAAACATCACAACGATATCAATGCGATATCGTGTTGCACAGTGGGTGGTCACCGAGGAAGAACTGAGAAATTAGCCACTCATGCCTTAGTTTTTATTGCTCGAGGCTTATATGCAAAATGGAAACTTCCTCTTGCATATTTTTTATCTTCTTATCTACTAAATGCACTGTTCTAAATAATTTAATAACTGATGTAATTGAAAAAGCGTTTGAGCAAGGATTAATTGTTACTGCAATTGTGTGTGATCAAGGGAGTAATAACTGTGCTGTACTTAAACATTTAGGATGTACCAAAAAAACACTCCCTATTTTGAAATTAACAACAACAAAATATTTTCCATATTAGACATACCTCAGATTTTTAAAAACTATAGAAATAATCTATTACAAAACAATTTTATTTTCGATGGTCATGAAATATCTTTTAGTGACATAAAAAGAGCATATGAAATAGACAAAATGAGTGGAACAAGCTGAGCGTTATTAAAAATAACTGATAGTCATATCAACCCGGGCCCTTTTCAGAAAATGAAATGCAAACTTCAACTGTTCAGTAACACTGTAATAGCTGTTATAAAAACATGCGTAACTACAGGACAAATTACGTCTACGACAGGTGCGGCTACAGAAATTTTTTTAAAGCACATAAATGATTTATTTGATTGCTTAAACAGCAAAAGTTTATTTAGTTCTAATTCTAAAATGTGTGCGTTATCCGAAGAACAGCCAAATCAGTTTAAATTTTTAATTGAAGCAAAAGAGTTGTATGAGAATATACAATTATTAAAATCGAATATAAAATAAGGAAACCGTCTTCCATGCTTTGATGGTTTAGTGTGGTCGATTAATAACATAACTATGTTATATATACAGAAAAAAAATCTAAAGTTTACTTACTTACTAACATTTAGACTTAATCAAGACTTTTTAGAAAATACTTTTGAAATATTTCGACAACGTGGAGGATTCAACTCTAATCCTACAGCTCGTACTTTAAGGTCTACTTTTAGTATTCAAGCGAAAAATAATTTACTGAAAGCATCAAAATCGTCCAGCTGTGAAGCAGATACAGATATAAATTTATTAGCTCCTACATCTAATTCAAATAAAATTATAGAAGCAAATGAATGTGATTTGGATTGTAATGATTCTAGTGATTCAAATGATTTTAGTAACATACCATCTACATCTACTAATAATGTAATTATTCATTAATCAATACTAATAATAATACATAAATCAAACTAATAATCATTTGGAAAATAAATTTTGTGACATATTATTAGAAATATGTTCAAATGCTTATTTCGCCGGTTATTTGGGAAAAATTTGTTTTGATTATTTTAAGTGTCATAAATGTGTTGATAAATTTTTAAAACCTAATGATAATTTAAATTTATTTGACCAACACGAATTTTTGATGTTTTATAAAAATTATGAATCAAAAGAATTAAACGCTAATACATGTTTTTTTAAAAAAACCTACTAAAAATCTTATTAAATTTGTCGAAAATTTCCAAATTATGTTAAAAACATTAGTTGAACAGAAACCAGAAAGAAAAATTATTGGAATCTTTATACATAAGCAAATAAAAAATATACATTTATCATTATTTGATTTAAATGAAAACTGCATTAGACATTTTGATTTTATACTTACTAAATAAATTCATGCCAAGATTTTAAAAGACTTCAATTGGAAATTAAAACATCTAAAAGAAATTAAAAATACTTCTATTAATTTATCTAAAAAGTTAAAAATTTTACAACATCATTAATAAAAAACTAAATTGTGTTATCAATATTAATTTTTAAATTTCTCTCTAATTCTATCTGCAGTTATTTAATTATGTAAGTTAATTATTATTTTAATATAAAAATGTAAATAATTTTTCTTTTTATTTTGTAGAAAATACTATGTTTATTACTGTGTATAATACTATATATATTAATATTTACTAAGTCTAATTTTGCTAATAATAATAAAAATTACTTATTAAAAACGTTTATATATATACATAATATAATTAAATAATTATTAGTATAGCTGTACAGTTATTATGATGTATAATCAATGGTATTAATATCGTTTAGAAATGTAGTTTCATATTTGTTATAATATATTCAAAGTTGGTTTCATAATAAAAATGTTTCATTGTTTTGTTAAAAAAACATGTAAATAATATACATCAATAAATTATTATTATCTGAATTGTTATTGTTAGTTTTTTTATTGCGTTATGTTTTAATATTAATTAAAAATTTATACAAAACACAAATAAAAAAAAATATTGTTTCTGTCTAAATATATGTATAATATACTACATTATATATTCTATGTGCAATACTTAATTTATTAATCGATACCTAATGTAGCAAAATGAAAATGATGAAAATTTTCTCATAGTCCACATGTGTGGGGATATCCATACCTACGTATATAATATGTATATATCTATGATATATACATATTATATAGCCTATTCAGAATGAGATCATTCTGGTACATTCACTGTCATTCACTAGGTGCAACTAGACTTCAAATTTTGGAGGTGCTAATATTATAAAACAGTACTATAATAATGCAACGTTCCCATAGACGTTGGCGTGTGAGGCCAAAGCTTTGAAACGAAGACACGCCCATGCACACAAATTGATCGCCAAAATACGATCGTACGATCTCACTCATATCGACCGCCGAACGTCGTTATTAAAATAGTATACGCCATCTATCGTTCTTTTTACTAACTAAATACTCGATTTCCAATTTAACCATCACCGTCAGCTATCTAGATATGTTTAATCTATGGTATGGTAGTGGACGTTACGATTTGTTATTATTTAATATGATAAGAACTTTAGTTCCAAACTAACTACAATTTGTATAGCAAATTATGGTTTTTAGTGTCAAAATATTATATTACATAACTTTTTAGCTATAAAAGTAGTATTTTGTACCGTAGCTTTTTAATTTGTAACACTAGGTTCCTATATAAAAGGGCTTATATTATATAAGAGGTGTTTTTTTTTACTAATCTATTATGACTATCAAAAGTTGAATTAAGTTGCATAGTGTGTAAGAATTTTTCAAAGAAGTGAAACTGGTTAAAAGGGGTGAAAATGCGTGTGATTCTGGGCAAGTTAGAAAATGCATCTTTCTTAATAATAATTTAAAAGGTGTTGTGAAAGCCAGTATGAGAGAACAGACATATAATGTTGAATTACGTAAATTTAAATTTTACTAATGAAGAGGTGCAAGAATGTATTAGGTCAAATATCTAGTAATAAAATTCCAAAAGGAAATTATTTAATTCATTATCCCAGTGACCCAGTATGTTGTCTTTCATTGTCTTAAAAGTCTAAAATAGCTCATTTTATTCACAAATTTTCATTAAATAATTAATTGTTTATATAGATTTATTTTTCTGATAATGGTGACATAACACATTCAAAATGTAGTTGTGCAAGAGGTCAAGTATGTTGTCATCCTATGGCAACATTGTTCGTTTATGCTTATAAAAATATTTCAGTAACAAACGCAAGTAATGATTTAATACATTTAACTTTGTTTTGAAATATGAACTCATTTTCTATATAGGTTGTAGTTGGTAAAAAAAAATTTCTCCTTCTGTCGTAATAACTAAAACAATTGATGAACTGTATCCAATATTGAATTTAATATTTAATAGTTTCATTTTTATTCATACAATTATAAAAATATTGTTTTAAATAACCCTTTACTGTGGGGGGGATACGACTCATATATCCCCCCCCGTAAATTCACCACTACTCATAGTGATATTATTATAAACTCTGAAGATGTGATTGATGTGTTTGCAAAATCCAATAGACGACTAGAATTTGTAATTTAGATTTAATGATTATGTGTTTTTAATTTTTAAATATTTGTAATCAGTATTAGTTTTAAGTTTACTATTTGGTATTTTATTTAATAAAATTAATATATTTAATATATAATGTTGTATTTAACATAATAACATTACTGTTTCGTTTAAGTTATTTTGGAACACACACATACACTTTATTTTGGAATGTGCAATATTCGTCCCCCCCCCCATAATATAAATCTGAATCCATACCTGGGCGTAACTAGACAATTATCAACACCACTTTTAAAAACGATAATATTTTCTTTTAAATTATGTGTCATTATTTTGTAGTTATGCCACTGAGTACTACTAAAAACAATACAATATAATATACATTGTACATAACTTTCTTTTGCGCTAAAACCAAACCATGTCATATTTGTGTTTAATATCCCGCCCTTTTGTTCGTGACAGCCGATGCGTTTTGTAAATGCAGTGCAGGTTGGCAACAGTGGTATTACCAATGTGCGCGACAGCCCAGCTACGAACTACGACCGTTGCATCAATGTTTTTTTTTTGTAACGTCCATTAATAAGTTATTTAAAAGTTATTTTATGTAGTATTATAGTGTTCAGTGTCGTCATTAGTGTGTTTTGTGTGTTTATAATATCAGGCGATACTGTCACTGATGAAAGTTTATAAAAAGCAGTCCGCTGCGATTTTCCGTCCTTTTGCATTTCATTCTTCGTTGACTCAATGATTTTGTTGATTACAACTTCTGTGTGCAGTTCATCTGGTCAATACCACGTCTTTTCGTCTACTGTGTTTTGTAAATCAGCTCTGGTAATTATCGTGCATTTACATTGTTAATATTAATTTTAATATATATATATATATATATATATATATATATGTTTACTTAAATATACAAAAAACCAATGAGTATTACTTCTATTGAATTGTTCTTCATGTGGATGTTGATGTAGTTCGGAACAATCCTCATTTTTTTATGTCTTGTTAAAGTTAATATTCATATTTGTATTTATAAATTTATATGTATATATATATATATATATTTTTTTTTTATTTACGAATATTAACTTATAATTTTTATTTTATTGCTATTTGTTAATTTATTTATTTCTCTTTTTTTATTTCTTTATTTTATAACTTTTTTTTTTTGCATATCCTTTTTGCTCTTTATTTGTTTTTTCATTTATTTTCACTACTATATTATTTATTATTAATTGTTTTTCCCCAGAAGGGTGGTCAATGTTTTATTATCAGAAGCTGTTGTGTTTTGAATATTGTAGTATGTTATGTTGGAGTCTGTAACATGTTTTAGTGTTTTTCATACAGTGACCGTTGGCTAAGTGGTAGTACGCACGTGGGTTGTACTTCACAATTGTAATTTTTGAGTAATTTTATTTACGTCCTCTGATGCCGTCACGTGGATGAAATCTGCCATCTAACACGGTCACATGTAAGTATGGTCGACCATTTGTGTTGTTTATATTGCTGACAGGCCTGCTAAAATTTAATATAAAATAAAGTAACAAATTATTTGGGTAATACAAAAACCCCTTTATTTTGTTACTATTACAAACTCACAGACGATAGTAGCCATTTTTACTGCATATCCTCCGTGTCGTGAAGGTGACCTCTACTGTTCACAAGTAGATAACTGAATGCGACATTTCCACATTGTATTAACTATATATATATATATATATATATATATATATATATATAACTTATATTTGTTACTATTCACTACATTGTGTATGTAGAAATATGAATTGTCAATTAATAACTGATAAAACTATATAAATTAGTTCCAACTATACACAAAAAGTAATGAAATTATTGTAAACTACATTAAATTATGTTGATTAATTAATCACACCTTAATGAACCACTGTACAACACCCATGATAATAATCTATGATTAAAATTTAATCATAGATTAATTAACCATTGTTTAACCATGAAACTATAAGACTAGCCTGTAGGTTTTTATTTCCTGCATAACTATAGATTAACTATAGATAGTTAAATCATCTAACACTACTAACCAAAGTAGTAATAATGAGGTAAGTGAGTTTTTAAATATATTATATAATATTGAAAATTAATATATACATTTTACACTTATTCAAATTTGACTACTCTCAAATAGTGTTATGTTCTCTGTAGTTTATTCTGTCAATTGGTTTATGTTTAGTAGTTGGTTTTTGTTTTGAAAAAAATTATTTTTCAACTATGAATAACTATGAAGTAACTGTTTGTTAATTTGATTAATAAAGATTTTAATTTATATAATTAATAATTAAGTACAAAGTTCGTTTACAGATGTTTGATAGATTGTGACAGCATACATTATGTTATATGCAGGCGATGGTAGTTGTCAAAAAATATTTTAAATATCATTTAACCTAATGGTTCATAACAGATGATTAATAATGTAAAGTATATTGTATGCATTTGAATGTTACCTAATACGTAACTATTACTATATGAATATATATATATTTTGCAGTTTGCTTAATATTTACTACTGTTGCTATACTCTATCTGGTGAAAGATTGCAACTCGGTCATGCTTACAAATGATGGTGCTGAGTTGTCTTGAGACCTAATTTCACCCATCAAGCAACATCAGCAGTGTGATGGAAGTGGTTGTTTCAAGTGAAGTCATCCTGGTAAATGCTGTTACAAAATTTTGACTGGTAATATTTATTTATTTTTAGCATATTTTTATTATTAATTATAAATTGTACACATAATAACATATTCAAAACAATCAAAAAGTATTGTAAAGTATACATTCAATTACACAGTTTTTTACAGTTAACACCCATATTTTTAAATACATAAATATATTTAATTTTAACATGTTTACCTACGCATGTATATTTCTAGTAGGGTGCCACATATTTTATAATTACTCATAACATTATAAACTATGCTTGGGTGCTTGTAAGGTAATTTCCAGGGGGGGGGGGGACAAAATTAAGTTACCTGTTCAAAATCACCAATAGATAATCCATACCTAAATAATAATTATTTATCCATATTCATGTTAAAACAAAGAACTTGTTTCTGTAGTTTTAGGATTTGGGGTGTATATTGTTTTAATTTGTTTATAGCACTCATTTATTTAGTAACAGTTACAAGAACTGATATATAATTTCAAAATAATTAATAATTAATTGCAAAAAATATACTTAATATTTTTTTTTACGATACAATTAACAAGTATGTTAATATGTAGTGGTTTATTATTTCTATAAATATTAAATATGAAATAATGGATAATAGAATTTACAAAATATGCATGGAAAAAATTATTGAATACCAAGAATACAGTTTTATCATTTGTGCTTAACTTATAAATATATTTATCATAATTGAATTAACCTAAAGATATTTAAATAATTGAAATGCTTTGTGATTACATACTGATCAAAGTTTATTAACATGTTACGAAGTTAATTATTTTAGATGTTCTTGTAATTTGATATTCATTTAATGCTTAAATGTTCAGTATAAATATAATAATGCATGTATGTTATAACTGATTCTCAACTTTTTTTTAAGATGACACCCTAAATTAGATTCATGAAAATGGCAATAGACTTAAAACAAATAAAAATATCTTTATAAATAATCTATGTAAATTATTATATTTTCATGTTACTATTTAATATATATATATATATATTTACATATATTTACTTTATTAAAAATACAATTCATATCCAATCTTTTTATCATTAGATCTTCGCAGTATATAAAACAATAATTGTAGGTGGTGCTAATGGTTTTTCTTTTTTTTTCAAGTGGTAGTTAGCTTTCCTAACCACCGTAATGAGCAGGGCTTGGATTTAAATGTAATAAATAACCAAAAATATATAAATATATATGTAATTAAAATGTCCAAAATATGTAGTAAAAAATAAAAAATATGCAATAAAAAAAATTCAAAATAATGTAAACATGTTAAATTAAAATACAATTCTAAATAATTGTTGAATAATACAATTCATTATGGTTAATTTTTAATTAATTCAAAGTAAAACAATGACAAACCATATAGTGTTTTAAATTTTCAAAATTGAAACTTCGGCGATTTGGTCTTAATACTGACTAATACCTACCAAAAACGCGTTCTACATCACAAGATGTTATGGGTGCATACTTCATTGCTGTTATTTCACTAGGCGAAAGATTGAGCTCCATCGTTTACATTCATTATCATTATCATATCATATCATTCGTAATACCACAAAGAATGTTTCTAATATATTTCAGTCTTCAGTTTCTAATATATATTAGTCTTCAGTCTCGAATTTTTGTTTAAAATGGCGTTCATTTTATTCTTTAATAATTCAGCTGTTGGACCCTCTGATTCGTTAATTTTTGAAATTGATAAATCAATAATTTTTAAGCTTTCACTCAACGGAATCTTGGTATTTTCTAACTTTGATATTGATTCGCCCAAAAAACTAAAATTAGATACAATATATGATAGAGCAGACTTTATATTAGGTCTCTGAAAAATTTCTTTTCCCTTAGAAATTGATGCTGCATGTTCAGAATCCAACATAGATATTATATTTTTAATTTCATCATAATATTTGGAATAATAACTTACGGCTTGTAACCATGTCCCCCACCTTGTTATTATTGGCTCTGGAGGAAGATATTTTGGATAGTTATTTTTGAATATTTTAATTCTACTTGGAGCTTTTGGAAATATTCGTTTAATTGTTGAAATTAATAAATCAACATCAGGATATTTACATCTGACAGTTTCAGCTACTCGATGTAAGGCATGAGCCAAACAAGTTAAGTGAATCATTTTCGGATACAAAACTTCTAAAGCATTTACCTCTTTAATCATATACAGAGCTGTGTCTGTCCCAAATAATAAAATTTGCTCATATTGTATACTGTTGAGCCAAATTAAACTCATTGAATCGTTGAACAATTTTGTTATTGTTTGATGGTTAAATTTTTCTAAATTTTCACACGTTAAAAAAATTGGCACAGATGATTCAGAATTCAGTTTATCTACAATAACATCTCCAATATACCTCCCTTTAATGTCGGTAAATTCATCAATAGAAACCCTAATAGGACCATTTTGAATTAAATCACGAATTTTAAGTAGTTTTTCTTTGTAAATAGTTGAAACATAATTTTTTCTAAGCGTACTACGGTCTGGCAAAGATTTACCTATGTTTTTTTCTAAAAATTCTTTGAAATGTGGATTGTCTAATTTCGCAAGAGGGTATATCTGCCTTAATAATTCTATATTAAAACTACATTTACTTGAAGAGGATGTAAAAAATTGCTGTTTTGATTGTACTTGTTTTTTTGATAGACGTTCTTTGTTTGATTTATGATTTGATGTTGAGATATGTTGAGTTATTTGAAATTATTGAGTAATCGAACACTTATATTACATGCATTACAGTAAAGTACATTATTATCACTCGATAATGTTTCGTTTGGAAAATCACGGATAAAATTTGAAATTTTAGTTGAAAATGATCGAGCTACTTTAGACATTATTTATTATTTAGTTTTTAATTTATAAGGTAAAGATATATTCATAACCATGCAAACAAAAGTACTGACACTGTTGTAAATTCGTAAATATATTTCTTATCTAAAATCATTAAGGTTTGGTTATCGAACAGAAACATAAGATAAACTAAAGTCAAGTTATTAATATTTAACTGAACATAAAACAATTTACACTTATAATTTTTACGAATACTTACTATTATTGAAGTATGAATGTATAATACTACTAAACTACCAATTTCACATGTTGGAATTTTTGTCGAAATTTACGAAATATGTAAAAAAATCAGAAATTTTATATATAATGTAAAAATATGTATTTATGTCAAAATATGTAAAATCGTGTAAAATAAAATATGTTTTATTTTATTGCAAATCAATGTGAAACAAAGTGAAACGAATTTATAATTTGTAATAACTAATTTATCATGTTTTAGTAAAAATATGTATTTACATACAAATTCCAACCCTAATAATGAATTAGTTCATGTATCACCAGCTAGCATGCGATACATCAATATGTAATACTATTGAATAATTTTGCTGTCCTGTGCTGGAAAGAGTTAAATAAATTAGTAATGCTATGATAGCCCTTGTTCTCGCTTGCTATTCTTTTACTATTTTCTGATGCATGTCATTTTTACTATTTATGTAAATATGTCATTTTTAATACTTATATATATATATATATATTTTTTTTTTCCTAGTTATTTATAGTTTTTCAATATAAAAATAGCAAATGATTTTAATATACGCAATGCTTTGTTGCTAATCTCTGGATATTCGTCTTTAATATTGTTCTATAAAGTGAGATGATAAATCCTAAAAGTGAATATGAAGAATCTGATGAAATGTCAATTAATGGTTTCTCTTTTCTGTATTTGTAAAATTTGATGTTGATTTTTCAGTGAACAAGTTTGAATATTCTTAATCCAATACTGGATTACTGTTTGATACTGTTTGATTTCTTATGGAAAGTATTTTATGAAATTAGTTTTAAGTCATGAAAATATTGTCATTTAACTTATTGGTAATTCAATATTAAGAAACATTTAAAAACTGGAGAACAAGTGATTTTACCATTTTCTTCTGTCAGTTTTCTTTTCCATAAGTCAATTTTTTAATAAAAGCAACTATTTTATCATTTAATTGCAGAATATGACTTTCTAGTTTTTATTAAAAAGCAAACAATAAATTACATTAATTAGTATACTATAATATTATGGTTTTTTAAAAATTATAAAAATAGTAATTATAAGTAAATCACAAATTCATACATATAAATATATAATAAATTAACATTTGTACATGCGTACATTTTATGTTTTAAAACTGGTTTTAACATTTGTTTTTGAGTAGTTTATAAAAATATAATAATGAAGTATTTTGATAAGAATAATTTATTATAATATTTTATAATATTTTTTAATGTTACATAATTGTTATATTGTATATAATTTTAATTATGTTTAACTCTTAGGAGTCCATAGGTTAAAATTTTAAAAAAAATTTGGTTTTTTCTGGATGAGATATCAAAACTAATAAATTTTTTTTTAATAATTATTGGTACGCACGACATGAGAGCTAAAGTATATTGAGAATATATAAAACAATTTTTAAAATTTTCAAATACAATTTTTAAGTTTCAATAGTTTTTTTAATAAAATATTCATAAATGCTTTACTTTATTTATTAATTGATCCATAATATTTTTGACAGGTAACTCATTTTTTTGTTTAATATAAACATTCAAGCATTACTATTTTCTAATTTATGCAATATACTATGATTGAATTGAACATATTTAATATTACATATTTGGGATATTGTTTTTGAGTAGCAAAACAATATTATTTCACAAGATTTTTTAAATTTTGAATAAATTTATTGTGATTACAAATTATTATATCTGTTATTGATTTCATTGTCATAACTGATGAGAACTTAGTTTTGTATAATGCAAACCATTTGCAGTAAACATGATTTATCTATTGCTATGTTCTTTGAAGCAGGTTTTATGATTACATTAACATTATTTATGTATATAATAAGTAAGGGTATAGATTCAATTTATGTCATATAAAAGCTAAATTGTTAATAGTATTTTCATTATAAAAGTTTGAGCTCCCTTTCTTAATACTTTGAACAACCAGTGATTTTAATTTGCACTGTAATTTTGTTGAGATGAACAAATTGTCAATTGAAAGCTGCAACAATTTAATTACACAATAATTTTTAATTAATTTAACAAATCAATAATATATCTATTTTCATGTTGTGGAATACTGTTACAGGGAATAGATAAAACATGTCAATGACAGGTGATGGAGTTAGCGGACTCAATAGTCTGGCGATTTCGAACGCGATTAAAATAAAAATAATTAATAAAGAAACGATATCTTTGGTTTTGTTAACTCAGCAACAACAAAATTTTAATCAATATGAAAACACTTAAAATCATTAACAACAAAATAATGGTTATAATAAAAATAATAAAAACTGACAAACACACTCGAACGTGGTGCAAGAGACACTCAACGCCAAGACGGTCCGCTATCGGCTATTGCCGTCGCCGCGTGACACAGGCCTTGTTGATAATTAAGCTTCCGCTAACCCGACGTTAATTATATGGATTTTTGTATAGGGATTCGGGGAGTGGACGGGTGTGATATGTGTGGTGCAAAATATGACCGTGTCAATACATTCAGCTAAAGGGATAAGGACATCATCATTTATTTGTGTTCAGATTGTGGTAAAGATAATTTTTCTATGTATTTAAATATTACCTAATTATAATAATTACTATATGAATACTTATTTTATTCAGTTTGCTCAAATTTCACTGCTACTGCTAAGATTTATCTCGCAAAAAGAGTGCAATTCGGCCACCCATGCAAATGATGGTGCTCAGTTGTCTTGAGATTTGATTTCTCCCACAAAGTAACAACAGCGCTGTGATGGAGGTGTATGTCTCAAGCGACTGAAATGCTGATACAAAATTGTCAATGGTAATATTTACTTATTTTTTTCTTTTTTTTTTTTTATTATAACATGGGAATTGTACACATAAAAAAACTCAGACCAGTGGCATCCAATAGCTAAAGGCTACTCCCCATTACCAACAAATTAATTATTGTTGGAACTATTAAAATGATCCATGACATCATTATTTGTTATGAGTTTATTTAAGCTTTCATGGATTGGAAATTTATTATCTGTGTGATTTTCGGAAATATTCATGTTGTGGTTTTTATTTTTCTGACATTTCAAACCGTTAATTCCATCATCGGAATATGTAGTGCACGTCTTACTGTCGTGACTACATACTCTGATAATGGAACTTGTAACGGTTTCGAAACGTCAGAAAAATAAAGACCACAACATGGATATTTCTGAAAATCACACAGATAATAAATCAATATTTGTTGTTATTAAATATGATTATCAAAAAATGCAATTTAAATGATAAAACATAATATATAAATTATTAAACATAATATATATGTCTATGGGCTGAATATATAATTCATTCGAAATTGACACACAATCACCGAGTTAACTGATATTTCCTTTAATATTTTATAAATCATTATGATGTGCTGCTTAGTAACAATTTTTAAATAAATTAAAATTTAAAATTATATCTAATTAAATAATATTATATATTGAATTATATTAATTTTGGATATCAGATTTGTTAACACAACTGCCATCATTTATTGAAGTAAATGGTTCCTCTAATGGAAACACACCTAATTCTACATCACTTGTTGTAGATATCTAAAACAAGTAAAGAAAAGAAATAATAATTTTAAAGTGGATTGCATATACATAATCAAAATCATATTATTATTACAAATTACATATAATATATGAAAATTAATATTAGAATATTTATTTACCTTAACAAGAGTACTGCCAAAATGGAAAATATTGGTTGGGTTATCTTTTTTTTCTACTTGAGATACTGGTACAGTTTTTGTACTTTCCATATACAATTGTTTTGCCTAAAAAAATATATTAAGTTAAGTATATAAAAAAAAAATGTCACTGTAATAATTGTAAACTTACACTTTTTATTCGTCTTACAACAATTGATGGAAAGACATGCTTTTGTAATAATTTCTTGCTTTGTTTTATTACAAAACATGATTTATCAAAATGTAATGAACAAATCACACTATATTTGGTTACATTTTTTGGGTTTAAATAGTTTTCTATTAAAAAATTATCCCATTTTTTGCTTACATAATCCTTAAAAGGAAATCTGAAATAAACATTACACTTTATTTTCAAATGTCTAAACATTTTAAAATATTCATACCTATGAAAAGATATATTATTAGACTTCGAATTTTTATTTTTTGTTCTTCCACAAACAATACAACTAGGCATTATGAAATGTATTAATATATATAATAATTATTTAATACAACAAATTAACAGTCAAAATTCACTGATCCACACAAATGTACTATTAAACATCAAACAAGCATTAAAGACAATGCAATTGTAAAATAAAATGTAATATTATAAATCGAATCGCAAACGCTAACAGTAATCGCAATACAACGAAACGTCGCAATTCAAACGATTTTATTAGTAGATAACGCAAACAACACGGAGCACATGTTGATAACATTTAACAAGCGGTATAATATTTTTTTAATCAATAACGAAGGCACTGTTAAATATAGACCTATTGCGTATCAATAAGGTAACATAGGCGAAATACACAACGGCCTCTCTATATTACTCTATGGTTATGACATGATTGCTCGACTGCGAAATTGTAACCTCTAATAATTCTATGTTTTCGAGTAATGTTCATTTAGTTGTTTAGTCATGGTCTCAGTGTCGCCGAATTCTCCAAATTCGGGCGTTTTCTTCGTGTGTGGTGACACTGAGAAGAGTTCATAATTCGTGTTAAATGGGTCCGAGCCGGTTAAAGCTGTTGTGCTGCTTTTTTCGTTTGGCCGTTCGTGTGAGCACGTGTATTCATATTCGTCGTTAATTTTTCATCGTCGTGCGTTGGATTTTTGGTTAAAAACCACGTTTGTCATTTTGTTGGTTTTTGTTTTCAACTGCCCGGTAATTATCGTTTCAAGGCTTAGCTGGGGCCTAGCTAATGTTTCATTCATTTTAAGGTGTTTTACCAGCAGTCCCACATCTGTGTCACGTGGTGGTTTTGCGTGATTCTATGTGGCCTGTCGTGTATCCATAGCTGTAAAATTCTTCATTGTGGGGGCAGGTAATATGCGCATTTGGTCGATCAATTTAGTATAAGTCAATGTAGCTTAAGTCAATTTATTCTAAGTGTATTGTATAATTGTAATTGTAAAAACCATTTCATAGCGTGAGGGCGTACTCGGCCCACCATCGGTCGAGTGTTGGTAACGCAACACATAAATTACAAAACTCACAAATGTACATTTTAGATATTATATAAAAAAAAAATTTTTGTAAGGGGTGGTGTGGCTGGAGAATGTCAGGTCACCCACCCCAGTGAAAAATTGTATTTATTGTTTTATTATAATAAATGATGTCGACCCACTGCCCTTCAGTATTGCTTAACAGGCTTTCAGGGCAAGGGTGCAACGCCGATTTTCAAAAAAAAAAGGGTATACTATTCTTGAAGTAAACTCATTATCGCAGTGAGTTTACTTTAAGAATTGTATATTATAGCTGTGGGTTATACATGATATTTTTGTACTATGACATATTATGTCATATTATAACATATTTTATTTTGAAGTCATTGTGAATGGTGTAGTTCGATACATATAGAGGTGCATTGATTAATTTTCTTAGAGCAATGTTCTAGAAAGTTTCTATTCTTTTGATATTTGACTTTTTTTGCATTTCTCTACAAAGGAAAACCATAAGTCCAGATTGGCTTGATTAAAAGTCTATAAATTAGAAGTTTGTTTTAACGAGAGTGAATTTATTTTCATTGAGTGTTTTTCAAGAGTGTAACCTAGAATTTAAATTAAGTCTTTTAGTATTGATGCGACGAGCCCATGCCAATCTTTGCTCTAGGATTATTCCGAGATAATGTTTATTGAATAAAAACACAAAATAAAAAAATATATGAAATCGCAGGAAAATATTTGCATTTTTGATGTAATGTATATCTGTTAAGTTATGTTTTCCAGCTGTTTACGATAATACTTTAACTATTCGTCTAAGTACCTCTCTTCAAAAGGCATCGTATATTGTTTTAATTATTTTGAATATTGTTTTTTTGTAATTTTGTCAATTGTGTAATTTTATTCCCAGTTGTAACAGATTTTGCCAGCATCATGGGCAGATTTCTTATGTTTTATCACTTTTATTTTGTAACAGTACTTATTCTCAGTAACTACATTAAACAATACAGTTTGACCACACAACAGTGGAAAAAACAATGATTAATAAATTTTTTATTGTTCTTGATAGGATTATGCTTATAAAGCCTGTTTTCCACACACACATGTACTGGTCAGTGAGAATTTCTTCATTAATCACACATCAATTAAATAGTAGTAGTCCTAGGGACTAATGTCGCAAAATTGGACAGTTTACAACATAGTAGTTGACTGTTCACATAAACAACATTTAATATAATGTTTTCTAAATTAAAACAAGATGTCTTATTCGTTGTGTTGTTTTTGTATGAATTGGTTGTATTTTGGTATTTAAAATAATTTTTTATTTAGTTATTGAATTTATTGAGATTAAACTTTATATTTCCATTAATTATATTAAAAAAACATTCATATAATAAAAAATAAATAAATAAACCAAATAGTTGGAAAATATTTGCATTTTTGGAGTTATGTTTTCGACTTTGATGTATTTGAATTTAAAATAAAAAATTGGTAAAAACACATTTTCTTAAGTATCATTTTACATTAATAATTATGAATAGGTATTCAAACTTGCAAATAAAGATTAAAAATCATTAAAATGATGTAGCTGAGTATTAACTATTGACGTAAAATTATTGGTTTGAACTTATATTTTAGACTGTGTATCTATATCCATTTTCTTAAATATGAAATTACATAATTTTAACATATAGTATATATTTTATGACAGGTAACATATTTTGACCCATTAGCACATATTCAATGGACTAGGGTTTACGATTGTATACTATTTTGGTTTTATATGATTAGAGTAAAAACTTAGTGTTAAAAAAAATGAAATGTTTATTTAATATAACTCATTTTGTGTAAATTGAGATGTATTATTCAATTGAATGTTATTTCTAGCCACTGCCACGGCATTGCGCCTGTAAGCTAGAAATATTGTTGAGTTTGTATGTACTTAGCCTCTGGAATGGCATTGCGTCCTGTAAGCACGAAATTGACAAGTATGCAAGTCTTTATAGCCTCTGGCATGGCATTGTGTCCTCTAAGCTTGTTAATTATGTGATCTCATAAATCACAAATCTAATAAATAAATAAAGTTAATGTATATTATCATCAGCTGCGTAGAAAAAAACTTATTATAAAACAAATTAGTATACAATTCTGTATTAAAATGTCATTTGGAGTGTTTGGGCGTGATTTGTGTTTCAAAATATTTTTTTTTTTTTTCGAGAACACATGTCAATGCATATAGTTCAACTTTTCTATTTCATATTAAAGTTCGTAATAATTAAGAGAAACATAAATTTATTTATTGTAAATGTGTTAAAAGTTGTATTGGTTGAAATCGATTGTTTTTAAGTTTTTAATTCACATACATAACATAAATTATAACATCAAATATTTTCCAAAATATGGTCCTGTGTTTCACGTAAGTAGGATATACATAGCAAAAGATGTAGTTTCAGTGTGACTACACATTTAATAAAAATTTATCGGACACTAGTTATAGGATGACATATCTACTCAATAATGTTATATGTTGTTAATTTTATTGCTTCTCCGCCTATCGGCTAAGATCAATGTGTAATGTTCTGTGATAATGATAAATTTAGAGATAAAAAATCTCGAAATACGCATTTAAGCCTTAAAAATAGCTAAAATAATCGTTTATTATTATATAATATATAATTATTGTAATTTTCAAAAAAAGTAGTATAAAAATTAAAGTAAAAAAAATTGATATAAGTAGGTAGACTTTGAATTACATTTTTGTTTAATAACACCTACATGGAAAATATTTTATGCTTAGTAGATATATAGTACTGTCAATCATAAAAATATGCAAATGCATATAAATTCAAACCCTAATAAGAAATAATATTACAGTTCTTATCACTAGACTATTTAATTTAAATATTTTATGTATTACATTAATAAGAATAATAAATCAAAAAAGTAACCCATATATTTTAATGTATGTAGTTTATTAATAAACAATAACATTAACCTCGGAATAGTAATGTTACACCATTTCACAATATAGGTAATACCTTACTTAGGATATCTTAATTTTACATACATGTATATTTGTTGAATAATATGCCATTTAACTAAACATTTTTTTAATTTTATAATTGACAAAATGTTATTTAAAATGTATTTCCCTTTAAAAAAAAAAAAACTAAAAATTCATAAGTTTAAAATTATATAAAAATGATCTTTTTTTAAACAATAACATAATTGGTTAAATTATTTTATAAATACATCAAAACTTTGTAAATATTTATTTTATATTTCACTTTAGACTTAAGTTTAAAAAAACAAAAACAGTATATTATATGAAAAATCTATAAATAGATATGTTCTCTACATTCCACACTTTTTTTTTTTTTTGTGTTCTCCACAAATTGGTCTTTTATCTAATTTCATTATTTATTTGGTCATCAAATAAATTTACACTTTTCGAATGAGAATTAATCAGGATCATTATCACTATCATACTTATCCAATGAAAATTCATTCTCAGTACTGAAATGGTATTCTTAAATAAATAAAAGCAATATAAGCATATAATAATGTACATAAGCATTCTATTTTTTAAACTTTAAATAGAAATTTACTGGCCTCTAAAAATAATTAATTTATTATTCCATGTTCATAAAAACTGGATTTCATTTTGTTTACCACAAATATAATAAATTTTAATATTATATGATAAAATAATTGCTTTTATTTATGAAATTACATGATTATTAAATGGCCCATTTTGATCATTATGATATTTAATTGAGTTAAATATTTTAGTATTATTAATAAAAATTCATAAAACATTTGTTAATATGGATTATTATCAATAGAAATATTAATGTTATTTGTTTACATTTCTTTAAATTATAAGCTTCTAAATACTTTTCCGTGGTTACACAAATGTTCACTACATTACTTAAATAGGTTAACCCCCTTTAATATTAATAAGAGATTAATAAAAATTACTTTTATTACCGTTAGCGTATTAAGATAGCGGGGTCATAAAAAGCACTAATTTCCGCTATACTGACAATATTTAGTACTAAATAAGTGCATTCAGAAAATATCAAATAAAATCCATTCCGGAGTAGGCTGTGCTTTGAAAACTTCGAAAATGTTATATTTCTCGTCGTTTTTACGTGTTGTAACATCGCATGGCTTTGCAACTTTTTTAATCATTTTCCTACGTTGTATTTGCTTGCATTTTAATTTAAAAATTATCTTTTATAAAGCAATTTTATAAAATTACATTCAGAAATATTAAAACTAACTACACATAAATTTATTAATTTGGCGTCAATTAATTAATTTTTATAGTATGCATTAAGTTGATATATCTACGTATTTAAGTCAAAATTTAATGTATGTTAGTAGAATAGGAGTAGCGTGTACAAAATATATCAAAAAAATATATTGGCACGTAGCTAATGATGATAATCATATGTAATCATACTACTTCTATACTACTTACATACTTACTGTATTTTATTATTAAATAGAACTAATAAAATATTGAACGATTATTCTTTTTCGCTTGATATTTTAATTTGTGAAATAATTACTTTATACTATTAACTCGTTTTTACTTGTACTGGGTCAAAAAAATGAAATTAGTTATTAATTATTAATATAAATAATTAAAACATGTAAAACAATAATAATGATATGAAACATATTTTTTTTTTACTTGGTAGTACACATTTGTGGCCACTACATATTGTATTTTTATTACACAATTTTATAATAATTAAATTATATACAAATATTAAATTAAATACATTAAAAGTTCACAAGATATAATTGTGGTTTCTTTCACCGGTACAGGTTTTTTTTTTTAAATCATCATACAACTCCCAGTTGTTACAATATCTTTTGGCGTATGCTGTATAATGTCCAACTGAATTTTTCAACTCACTTTTTCCTCGATAAAAACATAAAACACCTCTTAACTCATAACATGTCGTCTTATAAATGAGTAATTTAGGAATGTCGCATAAGCGTAATTTTAACTAGTGTCGCCGCTTCACTACTTCTTTGACTAGAAATAATATCTTCGACTAAAAAAACATGTACCTTTTATTACAGTAATTGCAATCATAAAAAATTAATTTTACAATTTTATTTATATATGAAAAATAAATTATTACCTTCCCAGTATAAAATATCTATAAATAAATGCATGTTAAAAATATCTGATTTTACTATTTTAATTACAATGGCTAATGCTAATACAGTTATTAGCCATGCATGTTGATCCACTCTACTTGCACGATCAATCAAAAATTGTTGTAGTTTGTCAATGCTGTTTTTCATATCAGTTTGGTATGTTATATACATAATATTTCGATAGCATATTTCCGAACAAACATCAGATGAACAATTAACCACTTTTTTAATTGAAGGGAAATTAATCAATAATTTGGATATTGTGTGACTAATAGTACTGTCACAAACAACCAATGTGTTATTATACTCCAATGGACATAGATCAGGTTCTAAATATTTTATATTAAGATCTGATCGTGTGGAGTATGTAAAAGCTCTTACACCGTTCTTTACAATATTTGAAATGAAATTTCAAAGCTACCTAAAAATGAAATAAATAAAATTAAATATTTTCAGTATTTTGGTGAAAATATTAAAAAAATTGGATTTTATTAAAAACATAATATAGTTGTAATATCCATATACACGAGTATATAGTATAATAAAAAAATCAAATATTTGAAAATTTGGAAATTAATTTCTAAATATAAATTTTAATAAAATAAATATGTATTAATAAATACTTGCTAATAAATTTAGTATTATCCTAAAACATAAAAAACAATATTTGGAGTATAATATTAGATATCAATACAATTGATGGTAAATACTAGTAATATACTAGTATTTATAGCCAATGCTGCTATATAGCAACCTATTAAAAATGTTTTTTAAATTTTTACCTATATGATTATAATAAAAAATATGGAGGTAATATGACCTTAAGACTGTTAATTTAAAAATTAGTATTTATATTTAAATGTGATTATAATTACCAAAATAATTGAGGCTAATGAATCAAATACACAAGTATTGCTAAAAATCACTCTTCCAGGAATATTTATGGTTTTAGAACTTTTCAACTCCTCAAACCGAGATCCATTTTTTAAAATTGGTAAACATTTCATATTTCTAGAATTATTTATATCAAGGTACATCAAATGTGGATTTGGAATCATGTATGATTCATGTATATATACATGTATGATCTTGATTTTCTTTGTTTACGATTCCAGATTTCACAAGCTAATCTTTCCTCAGTTCATTCATTTCTAATATAAATATATTTTAATTAAAATATGTTATAAATGTATGTCTTGTAATGTATTTCTTTTGTTTAGATTAACTCCTTTATTTAATCGTGTTCTTTAATTTTAGTCTTTAGATATATAGAGTGATTTTTACCCGAGGCATTATTGTTTAGCTCATGATAAAAAGAAATCACCATATATTAAATGTACATATATTTAATAGTATTAGATTATCAATTTGTTTTCCTCCTTGTGGATGTACTCACAAGCCATCATAATAGACTTCAAACATCTGAAAACAACATTTACTATTTTATAGTGGGATAGCCACCTCACTTCAATGCATTCAGGTATCTTAAGAATTGGATCATTTATTACTCCTTGAATTTCATGCAAATTATTTTCTCTTTTAGATGATTTGCTAAATAACTTGTAAATGTCTTAAAACAAATAAAAAAATCGTTTGACCTTTTGGTTTTTATTTTTACATGAAGCTGCTGCCAATGATAAAATATGTGCTTTGCAGTGAATGTAAAGAATATCTCTCTTTGCTTTTTCTGAAAGCTTCCTTCTAACACCTCCTACATTCCCAGCCATATTTGCAGCACCATCAAATCCAAAGGCTATAACATTATTATAACACAAGTCAAGGCTAGTCAGTTCTTTGTCAATAGCATCTGCAATAGTTTCTGCTGTTCCATTTGGGATTTTAACTATTGTCAAAAACTTTTCCACTGGAATTTTGTCTTCCACAAATCTAAACATTATACTCAGTTCCATTTCATTTTTCAAAGAAGTACTTTCATCTGCTAAAATAGAAATTTTTTTGTTTTTCAATGTTTCTTTTAGTTCATTTCTCAAATATACATACATATTAGTAATTCACAAGCCGTGTCTTTGCTACTATAATTTGATCTATCACTTTGAGATTCTCTTCATGTTCTAAAATCGTCATTTAACTTGTCAAGAATACATTCAATTAAACTTTCATACTTAGTAGTGTGAGCTACTTCTTCTTTTACCAAATAGTACAAGCCTCGCAAAAGAATTTTTAAATTTTTCTGTTTAATTCTCTTTCACTTTCACTTTGTAGAATGATTTGAGTATGAATCGGTTTCTTCATCGCCTTATTTTTGAGGTTTTCCATTTCTACACTTACAGTATGAGCTGAAGAATGTTCATGTTTCCATTCTTTCCTAAAGCTTTTTTGTAAGATGAGAACGGAACAGTAATAAAGACTCCGCTTGTCTTTTGAAGAATTTTTGCGTCATTTTTCATAAAATTTTGACATAGTTTACAAAACGCACCTATTTTTCTTCCTTATATACCAGCCATTTATATTTTTGTTCCCATTGTACATTATAACGACATTCATTTTTGTCAGATGATTTTACAGAATATAAGTTGGGTGATTCTAAATTATCATTTCCTACTTGTTCTAATTTGGTTAACTGTAATGATAGTGATGAACTTGGGGTTTCTTTTGATTTTTTACGAGAATCTGTCACTATAACTTTAAAAAAAGAATCTATTGTTCTTTTCATCTTTTTAGATTAAATCATAGAACAGTAAAAATCCTATACAAATTTAATAATAATTTAATAAATTTATCTCTATGACTTTACCTTTTTCATTACCAAATTAACCAATTAATTAAAAAGATAACAAATACAAATTAAACAATTAATAAATTTAATTAAATATTATTTTATTTTATATAAGTAGTTATTAATAGGTAATTTAACAAATAATTAATTATTTATGACCTTAAAACATACGATAAAAATTTAATCTCAGATCTGCCTGTCACTTAATACAATAAAAATAAGCAAAAATTAATTTAATTAAATTTAACAAAAATCATAAAAATGTATAAGAAAAATTTAAATTAAAGATACAATATACACCCTATATATAATGAATAATAAGCAAGGTAAATTATATTATAATATATATACATATATAAATTTAACAAATATATTGTCAAACAATTATTATTTTTTACATAATCAATTGATATTTATTATCAATCATGACAAACATAATGAATGAAATACCTATGGTTCATTAAAATATTTTGAACTGATTTAAAAACTTTAATAATAATTACAGCCAGTTCATGTTTTAATTATCCATAATAAAGTGCATATTTTTAGACTTATAATTTATTACTGATTTTTGAGACACAGACAAATTAATTTTGGTGAATATGAATAACTCGTGATATATGTGATACATGCAATATATACAGGGTTTATCCGGAAAGTAATGAGCCTAATTATTTTGTGAAGTTACTATGCAATGCGGAACGGTGCAACCAGTTAGGAAAAGTGGGGGGCACCTTTAACTATTCAGAGATGCCACGGTTAGTCATCTCCGAGCTATCGGAGAGTTAGGACGTGCTTTTACGTGAATCTATGTGCAGTGACCGCGCCGTAATTACGATAGAAAAATTTTTAGAACAACGTTATGCGGTGAAGTTTTGTGTTAAGCTCAACAATACGCCAAAGGAAACATGGGACATGCTTAAAGAAGCTTTCGGGTACGCTTCCATGTCCTACTCGCAGATAAAGTGGCACAAGTCGTTCAGGAAAGGTCGGGAAGACGTCACCGATGAAGCCCGTTCTAGACGCCCAGCAACATCGCGAACGGACGAACACCTCACCCGCGTGCACAAATTGTTGAACACAGACCGACGAATGAGTATTTGTACGATGTCGGAATTATTGAAATCGCCAAAAATCATTGTCCATAAGATTATTTCGGAAGACTTGACCATGCCGAAGATTTACGTGTGTGAAGTTAGCAAGAGGTCCAGCAAGTAAAACGTATATTGAGTTGCCTACCATCAGCCCCTAACTCTAAATGTACACTGATAAGGCTATTGTGCAGATTTATAAGAAAACGATAGATAGCACTGTATACATAAGATGAAAATTAATGCCAGAGAACATACTACAGAGAGAAACAATTTTATTCAAATATTTATCAGATTATTAATCATGTTATGGTTTTCATTAAGTAACTGAAATAGTAAGTATTCACTATTCGTGAACATTAGAACTCATAATTCTAAATAATTGGTAGTAATTAAATTATTATGTTCCTCTAATTATTAAAGTTGTTTGTTTTTGTGTGCTCAAATCCTAAACATCACATCAATCAGTCTACAAGGAAAAAATGTTTTTTTTGTCATTTTTTTCTAAAATTTATATAACTGATCCTATGGATATATAGGATAAAACTAATACAAATGTACCTGTATTTTATTACATTATAATACATGTAATTCGCTATAATCATTTCATTTATACACCTAGGTATACATTATTCTGTGTTCGATCTATTTTTATTATGAAGTGTTATTAACAATAATAAAATTGTTTATAGTTCAAAAATCATTTCAATAGGAAATATAATTAAGTTAAAAATAATGTTCTTTTTTTAGTATTAAAATTATTTAATGTTTGATTTTTAAAAAAATCTTTTTAATGTTATTAATGATATTTAAAAAATAATATATGTATAAATGTACATATACAAAAATCATCATTTTACATGCAGAAAGCAGATTTTAATTTTTTTAAATAAAATATATATATGTGTGTGTATATTTAAATGTACAAAAAAGCCAATGAGTATTAAATATAAATATAAAAAAATTGTTGTATTAGTTTTATACAACTACAAAACTCCAATTCAATAAAACAACAATTAATAGTGTGAATCCGTTTTAAACTATATCCAATACCGTAATTAGAATCAAACTAGATTTAACTTGATAGAAAACTGCAATACAAATTATAAAAATAAATTAAATAATATAATAAAACAAAATAATATTATTAAAACTTTAAAAAAATTAATTAAAACAAAATAAAGCTTAAATCATTCCTGTAGATAAATCAAAACGCTATTGTCATTGCATGTACTAATGATATTCAAAACAAAACTATAGATTTTATAAATAAAAATAATATTGAAATTTTAACATCTGAACTTACTACAAGTTATTTAAAACAAATTAATAATTTAATTAATAATACAACTGAGATTATACCTAAAAACCAGAAAAGATTTTTATTTAATAATAGAATCGTTACAGCTCCATTATTACCCATTTATAAAATTACATAAAGATAATCAAACAATCAGACCATTAATTAATTTCAGAACTGCTCCTTCATATAATCTAGCTAAATTTTTAGATCAACTAATAAAACAAAAATTAAAATTTAATAATGAAACATCAATACGAAATTCTTATGACTTTATTAAAAAAATAAATAATATTAATAATATACCTGGTTGTAGAATGATTTCCCTTGATGTAAAAAATGTATATACATCTATTCCTAAATTCAATGCATTAAACATTCTCAAAAATAAGCTTATTCTTAATAGTGATTTTAATCCAAATGAAATTCGTGAAATTATACAATCAGTTGACGTTATTATTAACCAAAATTATTTCCAATACAACAATAAATTATATACGTAAAAAGGTCTAGTAATGGGTGGTCCTGTAAGTGCACTTTTATCGGAATTGTACTTAATAAATTATAAAACAAATAATATACTTTCCAATAAATTATATATAGTCCATTTATTAAAGCTTATTTCAGATATGTAAATGATACATTCATTTTATTTAGAAGTACTAATAGACAAACAGAAAATATGGTTAATCTTCTTCTTCGGTTTTATAGGCCATTGAGGCCCATTACCGCAACACAAACTTGCTTCCATCTATCTCTATCCTGCGCTAAAGTTTCTCCATCTCGTATTCCGATCTCTGCTAAATTCTTCTCCACTTTGTCAATCCACCTTTGTTTTGGTCTGCCGAGTGGTCTTTTCGCATGAGGTTTCCATTTTACTACCGCTTTCATTAAACTATTTGACCTCCATACATGACTGGCCCATGCCATTCTTCTATATTTTAATACTGCGACTATGTCTGGTTCTTTATATAACTGTTGTAATTCTATATTATTTCTATTATTCAATTTACTCTAGAAACAGAATTAAATAGTGTAATTAATTTTTTAGACCTTAGGGTTAACTTAATTATAAATTTGAATTTAATATTTACAGAAAACCTACATAAACTGATTCCATTATTTTTTACAATTCCAATCATCCTTTTTTACAAAATATTGTATTTTTTAACTCTATTTTTTATAGACTTGAGCGTATTCCTTTAAATAAATATAATTATAAACATGAGCTTAATATTATATATGATATTGCACTTAAAAATAAATATAATTTAAACACAATTAAAAGAATACATAAAAAAAAATTAAAGAAAATTAAAAAAAAACCTAAACAAATAAATAATACAGTTAATTATTGTAGTATGAAATATCAAAATATAATATCAGAAAAATTGGCAAAATTTTTAAATAATAATATAAATAATATTAAAATTGCATTCAATACTATTAATAATTTAATTAAACAAATAAATTAAAAAACAAAACAATTTCCAAATAATAATTTTAATAAATTTAAATTTCCTGTTATTTATAAACTTAAAAGTAGTTGTAATAAATTTTATGTTGGTAAAATGAATAGAAATGTTAATACAAGATATAAAGAACACATCTCTGAAATAAGATTTAAAAAAGCTAATCCAAATTCAAATTTTGCAAAACAAGTATTAAAAAATAATCATTTTGTTAATTTTAATATAGATAGACTTAGAAATTTTAAATATACAACATAATATTTATATCAATTCTGTTTTGGAAGACATATATTTATAAAGAAATTAAACATAATAAATTAAAAAATATTTTGAATGTACAGATTTTAAAAATAACGTTTTATTTAAATATATATTAGATAATATTAATATTATGCCATAGGTATTTTCATTATGTACACAATTTCTCTGCTGTTTGAAATTGTATTATTATATAATTTTTATATAATAATACAATTTTACGAGTATTAATTTATAATTTATATTTTATTTCTATCTTTTTTCTACATATCCTTTTATTTTTTATTTTTTTGTAATTTTATTTTTGTTTTCACTATTTTATTTTCATCTTTTAATACTTCATGTATAGAAACATAAAAACTTTTTTTTTTTGGGGGTGCTTTTTAGATATTTTTATATGAATAATAGTTTTTATTTGTAAAATATGTTAAATGATTATATATATATATAGTTTTTACAATATTACTATAGGCAAATTATAATAATAATTATAAAAAAATTATAGTTGAAGAATAACACTAATCACTAGTCCATAATGAGTAATAACATTGTTTGATCATATGCATTCATAAAATTAGTTTATTGAAATGTTTTTTAAAATATGCAATTTTGTATCCGTGAAATGAATACCTTTATCAGTCAGTATTAGTAGGAACATACTGGTTCACAAATACTGGTCAATAATTTCAAAAAATTTGTCATCCTAGAAATATTCACTAAATAAAAAAAATGTATAGATATAATATAAAAAGTGCATGTATACTCACATAATATTTTGGGATTGTAAAATTAAAATAAAACAATTAAAAATCCATGTGCCTAGATAATTTTCATCGGTACACTCGCACTGAATTCATAAACCTAAAATATAATTGTTTTTATTATACTTTATAATTATAATATTTTATGTTTAATACTTACAAATAAAATATATTATATATATTTTTATATATATTTTTTAAACTGTTTTGAGTGTCCTTAAATCAAATGTCAATTTCCATGGATGTTATGTTCCTAAAAAAAATATAAAAAAATAAATTACGTTTTGTCTTTACATAAGTCAAATGTACCAAATACCGTCCCACTTCGAGTCAACATTATTTAAGAACATTATAGGTAACATTGGATGAATCCATTATTACATGAATATCCTTGAATGATATTAAACCCTTAACAGACTTCGGACTGTCAATTACACAAATCTAAAAAGCTACATATTTAAGTATAAATAAATAATAATTTTTTATACATGTGTAATTGGTGTGGTTATAATGTACGTGGCTGTGAATAAAATACAAAATATGAATTAAATATATAAAAATTAAACTAGCTTTATATAACAATCTCTCTACTTAGAAGTAAATTATATAAGTATGAATTTAAATTTCTACTGACATAACAAACAAAGAAAAACAATTTTCTCATAATTTTCAACTCTGTCTTCTTTAGGAATACAATTTAAAGCAACCCATCGTCCACACCGTGTACAAGACACCCAATTTACATTATTTTGGTCTTCCTTACAACGGTGTGTGTTCGACAACCTATTGCAGTATAAACACACGTCGACCATATTCTCAGACTTTTCCAACAGATAATTTTTTAAATAAAACCTGTATTCGTTAGGATCGAACTTCGGATCAAAATGTAATTCACTCATGATGGTGAACATGTAATATATTATAAAAACTCCACAATTATATCCATCATTTTGTACTGGAATATTTTGCATAGGACATGAAATAAAATTTAACAATGGAAACTCATTCTTGTCACCATAAATACAATTTTCTTTCAATCTTGTATTTAATTCCTTAAAACGTGTAGCACACAGTCTACTATCTATGTCCTTTGGTCTCATAGGATCCATAATCATACATTCTTTTTTCTTAAAATCAACAATTGCAATAATCCAATGAGTACTACCTATGTTCCACGGTAAGACCACTATACTATTCTCTTTAAAGACAATTTTTTTGCGTTCATTTTCTCCAATATCCATTTTCTCCATTAATCTTCGAACAATCTCGCAAGATAAAACTTTTACATTGTTTAGTCTTAATTCATACACCTTTAAGGCCAAGCATATATCTATAGCAAAATTATTCAACCAATTGTGCCCAGACAACGAGTCAAAATCTCGAAACACCAGTTCTTTGAAAATTAAATCATCACTCAAATATCCATAATACCCAACAAAATAATTATCGGTCTTCGGCATCTTAACATTTCGATAGTAAGTCAAGTCTTTCGGCAATCTATTTCCATAAAGCTCCATTTCGCAAAAAGGTTCCATATTCAAAGGAGACCTATGACTACCAGGGGTAGAAAAATATACCTTTTTCGTGTCATTGTCCTCAGTCACACAGGGTTCATCTATTGTTAAATCTAATAATACATTATCAATTTTATTCATAACATTATCCGTCATATCAACACACTTTGATTCTACGAAAGGACGGTAACTCTTTGGTTGCAAATGCTTATGTTGTTTTTCTTTCCTTCCCCATTCTTCTACCGTATCTAAAAACGTTTCGTCAACCGTTTCATCTTTTTCTTCAATACACGGCTCACAGTCAACACTGGTCGTTTTAACCGGTTTTTCTTTTTTAATTTTTTTCTGTTGATCAAACTGAAGTACCCGTGTACACCTTCTTTTTCTAATATTGAACCGTACTTGTTTGCATACATTAAGCACACGATTACGTGTCATTCTAACAAATCGTCCACATTTCAGTCTGCGATCACTCCCCAACATGTTTATCTTGACAGTTTTAAACCAAGACTCTACAACAGCGTTACTTTGCCGTACCGAAACACCATTTTTTATTTTTACGTTCATTATAGGCGTCCAGAGCGGTAAGAATGGCACACACTTTAGAATAAAACTATTCAAATATTCCTCACTAAAATATTCATTTGTTTCAGCCTCATTTATTGTCATACAAATCTTCAGGTTACATTTAATTTTTTCTTTTATGTTCACAAATTTGTAATACAACAGAGACTTTCCCGTTGGTGTTTCACATAAATCTTTATCGATATCACAAAAACTATCGTCGTCCTCATTTTCACAGCTCAATGGTCGACAATTATCTCTACACTTGTTTTGTAAATTATCAAATGCACATCTCATCTCCTTGGTTTTGCTTTTAGCCAACAATACAACCGCAAACGAGCTAAACCACTGTATAACGTCTTCTATACACTCCATGTTGAACAATAAACAAATCCAATCTACTATACAATTATTCATCACTTTCTTTTGTACATTTGTAACAGTCTCACTACTGAGCTTAAAGTACGCATACACATGATTTACTATTATCTTGGTATAATGATTCACGCAAACATTTATAATTGTCATATTTGACCCATCTTTATTCTCAAACAAAACATCGTAACACCAATTCAGATAATCGAAAACGGATATAAATCCATTCCATCCTAAACTCAACGAATGCATTTGTGCATAACTAAAATCAGTCACTACATTTGTGAACAAAGGCCAACTCTGTTTGCTTTTTATAACGTAGGCTTTGAAAGCCATAAGCCACGTGGAAATTGCAACAATATCGTGCGATGAGCTGATCATTTCTAATATGGGGCACGTAATATTAGAATTTTCAGGTAAAGGTGCTTGTACCACCAAACCATAGTAAAGAACTCTCTTACTATTATCATTTACTTTTCTAACCACCGTACCTGTAGCATCCAAATAACCAGTTAACGTTCCTCTGGAATTTAACTTCAATTTTGTCACCAGATCCAACTGTACATCACTGTAAATATATACATAAGCAGGTAAACCAACATGTCTTACATAATCAACATTTTCAGAATACATCTTTAACAAATCTACCATATCGTCACCATCATTATCATCAGCACTTAATCCCTCTGAACGAATTTTTCTCAGAGTATCCCCAGACTTCATATTTTGATTATTGCCCCGTGCATACTTACTGGGCGAAAGCGATTTTACGGCTTCGTCTTCATACGTAAATACTTTCATGTTTTTCAACATTCCTCTAACCACGTCCCTTTCTATACCCTTGACGTGGTTCGTCAAGGCATAATCAGGATTATGGTAGTAATGTAAACCAGAACTGTATACAACGACTAAAACAGGTTCATTCTTTTGTGGTTCAATCACGAGTTTAAAACTCTTGCAACCCGGGTGACTGCAATACATATAAACATAATCATTCAAACGTTTAGAATAATTTGCTGATTTTACATTAACAACACACGTGTTGTTCACTGTTCGTATATGTTTCCTAAACAGTATTGGGTACTTTGATGTTTCAAAACATATATTACCTTCTTCATTCACATACTCAATAAGCGACCATTCTTCCTTTGTAATCAAGAATTGACCTTCTCGATAGGTACAACCACTATATTTTTTAGAATTGTTTATCCTGTGGTATGTACTGTCTGGGAATTTGTTTTCTGCACCAGGTGGTAATACAACACCAGACTTAACTGGTGTTCTCTTCATTAAAGCGTTCCTCAGTGGACTCTCTACCGGTTTGTATTTTTCATTCGTACTCTTTACCGGTGTAACAATCTCCTCTTTGTTCATTATCGGTGTACTATTAACAGCAATGTCAAAATTCACAGAGTCCAGCTTACTCGTATCTAATTTCTCACTCCATAAGTTTTCAGAGTGCATTGGAATTATATCACTCACTGTTTCAATATTGTTGGCGATTTTTGGCGGTGTTCTCTTTACTAAATTATCCGTCAACCGACTCGTCACATGTTCGTATTTCACATTCGACCTTTTCACTGGAGTATTAAATATATAATTTTCATTCCAGGCATTAAATACATTATTTAATGAAACCTGTTGGTCTTTTAGAACGTCACTACTCTCCAATTCAGATAGAAGTACACTCTCTATACTGATATTTGGATCTATCTTTACTTCCAAGTGATCATTAGTTATTACATCTGCAGTATTATTCTTATAAACTGTATATGAGAAAATTTCATTAAATATTTTATTACACTGTCTATAAACAAAAATTCTATTACTTTTATTAATAGCAATTCTTAATCGTCTACAAATATCATCAATGATGTTTGAATTGTATTTTTCAAAATCTGTTCTAGTATAATTTTGTTTTTCAATTATTTTTGTTATACCTATTATTGTTGAACTATCATTCAATGAAACGATAGTTTCATTTTTCTCTTCCAATAATCGAATAAGTTTTCGAAGTTCCGAATTTTCTCGATTAAGAGAAGTTACAAGATTTTTCCTTAAATTCTTATCAATTTTATTGAAAACAAATTTACATATACCATGCACACATTCGTGTGTCGAGGTAACTTCATCAAATTTCAATTCTGGATATGTCAGATGAACGAATTCAGCAACTTCGTTTAATTTTTTAGTTAAATTCATTTTGTTAAAATGATTATACTATTTAGTTACTTAGTTTAGAACCTAAATCTAAACTTTTTATATTAGCTTTGAACCTAAATCTCAGCTATGTTTAGAACCTAAATCTAAACTTTTTAATTTAGCTTTGAACCTAAATCTCAACTATGTTTAGAACCTAAATCTAAACTTTTTAATTTAGCTTTGAACCTAAATCTCAGCTATGTTTAGAACCTAAATCTAAACTTTTTAATTTAGCTTTGAACCTAAATCTCAGCTAAACTGTTAAAAAAAAAAAAAAAAATTTAAAAAAAATTTTTAAAATTTAAAATTATTTAATACTAAAAAAATTAAAAAAAAAAAAAATGAAAACTAGTTAGAAAATATTAAAAACTGAATTTAAAATAAAAAAAAATAAAAAATAAAAAAAAATAAAAAAATTTATAATTAAAAAAAAAACACCGAAAACCTGTAAACATAATAAACAAATATATACATATATATATATATATATATATATATATATATATATATATATGTGTGTGTGTAGTAAATTTAATCAATTTACAATTGATCGTCAAAAGACTACTGGTCTATATGAATCACTAAATGTTAAAAAGGAACATTATGCATTTTTTTGGAAAATACTTATTTTGCATATCTCTATAGTTGATAGATAGGGCCATCGGTTGATGTTGAAAAGTGACTTTCGCAGATAACAACAAGGATGTAAAAAATCGGTATAAATATAATTAATAAATTTTTTTTGTTACTTGCGCTGTGTCCTATGCAAGAGCGGCGAACGCGAATTTACGGCTGATGCGAACGACTTTGTAATGGCTGATATATTTTGTTTTTTGAAGTAGGTACAGTACATTATGTTGTCAGTTGTGGAACAAAATATCTTACGTGTGTATTTATCGTTTTATTTTATTAATTAAATTTATTCCAAAGAACATTTCTTTTTTGTACCTCAGATATGAGAAACTCCATGTCACACTCCATTTAAAAAATAACACAGTGCAAAAACACCTACAAATACTTAACACAATGTTCTTATATAATAACAAAACAATTTGATAATTAAACAATGCGTCGCTCGCGCCGCGTTTATCGCATACGATGGACAATCCTATCTATCTTTATAAGTTTGAATAATAATAATAATATATAATAAATATAATAAATAATCACTCGCATCGCACCGCAAGTGCCGCGTTCGCCGCTCTTACGTAGGACACAGCGTTAGACGAATTTTTCTCATTCCTGGTAAAATTTAAAAATGTTAGAAGTCCCCTCTTAACATTTAGCGATTCATATATAGACTAGACATGCCTTTGACGAAAGGTCCGTCATCTTGCCTACTATTTAGCGGTGCACCACTAACCTTTAAATTGTTGTTTAAAAATTACATCCGCAGAAAACAGCAAGTCTGGAATAAAAAAAAAAATTATGAAAAACATGATTTTCATAACAGATGCCTTCAGAACGGAAACTCACACAAAAAACAACCGCTTCCTACGGACGCAAATACCAAAAAGGCCGAGTAATTTACACACACGTTATATTATGATCGGTCACACATATACCTGAACTTACGAACGATAGCTTCACAGTCAACCATAACCACGGTCGTAGATGAAAAAGGCTACATATATTCTTTTTTTTTTATTTTTATTAAATATTTACAATCTGTAGCATCTGTACAATAAGCAAGTTTGATGTTTTAAATGATAGCTGGATTTTTATGAGGGAGACTGTCCAGCGACAGAATCCTCGGAAACATATATTCTTATAATTTGTTTAAATAACATACCAAACACAAATAGATTGTTTCTTTAACAGTTTAATTCATTCACTTAGTCCATCTGAACAAGATTGTCCCGAAATTAAAAATAAGTTAAAAGATGATAAAATATATTTTTAGTAGTCCTAAAAAGGACTGTTTAAAAAGAAGTCCTGACAAGGTCTGTTTAAAAAAATGGCTAAACGTTTGGTTCTGAAAAAAGCAGCTCAGAAATTCGTCAAGGTAATTCACAAGTATAATATTAATATAATTAATTGACCCTGTATTAAATTATATAGAGACTAGAGATTACAGTTAACGATTGAGCCTACTAACAAATAGGTTAATATCACCCACAGAGCAAAGCATGTACCCAATACTGATGTAGTGAGAGATAAACGCTGTTCGTAAATATGGAGAATACTCCTTTTGTAATGACACAGTTGTACAGTGTTAAACATATTTTAATAAGTTCATATTGCATTTTGTAGTTAAAAAATATTTTTAATTTAAATTTAAACTCTTGTCAAAAATTGAAACCTATACTAATTATTCATTACAGATATATAATAAATTTATGCAACTGAATTTTATTTTTCACTTTACACCTCATGATTTTACATATCGACCATACTTATACTCCAAGTACATTTGACTTGATACTGAAGTGAATGTGTACAACATTGGTAAAGAAATAATTAATATGTCATTTATACAACATACTTTCTCATATTATGAACAGCAACTAAGAAATAAAACAGATTCTACTGCAATATTTAAAATATTTCAATTACTTAAGAGGAATTAGCAAAATTTCACAACACTCATAATAGAAAAAATGCAAACTAGTTATAAATTAAATTTTTTTATTTTTTTATATTTTCCACCTCCGCCTCCGCCAACACCTCCGCCACCGCCGACACCTCTGCCACCGCCTCCGCCACCGATGGGGGCACCACCTCCGCAGCAACTGCTGCTGCCGCCGCCACTTCTTTTTTTTTGTTAATTCTACTGTAAACAAGATAAAACTGTAATATAACTTGTATAATTTTTTATTATTAAAAATTTAAATACTTACAAATTTCTGGACACTGGGCGACCCGGTGCCCCTTTTTTTTTGCAAAAATTGCATTCTGAAAAAATGAAAGTAATAAATAATTAAAATTAACACAATTGAGTGATATATAAAAACAAGGACCCAATTACCCATTTTTCAATAGTGCATTCCATTCGTTTAATTTCTAGCAATTATTTTTATTGAAAACTTCACACTAATTTTTATTAAGGGTTTGACATCATTTGTTGAAAAAGTTATTGTTTTAATACACTCACTACCAAGCTTATTTTTATGGTTGATCTTCGCGCGCTTTGTCAGTCATATATGACCGACATGGCAGCGAGATTGTTAATACTTATTAATCATTTTTAAGCAAATAAAAAAAAATATTGATTAATATGACAAATGAGACTATTCGATTAAATAATTTATTTCATTAAAAGATTAAATAAATTTTAATTTACCTATGTAAATAATTGTCCAATTAGGTATGTTAAGATTGATATGGTGATATATTAATATTGTTATATTGAAGATCTTGTGTTTACTTATTGTTAAAAAAAAATGAATTGTTAAATACTTGTATAACTCATTGTTCCTACTAAATTTATAATTGTTTATATTGTAACTAAAATTGCGTTAACTTGGCACAAGCTTACAAATTCAAAATTAAATATCACACTTAAAATTTTAATAATATAATTAAAATTTATACTTACTGCCCGAAAAAGCTAAAGGGGCGACCGATCGCCCACGACCGCCACGTCCGCCACGTCCGCCACGTCCACCACGTCCACCATAACTATTAAACTGAATCGAATACATCTATAACATAGTAAACTATTACAATATAAGAAAAATAATTTTTATAATATTATTTAATAATATTTAGGATTAAATAGAGGAAAATTAAATAGGAATATTTGATATTTATTAAAGTCAACATTAATTGTTTGCTGAAATCGCAATACGAAATTTGTAATTTTGACTATAGATTATAGACATACAAATTTTCTGAAAAATTATGCTGTTGTTATGGCAAACATGCGAATTATAATTTAATATATTATAAATACAATAAATATTAGTACACCACTGTATACTAGAAAGAAATGTATATAAAACAATTCTTAGTATTACATAGTATACAGAAAAGAATATTAAGAACATAGTACTTACTGCTCGATGGTTAGACGCTTTATGATTAGATTTTAAAATTAGTGCTGTAATATAACGTAGGTAGCTAAATTCTCGGTAAACGCGATAACGTCAGAAGTCGTTGTGGGGCGGAAACAAATATTTTAATAGACGCCCGCACATCCGTTTATCGTTTTAACATTGGAAATCCTCGTTATTCAAATCTATTTTGATTTTTTTCACGTAGTCCGCTCGCACACCGTAATTAATAATCAAAATAAATCGTTGTACTGTATTACATAACTATACTAAAACATATATAGTAATACGACGTACAGTATGACGATGTAATATTCCAAAAGTATCTAAAAATACAATTATTTGACGTCCGTGAAGTTAGCGGCGCAATGTTAATATTTTTCAAAAAAACCTTTCCAACAAATTTGTTGGTCATCTGTTGGTCATTGTTGGATAAGTCCCGAAATTTGTTGGACATTTTTTTAAAAGTTATAGGCTTTTTTTATTTTGCGTCGCTAACTTCACGCCAGCGGCGCAACTTCAAAAAAAAACATCCAACATTGTTGTATTTGATTTGTTGGTCATTAAGAAAAATTGAAAATATAAAAATGTTACTATTTTCAATGTATAAATTTAGAAGATATTTAAGAAGCGCATTTATTATTAATGTATAAAATAATTTAAAATAATGAGTGTATAACTTTTAATTAATTTGTAATCCGCAATATATTTGTAGAGAAATAACAACCACAAGTCGCAAGCGCAAGTTTGTGTAGTATAAATTTACAAATGATTATCTTTTAATGATCATTTCAAATAATTTAAAATCATTGGATAAAGAATAGAAAGAAAAGGAAACCGCATTTGGAGACTTGGTGATCGCACGATAAACCACCAAGAGTGCGAACAATATGCTGTCTCGCCCATCATATCCGTTTACAGTACAAGGGTCACTTAAACAATAGCACACACCAATATTACAGATTCTTCACGGCACCAAAAAAATGCTACGATAAAAATAACGTTTTTAATATAGTTAAATTTAGATTTTTTAAATATTTGTTATAAACCATTTACAAATATTTTGTTTATATTTTTCTCACCTACTTAAAAAATATTAATTATAATATGTTTTTAAAACATTTTTTGGCAAGTCAATCAAATATTATATTTACATATATATACATATGTAATTAAAAATATTTAAAAATATTTTTTAAAGATTTTCAATAAAATATTTTATTTGTAACCACACAAATTGCTATTGAAAACGAACATTCTCCATTTGCTGTGTAAGTGAAAACATCAACAGTATTGACTTCTAAATATAAAATACAATATTAACAAAATAAATAAAAATCTAGCAAACAAAATCAGATTTTTATTTATGTAAAACCAATTTGTATGTATAATAATAATCAAACTGTTACATCACTTAAAGTAGGAATCTAGTTTTTACGGTCTAGTATTTCGTAATATGTCGTATGTCGTAATACTTATGAAATTCAGGTATGTGATGTGTTGCAATTTTGCTGAATACATTCATTATGTTTATTTGTCTACTATCAATCGATGTATTTATGTTAACAGTACTGTAATAACTAATAATACCATCAATCAAGAAGCCATCGAGTATGACAGAAAAATTAATAATATGTACATATACCAAAAACACAAATAACGTCCACTTTGATGTTGGAATCGATGAGAAATAATTTTATTTAATTATTATTATTCTTATTTATTTACTTATTTATTAACCCCTAAAAGCATAAGGCATTCTATTTAGTTATAAATACCATTAATAAATATGTCATAGAAATTCTGTTATAATTTTTTGTTCTTTCAAAAATACTGTTGAAATTATCGTGATAATTGTAAAAAAATTAGATAAAATGTAATTCCAAGTGAACTGTACAATAAAAATGATACATACAATAGTAGGAGGATAAGATTTCCAAAAATGACCAACAAATCGAGTACAACAATGTTGGATGGTTTTTTTGGGATTTTTTTGAAGTTGTGCCGCTAGCGTGAAGTTAGCGGCGCAAAATAAAAAAAGCCTATAACTTTTAAAAAAATGTCCAACAAATTTGGGACTTATCCAACAATGACCAAGAAATGACCAACAAATTTGTCCGAAAGGTTTTATTGAAAAATATTAACATTGCGCCGCTAACTTCACGGACGTAATTATTTGATATTTATTATTTGATTTTTGTTATTAAAACTTATTGTCAAATTATCCATTGCTAAAAAAAAAATTTAATTTTCATATTTCGTATAATTAACTACATATTCAATGAATTTAATAGCAAAAATCGCCATGGTTAATTCCTAGAAGACATGACGAAGAATTCATATCTGCTTCAAAATTAAAATCGATCTAACACAAGCTTCACAATTTTGTACGTCCGTGTCGCCAGTCCCCCTTTTCAAAAATTCTCTACAATCTTTATGTCTCTGTTTAGTACGTTATTTGTATGAATTTGTACAACATTATTTTTTACGTTATAACGAAAATACTAAAGTTGAGCCAAAGAAATATGTCCCCATTATTTATTTATTATTATTCTATTAAAGTGGTTTATATTTTTTGGGTCCCATATAATTTCATGATTTCTATATATCTCAATGAATTTGAGGGTATTTTCTCTAGTCCAATCCGCCATAATTACAAACATGGTTAAGTATATTAATTTAAGTTAAATATTTTGATGAAAGAAATAATTAAGATAATGCTTTACGGGTTGTGAGTTGTCAACTAAACTATTGTAAACTAATAAATACAAAAATAAAAATAATTGATATTTTATTTTTGTGTTCATGAAAATGTTCGTAGATACGTCCATACACACCGTAACATGTTCGTGTAACATCCTTTGATGTTACGTCGAAATACCGACAACAAGCGGTCGACAAGCGGTTTGTTCGTTTAAATGTTCGATATTCACCAATTTGTTACACACGAACCTTGTTCGCGAACACATGTTCGCCGTTTTGTCACGTTTGTGTGGACGCGACTTTACGTTTATTAATTTTATTTATAAATACATAATTATTGTTCACGGCACAAAATATGATTAATAACCTAACCAGCTTTTAAAAGAATTGTAGTGGATTTCAGAAAAGGGGGACTGACTACACGGACGTCAATTTTGTCTAGCTATTGGATCGTTTTACGTGTTTTTTTGTACCGTCTGTAGTCCCCTTAATATTAGACTTTTTTGCCGCACCCCATAGTTGAATACCATACGACCACATTGGTTTAATACAGCGTTTTTTAAATGTGAAATGTAGATTAGTTTTGTTATTAATATTAGTATTAATAATAGTATTAATATAGTATGTTATATTGTTATGATCATCATTTTATCAAGTACTAATTATACTAGCGGAAACCCATACACCTCATAATTTCTTGTGAAGAAATAATACCTATTGTTGTCCGACAATAACTTCCAAGAAAATATAAATATACGTTTTGTTTTTGTTATGATACGATTCCTATTATGTTTATACTAATGACCCGTACACACATGGTTTTTTGACGTACGGCACCGCTGCGTTATCGCTTTATCGGAATTAAGGATGGTTCATCGTGCTTGTGAATAACCATTGTATTATGGGTAAAACCAACCGCAAATACGATAATGTAGCGGTGCCAAACGTCAAAAACCCCACGTGTGTACAGGACCGAAAATGATAGATTCTTAATTTAAACAACAATATTAAAAATTAATTGAATAAATTAAAATAAATTAAAATAAATAAAAAAAAACACATTAAAATGTTCAATTAATTTCTGTAAAATACACGCATGCGCTTAAATAGGAATGTATATTTTAATACATTTTAAAATATTGGTGAAGTATTCGTCGGTCATACATAAACATATTACCTTAGCTGAGCTACAAAGGTGGACAAATATTCGAGTATAAATACAGATGCTTAGTAAAAGTATTTACACATACTCTCAAATACCTGTAATTTAATTTTGTTTAACATTAGTTTTACTAGTTATAGGACTCTTAAAACTAAAATCACATAATTCCTTGGACCATAACACGTGTTATAATACAAAAAAAAAAAATAAATGGAAAATTAATAGATTAAATGGAGAAAGGAGAAATAATGGGGAGTATGAAATGATTTGAATTAACACGAGTCAAGGGGTGTGAATTCGAGAACCGTCTTGCCTATTCAATAAAAAATAATAACAATAATATCATGCAAGTAAAAAATAATTTTATTACCTTTTTTGTCGTCTCGAAGATTTGCCTGTCACAGATTTCAACTCTTGCGGACAATTTTTTTATTAATTAAGGTAATAACTTGTAAATCAAACAGAATAAGAAAATGGAAGGTTGGGACGCTGCCTTTGACTTGATGCAAAGTCAGAGCCAAGAAATAAAAAACAACTCAAAAGATGATTTCCACATTGTAAGAAATTAGAGTCGCCTAATTTTGGAAAACCGATCTGTTGAGTCGTTCTTGGTAAGTGTGCGTATACTCTCAGGTAGACAGAGACGATCTGTGTGTTAATATTATAAATTCATTTTCAAATAATTTTTGTTATAATATGAGCGTATGTTATTACATGTATTTGTAAAAGTATAATCTATAAAAAATTTATTTTCTATTACATGGTCTCGGTTAAGATACGAGTGCACATCATTACACACGAAAACAAAATATTTTGTGGGACAAATAATAATATTTTGTTTTACCTTCCGGAACATACCAGCAAGTGGTAAAAACTGACCGGCCGTCGGCTCTCGGCTACTACCACACGGCGAGTGGACTATCTTTTTTGAGAGTGTCAAAATGCATAGCAAACCTATGGGAGTACCAAATTAAATGACTGATTTTAATAGGAAATTTTCTCAGCTTTCCGAATATGTATAGTGTAAGGTGGCACACCTTCCGGAACATACCAGCAAGTGGTAAAAACTGACCGGCCGTCGGCTCTCGGCTACTACCACACGGCGCGTGGACTATCTTTTTTGAGAGTGTCAAAATGCATAGCAAACCTATGGGAGTACCAAATTAAATGACTGATTTTAATAGGAAATTTTCTCAGCTTTCCGAATATGTATAGTGTAAGGTGGCACACCTTCCGGAACATACCAGCAAGTGGTAAAAACTGACCGGCCGTCGGCTCTCGGCTACTACCACACGGCGAGTGGACTATCTTTTTTGAGAGTGTCAAAATGCATAGCAAACCTATGGGAGTACCAAATTAAATGACTGATTTTAACAGGTTAAGCGCCACGTAGGATCTATTGACCTTTCATACGACTTGTCAAAATGATTCTTATCAAATTCAATAGGTTTGTCTAAAAATTTTTTTAAATTTCAGCGAGAAGAAAGACAATTATCAATTTTGATCACATATTAATATTGATTAACTTTCTTACTTGAATTGAATGCACACATAAAAAATGTGATGGATCTTAGGACCCTACGTGGCGTTAATGACAAGTGTAGGGTCATTAGATCCTTCATTCAATTTTTAGAGTTATATGCAATTATGTAAAAATACAATATTTAACTTTCGATATAAATTACACATTTATACATCAAATATAATAAATGATACTTTTTATTTTAAAATTAAAAAAAAATTTACATAAAATAACATGTGCAATATAATATATTGTAATATTTATATATTAATGAAAATTTCTACAATACATTTTTGTGTTTTTTTATAAAGCAATCTCTACACATTTGTAGTTTACATCCTTCGCAATAAGTAAATACTTTTCTAGTTTTGTTTTAAGCTTCCAATCTACCAAGATATTCCGACTTCTGCGCATAACACGGCTTACACATTCTTTTTTGTCGTGTTGTAATTAGTACATGTTTTAAGCTTGGTGAAATAGGTTGAGAAACATTTGGTTTATAAAGTAGCTGCTTGACAATTTCTTCTTTGAAAGTAGTTATTGTTATGGATTTATTTTTTTATTGTAATACTACAATAAGTATACCACTTATTATATCACAGTAATAAAGATAATTATTATTATTGAAACTGCCGAAATAATCGTGCGATTACAAATCGATAACAAATAAATTTTTCAAATATTTTCTATTTATACATTTGGCCATATAATTAAAACGCCAGGGTATTTCAATGAACCATTTTACAAACTTGTCCTACAGGCCACGCTCTATTTGAGTTCCATAAGAAAACATGTAAAATGAAGGTTTTGGAGACCCTACATGGCGACAAAGACAAGTACTGCATGACGGGCTTCAAAACCCTACGTGGCGCTATTTACAAGTCACATCGACGGGTCAATAGACCCTACGTGACGCTATATTCAAAACTCAATTTTTTGGCTTGGCGCTTAACCTGTTAATAGGAAATTTTCTCAGCTTTCCGAATATGTATAGTGTAAGGTGGCACACCTTCCGGAACATACCAGCAAGTGGTAAAAACTGACCGGCCGTCGGCTCTCGGCTACTACCACACGGCGAGTGGACTATCTTTTTTGAGAGTGTCAAAATGCATAGCAAACCTATGGGAGTACCAAATTAAATGACTGATTTTAATAGGAAATTTTCTCAGCTTTCCGAATATGTATAGTGTAAGGTGGCACACCTTCCGGAACATACCAGCAAGTGGTAAAAACTGACCGGCCGTCGGCTCTCGGCTACTACCACACGGCGCGTGGACTATCTTTTTTGAGAGTGTCAAAATGCATAGCAAACCTATGGGAGTACCAAATTAAATGACTGATTTTAATAGGAAATTTTCTCAGCTTTCCGAATATGTATAGTGTAAGGTGGCACACATTCCGGAACATACCAGCAAGTGGTAAAATCTGCTGTAGTTAAGTAATGAAATATATCTGTTTTTATGATAAACCTGTATAAAATATTAGTGGCGCCATCTATGTTTTGTTTTATCTTGTTTTTTTTGGTATAATTCACTGTATTGTAGGGGTAGTGTATAGGCAAATTTGTATACATTTCTTATCACTTGCTGGGAACCTCTTGCTAACTTCACACTCGTGAAGATTTGCGTAAAATTTGTGACCAAAGTTTTGACAGACGCTCAAAAAGTGAATCGCATGGAAGTGTACAAGGAGCTGAAACAACTCTGTGCGGATGATCTCAATTTTTTGAACAACGTTATCACTGGTAATGAGCCATGGGTATTTGAATACAATCCAGAGTCGAAGCGTCAGAGTGCACAATAACATCGCCGCGCCAGAAGAAAGCTCGAATGAGCAAGTTTTGCGTGAAGTCGATGATCATTGTTTTCTTTGATGTTAAGGGGATTGTACACCACGAATTTGTACTCCCTGACTGTCAATGCTAAATTTTATAAGAAAGTGCTTCAAAGGCTGAGTCACAGAGTCATCCGCGTCCGAAAAGAGATCCGAGCGTCATGGAAACTGCATCATGACAATGCTCCATCTCACACAGTCTTTGTTGTCGCCTTCTACTTGACTCGGCTTGGTGTCGAAACGATTCCCCAGCCACCCTACGGTCCAGACTTAACCCCAGCAGACTTCTTTTTATTTACTCGACTGAAAAGGGAGCTCAAAGGACATCATCTGGCCACCCTGGAGAACGTCCAAGCTACTACGACGACCTTACTGAACAGTATTCCGGCAGAGGAATTTCAGGGAGCTTATACAGTATGGGAATCACGTTGGCAAAAATGTATTGAAGCGAAAGGGTCTTATTTTGAAGAATATAAAGTTGTAGTACTTGTATGTTCAATAAATTTTGTAATAAAAATCAGGCTCATTACTTTCCGGACTAACCCTGTATACGACCATTTTGGTAGTGTTAAGAACCTCTGCCATATTAATTATGAACAGAATATTATAAGTATAATGTAGAATGTATATGTAAAACAATTGTGAAAGAGCGACTGTATGTGAATTCTAAGAATCAGCCACACCACGGGCTTACGCTCGGAATGTGTTGAGTGAGCCTTTTTGGTCACGTAGGCCTTTCGGACACCGAGTGTCTGCCCCACTGGTCAGACAGTCGTGTTGGGTCTCTAGAATTGTGCAGAACCTCTTTGTTACTATTATTCAGAACTTTTCAGAAAATCATAATAAAAATACTTTTGTAAACAGATTTGTTGTCTTTTCACCAGAGTATTTTCAATTAAATTAAATTATAATGTTTAGTTGTGTAGTGCTTCCAGATTGCACATAACAGTGGTATACAGACCGTATACCCAAATGCGTCATGTCTGGGTTACAGTAAACCCAGGTGCAATATATGTTTACACGCATTTACACACGTGAATCTAACCAAATACATCGGTCATACCGCACGCCATCCTTGTGAATGGTTCACATTGGGAACAAGCTCTTATCCACGGATCGAAAAAGTTTCACAATGAAGAGGGAGATGACATACATGTTACTTTCAATCCTGCTGGAACGACAGAAATCACCTCTTCATGAAGTGAAGAAACGATGAGCTAGGAGACCCAAGTTGAGGCACACCATGCGATTGGAAGCTTCAGTCTGTCCGAGGCAAACGCGGACAAGTTCCAAACAGAGGAGGAAGAAGAGAAGGACAACTACAATTTTTCCTCTTTAGAGACTGCTCCAGACAGGGTGACTCACAGTAAGGGCTGCTTAAGAGTGTCTCCAGCTACCCCTTGATACCCACCTACAAGCATGCATATACGCTGAAGGGGAGGAATGGGTCATGTATCAAATTGGCAAAGTGTATGACAAGTTACAAATTCTTTCGAATGATTTTTTCAACTTGGGGGGACTGGCCTCTCATTTTGAAATGCTCATAACTCGAAAACAGTGAGGTTAAAAGTTCTAAAAAGTTGGTTACGAATAGTTATAAATTAAAATAATCAAAGTGGTGTTATTATTATTCCAATTTTAAATTAACATATTAATAAAAATTTACAATAAAACATTTTGTTAAAAAAACTAGTTCCAACAAAGTTTGGTTTATTATAGAGAATACAAATGTTTATTTACAATAATGAATTTTATTAAAATTATTATTATTTATTTTATCTGTATAGCACAAGTATATGATGCTTACCCATAGCACTATTTTCCATATAAAAAATTCAAATAAGTAGTTCCTTATTTGATTTCTACAATTGTATTATTAAATGAAAAGAAGAGTCTATAAAAAAAAGTAACTAAAAATTGTTAAAAACCTGTAAAATGGTCGACAAAATCGATTTACACAAATCCGATTTTTTTTGTTATAAACCTCAAAATAATAACGCGATAAATTTGAAATTTTTACTAGATATCTTTTTAATGTTAAACATATAAAAACAATTTTTTAAATAATTCGATCACTTTTGGGATAAATACAATATTTCATACAAGTTCTCCTGTTTTTTATATATTTAAAAATTAATAATTTTAGGACTGAATTTTCTAAATAGTTTTATACAAGGTTCATCGTATAATTTTCTAAAATATTAAATAAATTTTTAATATTGGTAATAAAATTGTACAGTCCTAAAATCTCTTTCTAAATAAAATAACTTGCTTGAATAGATTATCCAGAAACAGCACTTGTAACTCCCTTTATTAAAAACATTCAAATTTAAAAAAGAAAAAATAATTGAAGGACTAAATTACATTTAAAATACTCTTGAAAAAGAATTGATGAATCAATATATACATATATGTATATATATATATATATATATATATAATTATATATATATTTTATATATATATATATATTACATATATAGTTATTTTATTCAAAAATTTTAATTTATGAAATATAAAAAAAATGTATTTTGTGATTTTTGAAAAATTGTTAAAATATTATCTGTCCTAGCATATATTAAAATTTGAAATCTTAAATCCTAAAATGATTCACGCTAAGAATATTAATCGAATATAATCCATTAAAAATCTCGAATTTAGTTTAATTTTTTTTAAAAATTCAGTAAATAATTGGGACTACCAATTTTTAAAATTGTATAAATATTGTTGTAGAATAAAATATAATAAAATAAACCTCGCATTAAAATCCCAGGTTTCAGATCTTTATACTAAAAATGATATTAAATCTTGAATAACTAAAAAAAAACGGGAAATGATGAAAATCAACAAGTGTATTGGTATGATGGAACATATGGAGATCGAAACACTACTACATAATTAATGTTAATAATATTATATAAATATTAAACGACTATCCAGCTCCCATCAATACATGTATACAATTTCAAGAGAAATATCTTGGTGTTATAACAAACTCTCCTAATACGAAATAAAATCTTGAAACAATCATGAAGCGAAAAACGTAATATAGAATAACATTACAGGATTTAAATTCTAAACGAATAATGACATACAAACAATGTAGAATAATCAATATAATGAAATACTATTTGTACCTCGTATTTCCTTACAACATGTTATTTCCAGTTAAAAGTGTACGATTAAGTGTCACTAAATGAGGACGTAGTAGAAGTTTTGAATTGTGGTACACAATTTTCATGGTACATACTTTCATGTGTTTTATGAACATCATAAGAAAGATAACAAACTCAGCTGCTGATAAAAATAGAACGGAGTTGTTGCATCAGTCAGTAGAGCATGATGCAGAATACTAACGATGCTGTCTTTATACTAACACAATTACTATTTACTTCGAGGTCTTTATTGTTTTATCCTAATCAGCTAAACGTTGAAAGAAATTCGAAGAATAGATTTACCCTCGGGTAAAACAAAATTATTGTATTAACAGGTGTGGCGAATTCGAAACGTAAGTTTTGGATGAACGAAGGGTAGTAATAATGGCGAGAAAAATTCTTGAAGTTTCAATACCAGAGAAGAAAAACATAGAAGAATAGATTTCCTTTGATTAAATTGGGTTATTATCATAGGTCCGACTTGTAAAAACTAAACTTATGTGCTGTATTCTTTGGATTCAATTGAAACCAATGCCGGGCACTGTTCATTACTGATTCTCTGCAAAACTGTGGTAGCTTTTCACCCGGTAAATGTTTTTCCACTAATTTTTTAACTTCTTCATTATGTTTCTTATGGCGCATGTTAGAATAAACATCTTTGCATTTCTGAATTCTAAAAATCATACAATACAAAAAATATGTGTTACTAATGGGGATACAAGTTTGTATTTTGTAAATATAATTTAATTTTAATTTTATTGAAATCGATAAAATTATTGTTATTGGTATATTTTATTATGTTTATAATAATTTATAATAACTATTTTTATGGTTTAATTTTTAATTCTATCTTTATTTACATAAAATAAAAATTACAAGATACACATTATAAATATTAATTATAATTGGATATTTAAAACAATATCCCATAATACGTATTTTGAATATGTGTATCGAAGACTACATATAAAATTCTTCATTTTAATAAACATAGCATGTTAATTCATTTATATTTATTATCACTATTACTTAGGATATTTTATTTATAGAAACTTCAAAAGGAAATAATTTGTACTGAATAATAATATGTTTGTTATATATATATAGAATCATGTAGAATAAAAAGTAATTCACTAAAATCAATGATTTGCGATAACATTAAGAAATATGTGTAACTGTGTTTCATTAATAATATAAAGAGTAATTTTTTATAAACTATCATATAAAATGAGTTTTTGTTCATTTATAAATACAAAGTATTTGGGTTTAAATCGAAATTTAAAGATCTCCAATTTGAGATCGAAAATCAAATCATATTTGAAATTGTGTACAAGTAATTTTGGTAATATAAAAAATACCCCTTTTATCTGATTAGATCACTAAAATTATATTATACTTAAATAAAACGCAAAACCATATGCGAAATCATATTAATGATTAAAAGAGATGTTAAAAATATTGTATTTAATTAAATCGTAATTGAAATATATTCCGAATATAAGTAATAATCAAGTAATGCTAAATTAGTTACATTTTATATTCGAAATACAATTGCCTGTTCATTTTAAGTGTTGATAAATAAAATATTCGAACCCGTCGTTGTGTATTAATATGAATTAATTGCTTATCGATTTTTCATTTTAGTGGTAAAACTTATACGATAGGAGTTAACTCACGGATTGCTGGGATCATCGCACACAAGGCTCACCATTTCTTCAACGTCCATCGTTCCTGGCGCCCTGAAAAAAATTTGAGTTAATTAATCTTACAATATATTTCATTTATTTGTATGATTTTTCCCAGTTGGTTATAATTACTGCTTCGTTATAATTTAATGTCTGATTTCATGTATATATATATATATATATATGTATATGTATATTTATATTTTGTTGCATAAATTGTAGTAATAAGCATATGGTACAAGTTTTGTGTTTTAATTATAAAAATAATTTATATTAGTGTGCTTATTTATGAAGCAATGAATGTAAAGAAATTATCCTAATATAAAATTTAAATACATTTCATATATACTCGAAAAATATCACTATGTGTAAAAATATTTAAAAAAGATATTTTTAAATAAACTTTTAATTGTGATTAAAATATATGATTAATTACAACGAAACGTTCTAAATCAAACCGATATTTGTTTATCAAAACCTAAAATTTTAATTCTATATATAATATATTGAGTAAAAGTTCGACGATCTGTATTAAAATTTATTCAATAGACATTACCTAAATATGCTTCGGTAGTGTATAAGACGTTCAAAAAATGTTACAATAAATTATTTAGACAATATATTGCGTATAGTAAAAATACGATTTTTTTTTTATTTTGCTCATTATCATACCTAGTCATTAAATAAAACCAATTGATATTATTTAAGTAATTTAATTAAACGCTTTAACTGTAGCATATTATAATGTATCAATTGATTTATTGAAAATTAAAAACCTATGTCAAATGATTTCATAGGATTAATATGTCAATAAATAATAGTATAAACTATAACATAAGTATAATTTAAGCACTCGTACTGATTTCGTCTTCTTCTTATTTTTGCCCTTTCGAATGTTCTCTCAACGACTGTGGATGGACGTGGTTCATAGTCGTTTCTTAATACAGGTAAAGTATTGCTGGTTGTTTTTATCCTCGCTGGTTGTGCACACGATATGCACGTTCCCCTATAAAAAATTATGTTTTATTTATAAGATCTTAAATTATAATTAAAAAAAAATTTAAATACTCGGTACAAAAATCATATTCATACATACAGAAATGACGAAATATTTGTTAGTGTGAATTAGCTAAAACTAAGCTTTTATTTATATATACGCAAATAAATAAACACACACACACGAAACAAAATAATGTTAAAAATGTTAAATAAAAATTTATCTTAAAATAAATAACATTACTAGTTCCTAGGCTTTGAAATAACGAATGTAGGAGTATTTTTGTGTTTAACAATACGTTCAACTATTACCTATTATTCAGGTTCAGATTAATCGAATAATTCGATTCTTTTATTTAAAATAATAATAATATAAAAAAATATGCAACTGAATGTTTTTTAAATATATATGGTTTCTTACTCAACATATTGCGCAACGCCTAATGCTTCAGGATCTCTTAATATATACTGTTCCATATCTGTTATTATGTTCCGGTACGCGGCTATTGTATGGTTTTTAAATGTGACAAATTCATCTTTGTTTGATTTCCCTATTACCAGTCGTTCTATATTATTTTGGTTTAAGACTACATTATCACTCTATGTAACAACATGAAACAAATCTATTTTATTAATCTGAAGTTTTATCACTTTTTAATTTAAAAAAAATACTTACTAATGTACTTAGAAAATCATGTACGATTTGAAATTTGTTAGTAAATTCATTGTAGAATTTATGGAACTGTTTGACAGTTAGTCTTTCATTTGACTTTTGTTTTACGTCAAAAGGTTTTTGGAAAAGTGTCATTGGCTGTTTTTTTAATTTTGCCAATCTTAACATCCCTTCTTTCGACTATTTAAAATCCAATATAAATTAATGCATCACAATTATATTTTAATCCATAATAATAAAGTTATGATAAAAAATAATAACGATAATGTTAAAAAAAAAACTTACGCCAAGATCTATTTGGATTTCGTTTTCTATATCTTCCTCTAAATTCGGAAAATATTCACCATCAGGTAAATCCTTAAAATAGAAAATAATATTTATAAGATGATACTTATTAAGTATTGAATTTTTTTAGAGTGTCCCGTACAAACCTCATTTATGACTTTCGAGTTATTTAAAGTATTTTCCATTAACAATTCCATTTTGCATTCTATTTTGCTCAATCTTCCTAATAGCTTTTCCACGTGTTTCAGTAAATTATGTGATTGGTGACTAAAAGTAATGTATGTTATTATTATACAATTGTAATTTATTTCGTATGAATATTTAACAAACTTTTTTATGATATATTTATCGCTGGCAAATTGGAAATGACTTAGTTCTGGCACGATAACTCGACTATGATCTTCAAACTCATCTGTGGTCGCCAGAGTTAAATTTACCTCATATGTATCAATTATACTCGTAGCATAAATCTCTGAAAAATATTAAAAATGTGTTTCACATACAAATATTAAAAAAAAAAATTTCTCGGTCCGTAAAAATGTCGCATTCGTTAGCACGAACAAAATTATTCAGTAACTTATGTAATAAAAGACCAATGAAATTCGAAATTTTAAACAACATTTTAATAAACTATTAATTTTTTACTTGGTTCTATTATGAATGTCGGAGATCGAATGATTTGTACTTTCTTCTTTTTATTCGGCGTAGAAAATTGACGATAAATCGACGGAATTGAAGACAAGGTCGATGAAGTCTGCGTGGGAAACAAAACCATTACAATAGAGTTAACGTTCTTACGAACAAGAAAACATACTTGCGTTGGTGGCGATCCGTCATTAGAACGGATAGAAATCGTATTTGTATTATCTGTAATCAAAACAATTACAATTATAAATTCTCGCATATTTCCGATACTCTCGTTTTCATTGCCATTAAGTCACATTTTTATCGATTTTTAACTTTGACCAGATATCAATAATTAAATAAATTAAGGTACTCGAATAACGTTGAATGTTTCCGAGAAACCTCGGAGTTTATTTCGTTTAAATGTTACCCTATGACCTATCCCGGGACATATGAAAGCTATATATGAGAAATTTTGTGCCGACCGTTTGAACGGTGTAACGTCAATGGAATTTATAACGTATAAACAAGATTTCGCGTTCTAATAGAAGAACATCATAAAAACATAATCGACGTGCGTATATTTTTATCAATTTTTTATTTGATTATATGTATACAAAATAATTATTTACCTGTTGTTGTTTCAATATTGTGTAATTTTAACGAATGCAAATGTAGCTCATTCGTAAGTGAATCAATTGTATTTTGCATTTCGTTTACTCCGACCATGATGTCCATCATTGTTCTTAGATAATATTAAAAAACATTTTATTCGTATTGTACATACAAATTAAATAATGTTTATATAGTTGTTATCCTTACTGAATCAAACTGTTATTGGTTATTTTATTTTCCGATATCTGAAAATAAACATTGCTTTAAGAAATACGTATTACAACCGACTTAATGCGATTTGAAATTATTATATCATATAAAGAATATAATAAGAACGCGTGACGAGAAAGATGAAAACAATGCAATTTTTGTATTTTTATCAATTAATAAAATCAAACAATTTTTTTTTTGTTTCTCAAATGTCATTTTAACACATTTATCACACTGGAGTTTAATATGACAGATATTCAAAATTTAGTTTTTTTATTTATTTAATTGTTTTGTATTTACGTAATGTTACGAATTAAATAATGTAAATAATAAGATAATAAATATATTATTTTCTGTTTGCTAAAATATCGTAACCACGTCCGTTTAATAATACGATTGTCAAGAACGTGAAATTATAATACCTGCCTATTTTAAAGAATTTGGTGTATTTTCGACAAAAAATTACCAACCTATCCATACAATGGTTCAATTGTTGTTAATTTATATTTTGGAATCACATTTGTAATATTCAAATGAACCACATAATAATTACAATTATTTACGACGAAAATTGATTAAACGGTGAACAACCCGAGGTTATCCTTTATAACTAAAACAAATATAGTATTTAACATTTATTATATACTATTAATTTATAATATGTCACGCAGATGATAAATGAACTATTATCGTCTCTAATTGTCAGAAAATAATTTGCTAATAGTTAACGGCAATATGTTATTTAAAGATTATGGAATTAATAAATTAATTATATATTTTGTGTAAGTTTTTCCTACATTTCACATTTATTATTTTAAGTTGCTCTAATAGTCTAATTAAAATAAAATCATACCATCTTTTCGCATTGTTTGAGCCCTCTTAGGTTGATAGCCCCGGAATCGTCAATTGATTCTATCACTTCTGTTCTCAGAAGTAAACTTTTTTTGGAGAAGACGAATTTATCCTGAAAATATTTAACTTCAATTAATTATTAGTCAAACATGTTAACATAGATTTAAACTTGTTTAGTTGACGAATAAAAACATTAATAATAAAAACAATGTATAATCTGTATTCGCAATTTATCACTGAAAAATACGATAAATATAAAATACTTTTATACACGCTCAAAAACAAAAAACCAAGTTTTAAAAGTTAAACTAAAGAAGAATTATCGATTAACATAATTTTTTTGATGTAATGTCACATGAAATTATGTAGTTAAACGATTGACTATGATTTATGAATTTAATAAATGGATCTATCTCAACAGATTAGACTTTACCGGATCTATATTGGATATAATATCATCGTTTTCTTCATTCTCAAGTGAAATAACTGATGGCGTCGACGATTGATTATATTCGCAATAATCATCATCTCTAGATAGAGTGAAGTCTCTACTTAACGGGTATGTTTTGTCGTCCGGTAACCCTGTAAACACTCTCTTAAAAAAAAAAAATAAGGGAAAACCAATAATTATTTAATTAATGTGTATAATATAAATATATATATATACAGTTCACAAAATGTCTGATGTCGATATAATTTTTCTTACTTGAGCACGAGGTGCGTCAGGACCAGTAAAGTCTACATTGAACTCGCCTAAGTTATTACGATCCACAATTATTTTCAATAAACGGTTTAAAAAATGTAAATTTATATAACCCTGTAAATGTTTAATTTCAATTAATAGCATTGAATTTATGAAAACGATTTATTTACTTAATTATTTGACTTACGTTTACGGTGTCGATAGACATTGGAATCAATTGTTCAACGTTAATACTATACATTATGAATGTTGATGTAGAAAATTAGGTAATTATAAAAATAACTATTCCAACTACAATAACTGTAATAATTATAAATTTCTTAAGATAGCTATAAAAATAACGCTCATCAAATTATAATTTATAATAATAATATCGTTGTTATAACACATGTACCATAGAAACAGTTGACATGTAAAAAAAAATTGTTTATATAATTGTTTTGTACTTATGTTTCTTAACTCAATAATTATTTATGATTTATTAATCATTGCTCGAAAAATTGACTAATCAGTTCAAATATTTTTGTGGTTGATCGATACTGACGTTTCCAAAGTGCAGAGAAAATTGAGCTTAGGTGCGTTGTAAAGAAAAGAGTTTCCTCCTCCTAACCTAATTAATTATTTCGAACACGCTGCGACTAAAATAAACGGCGAGAAAAACCATATTGTATTACTTTCTGAACAAACCCTGTAAGTATAACTTTATTTTTTTAAATATTTTATAATGGTTTTTCACTTATCCTTACTTTCCGTCCAATAGTTAGTCCTCTAAACGTAGATAGTACATTCATATACATAGGGTCTAATACTTAACGTACTCAGAGAAATATTAATGAAATCAATTTGAAACAGAAATTACGAGCATTCGATCATATTCGCGAAGTGTAAGTTAATAACAATGAAAGAAATATTTAGTTTTCATCACTAGAATATAGTTGATATTACCAGGATTTTCGGTTGCACCCGTTATAACAGTTGGTTATACAATTGTTATTGGTGGTTATATAAAATTAGTTTCAAATTGTAGGTAAATATTAGTTTTTAAGTTAACTAGTAATTTATTATTTAATGTTTAGAATAAAATATGAAAATATTTAGTTCTTCAATATGAATTATTTTATTTTGTATTAGTAATTATTATTAAACGAGTTAGTTGGCACATTTTATACTTATTCAAGATTAACATAGAAATGAATGAATAAAAAAAATCAATGTTTGGAGCCACTATTTTGTTATTAATAGTGAAAGGCAAAATGTTCGTTTACTCAGAAATGATTTCGTATAAAGGTCTACTTCAAACTTAGACAAACATTTAAAAAGGCAACACATGATTCAATATGAAGCACGACGTAGCAATGACGTATTGAAAAAGAACAAAATGTGAATGAACCAAATGAAAAAATCCTCCACAACCTAATGTCCAAAACCAACTTTCTACGTCAACCAGTGTAAGTTATATTAATAAATAAATCCTGTCCAGTATAAAGAGTTGTAGATTTTTACTTAATTAATCCCATTTCAATGACAAAACAAAAGTTAGTTGTTGAGTAATTAAGTGTTATGATTTTTGAGTAGTTTCAACCTCTTAGTTTATTTTAAATCACGGAGTTTTAAAAATATTTCTTTTTATATATCTATTTGTCTATTTATAATCCTGAGTCTAAGTTACTTTCAAGGAAATCAGGAGAAATCTCCTAATATCTTCCATACTTCCATTGGCATTTCATCTGGTCCTACCGCATTTTTCTTTTTCATCGCTCTCATGGTCTTGCATACCTCCTTCTCAGTAGTTTAATCTATTAGGTCTTTGTGCACGAAATATCATCTACAGCCTTTCTTGGTTACTTTTCATTCAATAATTTCTCAAAATACTCTTTCCATCTCTTTTTTACATCCTCATAATTCGTTAGGATGTAATCCTCACTTATCGAAAATTGCATTTGACAGATTTCATACACTAACCTCACGTACTATGCAGTCATTTTTTTAATCAACATTTATAGAAACATAAATAATTTTGTTTTTGAACACATCCTATATTTATAATTTAGTTAAAACCACCATCTAACCACAGATACATACGTTTTACGCTCGTATACTTATTAAAATAATCAAAGTTAAATACGATGTAGTAAAAATGTGAAAATCAAATATTTTTACAGATATACAACATAATACGTACATTTGACGGTAAAATTACTAAGTAGTCTCAAATGACTTACTCAAACATCTATGTAAATTACACAAATACTTTTATACTTAATTTAAAAAAAAATCCGATTCTAAGTATCTCGCATTCTTCAAAAATTCACTATATAAAAGTTATTTTAATAATTTACCTAACCTGGAAAGATACTGTATATTTACCTATATAGAAACATTGTATAGGAATTTTTAAATTCTGTAGTTAAATGTAACATCTAAAGAAGGTTGATTATTATGTATTACAATCTAATCCTATCTTATTCCGATGCTCATCTCAAGCAGAAGACGTATTCTTTTCTCCTGCCAATTATCGAGCACAAACTCCTTTTTGACTGCTTCCTCTTTCGCTAATATCTCATTATACCCAGACCGCGTATTTTCGATCGCCACATTCTTGGGTATCGCACCCGGTTTACCTTTACCAATACCTTTGACGCAGATAACGGATGTTTTCGCCCGGACGGTTTTACTTTTGACGCGGGCAACGGTTGTTTTCGCCCGGACGGTTGTACCTTTGATACGGCCAATGTTTTTTTTCTCTTGGCCAGTTGTACCTTTGATGCCGGCAACGGTTGATTTCGACCGGACGGTTGTACCTTCGATGCGGCCAATGTTTTTTTTCACTTGGCCAGTTGTATCTATGATGCCGGCAACGGTTGATTTCGCCCGGATGGTGTTACTACCTTCGATGTGGCCAATGTTTTTTTTTGCTTGGCCAATTGTACTTTTGACGCCAGCAATGGTGGTTTTCGCTCGGACAGTTGTACCTTTGATACGGCCAATGTTTTTTTTCTCTTGGCCAGTTGTACCTTTGATGCCGGCAACGGTTGATTTTGCCCGGACGGTTGTACCTTCGATGCGGCCAATGTTTTGTTTTGCTTGGCCAGTTGTATTTTTGACGCGGACAATATTCTTTTTTTGCTTGGCCAGTTGTACCTTTGACGCGGTCAACGATTTTTTTTGTTTAGCTAGTTGTACTTTTGACGTGGACAACAACTGTTTTCTCTTGGTTGGTTGTACCTTTGATGCAGCCAATGTTTTGTTTTGTTTGGCCAGTTGTACTTTTGACGCGGCCAATGTTTTGTTTTGTTTGGCCAGTTGTACTTTTGACGCAGGCAATGTTTTTTTTCGTTCGGTCGGTTGTACCTTTGACGCGGTCAACGATTTTTTTTGTTTAGCTAGTTGTACTTTTGACGTGGACAACAACTGTTTTCTCTTGGTCGGTTGTACCTTTGATGCAGCCAATGTTTTGTTTTGTTTGGCCAGTTGTACTTTTGACGCGGGCAATGTTTTTTTTCGCTCGGTCGGTTGTACCTTTGACGCTGTCAATGATTTTTTTTGTTTAGCTAGTTGTACTTTTGACGTGGACAACAATTTTTTTTGACTAGCCACTTGTTCCTTCGACGCAGGCAAAGGTTCTTTTTGTCTAGCTAGCTGTTCTTTCGACGTGGACAATAGTTTTTTTTTTCTGGCCAGTTGTAATTTCAACGCAGGCAATGGTTGGTCTGGCACGGCCGGTTGTTGCTTCGTCACGGACAACGGTTTGTTTTGCTTGGACAACTGTAAAGTCCTTGCAACCAACGGCACAGATTTTAGCGTGGATGACGTTTTCTTCATCGGAACGAATCTGTCGGTGCTTTCGTCTCCCAAAATTTGATGTACACTAGACCGTTCATATCTGTTAGTACATTGATCTCGTCGACCGCTAGTAAATTGTTTGCTTAACGAATTCCCGTCTGAACTCGTATCACTGCTGCTTAGATAATCCGAGAATTCTTGTTGTGAATGCATGATGTATTATCCAAGTATATTAAAAAACTTGTATGCAGTTTAATGTAGATAAGTTTTGGAACGATTTAAAAAATGTATATTATTGATTTTCAGTGTCATAATTACATACTCACATATTTGTCTATTTATAAAATATTCTATACGTATTTCGGTTGTTCGAGAAACGTCGTTGCAGCGTTGTAGAAAAACATATGTTAATCTTCCAATTTACTATTAGGTGTACAACTTTGCTTCCGCCGTTTTTTTTGTAAATTCAAGGCTTTATTGTAAAAAATTGGTTACATACATGTTATTCAAAATATTGGCCGTTGCTAGCTATTACTTTTGACCATCTATCTGGCAGCATGCGTATTCCGTGACGAAAGAACTTCTCTTTTTTGACCACCTTTGCGACGTGAGGTCGAGCATTGTCTTGCTGGAAAATTACTTTATCATGTCTTTCCTCGTATTGTGGCCGTTTTTCTTTTAGTGCTCGGCTCAAACGCATCAATTGTGTTCGGTATCGATCTCCCGTGATGGTTTCACTTGGTTTTAGCAGCTCATATATCACCCCCAGCTGGTCCCACCAAATGCAGAGCATGACCTTGGCGCTGTGAATGTTCGGATTGGCCGTCGACATGGAAGCATGTCCAGGTTTTTCCCCATGACTTTCTGCGCTTTGGATTATCGTAATGGACCCATTTTTCGTCGCCAGTTACGATGCGATGTAAAAATTCCTTTTGGTTTTGCCTTTGGAGCAGCTGTTCACATGCAAAGAAGCGCCGTTCGACATCTCTTGGTTTCAAGTCGTAAGGAACCCAGTTTCCTTGTTTCTGAATCATTCCCATGGCTTGGAGGCGTTTTGACACGGCTTGCTGTGTCACTTGCAACGATTCTGCCAATTAAACCACAGACTATATGAAAACAGATGGATCACTCCGTCAAAATCTATTGTTCAGAAAAATAAGGTGTCCTGATTGGATGCGACGTTATCAATGTAGTAACATTTGCAAAAATAAATTACTGTACAGATATTTTAAAATATTATTGTATATACTTATTATCTATGTGTCATCATAAACATAAAATAACAGAATATTTATATTGAATATATAATATTTATTTATAAATAAATATAAAACAATTACAATTTAGTATTTATATTTTAACATTATTACAATATTACAATGATCAAGTTCAACAAAGCAAGTACACATTATACACTTAATGATGCATATTATATTAAAATACTTAATGTTTATACATATATATAATTATGTTGTAGTTTTCAATTACTATTTACAAATATGAATGGCAGGCACAGCTCTGAATCTGCGCCTAGTCGTTGGTATGTATTTAATTATAAACTTATAGTTATTATTAAATTAATAATTGTATAATATTATTATAATGTAAAGATTATAAATGTTGCAAAATTGCTAACTTTCTATTTTTTATTTTTTTTTCAGATACTAAATTTCTATTTAAAAATTTTATTGAAGCATAAATTCTAAACTGTAAAAAAACTTTAATAAGTATTTTTTATCAAAGTAGAGACATGGGTGTTCATAAATAATATTGAGCATTCTCATATATAGTTTATTACCTACTCCTACTTCGACAGACAAAATTGGAAAACTATCTAAAAATATAGTTTCTAAATTATAAATGTAATTGTAAAAATTATCATGGGGCATTTGCAAATTGCCAAAATTTGATTTGTTAGCATTTTCGTAAGCTTTAAAATAACATAATAAAAATGAATTATCTAAATTTTTTTGAGTTTTTGCATATTCTAAACATATTTCACATGAGTGCTTACCCAAACATTTACTCATTATGTACCCACAATCATAAATAAATTAATTTTGATCTGGTATTTCTAAATTTCTATAATCAATTGGTCTTATTGCAAGTGGACAGATTTTTTTGAATTCAAAAGGTGATTTATTGTTGAATATTGTATTTAAGTCTAAGTCTGAATCAGTGGGTATTTGGGTTAAAATTTCATCTAAATCTTTAATACAATTTGCTTTTTCCGAATGTTGAAAATAATTTAGTAAAATGATTTTTTTAAATGCATGTAAAAATTGATAGGAAGTTGGATTAGTGTTATTCCCATTTTGTTGTCGAAGTGTACAAAATAAATTCTCAAGGCAATCCTGATTTAATCTGGCAGTATATAAAAACAATTTATTTGTTGATTGTGAGTTCTTGTGGCTTTTAAGTCTTTTCAAAGTAAAAGTAAGCCAGCCATAGAGACCACCAGCCAGCCATTAATAAATTTCATTCGATTAGTAACAACAACGTTATTACTTTTATTAATAATAATTAAATTTGTAAAGAAATGTTACATATATTTTAAATGATTTTCTTGTTCTATTGTTTGTTTAAAGGATCTATTTAAATTTTTAGAAGTAGGCCTTTTTGAAGAATTGAAAATATCAAACAATTTGTCCATGTTATCAATAAATTCTATTGTTGCTTTTGAAGAAGTAGACAATTTATTACTAGCAAGGTAAGTCTCCATGCCAGCAACTACGCTGCAACTAAATACTTGAGAAGCCAAAAAAACTTTCATTTTTTCAAATGGGCCAGGAAAAATATGAGAATGCATCAATTTAGGGGCAGCTCTTAAATTACTTTTAACATCTTGTTTAAAAAATGATACCAAGTGTTCTTTTTCAATAAATGATTATTAAATTTTAAATGGTGCTGAAAAAACATATTTCTAGTAGATTTTAATAGATTGAGTGGGTCAAATATATAAATTATTTTATGTGCATTTACTTGAAAAAAAGGTCTAGTTGGTGTATTTGAAAAAACTTTTATTCCTATCACTACCTTTACTTTGACAAAACCTAACTGAGCACTTCATTCCAGTTTTTTGGCTATTCATTTTTTAAATAAAAACTTGACACTACACTCAGGAAATTTTGATGACAGACAGGTTACCAGACACGCTTGAGTGAAATGACATCAATACAGAATTAATAATAAGTAAAAGAATGCAGGTACCTGGTTTTAAGGATTTTAATGGTATTTATATAGGGATCAAATTGTCCGCGAATAGTTGGATGATCAGTGTGACATTATTCTTATTATGAACTACGACATTTACATCACGAGTGATCCATCCGTTTTCATATAGTCTGTGCTAAAACCGTAATAGATCGTTGCCCCCCGTCATGCATGGAAGGGTGATTTTTTTTTCATTGATTCGGTTTCGACCGGTTTTACGATCTCCCCGCCGCCGCGCACGCGTACGAGCACCTCGACGGTGTTTTGTGACGTCGATTTCGTGCTTTAAATGCCCGGACGTTCGTAACGTTGGCAGATAGTGAGCGTGTCTGGTAGGCCGTTAGGTTGGGCTAGGTTAGGATAAGTCCCGAGTTCTATTCCCGGCGGTGGGTTTGGTAGTTTTTCTCGGACGTTCGGCTTCCGGAGCGGTTCCCCGGTGTCGTTTCGTTTGAGTGTGTGTGCCCTTCCCATCCGTCGTCGTTTCGTTTCGCGATATTTTCTTGATTGTTTTTGTTATCGTTTTGTTTTTGTTCACGTATTTTTTTTTCAGTCGATCTTTCGCGATTTTCCAGTTTTTTTTTTATAAAGCGTTTTGTCGTTTTGTTATTACCTGTGACGGTAATAAAAAAAAAGGTTACCCTGTAAAGGAATGTGTCGAGCCGGGTCTGGGGTGTTGTATTACATGAAATTGGTATGCTATTGTATTAAACTGTACCAACAAATTCAAACATAATAATGTTGTGTTATTGAAATTGATTCTTTTTCTTTTTTCTTTTAAAAGACACAATTCATGCGTGTCAAGTATATCGAATGGTATGTGTGCCAGACGTAGATGGTTGTTGGTTAAAATAAAAAAATAACTACAATTGTTTTTTTTTTAAATTTTTATTTATTAATTATTAATTATTATTTTAGTAACATTTTAATAATAATTAATAAAATAAAAAAATATATGTAAACAATAGAGGAACAGATGCAGTGTCGTGATTAATCACACTGCACACTGTGCCTCTACCATTGCTGCTACTGGTTTTGTTGTTGCTGTTGTGATTTCAGTAGTATTACTACTACTGCAATCACGTTTTAGCCCAGGGTCACCGGGTCTCCTCCCTGTAAAGGAATGTGATGATTATTATTAGAATACTGTTTACCATTGTTTTGTACTCGCAACAATATTTGGCCCGGTGGCCATTGGATCAACAAATTTTGCATTCTGCAAACAGAAAGACATAAATATTACCGCAAGACATTTAATTCACGACGGATTTTTTTTATCGACATTAAGCAATAACAAAAAAACCATTATATATCACATACGTATTATTCGGAAAACTTACTTTTGCGGGGTCCTCGGTGGGCCCTCTTTCGAGGGCCGCCGTCGCCGCCGTCGCCGCCGCTAAGGCCGAAGGTGAAAACATTATTATTAACGCCCCTGTACACTTTATAAATAGTTGTCATCGCACGTCTAAACAAAATATATTGCATAAATTAAAATCATAAACAAAATTATGTACATTAGAAAGGGTAAAATATAAGAGAATAGTAAAAAAAATTTGGTATTGTACTTATGTTCAGTGGTTATATTATCACTGCGTGATGACAAATGTATGAACGCGGCAAAGGCCGAAGTACACGCCGGCGGCTTTCTGTTCCAAGCGTTCGTGTGCGATCAGTATGTGCGAATGGAGGCCAACAATCTGATGTATATCAGGACCCATCAGGGCCAACTCTTCGCCGAAACGTATCAGGGTATTCTTGAACACATAAATCGCCTATACGATGTGCCTATACAAATACGTGTACAAGGCCCACGACGCCGCCACTGTTGTTATCGACGAGGACGAAGTGAGCATGTACGATACACGTCGTTATCGATACGTTCGTTTCAGAAATCGTGCACGATGCTAATTCCATTGATTTGTTACAATTTCGTCAATGCCCGTTACGTGAGTCCGCCCGAGGCTTCATGGAGGCTGACCACGTACGAAATGCACGCGCACAGTCACACGGTCGTCAGGTTTCCCGTGCATACCGAGGAACACCATTACGTGTACTACGAGCGCGGGGACGCGGCCAATTGACTGCGTCACGCGGAACACTCTGGGACGAAACTGACGGCGTTATTCGCTCTCAACGTGTCCGACGAAAACGCGAGACACTACCTGTAGCACGACATACCCGCACACCACACCTGGAACAATCGGCCAGGACGTGGCGAGCGCGTCGCTGACATTCGACATACCCGGTGCTGGCGCGGATGTCCGTTGTAAACATGTTTTTATGTTACCAACTTTTTTCTTAAAACTGTCAACATTTGCATTCGGTTCAATTCTTCGGTAAATTTCCAACAACTTCAGCCAAACATTCTTCTTTTTATTTCTGTCTTTAAACACTTCTGATTTTACTTTCCAATGCTTAGGGAGTTGTTTGAAGTTTACAAAAATTTCAGTCCAAATAGTCGTGTTTGGTATTGACATAATACATGCCTTTTGTACTCACCGAACACGGATCGATTAGTAATGCGAGCGAAAAATTCGCGTAATAAAATTATCACGCTTTAAATAAAAAACAAACACAGAAAAAAAGCAGGAAAAGCGATCACACATTGACTATCAAACGGCAGTTCACTATTGAGGTTGTAAACTGGTTGTCAACTTCCCCACAAATGATTCACCAAAGTTGCCAACATGAGGCTCCACCTACCGAAAATCAAAACCAACCATCAGACCAACCGTTTACTACAACCGCCAACCTGCTCACAGAAACAATGTCGACAATCAAATAAATTTCAAATAATTATAAAAATACTCGATTAAACGGAACCCATATTCTAAGCAGATTAACTGGCGATATATGTATGTATGTATGTATGTATGTAGGTGTTTTGTTTCTATTTAACGGTACATATAGGAAAATTCATATAAACCTAACCATCATTATTATGTTAAGTCGTAAACCGTAGTACAGTAAGTTACCGCCATACAAAGTACACGCGTTTTTAGTAGAGACAGTAATAATTTTCTAAGAATTTAAAAAATGTTAGGTTATTACGGTCTTCTTCGTCATAATAATTCAGCGTTCACGGCTGTTTTTCACCGTTCGTCGTTAGTGTTTATTGTTTTGTTTGTTAATTAATTCACAAAACATAAAAAATGTTATTTAATAAGCACAAAATATAATGTCCTGACATGCCTGTTTACGTTGGGGCGATGGGGTGTCCACAATATATTCCTCTTAAGGGCCACCGCATATCTAAATCCAGCACTATATGTATATGGGAAACGAAAGAAGAATCGCACGCTACAAGTTACAACGGTCAGTCATTCGCTTAACGGAAGTTAATAAACGAACCTCAGTGTCACCCATAAAAAACACGAATGCATTAAAAATAATAAGTGACACTGAACGTCGACATAATTCACAACACTCGAACGTACGTTTGAAAACATTAACCACAAATCGTTTTCACATGATAACCACATAAAAACCACATACATGGGCATGGACTATGGTACGGATGCACTAGCACGACGCAGCGTATTGGCGCGAAACAAGAATTCAAAAAAAAAACTTTTGTTGATGGGCTAACAACATTAACAACGACAAAGTACACTGGTGTTGCCCTAACGCCGCGTGGACATAATAGTTGGTTTGACGTTCAGTATTTTCCTCACTATGATCGAGTTAATTTTCTCTGGCCTTCTGGTTGATGTACGACGACAGCCGTTGACCGACTTTCATCGGCACGGGCCGCGCTTGGTTCGGATCGCCCGAGTACGCGTCGATGACGTTCTCGTTTTTTATTGTTTTAAACACTTTTACCGTCAAACGTACCAAAGTCTCAGCGGTAGCCTAATCCGACGGCGGGCGCGCAGCGGTCTCCCCTCTCGCCGAGTTTTTGCTGCGGCCGCCGGAAGCCCGTCAAGCTGTCCGACCACTCGAATAGGCCGCACCGGTCTTCGGCTTTGACGTACGACTGCTGTTGCCAGCGGATCGCCAACCCGTCGTCGGACTCGTGGAACGCCGCGGACGGCTTCGTACTGCCGTCCGATCCCCTGCTGTTCGGCGATCGGAGTCCAACGTCATCCCCGTCAATGACGATGGACTTCGCAGGCGGTGTGGCTATTGCAATCGTGTCACCGGGACCAGTGGCCGACCAACGATTCGTACGCCAGACCGCCAGCGGAATTCGTGAAATATTCTTCCGCTTCGCTTTATCTCCAACGTCGTCTGAAGACTCACGCGTTATTATTATAGTTGAGATATTCGATGCAACATTGATCGCGGTCTCTGTCCGTTCTTCCGGAAAACTGTCGGCGCCCGGTCGCCTATCGGATCTGCGACTTTCTTGAATCGGACGTGCTGCTAAATGATTCTTGGGCAGAGTTGATGACCTACAACAATCCATTGGACAATTCCATGATCCTACAACAAGTTGTGCGTTCTAACGTACAATTCTAAATGGAACTCGCGTGGATATCTCACCGATAATTACTTAGAAAATATATTTTACAGAACTTATATGAAACTAGTGGATTGCTTTGAGAACAGATGACAGATCAATTGTTGCTGAATATTTATATTATGTTTGGAAATATATATAAAATGTGGATAACGAATAATGTTGTTATGGGAACCGTTTTCGGGATATTTAAATGAATAACAAACTTTTATACACACCGTTTCAATTTAATGATATCGACTATTGTTACGGACATTTTGAAATCCGCTCTAGTCGGTTAATAAACGCGCCAGTATTTTTTAACTTGCTTTGCGTATACCCAATAATATACAAACGCATATTTCCAATCTTCTACCCTAACGAGTAAGGAAACGATCGTCGGCGAGTCATCATATTACAGATGATAAAACCATCTTGTGTTTCCAAATGAAATTACGTTTTAATCGAAATGTTTCAAAAGATATTTAATGTGAAATCTAAACCCAATCGTTGCGTTTTATACGAATTTGAAATAATAACTCGTTGACTGTGTGCATTAGTAAAGGGTCATTACGAAGTCTAAGGTTATCGTTGATGTTTATTCATTGACAATGAGCTAAAATTATAAATATTAAAAAAAAACTATCAACTAATCTACTTCCTAAATTTTAAGAAGTGCGTATACCAAAGAAAAAAACTTAAGACAGCAGTAATGTGGTAGAAAATGTGCGTATACCCACTCAAAAAAAAAAAAAAAAAATTATTTGTAATTATTTATTTAATTTATTTATTTGTGTTTATTGAAATAGTACCTTGAATGTTACTGAGAATCACGGTGACGCCACTTGGCGGTTTGATATTTCTGTTGAATAGTTGTTATATTGACAGCCATCTATTTTTAGAACATTCCTTTTATAGGAATTTATAACTGAGTAATAAAAAATGATAATAATGATTGTTACGTATTTCTTATTTTAAGTTTAATTTTTTTATTTCATTCTGTATTGAACTTTGTATTGTCATTTGTCGTATTGAATATAATGATTTTTGAAAATTGTTTAAAAGTTAAAAAGTTAGAAACGAACGGATAAATTTCTTATATGAAGAATAGATACAGATTATTAATTCCAATATTAATTTTAATTGTATCTTCAGAATTATTTAAAAAGTTACTAACACATTGTTAAGCCATTAGCAATGCCAAAAATGATAATAATTGCCAGGGGGAACTGATTAAATATTCATAGAACTATTATGTAATTTTGTTTTTAAAATGCTACAAGCATCATCTGGAAAACTATTAAAACATGCAATTCAAAATTGTTCAACGATTCAGAAGCATAGCTATATTTGAAATATTAAAAACAACTGCCGAGTTAAACACTGAGTTAAAAGTATTGAAATTGACTCAGTATCATTATTATTAACAAAATGATACCTAACGTCTCATTGCCACTATCACTATCAAACTCACTATCTAGTATTTCAGTATTGTCAAAATTATTAATTAGAAATTTAGAATCATTACTATCAAAAAATTGAACATGTTGAGGTGTGTCAAGGTAATTGTCTAATAAATTGGTTAAGGGTGATCTAGATACCAAGGGAACTAAATTTGAATATTTTCTAAAAAGACTAACTACATAGACGTGATCAAGCCCACTCTGTTGTGATACGTGATTTTATAGTGTCCAGATAACAGCAGCATGTTATTTGCCAAGACGTGGTACTCACGTTGTGAATTCGATCGTATTTTAATGGTTTGAACATCCCGTAATACACACGTCCGATCGCCATCCGATTACGACTATACACATCTTCGCCACTATCTGTTTAACAGGTCGTATATAAATAAATATAAATAAATACACGTATATCACACTGCGAGGAATTTAAAACACGCCGTTCGGATTTAGTTATAGATCGAGTTTAAACCATTAAATTTAAGCACATTCAAAAGATCAAAACTTTTTCGGTGTTCTCTTTGAGATTTTTCCCAATAATCATATTAATACGAGTAGTTATTATACAGAAAAAAGCATACACTACATAGCATCGACGAATGTTAACGAATTTGATAGCGTGGATATAGAATTTTAATTGCATCTAAATTACAAGATTTTAAAGAATACCACATGAGGTAATTTTGATATACAAATACGTATAAATAAATACATCAACCTGAATATAAATATGCGGAAGCGGCAAACAAAACATTTGTAATTGCTGGAAAAAACCTCGGAAATAATAGTTACATAGCTATGCATTTGAATAAATATATAAATAACGGTAGAATATATTCGTATTATCCTAATGTTACGCGGATGTGGTAGACTTAGCGTTCAGTATTCTTTGAGCTAGCTGACGTTTGAGCTAGAGACGCTATTCTTACGGTCTCTCTTTCCATGGCCTTCCGGTTAGTTTGTGAAGACGCCCGTTGACTGACTTTCGCGGACACGTGATACGTTTCGTTCAGTCCATTCGTATACGCGTTGACGAACTCCTGTTCTTTTATTTTCTTACCTTTTATCCAACTTTTCCAGCTCATCAGCGGCAAAACAGATCCGATCGCAGGTGTTCAGCGATCTGCCGGCTCACCGCGTTGTCGCCGTTCCTGCCGCTGAGTTTTTACTGTAGCCATCGTTTATCATCCATCACATTGTCCGATCACTTGACACATCAGTCGTTCTGGTATTCGGGATTGAAGTCGTACGACAACTGCTGTCGCCAATTGATCGCCAACTCGTTATCAGATTCGTAGAATACTGCGGACGGCACCGAATCGAAGTCCGATTTTCTACTGTCCGGATATTGGAAACCATCGTCGTACGTGTAACTACTTGACGACGTCACCGTCGTTGCAGGCGGCGCGGGCAATCGCGACGCGTCGTACTTGCGCTGTTTGGCCTGCTTTGCAGACGTCTCACCTCGACAATTTTTATCCGTCTTCAATGCTGGCGGGGCGGGCAGTCGCGTTACGTCATACTTTTGTCGTACGCCCCGAGTCGCAGACGTCTCACCACGACAAGTCTTGGTCGTTTTCAACGCTGGCGGAGCGGGTAATCGTGATGCGTCATACTTGTTACGTTCACCCTGGCCCACAGACGTCTCACCACGACAAGTCTTGGTCGTCTTCAACGCTGGCGGAGCGGGTAGTCGTGATACGTCGTGCTTGCGTCGTTTGTCCTGAGCCCCTGACGTCTTACTGCGACAATTTATATCCATTTTCAACGTCGGCAGGACGGGCAATTGCGATACGTCGGGTTTGCGTCGTTTGTCCTGAGCCATTGACGTTTTACCGCGACAAGTCTTGGTCGTCTTCATCGCTGACGAAGCGGGTAGACGGGTTACGTTATATTTATGTCGTACGCCCTGAGTCGCAGACTTCTCACCACGACAAGTCTTGGTCGTCTTCAACGCTGGCGGAGCGGGTAGACGCGTTACATCATTCTTGTGTCGTACGCCCTGAGTCGTAGACGTCTCACCACGACAAGTCTTGGTCGTCTTCAACGTTGGCGGAGCGGGTAATCGTGATGCGTCATACTTCTTCCGTTCACCCTGGCCCACTGACGTCTCACCTCGACAAGTCTTGGTCATCTTCAACGCTGGCGGAGCGGGTAGACGCGTTACATCATTCTTGTGTCGTACGCCCTGAGTCGCAGACTTCTCACCACGACAAGTCTTGGTCGTCTTCAACGCTGGCGGAGCGGGTAGACGCGTTACATCATTCTTGTGTCGTACGCCCTGAGTCGTAGACGTCTCACCACGACAAGTCTTGGTCGTCTTCAACGTTGGCGGAGCGGGTAATCGTGATGCGTCATACTTCTTCCGTTCACCCTGGCCCACTGACGTCTCACCTCGACAAGTCTTGGTCATCTTCAACGCTGGCGGAGCGGGTAGACGCGTTACATCATACTTGTGTCGTACGCTCCGAGCCGCAGACGTCTCACCTCGACAAGTCTTGGCCGTCTTCATCGCTTGCTGTGCGGGCAATCGTGATACGTTGGGCTTGCGTGGTTTGTCTTGAGCCAATGACGTCTTACCACGACAATTGTTATCCGTCTTCAACGCTGGCGGAGCGGGTAGACGCGTTACATCATACTTGTGTCGTACGCCCTGAGTCGCAGACGTCTCACCACAACAAGTCTTGGTCGTTTTCAACGCTGGCGGAGCGGGTAATCGTGATGCGTCATACTTGTTTCGTTCACCCTGGCCCACAGACGTCTCACCTCGACAAGTCTTGGTCATCTTCAACGCTGGCGGAGCGGGTAGACGTGATACGTCATGCTTGCGTCGTTTGTCCTGAGCCCCTAACGTCTTACTACGACAATTTATATCCATCTTCAACGCTGGGGGGACGGGCAATTGCGATACGTCGAGTTTGCGTCGTTTTTCCTGAGCCATTGACGTTTTACCACGACAAATCTTGGTCGTCTTCATCGCTGACCGAGCGGGTAATCGTGATACGTCATAATTTTTCCGTTCAACCTGCCTCACAGATGTCTCAACTCTACAAGTCTTCTCTGTCTTCAACACTGGCCGAGCAGGTAGTCGTGATACATCGTAATTGCGCCGTTCACCAAGCGCTGCAAACGTGTCACCGCGAAAAGTCTTCTCCGTCCTCATCGCTGGTGGTGCGGGTAGTCGTGATACGTCATATTTGCACTGGTCGCCCTGGTCTACAGGCAATTCACCGTGACGAGTCTTCGTCTTCAATGCTGGCGGGACGGGGAGCCGCGATACGTTGTGCTTGTGCCGTTCGGCCTGCATTGCAGACGTCTCACTACAACACATCGTTGGCGAATTTTTCATTCTCCAGATCGCCAGTGGAATTCGCGAAATGTTCGCTTGCCTCGCATTATCACCAGCACCGTCTGCAAAAAATCGCATGTTACTGTTTCCGTTCGTATGATGATGTGAGCTATTTGATGTAGCACCATTTGTGGTGTTCGCTCGTTCTTTAGGAAAATGTGAGCCGTTCGTACCCGATCGTCCATGAGATGACTGCGACGTTCTGGAATCAGACATGTTGCTGGACGGTTTCTGGACAGAGCTGGTAGCAAACAAAAATCTTTTGTACGACTCCATGATACTCCAAGTCGTGCGTTGTAAAATATAATTCGAGATGAAACTCGTGTAAATATATCACCAATAATTAGTTGGAAAATATATTATATACAATTTATATGAAATTAGTGAAATACTTATAAAAAATAGACGGTTGATTATGTCAGATGATGATTTAAATCAAACATTAAAGTATTAATTACTACTGATTAAATATATAATGTTTGCAAATATAAATAAATATAAGCAATAAATAATGTTGTCATGAAAATTGTATTCGGCCAATATAAATAGATAATAAACATTTTTAAACACTCTTTTATATTTTAATTAAATGAAATCAACTATTTTCGTGGGCATTTTGAAATATCATTATGATCGAGTTAATTCTCGCGTTCTCCCTTTCTCATGTCATCCGGTTGATGTACGACGACGTCCGTTGGCTGACTTTTATCGGCACGGACCGCGCTTTGTACAGCCCACCCTTGTACGCGTTGATGACGTTCTGCATTTTATTTTTTTAAACACCTTTGTAATAATAAAAAAAATAAATATTAAAAAATATTATATATGGCTAGAAGCAAAAGGAATAAGGGATATTTCACGGGGTGTGAATTCGAGAATTGTTTAGGTTTATTTTATGTGAAGATATAAAAAAAAATCATAAAAAGAATAAAAGAAGAATGTAAGACAAAACACTGAAGTAAATTGTCAAATATTAAAATTTCTTACTTTATGCTCGTGCTCGAAGTCTGACTGATATCCGCAAAGATGAACGATTGCATAAAGAGATTAAAACAATAAAAAGAAAGGAAAAGGTTGGATCGGTGACTTCACTCCAAAGCGAATTCACCGACAAAATAAAAAAACCAATACTCAAATTATGTTGTCTCGCAAAACTATCTCCCGCGGAACACAGAATTGGTCAGGAGTACTGGTTCGTAGTTGGAGTGTGCGCACACACTGACGAGGAGACGAGATCATCGGATCATAAGTCTCGGAGTTGCTTGGCTGCGTTAACAAAGTTAGTCCCACAGTCACTGTAGATATCAGTAGGAAGTCCACGACGGGCGACAAAACGATTCAATGCCGCTATAAAAGCAGCAGTACTTAAATCCGATACTAACTCCAAATGTATCGCTCGAACAGTGAAGCACACGAATACGGCAATGTAAACTTTATAATGGCGTGCCTTTCTTAGACGATGCTCGTTCATTGATAATGGTCCAGCGTAATCAATTCCAACTCTCATGAACGGACTACTTTCCGTGACTCTGGAAGACGGCAGATCCGCCATAACCGGTTGAGGGTTGGCTGCTGTCAGACGGACACATTTGATGCAACGACTAATAATGGAACGAATCAAGGTACGAATGGACAGAATCCAATATTTACGACTGACAAGTACAGAAATGATCTGAGGACCACTGTGGCCCTTCACATCGTGCCAATGACGGATTAACAATAATGAAAAATGTGACATCTTGGACAACAATATTTGATGCTTCTGATCATCAGGGAGTTCCGACTTGGATAACCGGGCGCCGACACGTATAAGTCCGTTTTCATCAATGAACGGACGAAGACGAGCTATGTGTCGCATTGAGACAGGGCGTATAAGAGACAATTCCTGACGTAATCTACCGAAAAAATAACGTTGAAAGGAATGTGCAATGATTAGCGCTACTTGATCCAGTTCTTCACGGGTTATATAACCTTGCCATTGTGATTGGCGTCGACAACCCCCTAAAACGGCGCATACGGGCGGTCACACGAACTAGAAATACATAAGAAGAAAAGCGCGCAAACCACTCGCTTTCTTCCGCTTGGATCGCCAATATCATGGGAATGGAAACACCTTTAATTTCCGGAAGTTGCTCGGTCGGTATAATTGGTGTCTCGGTGTCCCATTTATCTTGAGGTAACCATAGCACTGGCGGTCCTTCGAGATATAACTTGTGTCTGACCAATTTGATACTATGCGTAGGCAAACATCGCGATGCCAATGAAAATAACATAAAATCTCCCAGATTGGGTATCTTCATAGATTCTAGCACAGACACACTTTCATCGAAGATTACTAGAAATTTGGTCAACTCAACTAAACTTTCCGTCGATGCTTTCGGCGCATTTAATAATTTATCTATTAATGAGGAAGCAAGTAGACGCGGTTTATCAAATCGTTCTTTCAATGTTGCCCATGCTAAACGGTAATTAACACCAGACACTGGAATTCCTCGAATTGCGTCTAGAGCATCACCCTTCAAACAGCCTACTAAATAATAAAATTTCTCAATATCCACCAAATTCACTTGTTCGTCTACCATCGATACGAAACGGTCGTGAAAGGACGTCCAGTTATACATATCTCTCTCAAAGGTAGGTAACGGAATTTCAGGTAGCCGCGTTGGCTTTGACATATGCGCGCGGCGATCGTCGTATTGTATCAATCTCCCGGCATCCGGTTGAACCTCGGTTTGACGTACCTCAGGAATGACTGAAGACCCACCATTGTCGTTGACTACTTGGTCGTTCTGACACTGATCTTTAATAACTACCTTATTTAAGGACGAGTTCGAACCGCTATGCATTAACGATAATTTCCGATCAGGTGTATAATCTCGGATACGATTGGCGGTAGCTTTAACAAAGGCACTTAATTCGAACATCTCGACCCTTAAAGCATCAGAATACTCGGACGACAAATCTAACTCGATCAATTGGTCCAACACTGTATCATCTTCCGAATTAAACGCAAATAACAGTTCATCTATTGAATCGACTAGAACTAATAACTGAGGTACGACTCCTTCATCATCGAAGCTGCGGATTGCCATAGCATGTATAGAACGAATCTGATTGACATAAGTCAAACGTTTGATTTCGGATCGCTCTTTTAAACGTCTTATACGCTGTAGTTCTTGATCCGCCGGCATGATTATGGACACAAAAGATAATAATAATAAATACAAATACAATGCTAAACACCTAACTTACACGCTAATGTATTCGAAACAGGAATATGACCATAAACAATATAAATAATTAAATAATAAATTACTAAACAAATAAATAAATAGGTAACAAACCAAACAAATAAATACAAAATATTTTATATGTATACAGTATATATCACTGGCAATTTAAACTATAAAATTCTGTCCATACAAATGGAACACGAAAATATTTATCTGGCAAAACACAACAATAATCCACAACTAAAACGCTACATTAGGATGGGCCCATTGATTCTAAATAATTTAGTTACCCCGGAAAATTCCCAATGAAAATAATATGAGCGGAAACAAACCACGCTCTGCTACCAAAAATGTCGCGAATACCTACACGTCTCGCCCAGAGACCTCGAGACTGTACCGCGCATTTACCGCGATAACTACTGGTGTGCAATTATGTAACGCAATAGTGCCGGAATATTGTTGTGTTCCGTCACAATCACAACCAAAACGGGATCATATAATATAATACGACTATTCGTATATATAAAACAACACAAATGCAAGAAACTAATTGCTATAATCAAACAAAACTATATATTTATAATAATACTCGTTAGAACAATACTTACTATACAACAATTGCCCAGGGACAATCCGATGCAAGCACAATCATTACACGCTCTAATACAAGATCGTAACAAGGTACAAAATTCACCGAATTATACCAACATCACGTCCATATATTCAAACAAGACGGCCAGTCCGTTGGCAGAAAAGAGTGCGCGTGGTCGTACGCTCTGGCGCGCACTGCTCACGCGGCGGCCGCGAAAGAAAGTTCTCAAATGTTATCAACTAAAATTAATTAGTTGATAACGTCGATGGCTCACATTAATCAAAGCCAATTAGTGCCGATGGGGTCTATTCAAAGGTATATATATATATTTTGAACAGGTATAATAATTGTCTTGTTGTTTTTCCCTAACTTTAAAAATTATAAAAGTACACGCAAAAAATACAAATGCACCCCCTTTTCAACAAACTTCAACCCTTTTGAGGCACGTGAAGGGGTTAACTTATCATGTTCAAATTTTACCAAAATTATTTTGTCAATGTACCAAACAAAAATTTGAGCCCGTGACTACTAATTTTTTAATTTTTTTTTTAACCTAAATAGCTAACGACCACCCTAATATATATATATATATATATATATTAAGAAAATGAAAAAAAGAAGAAAAACTGTAAAATTTAGCACTGTACATGATATGTATATTAATTATTAATGGGCATTGGCCCGTTTAAGGGGGTCACCTGGTTTATAAGGCATAAAAAATGCTGTTTTCCGGGAATTTTTTTAGGATATGAAGAAATAACCCACCATGGCAAATTTTTTGGTTTAGTTTTTACTATATTTGAAGAGTACAAAATAATTTCTATTATGCAAAAATATTTATTTAAACATATTTAATGTGTATATTTGTACAAAGCCTCGTTATCCGAGTTTCTCAGTTACGGGAAAAATGGGGGCTCATAATTTTTGTCTGAAACAGAAAATGAAAACAGCTTTTTAATTTTTATATATTTTTCTTTTAGTCTTACCTATAAAAACCTGAAAAAATTGCAAATTTTGATATTTTTAGCAAATTTGAAAAAAAATTTGTTTTTATAACAATGACAAAATCATTTCAACGTGTTATAAAAATTGTTTAAACAAACTTTTTTAAGAATGTTTTAGGTTTAACTAGAAGAGAATTTAATACTGAACATAGAAACTTTGATTTGTTTCAGTCGGTTGAATAATTTTTTTGCTATCTTTCTCGGAAATTAAAAAAATCCGTAAAAACAAAAACTCGAAAAATAAAGCTTCAAAGTTTTCGATAGGAAAAAGTATACATTTTTGATTACTTACAGTAATTATAAACTAATCAGCTATTCCTGCTCCATAAAGTAACCCTTCAGTTTCTTGAAAAAGCTGATTTTGCTGCATTTGCTCCAATCGTCTGGTCGTACGAGCTTCCTTACCCGATAAGGAGTGGCGCCAGTTCGCTCTCTCGATGCGTTGTTTGTCCATGTTATTCGCAAACATCTTGCATTGCTGGCCGATTTTGAGGTCGAGTATCTGCATGGTCTTCAAAACTGCACAATACCCTTCGTTAAATATACCTGCAGCCATAAATGCGGCTATTTCCACAATTTTTTTGCCACAATGCTGATGTTTGGGGTTCATGCGCCAGACTGTAGCATTGAATGATTCGTTGGGATTCTGCGTGTGACCGCCTAAACATCGCGTTATCAGTTCATCCTTGGATAACTCTTCGTAAATAGGACGAATATATGACTCGATATCCTCATGAATCTATCTGGCAGGATGTTTATATGAAGTTAGTGAGTTCGTAGCCTCAGCCTTACACCATTCACACCAGCTGTCAGCGCCTGGAGGACAGTTTTCATGCCGAGGAAATTTATCTGTAGAACAGTAGTGATCTAAAGTAGCGATTATCGCTTTTTTCATATTTTCGACAGAATCTATATTTCTTCGGATAGCTAAACCATAATAAGTAGTTAGCTTCTTGATGATGCCGTCCGTAAGGCGCTTTTTACCTCCAAGCTTCTTTACCTTCTTTATGTTACGGAGTCGTGTACCCATACGTTTTTGTACGTGTCCCACGCACTCATTTTTAGTAACAGGGCACTCGTCCCCATATGGACTGACTTTCAAAATCCCGACAAAAGTTTTGGAATCACCGTCGCCGATATAATTAGTATATTTGACTCCAAATTTTCCGTCAGATCGTAAGAACATTTCGACAATTGAATCGACCTCCATTTTGCCTGCTGAACCTTCGTGATTTGAGGTGCATGACTGTTGATGATTTTTGTACCACTCTTCAAATTCATCGTCATTCAATGATACTTTATTTGAGGCACATGACGCACAGTATGCACTTTTAACGATTAGGTCGATGATTTTGCCAGTGTAATATCCAATGAGAGTTGTTACAGCGTATAATGATGTATAGCCACGCTTTTTCCATAATCCGTCTCCGGAAACTTTTAAATGAGTTTTGAGTCTTCCGTTTACAAAATTTTTCTCCTGCTCTTCTTTAACAGCTTTCTCACAGACACTATTAAACATTGATTTCGTCGCTGTATGAAAATGCTCCACTATCATATCATAGGTCGATCTCGATAAACCTTGGCACATATCCATAATACTACAAAATAAATTGATGCCTTCTCGTCCAATACCAAATAATCTCATAGCGAACACAATACGTCTGTTTATTTCGAAACCAGTATGGATTAACGGTCCTGAATTTATTTCTCTTTGGCCGCATACACACGATAATATAATTTTAAAGCCTAAGCCACGATGTCCACTATCTTTGAATTGTATACTTTGTTTGCATGATCTGCATATTATTACATCAGTAAGTGCATTGCATACCGTAAAAAATTCTATTATTCTATAATAGTGAAGGGGATGCACAACTATATCATTTGTACTCGCACTACTGCTATCGTTTAATTCCTTCTCGTCCGATTTAATTGAAAATTGATTACCTTGAAATCTACGTTTACGTCGCTTTGCAGCACGATCATTGCTCGAACCACTTTTCGGGTAGCTTGACATAATTTTTTTCGATGTTCCCTCGTCAAAAATCACAGTGAAGCTAACCGTCGAATCAGCAAGGTATAAGTATGAACACACAAAGAGAGAAAAAGAAAGAGAAATACGGTTATATTCGTGAACAATTAGTGTACCTATATATATATATATATATATATATATATATATATATATATATATATATATATACAAGACACATAATGCACAATATAATACTCACTATACTTTCAAAATATTATCTCGGAAGGTCATTAAACATTTTTCAGATGATAAATTGAGATTAGAAAAGAGTGTAGAAAAGCGTGCGTTTAAGAAGGAACGAGCGTTCGTATACCTGCTCGACATCGCACTGCTTCGACTTATATATTTTCGGAAATACTTTTAATTGAACTCTGAAACTTTGGAAATATGTTCTTGGATATATTTGGAAGAGATTTAGCGAATAAAAAAAAAATCAATATTTTATGCCTTATAAACCAGGTGACCCCCTTAATTCAGGAGACCAAATATTAGACATCTCGAAGAATCATTATTTCGGTGCAATAATATGGAATGTGAATTTTTTTTCTCTAAACATAAAAGGAACGAAACAAACAAATCCTTACCGCGTGTATTAATATACGTATTTGCTGCACGTGGACGCGTGTCGATTATTGTTGTTTGTTATTGAAAAAAATAAATTAAATTAAATGTTTTTGACGTCAATTTAATTCTATTTTTACACTCGAGCACGTCAGCACGCGACTACAAGGTTCAAGTGGTGGGCAACATCGGCACACGTCTAGGACGGCATTTTTCGGTGTCGGCGTTTCGAGATTTGGTATTATAATACATGTTTTTTTATAAAAATTATTACATATTATATTATGTAATAAAAAATACGAATCTAAAAATTATTTTGCTACAATATTTATATCAAATGACGCATTGAACTTGTATAATATGCTCTTTGATTTTATATGCCGATAATAAATTATCAGAAGGCCCCGCTCATCGATTCCTAAAAGAGAAAATATTGTATTTATAAACATGTGAGGGGGCGGCAAATTTTAATTTCGCCTAGGTGTGTTCAAACGCTTAAGAGTGGGGCCTGTTAACAGACCACGCATTTACGTTTAAAATAATCCAATATTTTAAAACTAAATTAAAATTTTTAAAAGCTAAATTTATATTAAAATATTTTAATGAAATAACCAAAAAATCCATAACTTCGTGGTACTGTAAGTTTTGCAATTTATTAAACACGATGTTAAACGCGACTAAAATGAAAACGCACTTGATAAAAGCATATAAGCACCGCTTTGAGTTAAAAACGAATTAGGTGAATAAAAAAAAAATGAAGTATATCAAGAAGTTAAGGATTCCTGTTGTTCCCAAAGCTACCTATTTGGGTCTCATTCTTGATAGTGATTTACGATGGAAATCTCGTATTCTTTTTTACAAACATACAAATCAATTTTTTCGATCTATTTATTGAATACTGCTGGTGGCCTTCCTATCGATGTTTTTAATTTGATCGGACTTACTTACTGTATAATATATATATATTTATGTAATTAAACTATTCGACACTACAGAAAATATTCAAAATTCTATTATTATTGTAAATAATTGTTCGGCCGTTACCCAAAACTCGTCACTAGACTTGCACACGTTTATGTATAAAACGTACGATCAAATGTCTCTATAAAAAAAATGATAACGTTATTTCGAGCGGAGGAAACGAAATTGGATACGCGTTTCTACGAACAGGAGAAATAAACAAATCCGAGAAAATCGGTCGGTTCGAGAACGAAAATAAACTCGGACCGAAATCAGTGGGAACGCGGGCGATCCGCGAAATAATGTACATAATGTAAAACGTCTTATATCTTATATATTTTTTTTTTTTTGTGGAAAAACAACAATTATGTTCATTCGTATCGTGTGGTTATTATTTCCCCTGCTATCGACAGTGTAGACGTAAAGCTATTTCGGTATGGTAAAAAGAGTAAAGCAAAAAAATTGGTAATAGGTGTTTCAACTCTAATTTTGACGTAGACTCCACATTTATTGTTTCACGTACTGTATTTTTTTCTATATTTCCTATAAGATAGACGGAGACAACAAATACGGTTGAGACGCCTCTTAAATATATATGAATACGTACATAAAATATAAACATTTACTATTTATTAGTGTAAATAATATATAACCGAATAATTCTAGTAAAAATTATTTTGATTATCGAACCGATTTTTATTTTTGCAAAAAAAAAAAACATTAATTTCTACTACAGTTGAATTTGTTATTTAACTTATTTAACTTCAAACTAACCAAAAAACGACAACGGGTACTGTTAAAAATTTAAATGTAAAATGTCTAGGGGGGCCATGGCTCCTATGCCCCCCCCTAAACAGCGCACCTGGTACTTACGCGCATCGAAAACGATTATTATCGTACACGCGCAAGTCACGAAAACGCATTTACACCATAAAAATGTTGAAATTATACTTTTTTCTTGACGTGGTTCATCGAGTCGACCGATGTTTTCGAGAAAACAAGCGTTCTACGATTTCAGAACTTATGAACGGAGTAAATCAATAACTCAAACAACTGGCGGCGCCATTCTTTAGGGAGAGTATACATAATCACTTAACAAAAGATGTATAGGGTTAAACGGAGACTAAGGAGAAAAAGAAATTTAATTGTCAGTAAAACTATTTTACGCAATTGATTATTGTCTTTAATTTCTTAACTGTTTTTCCCTTCGGAGTTGATTTTGAGATAGTCTTTGTGCGTATTAATAACACTAATTCAATTAAACCATGGAATAAAATTTAATTTTTCTAGTTTTTTTTTTTTTTTTTTTTCGGTTTAACCGACAATGGAGGAGTGGCCTGTCGTGAACATTACTCCTCCTCCACTGCCATCGTTTATTCATATATAAAATTGCACATACAGAAGACAAATTACAAATAAACTACAAATTTAACAAAACAAAATATTATGCATGGTGTTGCAAAATAAATAAAATAAATAAGAAGAATAACATACAAAAATATATGAATTAAATAAAATGAAATACAAAATAAATGATAAAGTTAATTTAGCAGCATGCATGATAAAGTAACATAATGATTAAAACGAGAAGAAAAGAAAAAAAACAATAAATAGAGTATATACAAGTTTGTACAATTATATATGAATGCCGCCTCCATTTTCGCGGGCCGTGTCGCCGCACCGCCGCCCTAGACATCACGTTTCTCTTGATGTTCGTGTGGCTCCGAAATTTTTCTACAGTTTTGTCTAATCTGTTCCACCTCTACCTAATTAACGTACATCTTTGTACAAAATAACGAGGGCTATGGTATAGTCTTTGTAACATGTCCATAAACATAACACTAATTTAAGGAAAACGCGTATTTTCTATCCACGGTTACACAACACTGGATTCTACAATTAGTAGCGATGGATACGAAATAGTGTATTGATTGACTTACTGTTGTCGCTACGATTATAATTAATATTATAATTAACAAATCATCGTCGATCCGTGGACAATATCGACGTTCTTGCGATGACGAGTTTAACAATATTTATTGTGGTTCAATTTTGGATATACTTGGCAGCGGTGCTGTCTGGACCGGTTACGTGTAACAGTAAAAGCGGCGACGGTGACGGCCGCCTCAACATCAACGTCAACACAGTCAAACAATGGATAAAAGAAATGGGCCCTTCCTGGTGGTCGGCCTGGAAAAGTCTCCAGGATGACCGGAAAGAAAAGGAAAAGACGAAGGCGGCTGTGTTGCCGTCGACGGTCGCTTCCAAGCAAATTCTCAACATAGTCGACGGCTTCTTCGGCATGAAAGATCGCCGTCGTCCAGTGTACAAGGCGACTACGGCGACCCAACGCCGCCACGAGACCAATCGTCCGAAAAACGAAAGGAACGCGACCGTTGGTCATGGTGTGCCGAACGCGACTACCGCGGACAGGGCCGTATTCGGTACCGAGGACGTTTGTGTGTCTGCCAACAACGGTCGGCCTTGTATGTGTCACATGATTGAATTTTTAAATTCGATCGGAAAACGGCTGGACGAGATGGCTGCCGAAGATCAGACGCCGGTGGCCACAGCGTTCCGGTGCTCGTCCTATAGGCCGGTCCCGGCCTCGTTCGCTGTTAATACAACAACGAACACCACCGTAGCGCCGATTAACGAAACCACCACGCCCATCAATATGTTGGGACAAAAGGACGTCGACAACAGTACCGTAAACGATCGTGTTCCGAGAGAAGTTGACTTCGATAACGTTGTCAACTACGAACTCGAGACGTCCAAAGACGGTAAGGACAACTTAACCCGGGCGTGGATTTCGCAAACATATCTAAAATGTAATACGTTTTGTTTAAAATAGCCATCCGCCTATGGACGTTCAAAATATATAAATTAGGTAATCTGTTTCCAATCGTTCTTAACGATAACTGTATTTTCTCACGAGTTGAAAACTTTCTTTTGACGGAGCTAACATGCTTCTCCTTAGATCCACGGACATGGCCTCCCCCTCCTTAGGCCGCGCCGGATTTAACCTATATTGTGTTGGATGGATTATTTCTATATAATTAAACCACAAGGCTACCACAAGTCTAAAATACTGTTCTTCTATTATCATATAGCATTGTACATTTTGCACAATCACGCACAATGCAACAAATCACGTCTACTACAACTAAATTTAAATCTAAATAACTATTTTCAGATCACTACGTGGTGCATTATAGTTTCGTAGGAAGTGACGTTAAACTCCGGTGTTTCATTAACAGCGACGGCAACGATACAGAGAAAAAATCGTACAAATGGGATTACACCAAACCCAAAAACAATACAAGTAATAATACAGGAAACTCTGGGACATTTGAAAAGCCACGTGGTGTTGAATTGTGAACTGTCATTATTTACGTTTTCAGATTCCACGGTCGTTGGTACAAATATGAACGACCTGTTAATTTTGAACCTGAATCCAAGAGACAGTAAGAATTACACTTGCTTGTCCAACGCGAGTACGGTCGGAAATTCGACAAACGACAAGCCTTATAAGCATTACGTAATAGGTATTTATAAACACGAGAAAAACACAAAAATAGTCGCGTTCGCTTCAGTTATTCATAACAACAATTATTAAAACGGGGAAAAACACTGAACGTCTTGTCCTTATGTGCCCACTAGGTGTACGATGAAGAATATTGTATATCCAGAAATATTTATTTTGTTCTATTCATTTAATGTTTTTTATTTTAACGGAGGACGACCGGCCGAAGTCAGATCAGCTAGCATTTAATAACTACACTATAAAGAAACTCCAAACTAAATTCTTCTCATTTCCAATCATGGGCCACCACTGCGCGTGTTCACCATCTATACCGATATACAGATCGTATATTCATTAAACATATTCGATTATATCTGTATAGCCGTCGAAAACCCAAATTACGAAATTCACGGGACGGCGTACTACAAGTCGAACAACAGCGGCGGTTGCACATCCGGGATAGTCGCTAATGTGCGAACAAATCTATCCGATTCCATCCGATCGGAAATGTGCCCCGAGGGATCGTCAAAGTACGCTTGCAACGTCGAAGTGGAAACGGCCAAGTGTCTCGAAGAAGAAGTAATATATTATGATTAAAAAAAATTTTTTCTCTTTCGTTCATTTTAACTTTTAATAATGGACGGTGGCTTGGATTAAATTCTCGAATGAGAGGGCGGTTACCATTTTCTAGAAAAGTTTAAAACGTGATATAAACACCGAATAACTGTTTATTGTACAACAGATGGGGACGTTGGAAATCAAATATTTGGTGACGTTAAATGAAAATGCTAGCTACTTGACTCGGATCAAAACCAGCAAGAAAGGTCAAGACGCGCTATACCACCAAAAGCTGTTAGCAACTATATCTAAAGTGTTGGTCGTAAACCTACGCAAGTCTTTGACTGTTCAATGTGAGTAATACTTCATAATATTTGCTGCTCGCACTTCACATGACTATAAAGGCACGTTTATAATAATAATATTCTCGTGCTTATTTTCCAGTAACGTCAGAAATGTCTCCGATTTACACACACTTCGATCCAGACTATAGTCGGACGAAAATTAACAAGTATGTATCTTGTTCGCCGGGATTCGGGATTCGGGAGGTGTTCTGCGCGGCTTGTCCGCCTCATCACTACAGCCCGGATAAGAGAGCAGACTGTTTGAGGTGCCCTAAAGGTTTCCATCAGTCGAATGCCGGGTCGAAGATATGTGTTAAGTGCCCGAGCATTTATTCAAGCGGTTGTTATATAGTAAGTATACAGTAAAGGCACGAAGGATGAAGTTCATAGAATATTTGTTTTTTCGTAACGCGTTATCTCTAAAGTTCGATCGGACACCTTTTGAAATCGTAAAATTTGTTAAAAATATTAATAGGGGTTTTTTTTTATAAATTCAAATCCTATCCTCTGGATGTTTAATTATACGGCGTTCGGTCGGGCACATCAGAACTTTACAGCGTTCCTCGGAATATATAAGGACTATTCAATTGCGTTTCCCGTTTTTTACTTACGAAAACCCTACGTTTGGTTTTGACCATGATTTAGAAATTTATGAACAAGACACTGTAGTTAATCGTTTTAAATTTTATATAGATTGTTTTTTTCTATTAATAAATGGCATGTCATACATTTAAAATAAATATTTATTGAAGTGATGTAATACATTATACACATTTTATTGTTTCTAGAGTGAAGTGCCGCATGTTTTCTACTACGTCTTTGGTCTCGTCCTTTTGAGTGTGACCTTAATCGTGGTGATATCTTGTTGGTGTTGTTACCGTGATGAAAACGAAACAAGTAAAGTCGAATTTATATCATACGTATTATAGTGATAGCGATATCGTATTCAGAGGATAATACCCGATACTGCGCGAGTTACAAATATCATTCGATCGTTCGAATATGTTGAAAACTAAAATAAGGTCGATGTTGTCTAATTATTTTAAACGTATACATTTCAATATCTCTTTTACAAAAATTTCCACTCGGTGTATAATATAAACAAATATTACATAGTAGTTCGTAACTAGTTCTGCGTGTAACCATTTAGTCGTACGTGTATTCCGATATGAAAAGTCTTAGATATTTTTTCGAATATTTATCTGCGTACGAGTGTGAAATATAATATAACCTTTGAAATATTTCAGATATGAAGATATTACCAAGAGGAATACGGAAAAAATTAAATAGGACTAAAGGGTTCAATTTGTCTTCGGATGACGAATCGTCAACATTGAGTTTAAATAAAATACTCAAAAAGATTATCAAGAATAGGAGGAAATCGAAAAAACAAGATTTGAATTCCAAAGTAAAATTCAAGAACATCCATAATGAATTTAACCAAGACCTTCAAATTCCCTGAAAAAATTTACGGTTGAAAAATTGTGATCGATAATGGAAATGGTAATATCCGTGTTGTGATTTTTATTTGAGAAATTATACTTTTCGTACATTAACAGTATCTTGATAAGCGACGAAAACGACAGATAAAATAAACCCTTCTATGCGTCCGTACCCGACGTCTTTCGCCGGCAACCGGAAAGAACACGAAAACGTTGCTCCGGTGGCGGTCATCTTGCTTGTTATTTGACAAAGCAGCGTCGGAGTATAATAAAAACGGAAAAAAGGTATGACTTAAAAATAATGTTCAACAAAATACACGAAGAATTTGGTCGAGAAATTCAAGGAGATTTCCAACCATGCAGAATTAAGACAATCGTGTATGTAATTATTTGATATTTTGTTGTTTCTTCTATGTGTTTACTTGTGTAATATAATTTTGTGTTGTGATAATATATGATTAAATCATTTATAAACATCTAAAAGTGAATATTTTCTTTTTTAACCATTTATATACATATGTATATTTACGCATCTATATAAAAATATGTCTTCGTATAGGCAGAGCATTGTGTAATTTATGTCCATACACTTTTTTTACTTTTCATAATCAATATAGTTGTTAAAAACCTGTTATCTGTGTGTATAAAAATGATTGAAGAACCGAGTGGGTGGTGCGTTATCGATGCTTGTTGTTGTGTTATCGTAGATGCCGGTCATATGTCCGTCCGAGCTTTATTCCTGACCCACAACGTTTATTTAAGTCAAATGATAATATTTAAGAAAAAATATATTTTCGTTTAAAATTTTAATGAACGTTGTTTTATTCATTCATTTCGCTTTTTATCGCTGTGTGTGTATTGTAATGTATTAAACATTTTTACCAAAACATTAAATATAAAATTATATTTATCATTTAAATTGACAAAATTAAAAAAACGGCTTTTGTCATTGTAAAAATTAAAAGCATATAATGTCTTTAATTGTTGAAATGTTATGAACCTTTCAAAAAGGCAAATTTACTATTTTCACATCTTGTTTTAACACTTTTAGATATATATGCATATAACAGTACGGACACCATAGAGATTTAGTCATTTTTTACTTGTGTGAAATTTGGTATATTACGAATATTGTAGTACTGTGTCAAATATAATAGACAGACAGGTCCAGGTGTTTGTGGTGGTGTGGTGGGTGGGGTGTGTCGGTTACCCTTCCGTGTTAAAGTTATCGGGAGCCGTCACGCGGTTGTTACGAACAGTACACTTTTACGTGCGGGTAGTGAAAGTACAGTGGCGATGTCCATTACATTTCGGTATCGTGTGGTTCAGTGGATGAAAAATTTATCGACACTGGGTCTCAGAAAACCCAAAAGTAAGTCTGGAATGCGATAAGTAAGCATGGCATCATTGGTGCTTATTTATCCGTGGAGAACGGAATCGTCGATACAGTTACGTAAACACGATCGACAATTTTCTTGGATCAGAACTCAGAAGAAGACGTATCAGTGGACATTAATTTGTGGTTCCAACAAGCCGGGCTGACCGCACACACACTTCCACTTCGATGGAAGCTATTCGGGCACTATTTCCGAATCGAGTCATTTCACGGTTTGGTGATGATTATTATCATCATCGTAGCTCGCCATCAATAATTGAATTTTTTCTTTGGGAACATCTCAAATCACGTGTATATGGAGGGAAGATCTGAAGACCGCGATTCGAGAAAAAATCGAAGAAATCGATTTAAAGTTTTTAAGCCGCGTGGACACAAATGTCCGTACATAATATTATTAAATGGCATGTAATAATGTATCTCTCCAGATAAATAATTATTTTTCGACAAAAAATTAACAGTGTACCACGTGTATGTTTTCGAAATTAATACAATTATGCTATTTAGCCGTAACAGTAATATGCTAATGATAAACATCGACGACATGAACAAAGTCGAGCAGTTTTTATTCTTGTTCATTGTTGGTCCGACCGCCGTCGGGTCGACATAGTTCAGCGATATTTCACATATCTTGGTATCATTTGACATCGACATGACGAACAATACTGGCGCCGTTGACGATTGCCAACATGTATCCGTCGTGGTCAAGTCGTTGAAACATATTTTCAAGAAATGTGCAGTTTGTGCAGTCATAATGGTTCGCACTAGAAAATACTTATCATTGTACTACATAACTTTGCAGTTTGCAAACACGTTTGGCACAGGAAACGTGCTCCATGTCGTCTGTCGCCCGTAATCACAGCAGACATCGTGGACGCTACGCTGAACACAGACTTTCGAGAGATGGGCTCGGTTTCTGTTGATGTGTCTTCCAGAGCCCGATCTGAGAAGGACGCTCATGACGCCATATTAGAACGCGGGCATAACTGCGCGTGCGAATATGAGTATTATTGACTATTTGCGTCACATACGTTTGGAAACGAAATTCGCGCCACCGACGGAAAGGACTGATTCGTAAAACACTGCGAAGTGAATCTCTGTGTTCAAAGGCGTGTACAGAGCGTTGTTCAAATTGAATTCATTTTACCGTGAACAATCGGTTTGACGCGCATCCTACAATAATATGCCGATTCCAAAATTATTATCCGTACTCGGATCTATCGGACGAAACGCGATCGTTTTAAATGCCTAAAACCGATATAAACCGTAAAAGGTTAAAAATGTTTTTCTTTTAAAATCCAAAAACCTAAACATTTTTTCCGTTTTATCGTTCTATTAAAAACATTTACGCAATGATTGAACAAACAAATTTGTTATAAAAAAAAACGATGCTTAGGCAACTGACGAAATCGTATTTCTACATAAAATAATTAGTCACTAAATTTATAGACGATATTTCGCGTATACAATTTCCTGAGCGAATATAAAGATATTTTCGAAGTAGTGCCGACAGACAAACATTCATGTCGACCAGTATTTTGAACCTTTTATGTAATTTACTTATTGCGTTAATGATATACGGGTTGTAAATATTTCGTCAAAAAAAAAAAAATAATAATATATATATATAGAAAAAAGTTCTTTTTCATACAACCTATTTTGTTTTAATAACTTTTGAACCGTTAGTGGAATAATTTCGATTTATTTTTCCGTTTCTCCGTAAAAATCGTATTATTTAAAGGAAAACGATTATGAAATTTCGGTTGTATGAATTATGCATTTTGTCTCCGATGTAACATAAAAATGTTTACTTAGAATCGACTTATAAATTATTAATTTTCATACAAATGACACGCGCCCACTGCGTTATCGCCGTGATTGAATTCACGAATCGGTGACGTCGTTGCTGGGTTCCGATTAAACTGAAAGTTATTTTTGTTCCGCAGCCGTGACGCCCCAAACGTACCAGATCAGCCGACTTCAATGCGCCTGGCGAACAGTTACGGCCTCAAGCGACGGCGTCGCGGCGAACGATCGAATACGAGGAGGACAGCGTTAAGATTTTGGAGAGTTCGGCGAGCCCGTTGTTTTTTTTTCCGGGTTGACGCTCGTATCGAGTACTTGATAATAGATTACGATTCAAGTTGATTATGAACAGCGAACACTGAACAGCCAATTGACTATTAAAAACTAGTGACAACGAGCGCAACACAACGGCAACGATCGTTATCTTAAGCATTTTCATTACACCCGAAGAACGGGATCCACGAAAGTACAATTTACGATATTACGAAAGCGCGTTGGGTTAGGTTCGCCGTTTAATCGGCGGCCGCGGTATGCGACAAAATTTACAAACTACAACACGTATATTGATTATCGTTATTTTTTTCTTCTCGTTCGAAAACGCCTCCGGACCCGGGGAACCGTCCCGCGTTTGCGCGAAATAAACATCGGACGGAAACGCCCGAGGAATGGAAAATTCCGTAGCGTTCCGGACGAACACCGTAAAAAGTAGTCCGCCGACGCGATCGGAAAACGTGGGCGCGCAAACGCACGTGACCGAACCGTATACGGGCTCGCAAACAACACACCTAACCTAACCGCCCAAGCCCAATCGTTGTTGTTAAATCATCTACATTGTGCTGTGGCCGCGGCGCGCGGCGAATTCCTTTGTACGTAAAGGTGATTAACACGTCCGGACGATATATTACGCGTTAATTATAACGTTGTGTACCTGTATATACGCGCGCGACCGCGTAGTGCCGTTGTGTGTTTTTTGTTGTTGTTTTTCCTCGACATTATCGACGTCACCGAGAAGTGGATTATGACGTTTATTTCTATACTCCGTACCACGAGAGAACGAATACGGCGGCCGACGAAAACTCGTTTTTTTTCGGGCATGAGCGTCCCCCTCTACGAAACAGTCCCAAGCCGGAATAAATCGGTCGCTATCGGAACTAGTCGGTTTTCGGTTAGGCCATGTATATACAGAATGGTTGCTGAGCAGCTGACAATTGTTGATTCATGCGTTGTGTACACTACTGTTTTGTGTTTTTTTTATCGAGTGAATCTTGATTTACTTTGACTGTGTCGTATATTTTATTTTATTTTTTTTGCGGCAGTATTAACGTTACTACGTGTGCGTACATTGTTTTATTTTGACCGTCAGGTATATACCTTAATTTTTTTTATTCAAAATGGATGAAGAAGGCAGCAATATTTCACCAATGAAAAAAAATGCTCGTGGAAAAGTAAGAATTATTTTAACTATTATAATTGTATTATTTTGGACTGTACTAATGTACTATAGTATGTTATATTATACTACAATAACCATTATTTTAATTTTAGTTCGTTGATTCTGGTCAAAAATGGATGATTGTAAATTTGTACAAAAACAAAATGACACTGCAAGCAACTGGAGATGTGCCAAAATTGACTGCGAAGGAAATGATAAAAAAAATATCGGAAGAATGTGGTATCGGACAACGGACAGTGAGCGTTACTCTGTCGGAATATCGCAACAAAAAGACTGTAACATCTCCAAACAAGACCAAAATCAGACCAACAGTAACAGATAAAGTAGACGAGTTCGACCAAAATGCCATCAGGCAAAAAGTTCGTTCAATTTTGGCACAACCATCAAATTCCGACGTTGAATAAAATGTTAACAGCAGTCAATGGAGATGATAGTTTGCCAAGTTTTTCAAAAATGTCTTTGTACAGAATTCTGAAACATCTGAATTTCGAGTATGTCCGTAAGTCTCGTAATAGTGCATTAATCGAACGGAATGATATTGTGTGTTGGCGCCGAAACTATTTGGAAACTATAAAGCATTGCCGTCAGTTAGGTAAACAAATATATTACCTGGATGAAACATGGGTGAATGCAGGAGAAACTACATCGAAATCATGGGTGGATACTACAGTGAAATCGACAAGGGACGCATTTCTCAGAGGTCTTACAACTGGACAAAAGGAACCATCTGGAAAGGGCAAGCGGCTTATTGTTGTGCACATCGGGTCTTCCGACGGCTTTGTTCCTGGAGGTCTATTTTGTTTTGAATCGAAAAAAAATACTCAAGATTACCATGACGAAATGAACGGTGATAATTTTTATGAGTGGTTCAACAATATTTTGCCGTTATTGAACGAAAATGCCGTGATCGTCATGGACAATGCGTCTTATCCCATGCCCCGTTATATCTTGGAAAAAAGCAGACATTATCAACTGGCTGGAAAATAAAGGTGAGGTAGTTGATCATACACTGGTTAAATCACAATTATTGGAAAGAGCGCAAGTTTTAAAGCCTCAATATGAACAATATGTGATTGGTGAATTAGCAAAGGCTGCTAACAAAACTGTTGTACGTCTTCCCCCTTATCATTGCGAATTAAACACAATAGAACTCGCATGGGCCTCAGTAAAAAATTACGTTCGTATGAAAAATACAACATATAAATTACAAGATGTTCGTAAACTATTGGATGAAGGCGTGGAACGGGTTACACTAGACATGTGGAAAAACTTTATTACTCATGTGACAAAAGAGGAAGACAAATTTTGGCAAATCGATATCTTATCTGATGAACTCTTTGATGAACAAGAATCCCACATCCTAACAATCACAGGTGACACATGTTCAGATTTCGATTCTCATTAAATCATTTACCAATAAATGTTTGTATATTATTTTTAAATATGACTATGGTTTTTAAATGAATCGTAAGCTTTTGTACATTTTTAATTTATGATTTTTAATATTACCGTATTATTTGTATTTTAATTTTTTGTATATATTGTTTTTAAATCAATAGTAAGGTTTTGTACATTTTTAATTTATGATTTTTAATATAACTGTATTATTTGTATTTTTAATTTAATGACTTATGACAAAAATATAATAAATTTAATATTATTTTATAACCGAAAAAAAAATTGGTTTATTGCTCTCATAACAATAGTAATTGATGTTAAGTGATACATCAACTAATACGCGTGAATCCGTGATTGTACGAGCACGTAATATTTTAATAATTGAGCTGCTGTATACAATTATAAGCTCGCGTGAAGTGGGGATGTCACGTATTGCCGTATGCGTTCTCTTGTGATACGGTGGTGGAAATGTGGCCTCGAAACGACGGAGCGCAATCATTCGGATGCGCGAGCCGTATGCGTTCTCTCGTGGTACGGAGTATATATTGCAGCGGTTCCCAACCCATGGTCCGCGAGGCATACCTATGAAATTTTAAAATATTTCAATTTTCCTTTGGGCGTCGTGTTACCTAAATTCTAATATCTGTGAAAAAATTGATTCTTATTTATGAGAAAAAACAGTGTCTAAAAATGATGGTGGTCCGTAACGTATTGAAAGTTATCCAAGTGGTCCGCAGTGTCAAAAAGGTTGGGAACCACTGCTATATTGAAACTTTGTATCCTTTACGATTCGTTACGACAATCGCATGGAAACACGGACAAAAATAACAAAAAAAAAACGTTCACGTCCACCGAATTCCAAACGTTCAAGCACACCAAACTTCGTGCACACTTCATCAACTGGATGGACACGGTTCGATTGACATGCACATCCGTCGTTCTTCCGTCTCGCGTTATAAACAGTTTCGGACGAAACGATACGCAAAACACGTTTGTTATGCACAACAACAAATGTATTAATACCAAGTAAGTCAACGAAACGTCTCGCGTATTGCAGTCATTCGATAGAAGTCGATTCAAACGCATTCATTCTCCGATAGAGACCAAATGCCACCGCCGTTTTATTGGCGATACATTCGTGTCCGACGAAGAATTTTCATCGTCGGTCGTTCCCGATTATGTCGACGTGACCAGTCGCTAAAATTTTTTCGCAGCCGACGCACGTGCCTTTGACCGTGCGTCGTCCGGCTTACAGCATTATCTCCTACAAGCACAACGATCGTTTGACACGCGAACGTTGTCCTCCAACGTATCCACGATCTCCTTCTTCGTCTTCTTTACGTCACGTTCGGATCTCTCTCGCCATTTCAACGGTGTAAAACGTATATGTTAAATTCAACACGAAAATTTACAATACATTACAATACACACACAGTAATAAAAAGCGAAATGAATGAATAAAACAACGTTCATTAAAATTTTAAACGAAAATATATTTTTTCTTAAATATTATCATTTGACTTAAATAAACGTTGTGGGTCAGGAATAAAGCTCGGACGGACATATGACCGACATCTACGATAACACAACAACAAGCATCGATAACGCACCACCCACTCGGTTCTTCAATCATTTTTATACACACAGATAACAGGTTTTTAACAACTATATTGATTATGAAAAGTAAAAAAAGTGTATGGACATAAATTACACAATGCTCTGCCTATACGAAGACATATTTTTATATAGATGCGTAAATATACATATGTATATAAATGGTTAAAAAAGAAAATATTCACTTTTAGATGTTTATAAATGATTTAATCATATATTATCACAACACAAAATTATATTACACAAGTAAACACATAGAAGAAACAACAAAATATCAAATAATTACATACACGATTGTCTTAATTCTGCATGGTTGGAAATCTCCTTGAATTTCTCGACCAAATTCTTCGTGTATTTTGTTGAACATTATTTTTAAGTCATACCTTTTTTCCGTTTTTATTATACTCCGACGCTGCTTTGTCAAATAACAAGCAAGATGACCGCCACCGGAGCAACGTTTTCGTGTTCTTTCCGGTTGCCGGCGAAAGACGTCGGGTACGGACGCATAGAAGGGTTTATTTTATCTGTCGTTTTCGTCGCTTATCAAGATACTGTTAATGTACGAAAAGTATAATTTCTCAAATAAAAATCACAACACGGATATTACCATTTCCATTATCGATCACAATTTTTCAACCGTAAATTTTTTCAGGGAATTTGAAGGTCTTGGTTAAATTCATTATGGATGTTCTTGAATTTTACTTTGGAATTCAAATCTTGTTTTTTCGATTTCCTCCTATTCTTGATAATCTTTTTGAGTATTTTATTTAAACTCAATGTTGACGATTCGTCATCCGAAGACAAATTGAACCCTTTAGTCCTATTTAATTTTTTCCGTATTCCTCTTGGTAATATCTTCATATCTGAAATATTTCAAAGGTTATATTATATTTCACACTCGTACGCAGATAAATATTCGAAAAAATATCTAAGACTTTTCATATCGGAATACACGTACGACTAAATGGTTACACGCAGAACTAGTTACGAACTACTATGTAATATTTGTTTATATTATACACCGAGTGGAAATTTTTGTAAAAGAGATATTGAAATGTATACGTTTAAAATAATTAGACAACATCGACCTTATTTTAGTTTTCAACATATTCGAACGATCGAATGATATTTGTAACTCGCGCAGTATCGGGTATTATCCTCTGAATACGATATCGCTATCACTATAATACGTATGATATAAATTCGACTTTACTTGTTTCGTTTTCATCACGGTAACAACACCAACAAGATATCACCACGATTAAGGTCACACTCAAAAGGACGAGACCAAAGACGTAGTAGAAAACATGCGGCACTTCACTCTAGAAACAATAAAATGTGTATAATGTATTACATCACTTCAATAAATATTTATTTTAAATGTATGACATGCCATTTATTAATAGAAAAAAACAATCTATATAAAATTTAAAACGATTAACTACAGTGTCTTGTTCATAAATTTCTAAATCATGGTCAAAACCAAACGTAGGGTTTTCGTAAGTAAAAAACGGGAAACGCAATTGAATAGTCCTTATATATTCCGAGGAACGCTGTAAAGTTCTGATGTGCCCGACCGAACGCCGTATAATTAAACATCCAGAGGATAGGATTTGAATTTATAAAAAAAAACCCCTATTAATATTTTTAACAAATTTTACGATTTCAAAAGGTGTCCGATCGAACTTTAGAGATAACGCGTTACGAAAAAACAAATATTCTATGAACTTCATCCTTCGTGCCTTTACTGTATACTTACTATATAACAACCGCTTGAATAAATGCTCGGGCACTTAACACATATCTTCGACCCGGCATTCGACTGATGGAAACCTTTAGGGCACCTCAAACAGTCTGCTCTCTTATCCGGGCTGTAGTGATGAGGCGGACAAGCCGCGCAGAACACCTCCCGAATCCCGAATCCCGGCGAACAAGATACATACTTGTTAATTTTCGTCCGACTATAGTCTGGATCGAAGTGTGTGTAAATCGGAGACATTTCTGACGTTACTGGAAAATAAGCACGAGAATATTATTATTATAAACGTGCCTTTATAGTCATGTGAAGTGCGAGCAGCAAATATTACGAAGTATTACTCACATTGAACAGTCAAAGACTTGCGTAGGTTTACGACCAACACTTTAGATATAGTTGCTAACAGCTTTTGGTGGTATAGCGCGTCTTGACCTTTCTTGCTGGTTTTGATCCGAGTCAAGTAGCTAGCATTTTCATTTAACGTCACCAAATATTTGATTTCCAACGTCCCCATCTGTTGTACAATAAACAGTTATTCGGTGTTTATATCACGTTTTAAACTTTTCTAGAAAATGGTAACCGCCCTCTCATTCGAGAATTTAATCCAAGCCACCGTCCATTATTAAAAGTTAAAATGAATGAAAGAGAAAAAATTTTTTTTAATCATAATATATTACTTCTTCTTCGAGACACTTGGCCGTTTCCACTTCGACGTTGCAAGCGTACTTTGACGATCCCTCGGGGCACATTTCCGATCGGATGGAATCGGATAGATTTGTTCGCACATTAGCGACTATCCCGGATGTGCAACCGCCGCTGTTGTTCGACTTGTAGTACGCCGTCCCGTGAATTTCGTAATTTGGGTTTTCGACGGCTATACAGATATAATCGAATATGTTTAATGATTATACGATCTGTATATCGGTATAGATGGTGAACACGCGCAGTGGTGGCCCATGATTGGAAATGAGAAGAATTTAGTTTGGAGTTTCTTTATAGTGTAGTTATTAAATGCTAGCTGATCTGACTTCGGCCGGTCGTCCTCCGTTAAAATAAAAAACATTAAATGAATAGAACAAAATAAATATTTCTGGATATACAATATTCTTCATCGTACACCTAGTGGGCACATAAGGACAAGACGTTCAGTGTTTTTCCCCGTTTTAATAATTGTTGTTATGAATAACTGAAGCGAACGCGACTATTTTTGTGTTTTTCTCGTGTTTATAAATACCTATTACGTAATGCTTATAAGGCTTGTCGTTTGTCGAATTTCCGACCGTACTCGCGTTGGACAAGCAAGTGTAATTCTTACTGTCTCTTGGATTCAGGTTCAAAATTAACAGGTCGTTCATATTTGTACCAACGACCGTGGAATCTGAAAACGTAAATAATGACAGTTCACAATTCAACACCACGTGGCTTTTCAAATGTCCCAGAGTTTCCTGTATTATTACTTGTATTGTTTTTGGTTTGGTGTAATCCCATTTGTACGATTTTTTCTCTGTATCGTTGCCGTCGCTGTTAATGAAACACCGGAGTTTAACGTCACTTCCTACGAAACTATAATGCACCACGTAGTGATCTGAAAATAGTTATTTAGATTTAAATTTAGTTGTAGTAGACGTGATTTGTTGCATTGTGCGTGATTGTGCAAAATGTACAATGCTATATGATAATAGAAGAACAGTATTTTAGACTTGTGGTAGCCTTGTGGTTTAATTATATAGAAATAATCCATCCTACACAATATAGGTTAAATCCGGCGTGGCCTAAGGAGGGGGAGGCCATGTCCGTGGATCTAAGGAGAAGCATGTCAGCTCCGTCAAAAGAAAGTTTTCAACTCGTGAGAAAATACAGTTATCGTTAAGAACGATTGGAAACAGATTACCTAATTTATATATTTTGAACGTCCATAGGCTGATGGCTATTTTAAATGAAACGTATTACATTTTAGATATGTTTGCGAAATCCACGCCCGGGTTAAGTTGTCCTTACCGTCTTTGGACGTCTCGAGTTCGTAGTTGACAACGTTATCGAAATCAACTTCTCTCGGAACACGATCGTTTACGGTACTGTTGTCGACGTCCTTTTGTCCCAGCATATTAATGGGCGTGGTGGTTTCGTTAATCGGCGCTACGGTGGTGTTCGTTGTTGTATTAACAGCGAACGAGGCCGGGACCGGCCTATAGGACGAGCACCGGAACGCTGTGGCCACCGGCGTCTGATCTTCGGCAGCCATCTCGTCCAGCCGTTTTCCGATCGAATTTAAAAATTCAATCATGTGACACATACAAGGCCGACCGTTGTTGGCCGACACACAAACGTCCTCGGTACCGAATACGGCCCTGTCCGCGGTAGTCGCGTTCGGCACATCATGACCAACGGTCGCGTCTTCTTCGTTTTTCGGACGATTGGTCTCGTGGCGAGGTTGGGTCACCGTAGTCGCCTTGTACGCCGGACGACGACGATCTTTCATGCCGAAAAAACCGTCGACTAGGTTGAAAATTTGCATGGGAGGGACTGTCGACGGCAACACCGCCGTCTTCGTGTTTTCCTTTTCATTCCCGTCATATTGCAGAGTCTTCCAGGCCGACCACCAGGAAGGGCCCATTAAGTTTTTCCATTGTTGGACTGTGCTAATATTGATGGTATTGAAGCCGCCGTCGTTGATACACGTGACCGCTCCGGACACCACCGCTGCCAAGTATATCCAAAATTGAACCACAAAAAAAATAGTTAAGCTCGTCATCGCACGAACGTTAATATTATTCAATGATCGACGACGATTTGTTAATAATAATATTAATTATAATCGTTGCGACAACAGTGAGTCAATTAATAAACTATTTCGTATCCATCGCTACTAACTGTATGATCCAGTGTTGTGTAACCGTGGATAGAAAATACGCGTTTTCCTTAAATAATGTTATGTTTATGGACATGTTACAAAGACTATACCATAGCCCTCGTTATTTTGTACAATGATGTACGTTAATTAGGTAGAGGTGGAACAGATTAGATAAAACTGTAGAAAAATTAAATTTTTATTCCACGGTTTAATTGAATTAGTGTTATTAATACGCACAAAGACTATCTCAAAATCAACCTCCGAAGGGAAAAACAGTTAAGAAATTAAAGACAATAATCAATTGCGTAAAATAGTTTTACTGACAATTAAATTTCTTTTTCTCCTTAGTCTCCGCTTAACCCTATACATCTTTTGTTAAGTGATTCTGTATACCCTCCCTAAAGAATGGCGCCGCCAGTTGTTTGAGTTATTGATTTACTCCGTTCATAATTCTGAAATCGTAGAACGCTTGTTTTCTCGAAAAAATCGGTCGACTCGATGAACCACGTCAAGAAAAAAGTATAATTTCAACATTTTTATGGTGTAAATGCGTTTTCGTGACTTGCGCGTGTACGATAATAATCGTTTTCGGTGCGCGTAAGTACCAGGTGCGCTGTTTAGGGGGGGGCATAGGAGCCATGGCCCCCCTAGACATTTTACATTTAAATTTTTAACAGTACCCGTTGTCGTTCTTCGGTTAGTTTGAGGTTAAATAAGTTAAATAACAAATTCAACTGTTGTAGAAATTAATGTTTTTTTTTTTTTTGCAAAAATAAAAATCGGTTCGATAATCAAAATAATTTTTACTAGAATTATTCGGTTATATATTATTTACACTAATAAATAGTAAATGTTCATATTTTATGTACGTACTAGATGCTTCGCATCGTCGCTCAAAGCTCTGAAACCTTAGTGAAACTCGGCGAAATCTTACGGTCTTTTCTTCAGTATCGGTCTCGTCTTCATTTGTGTTTTTTTTTAAATTTTTTCATTCGTTTTTCATGTATGGTGGGGGGCGGGTTTATTTCGCGCCTTCGGAGCTATATAGAGAAGGTCTAGCGGTCGGTCTTGTTTCAAATAATACTCGGTAAAAGCGTACGGACATTTTTGTTGTATTTAGTTATGTTTTTTTTTAATTTTTTCATTTCGTGTATGAGGGGGGGGGGTTTATTTCGCGCCTTCGGCGCTATATAGAGACACTTTAGAGGTCGGTCTCGTAAAAATCGTTCGCAGGACGTCGGGATTCGTTCGTCGCTAAAAAATTCGTATATACGTATTGAATTTCGGAAGGGCTAAATGAACCCTGTGTCCCCCCCCCTCACTGGCTACAGCACCGGTTCCTTCACCACTAAATCGTTTGCCGGCCGTTAACATTATATATATGTATATATTTTGCCAATAACAATTTTAAAACAATTATAATAACGGTAAAAAAAATTTATAATAAAAATCTTATATGTGAAAAAATCAATAGCCGGTTTTTATCTACTTCCGATATAGCATACATTTATAGTAGTGTTTCTAAGACTTTTAGAAGAGTCACAAAAAACGTATATATAAGTTTATGCAAAGGGCAAACGTTATAGATATGAATTGCATCAACGCTAAAAATTTAAAACCGATACGACATACGTAATCGGTAAAAAAAAAAAAAACAAATATTTAAATTTATGACACGAAAAACGGTTTTTTGAAATATATAATACAATTCGTTACATGAATACACGACCGTCCTACCGTTGTTTAAAGTATGACACACACATACACATGTACGTATGTGACGTATATCGTACGTACAATGATACTTATGACTTATTAAAAATTACAAAAAGAATAATGCCCGACAGTCACTTTTGCGGAAACTTTATCGCATTTTACAACAAAAATGAAAACGGGTAGGTCCCTTACCCCAGCACCACGAAGTTAAATTTATTGGATAAAAATCATGTAACGAATTTGTAAGTAATTCGTAATTTTTTGTAACCACAAATTCGAAATTCGTAACCTAATTTTAACAGCCTAAAAACCTCATTCTTTTTCCGGGTGCCAGGGGAAGCTTACCCCAGCACCAGCTTTTTTGACCAATAGACCTAGGAACTTCAAACCAGTGTCAATAGTTGGTAAGGAATTCGTAATTTTTTGTAACCACAATCTCGAAATTCGTAACCGAATTTTAACCGCCTAAAAACCGCATTCTTTTTCCGGGTGCCAGGGGAAGCTTACCCCAGCACCCGCTTTTTGACCAATAGACCTAGAAACTTCAAACCAGTGTCAATAGTTGGTTAGAAATTCGTAATTTTTTGTAACCACAAATTCGAAATTCGTAACCTAATTTTAACCGCCCAAAAACCACATTCTTTTTCCGGGTGCCAGGGGAAGCTTACCCCAGCATCCGCTTTTTTGACCAATGGACCTAGGAACTTCAAACCAGTGCCAATAGTTGGTAAGGAATTCGTAATTTTTTGTAACCACAAATTCAAAATTCGTAACTTAAACATTTTTTGAAATAAATTAAAATTATACAGTAAATATTATTAACTCGATATTTGCTTCATAGTTTTGACTTGCATTAATCATTTTATCTTTACAATCATCGTACAATTCCCATCTGTCATTTGGTCTATATGCATACGTTGTGTAATGGCCCTATATACTGGATCGTAGACCTTTTCTGACTGGTGCGCTAAAAGCCACTATTCCCCTCATGATATATTCCTTATTATTTAGTACAATTCTTTTAATAATGTTTTTTAGGGTTTGTTTAAAGGGTGTAGCATAATTTTCCTTAATTGTATCTATTGATACATTTTCGATAATTTTGCTTGTATCAGCATATAATCCTGTAAACATAATAAGAAATATTCATAAATGAATCAATTAATTATATCTCAATAAATAGTGTGCTCATTTCTTTTTACAAGAAGTCACCAAGTTTATAGTAATATTTTACCTTTAGGCATAACGTTTATTTCAATTATTAAACACTCTCCAAGAATTATAGATGTGTCTTTCATTGTCATACATTTGTCACAGATCTCTTCCATCTGAATTGCCTTTTCTATTTCTTTTTCAAAATCTGTTTGGTCATCATGAATACATAATGATATAACGTTAGATGCTACAGATTTTATACATTGATTTTTTTCACAATGTTGATTGAAACATTTACTTGCCCACGTTACTGATGTCATATCATTTAATATTTTTTTTGCCATACCAGTAGCGGTATCTGTCACATCCATTAATTTTAATCCGCCAACTAAACATTTTGTTTTGAATTTTAGAAAAAGAATTTCCAGTCTTTCATTATATATTTTTTTCCCATTTTCTTTCAACATATTAAGTATGAATTTAATTGCTAAATTTTTATTTTCTACACTACACAGATATGTTTTAAAAAGATAACTGTCAGAAGCCGAGCATGCAAGAATAGTCATTAATGAATCTATTGCACATGTATTACTTAATATATATTTTTCTTCTGACCCAGATAGTTTTATTGGTCTATTGTTAAACATATTTCCATTTTTAAGAAAACAAATCGACATTGATGATCCTTTTTGATTTAAATTAAAGTGCTCAAATCCTGGTTGACTTACAAGATATGATGAAGCCGATCGTGTGAATTTAAATTTTTGGACTGTAGATTTTTTTCTCCATGATTCTATCGCATTATTTTCATCGTTAGTTCCAACACAACTTAGACATAATCTTTCCTCACCACATCCTTCATCAGAATTTAATGCTGGTAACGAACATCCAAATAAAATATGCACGGCTTTTTTGCACAATTGACACTTGTGAAGACCAGTAGGAATGTGAGCATTTGCACATGCTGTGCATTTGTTAGATACATGCGGTGGTGATATATTAATTTCTGCTCTTGTAAAAGTATTTAATGAACTAACTTTGTCACTTTTTTCAACTGTTCTGTTAATATCAATCTTAGTATTGTTGGTATCATTAATATCATCGATATTACATACAATTTCATCGATATTATCAGCGCGATCGTCTCTTTCTTTCGGTTCTTCAAGAGTGCTATCATATTCATTTGAAATAGAATGTTGTAGTAAAACGTTATCACCTCTGTAATATGGAATTAATTTTTCCAAGAATAAATCAACTCTGATAGGTAAATTTTCGTTTTTAAAAACCCGGTGTTTCAAATTGTTGAAATTACTTTCGATTCGACTGCTTGACGCAGTTTCATTTCCATATTTGGTCTATTGGTCAAAAAGCGGGTGCTGGGGTAAGCTTCCCCTGGCACCCGGAAAAAGAATGCGGATTTTAAGCGGTTAAAATTAGGTTACGAATTTCGAGTTTGTGGTTACAAAAAATTACGAATTCTTTACTAACTATTGGCACTGGTTTGAAGTTCCTAGGTCTATTGGTCAAAAAAGCGGGTGCTGGGGTAAGCTTCCCCTGGCACCCGGAAAAAGAATGTGGTTTTTGGGCGGTTAAAATTAGGTTACGAATTTCGAATTTGTGGTTACAAAAAATTACGAATTCCTTACCAACTATTGACACTGGTTTGAAGTTCCTAGGTCTATTGGTCAAAAAAGCGGTTGCTGGGGTAAGCTTCCCCTGGCACCCGGAAAAAGAATGTGGTTTTTGGGCGGTTAAAATTAACGACCGACCTCCAGGGTAACGGTAGCCGTATTAGTGATCGGGGTAGAAGTTTACGCTTTCGTTGTAGAGCGTTCGTCCCAGAACTGTAGCCACCGACCACGGTCGTTTGAATTATTTTTTTAACACTTTTTTTTAACACAGGTGTTTCAACGTATCTAAGTACTTGAATAAATAAATAAATAAATAAAAAAAATATATATCTATACATTTTATTGTGGAATCGTGTAAGTTTCCGCACCACCTTAGATATTATTGAATAACGAATATAGTTCTACTACTAAAACTATATATCAAAATAATGTCATTGAGGTATTACACATGGCGCGTTTTTTTGTATAGTGGTATCCCCAGTAGGCCTAATCCACTCTTTTCATTTACGCGTAAACATTATACACGCGAAACTTACAACTATTACATATAAGAGGCGAAAACGGCGACAAACGGGCAAGTCGTCGTCAAGACGCAAGGTCTTGTGGTACCTCCGGATGGTTCGTGCCTACCCGACGGTCGGATGCCGCTTTGATTCTCGCGGCTATACCTCCGTAGGTATTCTTCCGATCATCGAGCGCGCTAGAAGAAGAACACTGAGGTCATCCGAACGATATCCAGTGGTTGGGTCGACCAACAGGTGAGAGTCAAAACCGCAAGGGCTCGGCGAATCAAGCGGGATGTGAACGTGGCATGGACAATGAGGCTGATCCCGGACCTAGACAAACGGACTACGTAGAGGACATATAGGATTATATATGTCATGTATATAATTATTATATTATTTTGTATATATAATGTATTATATAATGTTATATAATATATATATACGTATAATATATAGCTTCGCATCGTCGCTCAAAGCTCTGAAACCTTACTGAAACTCGGTGAAAGCTTACGGTCTTTTCTTCGTATTCGGTTAATTATTCGGTTTTAATTTTTTCATTCGTTTTTCATTTACGGGGGGGGGGGGGTTTATTTCGCGCCTTTGGCGCTATATAGAGAAGGTCTAGCGGTCGGTCTCGTTTCAAATAATACTCGGTAAAAGCGTACGGATCTTTGTGTTGTATTTAGTTATGTTTTTTTAAATTTTTTCATTTCGTGTATGGGGGGGGGGGGGGTTAATTTCGCGCCTTCGACGCCATATCGTTAAATGAGTCGACTGTGACGTTGTTAACAGATTTAGAGGAGTCGACGTACTCACGATATTCCTCGGATCGTCCGAACGAAAACCATAACTCTCTTATTCCTCGATGTCGGCCGCTCGAAACCGATCCGCCACACGAACGTTGCATAAACGTTTCCAACCGACGACGTACTCCTTACACGACGGTTTGTGTCCGCGTAATCCTTTTGGTCGTCGACGAACGCCCGTCTGAAATCGAAATAAAAATTTACGACGACATACGCGTTCCGTCGTCGTATACGTACCTCGTCGGCCGGTGAGAGAAACTCCATTACCGTTGGATCGACCGACGATAACGGTGACGATATGAAACAAATATAAATTATATTAAAGTATTAAAAAAAAAAAAAAAAAAAAACACGGAGTCGCGTCTATCCCCGCGCTACGACCCGGTCTTCAGGGAGCGGTGGGGACTCGCGTCTCAACGTGTGACGACATTTGCCACTTACCCGCGTTCCAGTACTTCGGTGTACACGACGTTTTTCGTGACGAATCGACCGTCATCGTCGGGCGCGGACAGGCCGACCCTGACGGAATCGGAATCCCGCACCCGTGAGAACGCGACGTACAGCTGACCGTGAGTGAACACGGGCGACGGTAGAAGTATCCCGACGCGGTCGAACGTCGGACCCTGCGACTTGTTCACGGTCATCGCGAACGACAGCCGCACGGGGAACTGTATCCGCCTCATTTTCACCGGCATCTCGGAACTCTGCAGTTCGATGCCGACGGCGGGGATGACGAATTCCTCTGGCGATTCGCCGGTCAGCAATCTCGCCTTAAAGTTGTGCCGCCGCAATTCGGTCACCACCAACCTGGTACCGTTACACAATCCTCGGCCGGTGTCCAGATTGCGGATCAACATGACCACCGCGCCGACTTTGAGCGACAACGCGAACGGTGGGAATCCGGCGGGTTCCAACGTGTTGAGGAATTCCGTCGGATAATTGGCTTGTTCGTCGGCGTCGTCCACCGTCGCCGTGTCTATGGCCGTGTACACTCTGGCCGGTCCGGTCACGCGACCGTTCATTATGGATTGGTTGACGCGCTTGCATTCGTCGTTCCTCGGGCAGTGTATGATTCTCCGCGCGTATTCGTCGATGTTGTCCAACGACATCCGTCCCGGGTACACGTAGTCGATCAACGCCGCGGGAGCACACACCAGATGAGGAGGAATGCAGACGGAATTCTCGTCGTCTTCGGCCGGCGTTGGCAAACGACCGTTCCCGAGCAGCAACAGCCACGTGGCGAACTGCGCGTCCGCGCTGGCGCGCATGTTACGCGTCAGTCGGAATTTCTCCATTACCCGCCACAACGGGTTGAATGTGATGGACGCCCTGACGATGTCGCTGCACGTCCCTCTGGGGACGACGGGCAGTATCTGTCTGAAGTCTCCGGCGAAAAGCGTGGCCTTTCCGCCGAACGGAACGTTCTTGTCCATGACGTCTCGCAGCAAACGATCGACGACCGTGAGGTGGACTCCCGGACACATGGGCGCCTCGTCTCACATTATGAGCTCCGCGTCGCGTATCCTACGCGCTTTCGCGGACTGTAACGAAACGTTGGACGCGGAGTCCTCCGTGAGCGTGTCGACCGGCAGTCCGAACGCATTGTGCACGGTAACGCCGCCGTCCAACAGGCCGGCCGCGATCCCCGTGAAAGCGACGGACAACACGGATCTCCCCTGGCCGCGTAGTGCCGATATGAGGCAACCGTACAGCGTCGTTTTACCCGTGCCTCCGGGTCCGTCCACGTAAAACAGTTTCGCGACGTTCCCGTCGTCGTCGTCGACGGCCGACATCACGCGATCGTATATCGCCCGCTGGTCCGCGTTCAACCGTCGCAACAGTTCGTCGGCGCGGACGGCGTGATCGACGTGCGCGTGGTCGTCGTGCGGCTCCGGCACCAACAGCGTCCGGTCCGGGAGCGGCAGCCCGAATTTCTCGAGCGAGTGGCCTTGCATCCAGAACAGTTTGTTGACGGCGTCCAGACTCGACGCTCTGGTCCGGTCCGGGTCGCCGAAACGTCTCTGGAAGTCGGCCATGAAATTCACTTCGTTCGCTTCGTATAACGCTACCGGATCGGCCGGGGCGCATTGCGCGAGTATCGTCACGAACAGATACCGTTGTTGGACGGGCGTGTCCAGCGCGGACGATTCGACCAGGCAAGACCGCCAAGCGTGGTCGTCTTCCAACAGGCCCGACGCGATCGCCGCACCGACGTACGTGTCGTACACGCGGCCGTTCACCGTCCTCAGCTCGACGAACGACGACGGACCCCTCCGGTGGAGCAACAGTAGCCGCAGGTTGAACCGGTCCTTGTCCAACGGGTTGACCACGGACATCCACGCCAGCACCGGGTATGTCGGATGCCGGCGACGCGCTCGCCACGTCCTGGCCGGATTGTTCCAGATGTAGTGTGTCTGGCGTTTTCGTCGGACGCGTTGAGCGCGAAGAAAGCCGTCAGTTTCGTCCCGGCGTGTTCCGCGTGACGCAGTCGATTGGCCGCGTCCCCGCGCTCGTAGTACACGTAATGGTGTCCCTCGGTGTGCACGGGGAGCCTGACGACCGTGTGACTGCGCGCGTGCATTTCGTACGCGGCCAGCCGCCAGAAAGCCTCTGGCGGACTCACGTAACGGGCATTGACGAAACCGTAACGAATCAAGGGGATTAGCATCGTGCGCGGTGTCCGAAACGAACGCGTCGATAACGACGTGTACCGTACCTGCTCACTTCGTCCTCGTCGATAACGACCGTGGCGGCATCGTGGCCCTTGTACACGTATTTGTATAGGCACATCACGCTTTTCACCTTGGAGCAAACTTCCGCGTTTATGTGCGCGTCGTACTTTGCGAGCAGGTACGGGTTGTACGGGACGACGAAGTCGTTGCCGACCACGTTTCCTCTGACGAACACCGTCGTGCTGTTGTCGGGCCGTCTGTACGTCGGATAGCCGCCTTCGGAACGGAAGACCGTTTCCTCGGCCAACGCCTTCGGATACGATTTCGAACAGACGCCGTCGCACATGCACGGACTGTCGGGATTGACGGGTCCGCACGGGCCGTGTATCATGTGCGACACCACGATGTCGTGGAGACGTGGCTCGGTCCGCGGGTCGGGTACGTCGGCGCGAACGACGCTATCGACGTCTTCGGCCGTCCTGAACTCGTACGCGTCGGACAGGATGAGCAGTATGTGAGCGTGCGGAAGGCCTCGTTTTTGGAACTCGACGGTATAAACGTACGCCTGTACGTCGCCGAAAACGCGATTCACCTTTATGTCGGTCATCAACGCTTTTAATTTGGCGTGAAACACCCTCGCCGTGAGGTCGGGACGGTCCGACGCGGTCACGTTACGCCCGAGGTTGTCTCTGATTTCCGGCCACCGAGGATTACACGTGAACGTTACGAACAAATCCGGTTTGCCGTACTTCCGCACTACGGCCATCGCGTCGTGATAGCACTGCTTCATGTATCGCGGGCTGCCCGTAAAGGTCGCCGGCAAAATCACCCGGCGACCGACGTCCCGTCCGGCGTGCACGTCGTGGTGGCGATTGATATGGTCGAGAATACCCTGATACGCTTCGGCGAATAGTTCGCGCTGATGGTTCCGGATATACATCAGATTGTTGGCCTCCATTCGCACGTACTGATCGCACACGAACTTTTGGAACAGAAAGCCGCCGGCGTGTATGAGACTGATGCGAGGGTGTCTCGTGTCGTTGTTGCCGTCGTATCGCACCGCGATACGGTGACAGGCGAACTCCCTTGTCGTGATCCTGTTACGGGCGGCGGTCCTGCGCGGACCCTGTCGCAGCAGCTGCGTGTCCCAACCGCGTTCCCCGTTGTGAAAGAGCAACGGTTACAGCATCGGGTCGGCATGACACACGCCCGACGGAATAATTTGCATCCGACTGCCCTGGAGACGTCCGACGTGTATCACCAGCTCGACGCTTTGTGGTGGGCGTCCGTCGTCACCGACGAAAACCGCGGCCACTTCGTTCGCGGTCGGCGCGTTGTACCTGCGCGGGTCCGTCGACCCGTCGGACACGAAACGCATGGTAACGGCCCTCGGCCGACACGCGGGATTGTCGCGCGATCGTTGAAGTTCTCGTTGCCAGACTTCTCACATGTTCCCGAACGCCTGTGCGTACGGATTTATACGGCGGATCATGGCGTCCAATTCGCGGAGCAACGTCAAAGGGCTGGTCACGGTCCGTACGCTGTTCCGCGCGCGTTCGGTTTGCCGTCGCCGACTCCATGAAATACAGCTCGCAATATCGCGGCGGCTGTCCGTCGTCGCGCATCAAGTCGTTACTTACGTAATGATACATCTGGCTGTGCACGGTGAACACCTTCGGTCCTCGACCGGGCACAACTCGCCGATCGACGTTACGAAACGAAGCGAAGGCGAGAGCACTGTTGTACCGACGGATGGTTTTCCGGAAGTGTTTTGCGACGTTACAATCGTCCACCAGCAAACCCATCAACACTTCCGGCGCCGGTCTCAACGCGCGTTCGTCCGAGGCTGTTACCAAGCCGTTATTGCAACACGTCACATAGTGTCCGGCGGCTGTGCTCTCCGCCCGGAAGTGCCTGGCAGAGCAATGTCTGCAGTCCGCGGTCAACGTCCCGACGCAGTGTCTTTCCGGTAGTTCCGATCGAACGTTCGCCAAGCGCTCCACCACGGGATACGCGGTTATTTCACGGTGTCGAGGCGGTTCGGGACGGGTACCTCCGGCGTTCGTGTCGTCGCTACCGCCGTGTCTCAATGGCTGTCCGTCGAGGTCTCCCACGCCCAATACTACGACCTCGACGTCGTCGACGTCCTCCGGCGCATCGAATTCGTCGGCGTTTTCCGGTCCGACGATTACGACTTCCGGCGAGTCGTTTTCCAAATAAAGGCCGGCCATTCGGTAACCGAAAACGAAAAGTTTACCGAACGCGGAAATGAAAAAAAAAACCAATAAAACGAAAAAAAAAATTGAAAAATAAAATAATCCGACGCGTTCGGTTACGACGCTAACGAACGCACTGCCAAAATTTTCCAAAAGCTCATGTCATGAATATAGGCGGTGATATATATAAATATATAAATAAATTTCGGGATATACGCGACAAAGTCATCGGCGGTAACGGTGTCGCATCGATTTCGATTACACCGGTTTTGCGATATTGTATATGGTACATACACTGTATTATTTTGAAAATAACCCTCAAATAATTTTTGTACTTCGGCCTTTGCCGCGTTCGTACGTTTCTCATAACATCGTGATGACTCCGCCGCACGTGAGTATAATACCAAATATTTTTTACAACTATTCTCTAATATATTTCACCTGGTATAATGTACATAATTTTGTTAATGATTTTAATTTATGCAATACATTTTGTTTAGAGAACAACGGTGATTTATAAAATATACGGTCAGTATCATACATAATAATATACGGTATCAATACGTATTAAAAAGTTTAAAGAAAAGTCAACTTATAATAGTTCCATTTCAGATTAAATTTACTGCAGTATTAATATTTATCAAAATTATTTAAAGAAATTTTTCTAGTTATATCTTTATATATTTTCACTGTTTTGTATTAATCTTTATGTTTTTTTACTGTTTTGTAATATTTATTTCTTTATAATATTTTAATTATAAAGTATAAATTATATTGTGAAAACTTTGTACCTTATATAGTTCCACAATATTTGGTAAATAATTTCGTGAAAATTTTCATTTTTCGAGGAATATTCATGTCTGCGGATAAGATAAAAATAGAATATAAGTACAAACAAAACTAAAGTACATAAATGTTGTATTATTTAAAACAGCGCGCCTCAACAGCGGTCTACCAATAAATGATCTGATGATATTGTGAAAACATTTAAAAACGTTCATAACACTTTCTGAAAATATTTGGTAAGTATTTATAATTTAAAAAAAAACATTTTCAATATGTTTTCTAAGTATTTGCTGTGTGGGAATTTTAAAAAATAAAAAAAAAAAAATATATCATTGGTACGTGTTAGTTTAATGATTTCATTTGTTTTACACGTGGATCGCAGTAATGTATACGTAACTATTGAATAATATGACGTGGGCTCTTGTTCGTCGTTCGTGCACAATCTCGGAATTCGTTTAAAAGGACTCCTTGGAATAGTTCATGCTTCTGTATTTTTAGATTTTTAGAAAATGCAATAAATTCGACATTTTTTCGGTCGTTTTTTCGTTTGTTTTCCGAAATCGATAAGCTTATCGATTTATAGCACGCAGATTTCGAACCATATTCAATTATTCTTCAATTGTCCTGTCCGAATCGACTGCACGCGCTTTTTTGAAAATAACGTGTTCGATGTTCGTATATATAAGAAAAAAAAGAGATTTTACACGTGAACATACACACTACGCATGGTTAAATTTTTGAATTGACTTTAATGTACTTAATGTCATAATATGTATATATATATATATATTGTCATTTTGTATTTTAAGGCAATATAAAATATTGGACGTACACCACGTTATATAACTTTCAAAATCAATAATAAATTTAAAAATTGTAAAATGATTGGTTAGTTGTGTTATATGTCTCAGTAAATAATAACAAAATTATTATTCATTTAATAATATGCGTCATTTGTTTTAATATTTCGAAACATGAATTTCCATTCGAATTTAACACGTTTCCTCGCGTCTTTTACGGTCAATATAGTTTATAACGCTTAATCAGTTTGAAATATTAAAACGGTGTGCGTTTTTACTGAACTCGATCATTAGAGCAATCATTTAAACGAAACGTTAAACATGAAGCGAAAAACGATACCAGTGTACACGAGAAACGTTATGTTTTGAATTTGCGAATCCAAACCGTTCTTATTGTCGATAGTTTTATTATAAAACATTAAACTTTATGGGCCAAAAAATAAATAAATTAATTAATTAAATATAAAAAATTAAAATACAATATCGAATAAACTAAATACTCATAATCATCACTGATCATTAATCAGAATCGAACGAATAGTTTTCTTTCGAGATTTGTGGGCAAACTTATATACGTATAAAAAAAAAACGTGTACGACACTTTATTTTCGGTTCACTGCTCGAGTTCTGAATAAACCGTTATTTCCCGTTGTAGCAATATTATTTTATGGGTGGCAGTATTTATTGAGACGAGCATTTCGAGAAACCGAATGATATACGTCAACGTTGCATGTCATTACACGGTCGACGATTCTCCGTCTTCGTAACGTGATTTTAGCTCTTAAATATTTTATTACGTCTTTTCCTTTTTATCGATATCGTCATTATTCTTATTTAAAAAAAAAAAATTCGATTTTACTAGTAAAAACGACGGCTCCCGCCCACCACGTAATACGAAGAAATGTTAAGAATATTAAAAAAAAAAAAGCATACACACATATTTTGTCAGTATAAAAATACACGAGAACTGATATGTTGAGACTAGAATTGGAAATCGATTTTTCGCACCGTACGCGTTTTCATTGTCACCATAAAACACGTTTATCTCTAGAAACAAACAATAAACGCCCGTCTATTGCGCGCGTAAATAAATACGGTTGACAGACGGTATTAGTTGGATATCAACTGCAGTTGATATGCTATATTGATATAACGATATTGATAACGTTAATTTATTACTATTTTATTATTATGTATTTGTTTGTATTCAGATATTACTAAAAAAAAGAGGAAAAACACACATAATACATATTTTGCGGTGCACGGTTCAAGGTATGGTAGTTGGATTAATTATTTAACGCGATATCGTTGCATGCCTGCAATCGAAAATTGGAAAATTTGAGGAACTCAAATATTTTATGCCTGTTATACATATATATATATACATATTAGACACGATTCTGCACGATCTAACAAAATACATTCAGCAAAAACAAATATTTTATCTGATATGACAGTATCGAAAGATGTAAAAAAAAAAAAAAAAATGAATAAGTTATCATTTTACATTACTTTCAAGCGAACAATCCACGAAAAATAAAAACGGAATTTTAAAATTGTATATCGTTTGGGACACTATTTCTAAACTGATAACGACAGGGCGTTTTCACTTTTCTCCCAGAGAATTTTTTTAAGAATACAAATTTAAAATCACGTACTTTTATACGCTGTTCATAGACTTAACCCAAATAATTTCACTATGATTATACTAAACCTTCTCGCTTCTCTCAATTTTTTTTCATAAACACGCCACTGGATATATATATATATAAGGGTATTCCCCAGTGTGTTCCGTATTCACGTAGACGGAAAAGCGTCAAAAACAATTTTTTAGAGTATACAGCGGAATTACACCGCGTGTCCACATAATGCCGTGTACAATCAAACGAGAATTAGACGCATACGAACAGAGCGATACGACGAGCTTTACGTGACTAACGTAATGAACAATGAAAAAACCTACCCAAACAACAAAAACGTTTGTGTTGGCATACGTAGACATTAGAGTGCATAATTTGCATTTCGAGGGAGTACAATGTTGTGTAGCGTTAAAAAATTGTATGTCGGGTTTGTGCGGTCTGCGAACTGAGAGGTGAGCCGAATAGACAACGTAAAAAACCCACTTACCGTGTGAAATCGGGTAATCTCGTTTTATAGGGGGGGGGGGCGGATGAAATGCAATTACTATATTTGACAAAATACATTTTTCGTTAAGACTTCTGAACGTCGTCTGGTACTACGTTCGTTTTACACGTCGAACTAGCACTCTACGAAAAACGGTGCACGCGAAACGATAAGCAGAAATCGTTCTTCGATTCTCCGAGGCAGCGATCCAAATCAAATAAATTGCTCTGTTCGGTTTGAAACGTCACGCGGTTCAACATTTCTTAAAAATGCACATTTCAAATATCGTGTTAATCGTTTAGAGAAGTATTAATAACTACCCACGGTGCGAGGCGTCTTCGGGTGGGAAAGGCCGGCAGTTATATCGCCACAAAATGGTCTCGGCAACGTTAGAGTCGAGCGTGACCAAAATCGAGTTTGATCTCGCGTGAGAGCAAGTAGCCGCGAAGAACGTCCGCCGTCCAACAACTACCAAACCGCCGGTTACCAAACATCCGCTTCACAAACCGCCGGTAGGTTTTAAATCGACTTCTATCGAATGTCTGCAATACGCAAAATGATTCATTGGTTATTAATATATTAGTTCCGCGTCCACATTTGCTTGTTCTTTATTGTTGTGCATAACAAACCTGTTTTTCCTATCGTTTCAACCAAAACTGTTTATAAGACGGAAGAATGACGAAGGCGCCAGTTATTCGAAGCATGTCCAACTGATGACAGCGTGCAGGAACATTATAGATTGCGGTATAGTCATAGAAAACATTCTACACTCACGATTTGTAATTAAAATGATTGGAAACGGATTTTTTCTGTCCGTCTTATACACATGAAACATAGTAAAATATGCGTGTTGAGTAAGAGAATAATAATGTTTTGTTATATATTACAATGTTCAATTTAATATGTTTAACTCACTTGTAACCTAAAAAACAATAAACAATGCGTTTAATACTTCCGACAAACCAATCTATCTAGTAATGTTAGATAATAACTTCTTAAACAGATTTGAATTTGTCGTCTTCAGTCTACATTAGATCGACATTCCAGCATTTTTAATTTTTTCCCCAATCGCGGTGTAGTCGAGCTCGATCTGGGTTGGATTTATACGATCTCGTCATGACAGTCGATCCGTTGAGCTCAACCGTTTTTGGGTTTGTTAAGTTCATCGTACAATCCTGTTCGAAAATTTTCCCTTGATTTTTACTATTTCATGACGAATATTCGTGCGTATGTTCGCCAATGAGTAAATACTAACCGAACACGAAGAATACAATTCTTCTAAAAACAATACGTTGTCGCGTCATTTTTCGCAACGCGATGGCTCATCGAAATAGATTGTAATTCGTTGTCAAGACGAACCGGATGAAACTGTTCACACGTTTACTAACGGATCGTACGCGAAACCGCGTTGATTGTTCTGTAAAACTTTCGACAGACGCACGTATACAATTACAAACGCCACCGGGTACGTGTGCATAACCGTCAGCTAATGTTTCGACATCGACAAACAGAATTTGGAATTTCTCAACTTCTCCGAAACTGTTTCCATAGCGTATGCCACGCGTACTTAATATGTTTTAGCTTCTACTCGCGAGTCGTCTGACTTCCGGACCCCGATTTTAATACCGTGACATCGTTCGCTGTACTCCCTTCTCCTCCACCCAACCACCCTCCACCCACCCACTACCGGAGGAATAGAACACGGTGCAATACGTGTGTGAAAATTTTGTGCGAAACAGTTGCGACCGTCGGAAACGCGGTCGGAAAGACACCTGTTCGCGATAACGTCGACGTCGACGGGCTTTCGTAACGCAAACAAACACGTATATCATTTCCAGAAAGTTACGCCGTATTGCGGTACAGTCATTGCGCTGATGTAGGCGGCAGATGGCGTTCGACTGTTTGTTCGCGCAAAACTCAAAAACGATAGCTTATTGTCCACGTAATTTGTGATGACGGACCGTCGAATGTCGACAGGAAACCGTTGGACCGGTGTAACAGGCGATTTTTACCCCCGGATAATATTACCCCCCCCCCCCCCCCCGGTAAAAATATCCTAGTATAAGATTACCGGGGGTAAAATTAACCTAGGATATTTTTACCGCCTAAGGGGGGTAATAATATACTAGGCTAATTTTACCGCCCGGTATAAATAATTAGTTTAATTGGTACGGGAGGTAAAAATATCCTAGGTTATTAGTACTCCCACAGTAAAACGAATCTGAAGGGGGGTAATAATATACTAGGCTAATTTTACCGCCCGGTATAAATAATTCGTTTAATTCGTACGGGAGGTAAAAATATCCTGGGTTATAAGTACTAATACGTTAAAACGAATCCAAAGGGGGGTAATAATATACTAGGCTAATTTTACCGCCCGGTATAAATAATTCGTTTAATTCGTACGGGAGGTAAAAATATCCTGGGTTATAAGTACTAATAAGTTAAAACGAATCCAAAGGGGGGTAATAATATACTAGGCTAATTTTACCGCCCGGTAAAAATAATTCGATTAATTCGTACGGGAGGTAAATATATCCTGGGTTATAAGTACTAATACGTTAAAACGAATCCAAAGGGGGGTAATAATATACTAGGCTAATTTTACCGCCCGGTAAAAATAATTCGATTAATTCGTACGGGAGGTAAAAATATCCTGGGTTATAAGTACTAATACATTAAAACGAATCCAAAGGGGGGTAATAATATACTAGGCTAACTTTACTGCCCGGTAAAAATAATTCGTTTAATTCGTACGGGAGGTAAAAATATCCTGGGTTATAAGTACTAATACGTTAAAACGAATCCAAAAGGGGGTAATAATATACTAGGCTAATTTTACCGCCCGGTATAAATAATTCGTTTAATTCCTACGGGAGGTAAAAATATCCTGGGTTATAAGTACTAATACGGTAAAACAAATCCAAATAAAGCACTTTTGCCGCACATAGCTGCTAGCGATGATAAAAATACGTTTTTAAAAATTTTATTAAATTTTTTTTTTACAATACACTTATTACTACTTAATAATGGTTCCTATTTTTATGGGAGATATATAAACAGTTTTCATTGGCCTTCACACCAACTTTGAATTCGCCGTTTTTGCCAAATAATTGCCAACGTTTTATGTATTCCGAGTAGACATATATATTTGTTTGCAACATAATTGCAGTGGCAAAAATTTCTGCTTCAGTTGCCCAGGTTCCGTTAACATTGAGCGGATTAACGTCCAAATAGCTCTGGACGTCTCCAACAAAATTTTTGACCTTGGTATTTTCAATAAAAAACTGTAAACATATAATCACGATTTATTTAATAATATACTATTATTTATATAAAGGTAGCAAGCTACCGGGTGTTGTTGATGTCGTTTAAGTGAATTATTTGTATAATTATTAAAGAGCTTTGTTAATTCTATAAATTTGAAAGCAGTAATCAATGATTGCATTGGATAAAACGATTCTGATTTTGATGAAAATTGGAACTTTGGTGAAATATTATTTATTTGTAAAAAATGAAATATTGTAATTTTCCACAAAAATGAAATTCAATTTTTCGAAAATTTTAAAATGTTTATAAAAGAAAATTGTGACCAAAGTTTTTCAATATTTTTTTAATATAGTTGAAGTTTAATGTTCGTCTGAAATTGTATGATATTTTCAATCCTTAAAATTAAAAATTACCTCTTTTAAGATGTAATTACCTCAAAAACTATAATTGTTACACATAGTTCAAAATTGAAAGAAATTTTTTGAAATACTTTGTCCCTAATATAAAATAAAGTTAAATATTTGGTGAATATTTCTTGTTTTTATAACCGTTCGTATTAAAGGTTTGAAGAAATATCAATAATTGATTTGGATGAAATCGCGTTTTTACCATTTTTTTTTTTTTTTTTTTTTAAAGCGCTTTTAATAATAATTAAATAAAAATTTAAAAATGACAAACAAAACTAATGAAAATTGAAAAATAATTTCTCTAAAGTACCAACTAGATACAATTTGTTATCGTAAACCGGGTGTGACTGTGTGTTGAAGGGCGAAAGAGGTTAAAAATAATTAATAAAATAAGCTTACGCCAAGCACCTACTTTCAAAATAAATTAAATAAAAATATAATATAATATATCACAAAATTACAAGACACAGTTAACGTACAAAAGTCGCGACAAAACTGTAATACAACCTACCTAATTATCATATAGCGAAAACATAAAAGTACAGATAGTTGATAAAAATAAAAATAATAATAATTATATATCAGTATTACCTTTGCCAATGAAACATATATTAATGTAAATAATACTGTAAAAATAGGATCTTTTTTCTGGTAGAATTTTTAGAGACAGGCGTAAAAAACACATCATTGTAAAACTATATTCATCGCTCCACTCATAATCTAAAATATAATATAAATTTTATTCGTTTACCTTATATAAAGTTGCTCTTATTTCTTCATGGTGCTCTTCAGAATTAGTCAGCCAAACTGATATACAACGAAACCAACAATTGCCATCCCCAGATACGTCAATAACTTCTTTAGGTTTAGATAAAAATTTTGAACTTCTCTTAGCCACAGATTTAATATGGCTCGGTATAATTGGCAAATTGAATTCAATGCTTTTTTTTATCATCCAATATTTACTTACAGGCTTGTAATTTTGTATTTTAACAGATAATGGGTCCTCAGAACTAATGTCTTCATCAATTTTATCATCGCATATTTCCTCATTGCGTTCGTAAAATTTTTTTAAATTTTTTATGTGTTGTTTTGTTTTCAAAATCCTTTCATCTCTTTTTAAAACACAAGTATTGTTAGAAAAGAGAGACTCGATGATAAATGGACCTACCCATGGCATAAGAGACCAACCACCTTTCTTATCATTTCTTTTTAAATTTTTTAATAGCACTTTATCACCTTTCTTAAAGTGGGAATCAGCTTTTGGGTGTCTTTTTGCATATGACTCGCATTGTTTAATTTGCGCATTTTCAATATTCGTTTTTGCGTCATTTTCCATAATAGCTAAAACAATATAATTTAATTTCAAATAGGTGCATTATTTTTAATTTAAAAAAATTTGACGTTTCAGCATGATCATTCAGCACGTTTGTTTTAATGATGAGAAAGTCGTCAATATAACATTTTTTTAATAATAATTACTATTCTAAATTTAATATATAATTTAATAAATAGAAATACCTCTTAATTGGATCATTGTTTCAACTGTTTTTGAAAATTCAGTTTCATCAAAATCATTTTCAAAATAATTTGTTAATGGTTCGGTAAATTCACTGTCATTATATTGTACATCAACTGGAAGTACTGGTTCTCGCTGGTAAAGAATAAAAAATGGAGAATATTTTGTTGATGTGTGTATAGTTGTCCTATATGCAAATAGTATTCCTTGTAAAATATCGGGCCATTTTAACACGTCGTTCTGTTGAACCTAAAATAATATATGTTGATAAGTAAAACATGAAAAATAAAACATTTAATTATATAAATATTACACTTCATACTTATTGAAAATAAATTATTGTTATGACATATTCATAAGTTAATATTCTTAAATAGCTACAAGAATTTAAAGCATTAAGTGAATTTTTAAATTATATATATATAACTACTATTACATTTATTATTATTATGTAAAATATTTTCGTAAAATATTAGCAATTTTTTATTATACCTTTAGTAAACTGGTTTTTAATGTTCGGTTTAATCGTTCTACAAGACCATTAGCTTGTGGATGATATGGTGAAGTGATTCTGTGTTTTGTTCCAGTCATATTAAAAAGTTGCTCCGAAAGTTTATTCACAAACTCACGACCTTGGTCACTTATTTGTATATCTGGACATCCATGTCTACATATTATTTCATCATAAATGAATTTAACAACCGTCTCAGCTTTTTTATCTTTCAATGGTCTAGCCTCACACCATTTGCTGAAATAGCATATTGCTACAACTACATACCGATAATCATTGGCTAATGGTAAAGTGATTAAGTCAACACCAATCTGGCTGAATACCTGGAAAATTAAGTAAAATATTGAAATCAAATATAATTTTTAAATTAAAGAAAAAGGTTTTACTTTTTTGGGAACAGCAACACTTTTAAGTTCAGGTACAAATTTTAAAGATGCCGGATTTATTTTCTGACAAACATCACATTCCTTAATATAATTTTTAATATCAACAGACATATTTGGCCAATAAAATCTTGATTTTAAAATTCGTTGAGTTGCATCTCTGCCACGATGACTTGACAGTGCTGATGATTCTATAGTGTAGTCAGATCCGTCATGAACCATTTCTATAATTGACTTTTGTTCTATCTTATCAATTATCACTTTTGCAGATGATTTTTTGTAAATTAAAGTACCATTATCCATTTTGAATGCTTTGCTTTGTCTTCTAAAGTTAGATTTTTCATTTTTCGTAGTTAAGTAAGAAGGATATCCATTTCCACGTAGATAATTTATAACGGCATTTAAATTAATGTGTTGATTATGATGGCCCTCTTTATCAAATACTGGGTTAAAAGCATTATTTTTTAGCATGTCTACGTCTACATTTTGTTGTACATCATTCTTTTGAAATATATCAACTGGTTTCAAATAGCCGTCAAATGTTTCGTGAAAAACTAATAAAAATAATATAATGAAGCTAAATTAACCTTTAAGTATAAATATAATGTATATAATTATTAATGATAAACTTTTTAGTATCACATTTATTACCATTTTTATCACAACCTAGTTCCCACGGTCTGAACATAATTATATATTTTCAACCATAAAACACATTCACAAAACCTGAAATTCATGATTGTAAAAATTATATAAAATTATATTTGATATTATTTGTAGACTTATTTTAAAGATAAATTAAATACTTATATTTAAAAATTTTTATTTATTTAAAAATTTGTTCTTGAAATTGAAATATAACAAAATATACACAAACGCATAAAAAAAGCTGAATATAAAAAATATGCAAAAAAAATGTCAATTAGTTCCTTATATTATGAAACAAATTTCAATATTACTAAGCTATCTTTTGAACGATTAATAACAACAGGCAAACTCCTACAAGTCTTTAATCCTAATAATAAATATTGAAAAATAAAAATATTTTTTTTAAAAAGATTTTCGTTAAACTGTATTTCAATTTTCACGAGTTTCTTAATAGCTATTAAAAAAATAAAAAATTTTACTATAATATGAACTATATATATATATATATATATACAGGGGAATATCGATAAATGGAACCTCCATAAATCAAAAACCTCGATAAGTCGGGGAAAAGTTCATTTCCCTTAAATTTTGACACATCAAAATTCCATCGTATATATTTACCACCTATATGTAATTCTCTAATATAGATATAAGTTATATAATATATTAATAATATTAATATTATGTACTAAGCTAAATAGTGTGTAGGAACACAAGTATTAAATTTGTATAATTATAATTATGTTTCAGGTTTCTATGTAATGATATGATTTCAATAAGAATTGAAAACAACATAATTTTAAGATTTAAAGAATTAATGTAAAATGACTACTTATATATGTTAACATGATATTAGTTTAATGTTCTTGTTAAAATTACATGTTATTAATATACAAATAATTTTACTGAAAAACTGAATTAGGCCTACTTTATTCGATGATAAACGTATATTGATTATTATTTAATGAAATTAATACTTAAACGTATGTCATAGTTCACTAGAGCTGACCAAACATTCTAAGAAAATCGTCAAAAATAGAATTTATATTTGCAAATGCTAAAAAACTAATTTGCAATTAATTTTCTAAATATTAGCGTTAGTTTGGAGTTAATCAGAAAAAGTGGGAGCGCTAACTTCACGAGCATAAAAAACATAATTATAAAACCAATATATTCATCGCTCTAATCAGAAACTAAAAGTAATTTAAAAAATTTTAAATTTTAATTTTTGTCAAATCATGAAACAAATAATGTGTTCATATTAAAATTTGACCTTTAGAAAATATGTGCGAATGCATCACTTATTTAATCTCAAGTTATAACCATTAAAAAAAAAATGTAAGATTGAAATGTATTTAAGTTTTCTTAAAATTACCTATATAGAACATTTTAAACACTGGGTGTATGACGTCCTCTTAATTTTAATAAAAACATATTTATACATAATAGAATATAACATTAAATTAAAGTTTTTTTAAATAAATATAACATATGTTAAATAATTTATATATATACTTACCAAAATATTTGTAGAATCGGCTATAATTTTATATTTCAAAAATTAAATACAATTTTAACAAAATAATAAACTCCGTCGATAAAACAGTCGCAAGCGCTGAAGTGGTAGTGAACACAAAATCATTAAATAATTTTTCTTGGTTTGGGTGTTTTTTTCAATATATACAGACAAACATACTTAAAATATTATAACAATTATTAATTTATCAATGTTTTCATAAAATATAATATAGTGGTGGAATACGTTTTCCAAGTAATTAAACGAATACAATCATTTAGACGTAGATACAAAAGCAATAAATAATTCTGATAAGGAAAAAAAAGAAAAGGAAGCATTTATGTAAACATCCCGGTCATTGTATACGAACAATATGTCACGTGTCCTGTTAGTCTGCCGGACAAAGGTCACATAAACAATAAACACACCAATATATATAGTACTAATATATAGTCAGATATCGGTATTAAGATTGAATTATCTCTTAAACAATAAATTACCAGTTAAAATAATGTCCATTTTTAAATATTTAATACGCCAGAATTTAATATACTAAAAATTTAATATACTAGAAAAAACATTTTGATCTCATATATATTACAATTTTGGATTCGTTTTACCGTATTAGTACTTATAACCCAGAATATTTTTACCACCCGTAGGAATTAAACGAATTATTTTTACCGGGCGGTAAAGTTAGCCTAGTATATTATTACCCCCCTTTGGATTCGTTTTAACGTATTAGTACTTATAACCCAGGATATTTTTACCTCCCGTACGAATTAAACGAATTATTTATACCGGGCGGTAAAATTAGCCTAGTATATTATTACCCCCTTTTGGATTCGTTTTAACGTATTAGTACTTATAACCCAGGATATTTTTACCTCCCGTACGAATTAAACGAATTATTTTTACCGGGCGGTAAAATTAGCCTAGTATATTATTACCCCCCTTTGGATTCGTTTTAACGTATTAGTACTTATATCCCAGGATATTTTTACCTCCCGTACGAATTAAACGAATTATTTTTACCGGGCGGTAAAATTAGCCTAGTATATTATTACCCCCCTTTGGATTCGTTTTAACGTATTAGTACTTATAACCCAGTATATTTTTACCTCCCGTACGAATTAAACGAATTATTTATACCGGGCGGTAAAATTAGCCTAGTATATTATTACCCCCCTTGGGATTCGTTTTACTGTGGGAGTACTAATAACCTAGGATATTTTTACCTCCCGTACCAATTAAACTAATTATTTGTACCGGGCGGTAAAGTTAGCCTAGTATATTATTACCCCCCTTAGGCGGTAAAAATATCCTAGGTTAATTTTACCCTCGGTAATCTTATACTAGGATATTTTTACCGGGGGGGGGGGGGGTAAAATTGGTCGACGGTATTTTAATCCTATGACACCTGTACCCCGTCGACGTCGTTCGCTTGGGACCGATGACCCACGAGACCCTCGAAGAACGCGTGTCGAGCACGTCCCGCCGGGATACCGAGTCTCGTACCGGACGGTCCAACATACGGTCCCAAAGTATTGGTTTGAGTGCGAAATTCGATTCCGCCCCGTGCATGGAAGACGCCTCGCACCGTGGGTAGTTATTATAAATACTTCTCTAAACGGTTAACACGATATTCGAAATGTGCATTTTTAAGAAATTTTGAACCGCGTGACGTTTCAAATAGAACAGAGCAATTTATTTGATTCGGATCGCTGCCTCGGAGAATCGAAGAACGATTTCTGTTTATCGTTTCGCGTGCACCGCTTTTCGTAGAGTGCTAGTTCGACGTGTAAAACGAACGTAGTACCAGATGACGTTCAGAAGTAATAATGAAAAATGTATTTTGACAAATATAGTAATTGCATTTAATCCGCCCCCTCCACCTCTAAAACGAGATTACCCGATTTCATACGATAAGTGGTTTTTTTACGTTGTCTATTCGGCTCATCTCGCAGTTCGCAGACCGCACAAACCCGATATACAATTTTTTAACGCTACACAACATTGTACTCCCTCGCAATGTAAACTACGCACTCTAATGTCTACAGGTGTCCACACAAACGTTTTTGTTGTTTGGGTAGGTTTTTTCATTGTTCATTACGTTAGTCACGTAAAGCTCGTCGTGTCGCTCTGTTCGTAGGCGTCTGATTACCAGTCAACATGACTATATTAGAATCATCCGGACTGACTTTGCTTGAATCAATTGAAATACTTACTAATTCTAGAAAAACCCTCAATATGGCTAGTGGAGAAGTAGAAAAAGAAATTTACGAAAAATTTCAGAACGTAATTGAAAAGAATGTTGGATTTAAAACATTAGTTTAAATTTCTAAAATACATTCTATGGAAGGAATAGAAGAAGACTTGATGGTTGAGGATATCGCATTTTTCAAGTATGCTCCAATAACATCAGTAGATGTAGAACGAAGTTTTTCACGCTACGAAAATTTACATTCAGATAAAACAGACGCAGTTACAAATTTGATCAAATTAAAAACATCATTGTATCACAGTGTAAAGCTTTAATTAAAATATAATATTGAATAAATAATAAATAAAAATTGTGCATACTTCTGTTATTTTAAATAAAAATGCATGTTTTACGATTTTAAGTGCATATTTTGATTGCATGTTTGGTAATTTTAAGTGCATAAACATCCGAGCCTTAGTTATTAACGATAAAATATTATCTATACATATTTAAAGTTCAATACTGTTACTAAGTTTTTTTTCAAAAGTATATTAAAAAACATTTATGTATTTACTATATATTTTAATTGTTCAATACGCGTCCAACAATTTAATTTTAGTATATAGTAAAGAACAAATAATTCGCTGTTATTATGCTCACCGTATGCTATGTTATCATAGTGTTAACAACATTTTCCTCAACGAAGACCCTTTTTATTTTGATTTTAGGTTTTTAGTAACTTTTCGAGCAAAAAAATAATTCTAGAACTTAGAGAAAGGGGAGGGCCTTGACAGTTTTACATTAAATTTATGGATCACGACTCAAAAGTTTGAGAAGCACTGGTGTAGAAAAATAGACTCTGCAGACGTACGAGTTATTATCGAAACGTTATATAAAATCTCAATCAAATTATACTACTCCGGATAATCATCGTCGTTTGTAGTATAGAAAACTAGTGTTTCTCCTGAACCCTACACGGTATATGAGTATTTATTTTTTCATTCGAAAAAGATTTCAGCGTTGTTTTCACCTACAAATTTTATACAGAAACCTATTTAATGTCGCGGTACGATTTGCAACGTAAACTTAAAATCGGTTTTCATCATAGAAAAAAAAACATTTCGTAAATAATAAACATTATGTTTTAAACCATACATTAAAAACTGTAATCATTATCTGGTTTTGGTCTCTTTATTTAATAACTATAATATAATAATTAATTAAGAATCGCTACTTAATTCCTAACATTACAAGTCTTACGAGTCTAACAGATAGTATAATATATATATAAATATATGTGTGTGTGTGTGTGCAAGATAACCATTTTGAGCGCATTAAATTGTCATTAACGCGTTTTTTTTGTACAAATTCACGAAGTCTGTGATATCTTTGTAACATGTCAATAAACATAACATTATTTAAGGAAATCGCGTATTTTCTATCCACGGTTACACAACACTGGATCATACAGTTAGTAGCGATGGATACGAAATAGTTTATTAATTGACTCACTGTTGTCGCAACGATTATAATTAATATTATTATTAACAAATCGTTGTCGATCATTGAATAATATTAACATTCGTGCGATGACGAGCTTAACTATATTTTTTGTGGTTCACTTTTGGATATACTTGGCGGCGGTGGTGTCCGGAACGGTCACGTGTATCAACGACGGCGGCTTCAATACCATCAATATTAGCACAGTCCAACAATGGAAAAACTTAATGGGCCCTTCCTGGTGGTCGGCCTGGAAGACTCTGCAATATGACGGGAATGAAAAGGAAAACACGAAGGCGGCGGTGTTGCCATCGACAGTCCCTCCCAGGCAAATTTTCAACCTAGTCGACGGCTTTTTCGGCATGAAAGATCGCCGTCGTCCGGCGTACAAGGCGACTACGGTGACCCAACCCCGCCACGAGACCAATCGTCCGAAAAACGAAGAAAACGCGACCGTTGGTCATGGTGTGCCGAACGCGACTACCGCGGACAGGGCCGTATTCGGTACCGAGGACGTTTGTGTGTCGGCCAACAACGGTCGGCCTTGTATGTGTCACATGATTGAATTTTTAAATTCGATCGGAAAACGGCTGGACGAGATGGCTGCCGAAGATCAGACGCCGGTGGCCACAGCGTTCCGGTGCTCGTCCTATAGGCCGGTCCCGGCCTCGTTCGCTGTTAATACAACAACGAACACCACCGTAGTGCCGATTAACGAAACCACCACGCCCATCAATATGCTGGGACAAAAGGACGTCGACAACAGTACCGTAAACGATCGTGTTCCGAGAGAAGTTGACTTCGATAACGTTGTCAACTACGAACTCGAGACGTCCAAAGACGGTAAGGACAACTTAACCCGGGCGTGGATTTCGCAAACATATCTAAAATGTAATACGTTTCGTTTAAAATAGCCATCCGCCTATGGACGTTCAAAATATATAAATTAGGTAATCAGTTTCCAATCGTTCTTAACGATAACTGTATTTTCTCACGAGTTGAAAACTTTCTTTTGACGGAGCTGACATGCTTCTCCTTAGATCCACGGACATGGCCTCCCCCTCCTTAGGCCACGCCGGATTTAACCTATATTGTGTAGGATGGATTATTTCTATATAATTAAACCACAAGGCTACCACAAGTCTAAAATACTGTTCTTCTATTATCATATAGCATTGTACATTTTGCACAATCACGCACAATGCAACAAATCACGTCTACTACAACTAAATTTAAATCTAAATAACTATTTTCAGATCACTACGTGGTGCATTATAGTTTCGTAGGAAGTGACGTTAAACTCCGGTGTTTCATTAACAGCGACGGCAACGATACAGAGAAAAAATCGTACAAATGGGATTACACCAAACCCAAAAACAATACAAGTACAAACAATACAAACAACATACAATAAATAAATACAGGAATACAATAAATACAGGAAACTCTGGGACATTTGAAAAGCCACGTGGTGTTGAATTGTGAACTGTCATTATTTACGTTTTCAGATTCCACGGTCGTTGGTACAAATATGAACGACCTGTTAATTTTGAACCTGAATCCAAGAGACAGTAAGAATTACACTTGCTTGTCCAACGCGAGTACGGTCGGAAATTCGACAAACGACAAGCCGTATAAGCATTACGTAATAGGTATTTATAAACACGAGAAAAACACAAAAATAGTCGCGTTCGCTTCAGTTATTCATAACAACAATTATTAAAACGGGGAAAAACACTGAACGTCTTGTCCTTATGTGCCCACTAGGTATACGATGAAGAATATTGTATATCCAGAAATATTTATTTTGTTCTATTCATTTAATGTTTTTTATTTTAACGGAGGACGACCGGCCGAAGTCAGGTCAGCTAGCATTTAATAACTACACTATAAAGAAACTCCAAACTAAATTCTTCTTATTTCCATTCATGGGCCACCACTGCGAGTGTTCACCATCTATACCGATATACAGATCGTATATTCATTAAACATATTCGATTATATCTGTATAGCCGTCGAAAACCCAAATTACGAAATTCACGGGACGGCGTACTACAAGTCGAACAACAGCGGCGGTTGCACATCCGGGATAGTCGCTAATGTGCGAACAAATCTATCCGATTCCATCCGATCGGAAATGTGCCCCGAGGGATCGTCAAAGTACGCTTGCAACGTCGAAGTGGAAACGGCCAAGTGTCTCGAAGAAGAAGTAATATATTATGATTAAAAAAAATTTTTTCTCTTTCGTTCATTTTAACTTGTAATAATGGACGGTGGCTTGGATTAAATTCTCGAATGAGAGGGCGGTTACCATTTTCTAGAAAAGTTTAAAACGTGATATAAACACCGAATAACTGTTTATTGTACAACAGATGGGGACGTTGGAAATCAAATATTTGGTGACGTTAAATGAAAATGCTAGCTACTTGACTCGGATCAAAACCAGCAAGAAAGGTCAAGACGCGCTATACCACCAAAAGCTGTTAGCAACTATATATAAAGTGTTGGTCGTAAACCTACGCAAGTCTTTGACTGTTCAATGTGAGTAATACTTCGTAATATTTGCTGCTCGCACTTCACATGACTATAAAGGCACGTTTATAATAATAATATTCTCGTGCTTATTTTCCAGTAACGTCAGAAATGTCTCCGATTTACACACACTTCGATCCAGACTATAGTCGGACGAAAATTAACAAGTATGTATCTTGTTCGCCGGGATTCGGGATTCGGGAGGTGTTCTGCGCGGCTTGTCCGCCTCATCACTACAGCCCGGATAAGAGAGCAAACTGTTTGAGGTGCCCTAAAGGTTTCCATCAGTCGAATGCCGGGTCGAAGATATGTGTTAAGTGCCCGAGCATTTATTCAAGCGGTTGTTATATAGTAAGTATACAGTAAAGGCACGAAGGATGCAGTTCATAGAATATTTGTTTTTTCGTAACGCGTTATCTCTAAAGTTCGATCGGACACCTTTTGAAATCGTAAAATTTGTTAAAAATATTAATAGGGGTTTTTTTTTATAAATTCAAATCCTATCCTCTGGATGTTTAATTATACGGCGTTCGGTCGGGCACATCGGAACTTTACAGCGTTCCTCGGAATATATAAGGAATATTCAATTGCGTTTCCCGTTTTTTACTTACGAAAACCCTACGTATGGTTTTGACCATGATTTAGAAATTTATGAACAAGACACTGTAGTTAATCGTTTTAAATTTTAGATAGATTGTTTTTTTCTATTAATAAATGGCATGTCATACATTTAAAATAAATATTTATTGAAGTGATGAATACATTATACACATTTTATTGTTTCTAGAGTGAAGTGCCGCATGTTTTCTACTACATCTTTGGTCTCGTCCTTTTGAGCGTGACCTTAATCGTGGTGATATCTTGTTGGTGTTGTTACCGTGATGAAAACGAAACAAGTAAAGTCGAATTTATATCATACGTATTATAGTGATAGCGATATCGTATTCAGAGGATAATACCCGATACTGCGGGAGTTACAAATATCATTCGATCGTTCGAATATGTTGAAAACTAAAATAAGGTCGATGTTGTCTAATTATTTTAAACGTATACATTTCAATCTCTCTTTTACAAAAATTTCCACTCGGTGTATAATATAAACAAATATTACATAGTAGTTCGTAACTAGTTCTGCGTGTAACCATTTAGTCGTACGTGTATTCCGATATGAAAAGTCTTTTTTCGAATATTTATCTGCGTACGAGTGTGAAATATAATATAACCTTTGAAATATTTCAGATATGAAGATATTACCAAGAGGAATACGGAAAAAATTAAATAGGACTAAAGGGTTCAATTTGTCTTCGGATGACGAATCGTCAACATTGAGTTTAAATAAAATACTCAAAAAGATTATCAAGAATAGGAGGAAATCGAAAAAACAAGATTTGAATTCCAAAGTAAAATTCAAGAACATCCATAATGAATTTAACCAAGACCTTCAAATTCCCTGAAAAAGTTTACGGTTGAAAAATTGTGATCGATAATGGAAATGGTAATATCCGTGTTGTGATTTTTATTTGAGAAATTATACTTTTCGTACATTAACAGTATCTTGATAAGCGACGAAAACGACAGATAAAATAAACCCTTCTATGCGTCCGTACCCGACGTCTTTCGCCGGCAACCGGAAAGAACACGAAAACGTTGCTTCGGTGGCGGTCATCTTGCTTGTTATTTGACAAAGCAGCGTCGGAGTATAATAAAAACGGAAAAAAGGTATGACTTAAAAATAATGTTCAACAAAATACACGAAGAATTTGGTCGAGAAATTCAAGGAGATTTCCAACCATACAGAATTAAGACAATCGTGTACGTAATTATTTGATATTTTGTTGTTTTTTCTATGTGTATACTTGTGTAATATAAGTTTGTGTTGTGATAATATATGATTGAATCATTTATAAAAATCTAAAAGTGAATATTTTCTTTTTTAACCATTTATATATATATGTATATTAACGCATCTATATAAACATATGTCTTCGTATAGGCACAGTATTGTGTAATTTATGTCCAAACACTTATCGACTAACTAACGTTATCGATGCTCGTTGTTGTGTTATCGCAAGTGCCGGTATTACGTCCGTCCGAGCTTTATTCCAGACCCACAACGTTTATTTAAGTCAAATGATAATATTTAAGAATTAATATATTTTCGTTTAAAATTTTAATGAACGTTGTTTTATTCATTCATTTCGTTTTTTATCGCTATGTGTGTATTGTAATGTATTGTAAATTTTCGTGTTGAATTATACATATACGTTTTACACCGTTGAAATAGCGAGAGAGATCCGAACGTGACGTAAAGAAGACGAAGAAGGAGATCGTGGATACGTTGGAGGACAACGTTCGCGTGTCAAACGATCGTTGTGCTTGTAGGAGATAATGCTGTAAGCCGGACGACGCACGGTCAAAGGCACGTGCGTCGGCTGCGAAAAAATTTTAGCGACTGGTCACGTCGACATAATCGGGAACGACCGACGATGAAAATTCTTCGTCGGACACGAATGTATCGCCAATAAAACGGCGGTGGCATTTGGTCTCTATCGGAGAATGAATGCGTTTGAATCGACTTCTATCGAATGACTGCAATACGCGAGACGTTTCGTTGACTTACTTGTTATTAATACATTTGTTGTTGTGCATAACAAACGTGTTTTGCGTATCGTTTCGTCCGAAACTGTTTATAACGCGAGACGGAAGAACGACGGATGTGCATGTCAATCGAACCGTGTCCATCCAGTTGATGAAGTGTGCACGAAGTTTGGTGTGCTTGAACGTTTGGAATTCGGTGGACGTGAACGTTTTTTTTTTGTTATTTTTGTCCGTGTTTCCATGCGATTGTCGTAACGAATCGTAACGGATACAAAGTTTCAATATAGCAGTGGTTCCCAACCTTTTTGACACTGCGGACCACTTGGATAACATTCAATACGTCACGGACCACCATCATTTTTAGACACTGTTTTTTCTCATAAATAAGAATCAATTTTTTCACAGATATTAGAATTTAGGTAACACGACGCCCAAAGGAAAATTGAAATATTTTAAAATTTCATAGGTATGCCTCGCGGACCATGGGTTGGGAACCGCTGCAATATATACTCCGTACCACGAGAGAACGCATACGGCTCGCGCATCCGAATGATTGCGCTCCGTCGTTTCGAGGCCACATTTCCACCACCGTATCACAAGAGAACGCATACGGCAATACGTGACATCCCCACTTCACGCGAGCTTATAATTGTATACAGCGGCTCAATTATTAAAATATTACGTGCTCGTACAATCACGGATTCACGCGTATTAGTTGATGTATCACTTAACATCAATTACTATTGTTATGAGAGCAATAAACCAATTTTTTTTTCGGTTATAAAATAATATTAAATTTATTATATTTTTTTCATAAGTCATTAAGTTAAAAATACAAATAATAGTTATATTAAAAATCATAAATTAAAAATGTACAAAATCTTACGATTGATTTAAAAACAATATATACAAAAAATTATAATACAAATAATACGGTAATATTAAAAATCATAAATTAAAAATGTACAAAATCTTACGATTCATTTAAAAACCATAGTCATATTTAAAAATAATATACAAACATTTATTGGTAAATGATTTAATCAGAATCGAAATCTGAACTTGTGTCACCTGTGATTGTTAAGATGTGGGATTCTTGTTCATCAAAGAGTTCATCAGATAAGATATCGATTTGCCAAAATTTGTCTTCCTCTTTTGTCACATGAGTAATAAAGTTTTTCCACATGTCTGGTGTAACCCGTTCCACGCCTTCTTCCAATAGTTTACGAACATCTTGTAATTTATATGTTGTATTTTTCATACGAACGTAATTTTTTACTGAGGCCCATGCGAGTTCTATTGGGTTTAATTCGCAGTGATAAGGGAGAAAACGTACAACAGTTTTGTTAGCAGCCTTTGCTAATTCACCAATCACATATTGTTCATATTGAGGCTTTAAAACTTGTGCTCTTTCCAATAATTGTGATTTAACCAGTGTATGATCAACTACCTCACCTTTATTTTCCAGCCAGTTGATAATGTCTGCTTTTTTCCAAGATATAACGGGGCATTCTTCACCGAATGATAAGACGCATTGTCCATGACGATCACGGCATTTTCGTTCAATAACGGCAAAATATTGTTGAACCACTCATAAAAATTATCACCGTTAATTTCGTCATGGTAATCTTGAGTATTTTTTTTCGATTCAAAACAAAATGGACCTTCAGGAACAAAGCCGTCGGAAGACCTGATGTGCACAACAATAAGCCGCTTGCCCTTTCCAGATGGTTCCTTTTGTCCAGTTGTAAGACCTCTGAGAAATGCGTCCCTTGTCGATTTCACTGTAGTATCCACCCATGATTTCGATGTAGTTTCACCTGCATTCACCCATGTTTCATCCAGGTAATATATTTGTCTACCTAACTGACGGCAATGTTTTATAGTTTCCAAATAGTTTCGGCGCCAACACACAATATCATTCCGTTCGATTAATGCACTATTACGAGACTTACGGACATACTCGAAATTCAGATGTTTCAGAATTCTGTACAAAGACATTTTTGAAAAACTTGGCAAACTATCATCTTCATTGACTGCTGTTAACATTTTATTCAACGTCGGAATTTGATGGTTGTGCCAAAATTGATGAACTTTTTGCCTGATGGCATTTTGGTCGAACTCGTCTACTTTATCTGTTACTGTTGGTCTGATTTTGGTCTTGTTTGGAGATGTTACAGTCTTTTTGTTGCGATATTCCGACAGAGTAACGCTCACTGTCCGTTGTCCGATACCACATTCTTCCGATATTTTTTTTATCATTTCCTTCGCAGTCAATTTTGGCACATCTCCAGTTGCTTGCAGTGTCATTTTGTTTTTGTACAAATTTACAATCATCCATTTTTGACCAGAATCAACGAACTAAAATTAAAATAATGGTTATTGTAGTATAATATAACATACTATAGTACATTAGTACAGTTCAAAAGAATACAATTATAATAGTTAAAATAATTCTTACTTTTCCACGAGCATTTTTTTTTCATTGGTGAAATATTGCTGCCTTCTTCATCCATTTTGAATAAAAAAAATTAAGGTATATACCTGACGGTCAAAATAAAACAATGTACGCACACGTAGAAACGTTAATACTGCCGCAAAAAAAATAAAATAAAATATACGACACAGTCAAAGTAAATCAAGATTCACTCGGTAAAAAAAACACAAAACAGTAGTGTACACAACGCATGAATCAACAATTGTCAGCTGCTCAGCAACCATTCTGTATATACATGGCCTAACCGAAAACCGACTAGTTCCGATAGCGACCGATTTATTCCGGCTTGGGACTGTTTCGTAAAGGAGGACGCTCATGGGCGAAAAAAAACGTGTTTTCGTCGGCCGCCGTATGCCTTCTCTCGTGGTACGAGAGAATTATATATTTATAATAATAAACGGTATTATTATATTTATATAATACGGTATTTATAGAAATAAACGTCATAATCCACTTCTCGGTGACGTCGATAATGTCGAGGAAAAACAACAACAACAACAAAAAACACACAACGGCACTACGCGGTCGCGCGCGTATATACAGGTACACAACGTTATAATTAACGCGTAATATATCGTCCGGACATGTTAATCACCCGTACTTACAAAGGAATTCGCCGCGCGCCGCGGCCACAGCACAATGTAGATAATTTAACAACAACGATTGGGCTTGGGTGGTTAGGTTAGGTGTGTTGTTTGCGAGCCCGTATACGGTTCGGTCACGTGCGTTTGCGCGCCCACGTTTTCCGATCGCGTCGGCGGACTACTTTTTACACTCTGGGTGTTCGTCCAGGTCCATGTCGCCAGCACCCCCCATTTGAGTAAAATGGCCAGAAATGCGCCAATCATTAGTGTTTCGTTAGTGCTTCATTATTTTTGGACTTATTCAAAAATCCAAGTGGGGGGTGCCAGCGATATGCTAGCACCCCCCATTTGAGTAAAAGGGCCAGAATGGTGTCAATCGTTAGTGTTTCGTTAGTGCACGTTAGTGCACTAACAATTTTCGTTAGTGCTTCATTGTTTTTGGACTTATTCAAAAATTCAAGTGGGGGGTGCCAGCGACATGCTAGCACCCCCCATTTGAGTAAAAGGGCCAGAATTGTGTCAATCGTTAGTGCTTCGTTAGTGCACGTTAGTGCACTAACAATTTTCGTTAGTGCTTCATTATTTTTTGACCTATTTCAAAATTCAGTTGGGGGTGCTAAAGAAAAAAAAAATATGGTAAGTTATTTACTTTTATTAACAACTAGGAGACGTCCGGTATCGTGAGAACGAGAATCATGGTACTTGTGTTGAAATAATTAACTTGGATGCAATATATATAAGGTTCACTTACCTCACTCTTTGCATTGTAACTTGTGATTGTCAAGAAGAGTGCCTTGCGGATTTTAACTCTTCCGGCAATGTATGTAGGGGCGTATTTAAAGGAGTAATACAAGGTGGGCTAAAGCCTAAATCCCCAAAAGTGTTAAGTATTATAATATTATAAGTAATATATTACAAATAGTAAAATAGTCGATTGGGAGGGGGGCTAAAGTAGGTCTGTGGGAGGGGGCTAAACCCCCATAATTTCCCCTTAAATACGCCCCTGAATGTAGGACGGATAAACGCAGTGAGGTGAGGTGACTTCAAAAGATGATTTATAAAATAAATGTGTTTTATTATTATAATATTTTAATACTACAAAAATAATAATAATGATATTGGTCTGTGACACACGTTAATATAAATGTAGAATTGATGGCGAAATATAAACGCTGTGTCCTATCATTGAACACTTGAAAACAATAAAATACCGGGTGACCGCGTGTTTTGACGCGTGGGTACCGTGGCAAAACCCACGAGAAAATATAAAAAAACCATAATAAAATATAAATATAAATAGATCATCTTGGCAGGTGCATATTATTAACGCTATTGCAAAAAAAACCTGGTCTACAAAATTAGTAATATTAGTAATATTATAATATGTTTCACAGCAAATGCGACTCTATACAAGCGCACAGAGTGATGGGTTTTACTCGAATCATGGGTCCATAAATTAGGGTGGAAAATAAGAAACACGTTTTTTCAAACGTCGAATATAATCAGCTATGACTGTACAGCATTTTAGGTACCACATAAAAAATATATTTATTATAAATAAAAATAATAAAATAATATAGCACTACGTTCATGTACAAAATTTATTAAATGTATTAATGAATACAATTGTCAGTGCGTTCACATATAACTTAAAATAAAAAAATATATTCTGCACATGTATCAATATTTCACCACTCTCGAAACCACCTGATACTATTAAGAATTACTAACATAATATATTATAATCGACATGAAGACGTGTACACACACTCGACTCGAGCATGAGACCGACTAACGACATTTTGCTTGTCAAATTTTTCGTGCACTAACAAGTACTAACGAATGGCACCCCTCAGGCCTCTTATCTCAAATGAAGGGAGGCTGGCACCCCCCACTTGGATTTTTGAATAAGTCCAAAATAACGAAGCATTAACGATTGACACCATTCTGGCCCTTTTACTCAAATGGAGGGTGCTAGCATGTCGCTGGCACCCCCCACTTGGATTTTTGAATAAGTCCAAAAATAATGAAGCACTAACAAAAATTGTTAGTGCACTAACGAAGCACTTACGATTGACACCATTCTGGCCCTTTTACTCAAATGGGGGGTGCTAGCATGTCGCTGGCACCCCCCACTTGGATTTTTGAATAAGTCCAAAAATAATGAAGCACTAACGAAAATCGTTAGTGCACTAACGTGCACTAACGAAGCACTAATGATTGGCGCATTTCTGGCCATTTTACTCAAATGGGGGGTGCTGGCGACATGGACCTTGTTCGTCCGGAACGCTACGGAATTTTCCCTTCCTCGGGCGTTTCCGTCCGATGTTTATTTCGCGCGAACGCGGGACGGTTCCCCGGGCGTTTTCGAACGAGAAGAAAAAAATAACGATAATCAATATACGTGTTGTAGTTTGTAAATTTTGTCGCATTCCGCGGTTGCCGATTAAACGGCGAACCTAACCCAACGCGCTTTCGTAATATCGTAAATTGTATTTTCGTGGATCCCGTTCTTCGGGTGTAATGAAAATGCTTAAGATAACGATCGTTGCCGTTGTGTTGCGCTCGTCGTCACTAGTTTTTAATAGTCAATGGCTGTTCAGTGTTCGCTGTTCATAATCAACTTGAATCGTAATCTATTATCAAGTACTCGATACGAGCGTCAATCCGGAAAAAAAAACAACGGGCTCGCCGAACTCTCCAAAATCTTAACGCTGTCCTCGTCATATTCGTTCGCTCGCCGCGACGCCGTCGCTTGAGGCCGTAACTGTTCGCCAGGCGCATTGAAGTCGGCTGATCTGGTACGTTTGGGGCGTCACGGCTGCGGAACAAAAATAACTTTCAGTTTAATCGGAACCCAGCAACAACGTCACCGATTCGTGAATTCAATCACGGCGATAACGCAGTGGGCGCGTGTCATTTGTATGAAAATTAATAATTTATAAGTCGATTCTAAGTAGACATTTTTACGTTACATCGGAGAGAAAATGCATAATTCATAAAACCGAAATTTCATAATCGTTTTCCTTTAAATAATACGATTTTTACGGAGAAACGGAAAAATAAATCGAAATTATTCCACTAACGGTTCAAAAGTTATTAAAACAAAATAGGTTGTATGTAAAAGAACTTTTTTCTATATATATATATTATTATTATTTTTTTTTTTTGACGAAATATTTACAACCCGTATATCATTAACGCAATAAGTAAATTACATAAAAGGTTCAAAATACTGGTCGACATGAATGTTTGTCTGTCGGCACTACTTCGAAAATATCTTTATATTCGCTCAGGAAATTGTATACCCGAAATATCGTCTATAAATTTAGTGACTAATTATTTTATGTAGAAATACGATTTCGTCAGTTGCCTAAGCATCGTTTTTTTTTTATAACAAATTTGTTTGTTCGATCATTGCGTATATGTTTTTAATAGAACGATAAAACGGAAAAAATGTTTAGGTTTTTGGATTATAAAAGAAAAACATTTATAACCTTTTACGGTTTATATTGGTTTTAGGCATTTAAAACGATCGCGTTTCGTCCGATAGATCCGAGTACGGATAATAATTTTGGAATCGGCATATTATTGTAGGATGCGCGTCAAACCGATTGTTCACGGTAAAATGAATTCAATTTGAACAACGCTCTGTACACGCCTTTGAACGCAGAGATTCACTTCGCAGTGTTTTACGAATCAGTCCTTTCCGTCGGTGGCGCGAATTTTGTTTCCAAACGTATGTGACGCAAATAGTCAATAATACTCATATTCGCACGCACAGTTATGCCCGCGTTCTAATATGGCTCATGAGCGTCCTTCTCAGATCGGGCTCTGGAAGACACATCAACAGAAACCGAGTCCATCACTCGAAAGTCTGTGTTCAGCGTAGCGTCCACGATGTCTGCTGTGATGACGGGCGACAGACGACATGGAGCACGTTTCCTGTGCCAAACGTGTTTGCAAACTGCAAAGTTATATAGTACAATGATAAGTACTTTCTAGTCCGAACCATTTTGACTGCACAAACTGCACATTTCTTGAAAATATGTTTCAACGACTTGACCACGACGGATACATGTTGGCAATCGTCAACGGCGCCAGTATTGTTCGTCATGTCGATGTCAAATGATACCAAGATATGTGAAATATCGCTGAACTATGTCGACCCGACGGCGGTCGGACCAACAATGAACAAGAATAAAAACTGCTCGACTTTGTTCATGTCGTCGATGTTTATCATTAGCATATTACTGTTACGGCTAAATAGCATAATTGTATTAATTTCGAAAACATACACGTGGTACACTGTTAATTTTTTGTCGAAAAATAATTATTTATCTGGAGAGATACATTATTACATGCCATTTAATAATATTATGTACGGACATTTGTGTCCACGCGGCTTAAAAACTTTAAATCGATTTCTTCGATTTTTTCTCGAATCGCGGTCTTCAGATCTTCCCTCCATATACACGTGATTTGAGATGTTCCCAAAGAAAAAATTCAATTATTGATGGCGAGCGACGATGATGATAATAATCATCACCAAACCGTGAAATGACTCGATTCGGAAATAGTGCCCGAATAGCGTCCATCGAAGTGGAAGTGTGTGTGTGTTCAGCCCGACTTGTTGGAACCACAAATTAATGTCCACTGATACGTCTTCTCCTGAGTTCTGATCCAAGTGAATTGTCGATCGTGTTTACGTAACTGTATTGACGATTCCGTTCTCCACGGATAAATAAGCACCAATGATGCCACGCTTACTTATCGCATTCCAGACTTACTTTTGGGTTTTCTAAGGCCCAGTGTCGATAATTTCTTCATCCACTGAACAACACGATACCGAAATGTAATGGACATCGCCACTGTACTTTCACTACCCGCACGTAAAAGTGTACTGTTCGTAACAACCGAGTGACGGCTCCCGATAACTTTAACACGGAAGGGTAACCGACACACCCCACCACCACAAACACCTGGACCTGTCTGTCTATTATATTTGACACAGTACTACAATATTCGTAATATACCAAATTTCACACAAGAAAAAAATGACTAAATCTCTATGGTGTCCGAACTGTTATATACATATATATCTAAAAGTGTTAAAACAAGATGTGAAAATAGTAAATTTGCCTTTTTGAAAGGTTCATAACATTTTAACAATTAAAGACATTATATGCTTTTAATATTTACAATGACAAAAGCCGTTTTTTTAATTTTGTCAATTTAAATGATAAATATAATTTTATATTTAATGTTTTGGTAAAAATGTTTAATACATTACAATACACACACAGCGATAAAAAGCGAAATGAATGAATAAAACAACGTTCATTAAAATTTTAAACGAAAATATATTTATTCTTAAATATTATCATTTGACTTAAATAAACGTTGTGGGTCTGGAGTAAAGCTCGGACGGACGTAATACCGGCACTTGCGATAACATAACAACGAGCATCGATAACGTACCACTCACTCGGTTATTCAATCATTTTTATACACACAGATAACATGTTTTTAACAACTATATTGATAATGAAAAGTAAAAAAAGTGTTTGGACATAAATTACACAATACTGTGCCTATACGAAGACATATGTTTATATAGATGCGTTAATATACATATATATATAAATGGTTAAAAAAGAAAATATTCACTTTTAGATTTTTATAAATGATTCAATCATATATTATCACAACACAAACTTATATTACACAAGTATACACATAGAAGAAACAACAAAATATCAAATAATTACGTACACGATTGTCTTAATTCTGTATGGTTGGAAATCTCCTTGAATTTCTCGACCAAATTCTTCGTGTATTTTGTTGAACATTATTTTTAAGTCATACCTTTTTTCCGTTTTTATTATACTCCGACGCTGCTTTGTCAAATAACAAGCAAGATGACCGCCACCGAAGCAACGTTTTCGTGTTCTTTCCGGTTGCTGGCGAAAGACGTAGGGTACGGACGCATAGAAGGGTTTATTTTATCTGTCGTTTTCGTCGCTTATCAAGATACTGTTAATGTACGAAAAGTATAATTTCTCAAATAAAAATCACAACACGGATATTACCATTTCCATTATCGATCACAATTTTTCAACCGTAAACTTTTTCAGGGAATTTGAAGGTCTTAGTTAAATTCATTATGGATGTTCTTGAATTTTACTTTGGAATTCAAATCTTGTTTTTTCGATTTCCTCCTATTCTTGATAATCTTTTTGAGTATTTTATTTAAACTCAATATCACAATATCATCAGATCATTTATTGGTAGACCGCTGTTGAGGCGCGCTGTTTTAAATAATACAACATTTATGTACTTTAGTTTTGTTTGTACTTATATTCTATTTTTATCTTATCCTCAGACATGAATATTCCTCGAAAAATGAAAATTTTCACGAAATTATTTACCAAATATTGTGGAACTATATGGGGTACAAAGTTTTCACAATATGATTTATACTTTATAATTAAAATATTATAAAGAAATAAATATTACAAAACAGTAAAAAAACATAAAGATTAATACAAAACAGTGAAAATATATAAAGATATAACTAGAAAAATTTTTTTAAATAATTTTGATAAATATTAATACTGCAGTAAATTTAATCTGAAATGGAACTATTATAAGTTGACTTTTCTTTAAACTTTTTAATACGTACTGATACTTATGCCATCCAACTTTTAATGGGGTATTCAATTTCTTCGATTGCTATTCCTTGAAATTTGTTCATTTGAAGAACAACTCCTGCAAAAAAAAAAAAATAATAATAATAAAAAGCATTCATTATTTTATATGAGTACGGGCAAGCTATAAATATTACTACAGATTGACAAAATAATTTATGTATATATACATATAATAAAAAAAGATGTGGAATCACTTGGTGGTAGCTTGAATTGGAAAGAAAATATAACATATAGAGAAAGATGGAGGAAGAAGAAAACAAGTATTTGATTATAATCTATATACAATTATACAGCTCAGACATCTACAGGCACAGTACTGCACTGATAACCGACACAAAATGTTGTTTATTATAATTATATCAAAATATGACTAACTAATTCAAAATAAAACAATATATACTAAGTGAAATAATTATTTTTGTTTGTTTGTGGTTGGAACCACAAATTACGTCAGCTGATACGTCTGCTCATAGGTTCTGCTTCAAGAAAGTAGTTGATCGTGTTTATATAACTGTGAAGTCCATTCCTTTCTTCTCAAAGAAATGCCACGCTTACTTGTCGCATGTCAAACCGTCACTTTTGGACTGATTCAGTGGTGTTCCGTGTTAGTTACGGACATTTTTCTAGAAGGTTTCGTCTTCGACTGAACCAAACGATACCACCCACACAGGCCACCGATATCTTTAACGCGGAGAGTTACTGGAACGAATACACCATTGTCATAGACTATTCCATACATGTTATAATTGGTCCGCGGTCCTACGGTAAATACTATTCCATCACCGGACAACGTAACAACATTCAATTTTGTGTGTTCAGCCCGGTAGTTCTTTTGCCGTAGCGGATAAAACAATGCGAAACGCCTATGACGACCAGCGTCCAAGGGTGTACTCGGCGTGATGACCGGTTCATAGGCGGTCGGGTGGGAGTCGGTCGACGGCGATCCACGTCGACGGGACGTCAACAGACAAAACACAATAAAATCAACGGACGTCCGAGAAACCGTTTCGGTCGGTTCGGTGCGGTGCGATCGCCGGTACTCGAAATGTCCGTCCGTCACGGGTGGGTCGGCGAATTGTCGTGAATATTCCGCGAATAGACACGGCACTCGACTCGTCTGACGGCGAACGGACGTTTCTGGTTTTTCTTCGGGGGGGGGTTTTTTTTCTCGAACGGACCTCGCGTGATTCCGTCACCTGTCGGCCGCGAACGGCGCGTATTTCTAGGCACAGCAAGACAAACAAAATGAATCGAAAAAATAATTCGCAGAGCGCCCGCCGCTCCGAGCGGGTTGGCGCGACAGGCCTTAGGCGGAGTCGTCGCGACGGCGCGCGCGTGTACGTAAACGCACGTATCTATATGTGTGTGTATACTATATATCTATATATATATACGAGCGGTCAGGGCGCTCTCGTTCACACGAAACCCGACGACCGACCAGCACAGCAGCGGACTCGAGAAACGTCGTGTGAATCGCTCCGGGGAAAAAAAAATAAAAATATATATATTTAGAGAGAGAAAGAGAAATAGAGTGAGTCCTTGTCCGTCCGTTTGCACGCGCTCGTATATCTCATAAAAACGACCCGCGCGTTTGATCAGCAGCGGTATCACCGGTATCACGCGGTATCGCAGAGTGTCTGTCTGAACGCGCGCGACAACGAGACAAGAAGACGATGACGACCGCAGCCGCCGTCCGCAACACCGCCGTGGCCGTAGCCGTCGCCTTGGCGTTCGTCTGCACCGCTTCCACCGCCTACCCAACTTCGGTAAGACTGTTTTTAAAACATTTTTTTTTTTTTGATTACCGCCGAGTACGAAAAGTTCCGACAAAAAAAAATGAATTTCTCCCGATAAATACGCGAAACCGACGAGTCAGCACGCACACGTACAAGAAATGGTAGTCATTACGTCGGTCTCTTGAGATTAGATTTCGTTTCATTTAATAGTATTCACTCTTTTACTTATATTTAACGGAAAAAAAAACAATTTATTTGTACGCGTTCTAATGTAGAATAATATTGTTCTGAAAAATTTGAAAATATCCTTCTAATATTCTTTAAGAATCGTTGTAAAATATGCTTTTACATTGATATATTCTTTTAAATTCAAAATATGCTTTTATATGCAAAACAAAAACCTAAACTAACTGGTGATTCAATACAATACAATTTAATAATTTATCGAAATATTTGTTTTTCTTTTGTTTACCGAAAAGTATTACAATATGTTGATATTATTGTTCAAAAACTTTACAAACTAATAAAGAAACCGATATAAATATAACAAAATATAATATAGTTTTAAAAAAATCTTTAACTCAACATTTTATTTACTCTGTTAAATTAGATTAACGACGAATTTTTAATCGAGAAAATTCTCCTTTTTGAAAACAGTTAACGACTATGTTTTGTTTCATGTGTTCTGGTGTCATTTTTGTACGACGGTCCGTTAAAATTTTTTTATAAGTCCCGAAAATACGCTCGACATCAACCAAAGTCACAGAAGCGGATTAGTTACCGTAGTCGGTGAAAAATTATCTATAAGTTGTATTTTATTATTTCCATTCAAAACTTTCGTTTAAAACCGTTTTGCGTTGACGCGTGTGCCGCAATTTGGCGGCGAAACCTTCCGTCGGGATGCTCGTATACAGGTTTAATAATAACATCAACACTGCGAACAGTTGTCCGGTGCGGACGATGAAACGACTAGACGTGGCGTTCGAACAGCGGGCTACGGCCTAGAGGCGCGGGCCGTTCTCACAGCACATCGACTGATGTGTTTTGCTGAACACGACACGTCACTGCTATTTCGGTAGTAGATGTCTTCAGTTTCCGTACAGACGCATGTTATACAGTCTACTTGAAACAGATTTAAATTTGAATTAAAGAACCGTTTCTAATATGTAAATGTACGTTAATAATAAATGATGTTGTGACTTGAAAAAAGATTTGTGTTTTCTCGTCTAAAGCCAAGGAATAATCGATCGGATTTCGCGAAACCGAAAGGACGGTGTATACGGGGGTGTTCAATTGACGACGTTCAACAAATATAATAACGTACGATTTCGCAAATTGATAACATTTTTTTCTTTCGTCATTCACATCACTGGGCCAATAATATAGAACCGGAATTGGTTTGTACTTATTGTGGAAAGGATTTGACGGACAAGAAACTAATTTTGACGCCATGGAGTAGTATGGTCGTCACCAGAGCCCACACAGAGGGGTTGGGCCGGTGAATGCTATGATCCCGTGCTCACCGGGGGGCCGGAAAAAAACAAATTAAACATATTACTAGAAAATTGAAATAATATCATATTATTTTCAATACTTCAATATTTCAATATTTTTGTTTCATAAGATCGGGCCACATGGCGTCGGTAGGCGAAGTTTTTGAGGATAATAATCATAAATTTTTTTTTCGTTAGAATTCATAAATTCTTTTAAAAATTTGTCGATTTTTATATTTGTTTCTGCCCACCGGCCTATTTGTTTTGTGGATGGACGAACGGATTGAGTAATAACAAATATTATTTTTTATCCAACACGGAAACTAAATTTATTTAACAAACTTATAACACACAATAATAATAATACACTTCAATGTACTGACGGTGAACACGCACGACGAGACGTCACGGCACTCGTCGACCGCCGCGAAGAAAAATATGTATATTTCGCTAGCCGTCTGGGCCAGCACTGCACTAAAATTATCGCCACCGCGAACGACTCGACGACGACGATAATTGCGAACAGGAAACTCCGACTATTCACAAAAATACATACGTCGCCCGTTCATGGGTCGTGCGCCTTATCGCGGTCGGTAACCACCATAACATAGTGGCGCGAACAATATTAAACTGCAGTAAATTGGCGTGTTTTGGGGTAACTCCGATATTTTATATCGACGTATAACGGCATACGATGCTCTAATTGCTTAATGTTTTAGACGCCTTTTTTACAAATAAAATGTTATTGAATGTTAGAATTTATACTAAAATTACCACGAATACTAACATACAACTAGGGCCCGGATTCATGTACAGTACCGTTGTAGAAAAACGCATGCGCGGTGTGGTGGGATGGGGTAAAGGAAACGTACTTTGGAGCCAGCTGTCGGTTTCTACGGCCGGCATGGTTTCGCGACGCGGTCGGACGGCTTTCGGCGGTCGCCGTTGTTGAGGTGCGCGGATCTTCGTCCCGGTCCGCCACGTCCGGGCGGTCGTGCGGTTTCTCCGCCGGGCGTTCCCGGACGCGGGGCTTTCGTTTGGGACGACGCTGCGCTTTCGGTGATTCGGCGTAGACGGTCGGACGGCTACTGCGTTCGGTGGCGGGCGACTTGAAGATGCGGACCGTTTTTTGCGGCCGTCTGGTACACCGACCACGCGACGGCACGCGGCGTCTAGTGGTCTTCGGACTCGCGGCGGTGGTCTTGCTGCACGTGACCGTGGGCGCCGTTAACGAGCAGTGCGTCTGGCCCGTGAACTGGGATTTCATGTCCTCCTTTGACGGAAATCTATCCTCCTCTTGCGACGGCGGTATCACGTCCATTTTGGACGGGAATAACTCCGTGCCCGGTGTGTCTGATAGCAAACGTCGGACGCCTGTGTTCTCGTGTCCACGCGGCATCTGTGTCGCCGGCTCTCCGTCGTTGATGACCGTTTTAAAATTATTATATTTGTATTATTGGTGAATTTATTTCATAAGTTGAAGAATGAGACGGCGTGGTGTACAAATCGGCATTTGCGACAAGACTAAAATCGAGTGTAAATAATGACACGAAATACCGGTCCTAACTAAGATAATAAATATTATACTATTTTCGTACAATATATCCGATAAACTTAAAGCCAATATTCTCCGTCTTCTTCTGAATCTAAAATTTACATTTCTTGAAACTGTTTAGCTTAAACTCTTTCAAATCAATAAAGAATTCCAATTATTAACAAAATTCACCAAAACGATTAAAACTGAGCTTTATATTCGTAATAATAACCCTTTAATGACTTATTGATATGACGAACACGTCTGTAAATAAATCGGATAACTACAATAAATAAATGATTAATACATAATCAGTATTCAACATTAAATTTTAAAGTACATATATATCGATAAACGTGACCTCGGTGCGTTACAAACTCTTAAAAATTCTTGTTCGGCATAGTTCTTTGTTTCATTGACTAATAATTGAAATAAAGTATCATCGAGTAGTAAAAAAAAAAATCTAAAGGAGTTCCTTCACCGGGTATTGGATCAAGCAATTTATTTTGTTTGGTAAAAGCAAAATTAGACATATCCATTTCCTCTTTTTTCCAATCCACAACACTTTCAAAGGTCCATTTCGCCAGCATCGCCATATTGGAAAATTAAAAATTTTCTTTTTTCATTCGTTTGTGCTACGTTTATGCCGTTTGTGCTACCAGGTTTCCCGTTTGTGCCATGCTCCTAACTGGAGAAAATCAAAATTTAAAACTGGCGATGCTGGAGAAATGGTGGAATTGCAATATTGGAAAATTAAAATTTTTCTTTTTTCATTCGTTTGTGCTATGTTTGTGCCGTTTGTGCTACCAGGTCCCACGTTTGTGCTATACTCCTAACTGGAGAAAATCAAAGTTTAAAATTGGCGTGACTGGAAAAATAATGTATTATTTTTTTATAAAATAGCAATTTTATAAAATTTTATAAAAAACATTTTGGTTTATTTTTATTTTTATATAACTTTGGTGCTATTGGTGTTATGAGCGCAGTTCCAGTGAGAAACATTTTATTTTATTGTATTTTATTAAAGGTATTGGAAATCATATTGTTTAACTTCGGGGGGTAAAAATATCCTAAGGCGAAAATGTTATAAAAATGGCATATTTCACATAAGAGTTAAAAATCAATTGACATGAATTTTTATTAATTTTTTATACAAAAATACAATGTGTATAGATAACATAGAGGGGTAAAAATACCGTAAAATTAAAACATTAAATATTATTCTTATGAATACAATAAAATCAACAAATAAGTGCATTTATTTGAATATTTTATTTTTCAATTTGGTTGTGAATATGTCTTTTTAACTAAATACTATGTGGTTTTAAGGACTATAAATCAAAATACTAAAATAAAATAAAATAAATTATAATTAGTTGGTTAACCGTCAAAAAATTGAAAAAATCATAAAATTAAGTATATAAATGAAATTTGTAATTTTTAGTTTTGCTTAAAGAAAAAAATGCTAAACTGTATAGATTAACATTTCTGCATTAATATGTGTGTTTTCATTACATTTTTTTGCATTATTTTTTAGATCGTCATATAATTCCTAGTATCCAGTTTCTTCACGAAAACAATATGATTCGTAATGACCAACTGTGCCTATATCCATATTTGATGGTATTATTAAATTAATTGCACCTCGAATTTTATATAACTGACGTTTTATTTTTAAATAGGTTGGTATATCTTTAAGTGTAATTCCAATCCCTGACATATAAGCATTTCTGTTGTTCACAAGTTGTACTTTGTTTGATTTTTCATTGGAAGGAAGCTTCGAAAAATCAATGTTTGGTGTAGTCATTATAAAAATATGGTCTCCGTATCTGTAAATAATATTATGTTAATATCATAAATTTACATTAAGTTATTGATATTTATATTAATAATTCATGTAAGCATATTAATAGTAGAGAATTTTAGAAAACATTTCAGGCTTTAAAACCAATAATTGTCCCTTTCATGGATTAAATAGTTCAAAATCTAATAACATAAATAGCATAAAATTAAAAGACATTTTTTAAAAATTGTTTTACGTATTTAAAGAGCAATGCTATATATTCATTACAGCTGTCCAACATGGTAGAAGTTTACAGAATTGTAGTAATCTTTTTGAAATTTTAATATTGTGTTGGTGGTTATCTCGATTTCCGTGATCATATTTTTTTGAAAGTTCAACACAGTTTTGGTACACTAATTTAATTTTTCTAAAATACTCAGGCTCAGATGTTATAATTCTTATAGAAACATCTGTTTCAAATTCATCTGATTCAGAATTATCATTAATATCATTTGGAGTATTTTCAATAAATGCAATTTTTATTTTTAACTCATTTTTATAACGTTCACATAAATTCGGTTGTCCTGTAATTTCATCTATACCTTCAGATTCAAATAAAGCTACAATAAAAATTGATTTCAATAATAACTTTATTTCTTTAAAGTCTTTTGACTGAATGAGAAGTGCAATAGACGGTAAATAAAAGTTTTTAATTCTATATGTGGATGTTTTGAACTCGGGCCACATGCTCAATAATTTCATTATATGATTTAAATCATTTCTTATCATAGTGTTTGGGAGAGTTTTATTTTTATCACCACAAATCCATGATGAACATACCTCTAAATACATATTCAACGAAGCATACTGCGTAAACGATTTTATTGCAGCTGACATCAATGCTAATGATTGGTCCATTACTACAATTTTCGGAATTGGTGCACCATCTTTTACCCATTCTTGTAACCAATGATTTATACTATTAGTATCATGGCGTTCAGACAACATATGAGCTACTGAATATTGACGTTTTATAATATGATCCATAACAACAACTTCGTACAGAAAAATATTTGCAGTCTTTCTGCCAGAAATTAATACAGGACGTTGTACGACTCCTCCGGTTGCGTCAATACTGATAACTGAAGGCATATTTTGTTTGACATATTGCCTATAGACATTGAGTTCAGCACTAGACCAATAATGGACGAAAAAACGGTCGTACCCTATATCATGTAAAACTGTATTAAAATTGTTGGATTGTTTTAAAATGGAAATAGAAATTATAGGGTCGTTGCATAAATTATTCTTGTTTAGTTCTTTAGATTTCAAAACTCGAAGGGTATTTAACGAAGGTAAATGACTAGGTTCTTTCTCTCCAAATTTCATAATATTTTTAGCTTCCATTCTTTGTATATAGCTTGCAGACATGTTTTCTCTAATTTATTTATTTTTAAGTTCTTCACGTTTTTTTCCAACTAATCTCCTTTTATTTGATCCTTTGCAAGCGTTGTACATTCCTTGATATTTACAATTAATAATAACACGGGAGTTTTCATTTGGTTTATTTTCAATTTTACCTATAAATCGGCTTTTACACGAAGAACAGTTGCCGAAAATAGTTAAATAGACATTTACTTCGAGATGAAAATTTGCACATTTATAAGATACTCCACAAGGAATATGAGTTTGTTCATGAAAATGTTGATGTATAACATTAGTCCAGTTGTATGGTTCGAGTGCATAATAATTTTTATGAGAACGTTTCGACACGTTATCATGAAATGTATATGTTTTTATAGTAGGTCCGATTGTTTTCCATTCTTCTATCGATAATGTGATATTGAAATTAATTGTTTCTTCAGTGTCTTCACATTCCGTGTTAAATTCATCTGATGATATGTTGTTAGGTATTATTTCTGACTCTATAGACAATTTTTTGCGTATATTATACCTATTATCTTTAAGAATTGTGTATAAATATTTTGGTGATATAACATTATTTAATGTATTGGCTATTTCCTTCCAACATGAGTCACTAGGTATAGGTATGCCATTCACAAACAAATGTTTTTTTTCTTTTGTAGCCTTGATAATATCTGAAGGCAACATAGTAGGAATACGCGGCATTATTTACACTATATAAAACAAAACAAATTTGTATAGAATATATAAATGCTTATTAGCTATTGATATTTATGATATTACTTTTATACAATAATTAATATTAAAAATGTATGCAAATGTAAAATTCTAAATGTATCTATATATTTTTTTTTATTCAAATCTATTATATAAATAAAATTGGTGTGGCAAAACTTCTTGTTAATAATAATTGTTTTAAACAATATATATCTGAAGGTGTTCAAGTGAACATTTTATATTATATAAATTTAAAAAAATATTATAAATTAATAGATTTCATAATTAGCTAAACCTGAACAAGTTTCACAAAACTGGCAATTCCTCTGAAAGTTATGTGTTCGAAATTATTGGCTAAATTTTTTAATTAACACAAAATTTTATTTTTAAATAAAATATATTTTTATTTGAATTTCAAGATACAGGAGTGTACTCGTAGATCTTATAGGTCTAAGTTTGTAGTTACTACATGTTAAATTTAATAGTATTTTATAAACGATTTAGCGGTATCATAACATTATTGTACATAATATTAACTTTACACTTATACTAATCTTCAGTCTTCACGCACCACTACAGTAAAATAAATATCATTACCCTTAATTTGTATCGCTTTTTGTATACAAAATGTGGGATCTTAACCAGGGGCGTCATTTCAATTTTTCTTAGAATGATTTTCTTAGAGTTTTGATCGGCCCAATTATAAATGTGATTATGTTTTAGATATCGCTTAAGTGAATTATTTGAATAAAGATTTTATAATTTTGTTATAGCTATAAATTTGGAAGTAATGAAAAAATATTGCATTCGATAAAACGATTCTGAGTGGAGCTTCTGTGTAATATTATTTATTATTAATAATATATAATAATACAATGTGTAATTAATATATAGTACATAATTTATGATTAACCTTACTGTTTGGAATTATAAAAACAAAGGAAAAGGAAAAATAATAAATGAAGTAAAAACGTACTGTATCGGGTAAACAAAAATCTATTATATAAAAATAATAATTATTATTATTATTTTTTTTTTATTATTATTAACAGACGGTAAGTTTTAATTTATATTGTTTTTTTCGTGTTCAAACACAGAAAAAACAATATAAATAAAATCTTACCATTTGGCCAGGCCTTGGTTACAATACTTTTTAATATTATACCTCGATTAGTTTAAGTTTTTTTTGTGCCATTTATTGAATTATCTTTACAAAATTGTAGATAATTACTTTTACTTTCATCAGTAAATAATTTGTAATTAGTATTATCAATATATGCCATTGCAATAATTACTGAGACTGAATCAAATGGACATTTGTTATGAATTAAATATTTGTTTTTACCAATTTGTATAGGATTTGTCGAATTACCATTAATTATGGTTAACTATTCCTAACAAATTTTATTAATTAATAAACTTTCTAACGTTGAACGAGTAATTCGTTTGTTTAGAATTTTATCAATTTCCGGATTAGATTGCATATATTTTGTAATTTACCGCTTTTTAAGGGGTAATTTAGAAATCGTTGGTATTGATTGACTGGCATTACCTTGTCCACGCCAGTTCTCTGTAGCATCTAATGATGATGACGAATCACAGCATTCAATATCTATAATATCTAATATATGTTTGGATGATTTTGGTGAAGGTTTGATGATGTTATAAATTAAAGACTTTTGTTTTGACGTATTGGTGTCATTTGAATTACTATCAATATCTGATAATTGATTTAAAGTCAAAGGTGAATTATGCGCATTAGTGTTCTGGTTAACACTTGTGAAGTATTAAAATAAAGTTCTTCTGATTCCTCTTTTAAATGTTGTGGTTTTAATTCTGATAAATTTCTCAACTGAGAGCTTCGTAATAGTTTTGAATTCGATTCAATACTATTAAACCGAGTTATTATAAATTTATCTACTTTCATAGGACGAATATCAAATTTTTAGTATTTGTGTTTTTAATTCCTTGAAATCATTTTCTACAATAGCTGAACTTGCAATTTCATACGGAGAGTTAAATATTGATTTCATAACTTTAGTCCAGAACGGAAAATCATTACACAGACGTAAAACATGTTTAGTTAAGTCAAGTAAAAAGTATGCAGACAAATGATTACCCGTTATTGACGAATTGATTTTACTTTTCTTATAAAGATTTTTTTATATGATCATTTATTTCACTAGCTTCTTGTATTTCATCATCAGTTTCATTTATAATTTCTTCAACACTACACATTTTTTTGCCATCACTTGAAACATTTTCAACTTCTGATAATGCTTTAATTTTATTTAACATAAATTCTCTTTTCTCTTCTGAAGGTGTTTTATTCTTATCATTTTCGATACACCAGCCATCTGTTTCACTCAATATAATCGTTAATAAAGCCTCTAACATGATATCAAATTCCAGAAAAGATTCACATGTTAAAATAAGTCGTAAAAATCGAACGTAAAATTCCTTTAAATTTGTATTTTTTACTCCAGTTTAACATTTTATTCTGCAAAATATTTGTATAATGTGTGCAATATCTATACGGATATAACAAGGAGGCAAATATTCTTTGAGACCATTGAATACTTTAAAAAAATTTCCATTATAAATGCAAAGACTACTGTAATTAAAAGCTCTAGAAATTGCTCCAAGTAAAGCTTTTGAATAGTCACAAATAACTTCATTGGGACTCTTGATACCATCCTTCATCCATTGGCCCAACCAATAAACTATCGTTAATGTATCATGCTTTTCTGATATCATTTGTGTTACTGGAATATGTCCAGTACTTGTACTCACTATTGCTTCATACAAAAAAATATGACCAGATAATAAATTCAGCGATGTACGTTTAATTTTTTTTATTATGCCACCTGTCGCATCAATAGAAAGTTTACAATATTTTTTTGAAGCTTCTTTATAAATCACATTTTGGTAATTATTCCAATAGTGTACTTCTTTTTCTTGTCGTGCCCGATTTCAAAATGCCAATAACAATATAGTTAAATTTAAATAATAAAAAAAAAAAAAAAAACCGGTAAATACTTAAATAATAAAATTAATTTGATACATCTAACAAAAAAATCACATTTTGGTAACGTTATATGTTGTGCTGCAACCAGTAGGTAGCCACGTCCAGTGCACCCGTGTTTGTCAACATTAGGTCTGTTCTTGTGCACTGTGCCGGGCTCATGGTGCATGTCAAAAGGTGGTCATCGGTCTGTAGTTCTCCACACTCGCAAGTTTCGTCTTTTTCATTTAAGCCCCATTTTACCATGTTAGCTTTAGTCCTCGCCACACCAGCCCTTAATCTATTTAAGGTTTTCCATAGTGGCCATGGTAAATGTCCGCCCAACGGAAGCTGTTGTGTAGGCTGGATCAGTTCTTCCGGTTGGAGCTCATCTTGCCACCTTTGCAGTCTAACTTTTTGTGGGGATTCGTGCAGTTCCTTTGCTGTTTGTATGAAGCTCCTTCGGGATTTGAGTCTTGTGCGCATGATTCTATGCCCAAACATAGGGTGTCTTACGTCCTTTATCTGTTTGGTTTTTTCTATGTCGGTGGTTACGAGTCTTCTGATTTCAGGTGGAGCTATGCCTGCTAGAAGGTATAACTTGTGTGTAGGCGTTGGCCTAAGACATCCCGTTATGATTCTGCAAGTATCGTTCAATGCTACAGATACATGTTTGGCGTGTTTAGACTGACTCCACACTGGACACGCATATTCTCCAGTCGAGAAACATAGGGCCAGTCCGGTTGTACGCTTAGTGTGTGGACGTGCTCCCCATTGGGTCCCTGCGAGTTTCCTAAGTAGGTTGTTCCTTGCTTGTACTTTCATTTTAGTTTTGAGACAGTGCTCCTTAAATGTTAAGGTCCTATCTAGTGTGACGCCTAGATACACGGGGTAATCAGTGCTCTGCAACATTTTTCCTAACCATTCTATATTAAGGCGATTCTTGGCATCACGGTTTCGTAGGTGGAAGCAACATACCTGTGTTTTGTTTGGGTTAGGTTTTAATTGATTACTGTCATAGTAGTTAGTCATGATTTTTAGTGCATTTTTTAGTTTGTTTTCTACATTATCGAAAGTGGTATCTTGAGCTGTGATTACTAGATCGTCTGCATATAAAAAGTTTTTCGTGTCCCTCGGAGTTGGTTAGTATAGTGTACTATAAACGGATCAACGCTAATACTATGTATAGAAATGGAGTCATTTGAATTGTATTTAAATTCTAAAAGAGATTGAATTGGACATTTATTTATAATTCCTAATTTTTTATTTAATGATTCTTCTTTGGCTTTACGTAAAACATGTTGACTATAAATATTTGTAGAAGAAAATCGATCAAAGTCCATATCCATTACATTTTCTCTTCTCCAATTACATGCAAGATTTCTTTCCAAATATTTTCCAATGATTTTCCTTTTTTCACCTTTTAATGGTCTTTTTGTAGTATGTTGAGCTTCATATTCCTTAGTGTTTTTTGTCAAAACTGATATTTTTTATGACGCTCCCTCTTCTGGTTTTGAATCACACCTACCAAAAAGATCAGCACCACAATTTTTATCCTTGTATTTTGCTTTAAACGTCAGATAGTGTTTACTTCTACTTGTATCTATGTTTACGTATGATTTTTTTAAAAATTAAATTACATGGCAATTTATGTTCTTTTAAAAACCTGTCATTAATCACATCTGCCCAAGTGTTTGGCCTCATTACCATGTATTTCCTACTTTTATTTTTATTTTTATAATAAGCGACTTTTGGAAATATTGTTCTAAATTCGTCATAAGGCAAGGTAAACTTAAAAATCATGGATTCATTACTCATAGATGATATATTAATTGATGATGACTCTGCTGATTCTTCTGATTTACTGCTGTCTTCCGAGAAAATGGGAGAAGAATTACTATATAAATTGAGTCCAAGAGCCTGTTTTATTTTTTTTGCACTATCATATCTATTATGATATAGATCTGAATATATACTCAGTGGTGTTTTTTTCCCTTCTATTTGTAGTGAAATCTCTTTCCAAATATACGAAGTAGATGATTTTAGCACACCATTTTCATTGAAAATATCATGTTTCCTACTTAGAAGGATTTCGAAAAATAAATCCGAGTCAACTTAGGGTTTTCTCCCTTTTTTAGCAACACCCTATAAGAAATGCAATTTTAACGTAAATATTAATATTAGTATTAAACCAAGTTATACATTTTTATATTTTTCCATAAAGTGGTAATTTGAATACATGAAAATATAATATAAGGTTAATCGTAAATTATACAATAAATAAAAATACACACTATATATATTATTAATAATAAATAGTATACATTGAAGCTCCACTCAAAATCATTTTATTTGGTACAATTTTTATTATTAAAAATGAAGAAATGTATATCACAAATAGAGTTTTTTTCAATTAGGACCCTTTTGTTCAAAATCATATAAAAGTTAAATTAAAACTTAATGACCTCAGTACATTACTAAAATATACTATATAATAAAGTAAAAAATAATTATACTCTGTGAAAATTTTGATTTACTTAATTCTAAAACCAGGGGCATTCGCAGAGAATTATCTCAGAGGGTTCAAAATTAATTTTATAATATCATTTATCACGAAAATGTATAACGTATGTAAAATATTTACGTCATTTAAAATTTTTATAAATATTAGAGCAATCACCTTTAAAAGAAAATTATTTCAGTACGTAAGAAACTTATAAAACAATCTATTTTTATTCATCAAAAAAATCTCAGTGGGTGCAATTGCACTCACTCCCCCCTTTGCGGGTGCCCCTGTCTAGAACTATTATTGTTCGGAAAAAAAATATATTGTAAACTAGTCGTACATTATTGTTTCTTCTATTTTTTTATTTATTTATGGTGAGAAACAAAATAGTGATTATCAGTACAATTATTACACGGATTATTTATTAAAATACATCTATTTCTACGACATCGTCGAATGAAATACAACACACGCGTTTGACCGCGGATCGCACACGCAGTGGCGTAACCAGAAATTAGTCAAAGCATAGAATAATATAGAAGCGACACTCTCCGGATTTCCTTTATTCAGTCAATTTATTTTTCGTTGACCTCGAAATCAGCTGATTATCTTATTACCACGGTGTATTTATGATATCCCACACGTATTTCCATAGAATAATATTAATAATAATATTCTATGGTATTTCTAATAGTATTGGACAAGTATTTACAGATGTTCTTTTTCTGGGAAAATTATTTTTAAATCATCAGATTGTGATTCTTGAAGACCAATCAAAACGTTATCTAAATCATCTAAACAATTTGCTCCTTCAGAATATTCAAAGTAATTAATACAGAAGAGTTTTTTAAAAGTACGTTTGAATCGTATAAAAGATGTGTTAACACAATTGCCATTCTGTATTCGAACTGTACCAAAGAAGTTTTTTAAGCAAACTTTATTTAGCCTGCGAGTACAAAGTTTAATTATTTTTGTTGGTTCAGAACTTAAATTATTACATAGTTTGTTTCAAACCGGCTATGGATATCATCCATCCATTAAACAGTTCATAGCGCAGTAAACGTTACTAACTTCAAGGCTGTGCCTCAAGCATTCGTTGTCAACTTCAAGGCTTTACCTCAAGATTTTTATAAACAAATTGTTATCACCTTAAGTGTCGCTTCTATATTATTCTATGGTCAAAGGGAGGTTATTAAATAAGTGTGATATAGATTATTATAATTACACATATTCAGGGGCGTTCCGAGGCTTCTCCATTTGGGGGGGGGGGGGGGTATCAGTTTGAAAAATTGCCGACTACACAACAAGACAAGAAGAAAGTATAGTAGGTGTGTATGTTTTTGTGTACGAGTAAAATGTTACTACAAACAAATTTAGGTAATAACATAGTAGTTTATAAAAATTTCATTATTATTATTATTATTATTATAAAACCAAAAACAAATATATATACTCATATAACTTTTAATTAAATAGTAACATTTAGTTTACATTTTCACTCGTCGATGTTTGAGGAGAGACCATTCATTTACAATATCCCGAATACTTATTTCATCAACAATATCTCGAGCTGAAAATAGTAACAATAAGGAATTTAGTCTCTCGTCGCTCATTGTCGTACGTACGTGATTATAAACTAATTTTAAGCGACTAAAAGAATTTTCACTGGATGCACTTGACACTGGTGATGTTAGAACCACCTTAACAACGTTGAATGCTCGTGGTATAACATTTCTTAACGTGAATACTTTTTTGGAAATATCATCAAAATTTTCACACTCCTTGCAAGCATCTAATAAAATTTAAATTTCAGAATGTAAACATTCTGACTCCTCTGAAAGTATTTCCGGATATAATCTTATCATGGCCTCAATTATTTCTTTTGTTCAGTTCTTCCTGTCAGTCGGAATACGAAAAGTTTCTTGAAAAGGTCGTAATAATGTAACCATGCTTTGAAGATGATTGTTGACAGTTGACGTAAAAACATCCAAAAGAATTTTAAATTCTTTGCGGTAAAATTGAGAAAAATCAATCTCGGCAGCAGTCTCAGGATTATCGTCCATATTCTTTGGTTTGCGTCGAGGTCGATGATGTTTATTAAAATCTTTTTCAGGCTCCACATTACATTTTTTTGCAAAAGATGCAGCAATTTTCACTAATGCGTCAATTTGTTTTTCGTCATTTAGCTCTTGAAAGGATTTTACTGTACTTTCAATTAGTTCCATGGCATCAATTATATTTAATTTTTCTGCTTCCAGTAACTCCTTAATATTTTTTACTTTAAACATGACGTTTTTTTAAAAAATATAAAGTACAAATAAAATCGAAATCTAACATTTTTTTATACAGTGCCATTTCAGAACATTTGGTATTAGAATCAAAAGATTTTGATAATTTCATATCTTCTAAAACATGTACTACATTTTCATAGTTAACTGAAACCGCTTTGATAGATTCAGCTCATGCTGTCCATCGTGTTTTAGACAAATTTTTTAACTGTAACGAATTTTCAACACTTATAAGTTCCTCCTGTAAACGTTGATATCTTGACGTACTTCCCGAAAAAAACACATACAAACTCTCCAGTGTGTCAAAAAATTCTTTTATTAAAGTACTCGCGTTGCAGGCTGATTTTATAAAAATATTCATTCAGTGGGCTTGGCAAGGAATATATGGAATATTCCTCTGACATATTTCCGACAATTTTTGCTGTGCGCCGTTGTATTTACCGGACATATTACTTGCAAAGTCCTAACTTTGAAAAACAATTTTATCTACTGGTAATCCTAGCGAATTCAACACTCCAAAATTTTTTTTTGCTAATTCTACACCCGTTTTTTTTTTTAGTAAGAACAACATCCATTTTTAAAAGACGTTCATTTGATACAAGTTCACCATTTTCCTCGCTAATATATCGTATGTTGATTGAGAGACGATCATGGTGCGTTAAGTCAGATGTTATATCTGCAATCACAGAATAGATTTTAGCATTTTTAGTTTCTCTGATCAACATATCACGTGCTTTCGTACCAAGTAAGCTAATAAATTCATTTTGAGAATGCACCCCTAAATAAGTAACTCGATACAGTCGTTCATCAGTTTCTTTTAACCACTTGGCCATAATCGGGGAATGCCGAGCTACTAAATTCACCATCTGGCAAAAATTACCATTATCGTTTTCTAAATTATTTCCATGACCTCTAAAGGCTAATCCCTGCCTTGCAAAAGTCCGAGTAACATCAATTAGTATTTCTAATACTTTTTTATGGTACTCTTTTAATTGTTTGTCCCTTATTTTCTGATCTCGAAAGTTTTTGTCAAGAAGAACATCCACATGGTTTTTTTATGCAAAAAATGACAGTAATCAGACATTGCTGCTTGATGAGATTGTGATGTAAAATGCTCGATAAGTTTTCCTTTTTTTTTGGTTCCACGACTTTTCATTTTATGCCAAATGCGGACACCAGATGTAGCCCATTCTGAAATACCATCACCACATGGAAAAAGGCAACATGAAAAGCAAAACGCTGCATCCTTCTCAATAATAAAACGTTTATTATTGTTATTATTATTTCGTTTAAAATTTCTTCTGCTTCAATTGAAATCGTACGATGAATAGATAGCATTGCCAATCCATTTAATCTTTCCTATAAAAATTAAAAAAAATGATTAGGTATACATGCGTATAAATTTATATACATACATAAATAATATATATATGTATAATAGTTACCTCTGAAATTGAATTCCGTAAATACGTTATGATTCTCTTCATCGTTGAAAAAGACTTTTCAGCAGATGTCGAAACTGGTAGTGTCTCTAAAATTTGTAACAATTTGAATATGTTCGGATAAATATTGTTGCAAATAATTAAAGGATCCATAGATCCATGAAATATACATACAATATAATATAAGATACATACAATCCAAGAATTTTTCGTCGCAAAAGTTTTAATTCCGATGTCAAAATGTCTTTATTATTATCGTTTAAATCTTCTTTATAAAAATCAACCAAACTGAAAAACTCCTTTTTGTCTTGCGTCGTTATTTCTGGTGTTTTTGGAAATAAGTTTTGAAACCCCTTTAATAAACTTGATGTTCAATAAATCTATGTTCAAGTTCAAATATAAATAAATCTAAATAAGTTATGAAAATTGACACTTTAAAATATTCTTCAGGTATATTCATTGAATAGTAAGTTTTTTTTTTATTGCTTTCGTCAAAGATATTATAGCACGAATAGTTAGTTACTCATGTGTTTTTGTTTCCCTGAAATTCGTGATAATAATATTAAAAATGCAATTCTTCAGCCAAATTAGTTGCCTTGGTATAAATATCATGGAAACATTCGTTAACATTATTTCGAATATTTTTTAATTCAACCAGTGTTTCATGAGCTAAACTCATAGCTTCTCTTAAATCAATGTCAACACTTTGAAATTGTTTACATAATGGCAATCCAATTGCAAATACTTTAGACAACACAAAAAGTGATACGATAAATTCTCCTTGTAATATTTACATGTAATAATATCTCCTTGTTTTAAATTATTGGCTTGACTAGAAATATCACTGTCATTCCAATTACTTATTGTATCCAAAGAATCAATGACACATTCTAAAAGCTCAATAAAATCATTCACAGAATGATATCGCTCTATCCACCTGGTGGCACAGTTTCGCTTTAACGTCTTAGCATAAATTGTCCCATTAAACTCTTCGATTGCTTGTGATAGTAAATGTTTTCGCCTAGAATACACAAAAAAAATCTCGAGTTTTCCAATTGTTCCTAAACAGGGGGGCTATTCTGAAACTCGTACGAAAAAGATCCGTATACGGAAATCGCCGTTTTCTCATGGTTTTTCCCATAATATCATAATATCGTATTCTGAAAACATTTCCGTATACGGATCCAGTTATGTCATGTGAAACATTTTCACACGAATACTTCGGATGGGTTTTCGCGTGTGAAAGCGGTTTCCGTATACGGAAATATTTTATTATTTTGCTTTTTATGGAGTTTTATTAGAAAATTGAACAATTATAACAGACTTCCACCAAATAATGATATTAACATATCAAAACACTATTAACTGTACAATGTGTTTAAAATTAATAGAAAATGTATTTATTTTTCCTTTCTATCAATTGCAACTGTTTAGCGTGTGATTTCTGTGTTGTATTGATTAAATAATTAATTATACAATAATATACTTAATCAAAGCCCACTAATGCTACAACATCAGTGTCACCATTATTGATGTCTATTTTCTGTTGCGTTTGTTGTTACAAATTACACGTTGGTACTCATACATTTTACGTTGCGAGTTGATATATTCGACGTTGAGGAGTTACGTGTTTTTATAAATTTTCAAGTGATTTTCAAGTATTAAATCATACGTTCATAAAAATTTTAAATGGACGATTTGGATTTACATGAACTATTCGCGGGTATAGCCGTACTTGAACATGTCGAAGATATGGCGCAAGTAGCAAGAAGACACGTACATGAAGGAGTTAATCCTTTTACAGGTAAGCTGTACAAGTTATTTAAAACTTCTTAAATATGAGGTGGTTTAGCCGTGCTTTGATGCGGATTTGAATAATACTGATGCTATAGCCAAAGAACAACCTAGACATTAGCTTGTATAGCTTTATTCATATATTGTACACTTGGTCAAAGAGATTATTATTAAACATTAGCTTAATAAGTATATGTGTCCAATTTAATTTTAAACCATCTCATGTGTTAGGTTTTTAATTAACTTAAATTATTTACCTTGGTATATAAATAAAATACTAATTAAGTATATTTTATTTTGATCTTATTCACTTAGATTTATCTGAAGAGAATTTCATTAAACGATATCGGCTGTCTAAGGAATTGGCTCAACGTGTCATTACTTTGGTGACTCCTTATATGAATGTACCATCTACATCTAGAGGATTAACCATTGAACGAAAAGTAAGGATAAGTTAACCATTATACAATATTAAATAAAATTTATTAATACTGTAAAATTAAGGAAATTACTATTTAGATTTTTTTCGTGTATTCACCTTTATATATTTTTTATTTTTTATTATCATGTGTGTAAAGACTGTAAAGATCTTATTCATCTTACATTAGTTGTCTTCAAATTAAATTAAAATATTTAATAGGTATATATATTTAAAAAATTAGTATAGTAAGAATTTAATATATTTTCAATTATCATTTAGATATATTTATTTATTTATTTAAACGGGCCAAAGCCCATTAATAATTAATATACATATCATGTACAATGCTAAATTTTACAGTTTTTCTTCTTTTTTTCACTATCTTAATATATATATATATATATATATTATATGATTAGTATAAGTGCAGTATCATGCATTGTTTCAAAATACCTATAATCATTTAATTAATGTAATTTACAACAAAATAGTCAAATACACATCAAATTGGTATTGAAATATCAACTCCAACAAGTATTATTAATGATTTATTGTTTAATTATTTATAAATGCTTCAGATTGTATTTACTTAATTTATAAATTGATAATTATTTTAGGTAATTATTGCTTTGAGATTTTTTGCTGCTGGTAGTTACCAAATGGATGTTGACGAAAATCGACATGCGTCCGTTTCTCAATCTTCTGTTAGCAGAATTATTGAAGAAGTAACTAATGCCTTATGCAATCCAAACATCTTTGATCGGTTTGTTTATTTTGTTAAATATTTTAATGAGCTAAATAGTGTGCGATTGAGGTAGATTTCTAATTTCTTATTTATTCATGTTTTGATGTTGTACTGTAATGAAAAATAAACTTCTTAGATTTTATGAAAAATATGAATTGCAAGGAGTGGTGGGTGTTATTGATTGTACACACATTGCTATTACACCTCCCAAGAAAAATGACGAAATGTTTCCTGAACATATTTATGTCAACCGTAAAGGATATCATTCAGTGAACACCCAAATTGTAAGTAATTTATACACTAATAAAATACAAATGTTTATTATTAATTGTATCTTATCTTTTATTTTTTGTTAGTAATTTACTAGTTAAATAATAAATATATTCTTATTGTTATTTTTTTTTCAGATTTGCGATGCAAATTTACGAATCTTAAATGTGTCAGCCAGATATCCAGGGTCAACCCCGACTCTCATATTTGGAATGAAAGTGCTGTAAAGACGTTAATGACAAGTTTGCATTATCGAGGTTTCAATTCATATTTTTTATTAGGTATATAATAAATAAACAAGATAATCAAATTCACAATATTGTTATAACGGTTTTGCTAATTAATTAAAAATTATTGTATGATTACATTAGATGACTCAGGATATGCATTGCGACCATGGTTATTAACACCTTATTTAAATGTTGGTATGAATTCACCTGAGCACAGGTTCAATGAGGTGTTTTGTCGTGCCAGGTCTTGTATTGAACGTTGCAATGGAGTTTTAAAAATGCGTTTTCGGTAACTTACACATACTCTATATTAATTATTACACATTTAAAATCATGGTTATAATATTGTTTTAGCTGTCTTCTCAAAGACCGAACACTGCATTATTTACCAAGTAAGGCTTCAAAAATAATAAACGCTTGTGTTGTGTTACATAATTTGTGTATTGAAGAAAGTATTCCATTGATAAATGAAATAGATGATGTCAATGGCCATTTAGATTTAGGTCTGTATGACTTAAATCAGAACGAATATGTTCATAATAGACAAAGCCAAGAACTTATTGCTGGTCAACATTTCCGCCAAAATATTGTAAATTTATTGTTTACTGAGTGAGGTAAATATGTTTACATTCATATTTTGTATTGGTAGATACAATTAATCGCTTAAAATAAATTAGAAAAACAAATTTTCATTTTCATCATATTCTTTAAAGTACATTTTATAAATAATGATTATAATAATTTTAAAAAATTTAATAAATTTTAATGTAATATGTTATATATATTTATACTTATATTTATATATATTATAGATTTAATGTCAACAACGAAACAAAGAAAATATAGAAATTACATAATAAAACAAGAAAAGAAAAGGAAGATTATTTTTACATTCCTGACAAATTAATAAGGGCATTGGCAATTTTTTCTTGTGCCACACACATCCTTTCTTTAGCAACTGTTGACCTCTCTTTGAGTTTCACCAGTTCACGAAGACATTCAAGTTTATCTTTATAATAACTTTTAAGCATCTCGTTTCGGTAATTGTTTGCTTCACCTAATTTGTTTACCGCAGTTACTGTTTCTTCTAAACGTTGCTTTTTGGATTCTTGTTTGTGTACACTGAAATTTAAAATTGTGTAATTTATTCTCATTTCATAGTTACTAAAATATTTAAGATATAGTGAATGTTATAGTAGTTAATTTTTTATTAATATTTTATATATATTTATTATTTAGTTGATAGTATGTAATTACTTTTTCTCTGACAGTGGGATACGGTTCAATTTATGTTTTTCATTTTGAATTAAGTCTGTAGTTCTATTTTTATAAAGTAAGGGATTGTATTAAGTCATATTTATTTATTATACTTATTTAAAAGTGTTCTTATTGTATATTGTTATACATTATTACTTACGATTTACACAAAACATTTTTTGGTGACTGTTCTTTCGATTTATTGCTTGTATTGGGTTCTGAATCATATATTAATCTGCAGAAGAAGAAAAATTATAATCTATTATAAGTAAAAAGTTAAGCATTATACTCATTGGCTGAAGGACATGATGAATCATTCAATATGTTTATTGTAGCATCATTTCTGTAACACAATATCAAATAATTATATTAAATGAAACAAATTTTAATGTTAATATAATACATTACATTTTTGGCACATCATAATAAAAACATGCTTTGGATTCTAAAATAGACGGGTCTCCAGAAATAGGCACCTCGCCTATCATGCCAACCATACTTTCAGTAAGGTCATTAAGTGGTTCAATACTTGATGGCCCTCCTCCAGTACCTCTTATGTTTCTATTACTTTGTGCTTTTTTTCTTTTAGCGTCAGCTTTCAGATCTTGCCATGTCTAAATTAAATATACTTTAATCTCTTGTAGAAAATGACTATGAAATAATTTATAATTTATACGTAATTTCAATGTGAATTCTTATATTAAAAATTTGTATTTTTAAACTTATCTTTGTATATTTTATGAAATATATTTTTTTATACTTACCCTACGCCAAGCTTTCCAGTCTTTTATGGGACCCGGAATTGAGTTTAGGATGCCAGTTAACTCTTGCCATTGCTGTGTGGCAATGGCTTTAGTATAAATGGCAGTATGTTTTCCTTTTATCAATTCCGGGTGATTTTCTAAATAATCAACCATAGCCGACTTCTGGTTGTCTGTAACAGATTTACTTTTTTTTCTTTTTATTACGTTCAACATTTTTTACAAAAATGAATGCGATCATTTATTATAAATTTTAAACTAAAAAAAGAAAATGGCATGGATGAAGAAGAGAACGATGTAACAGAAATTGGAAGAAATGCGCAATTGCTCGTATAAAAATGTTTTCTCTTCCATGAAAATTATTATTTTTGCAATGTTGCCGCTGTGCACTGTTAGAATATTATTCACATATGGATAATTTGGGAATACGGATTCGTATACGGATAAGAATTGTTTCAGAATACCATTTTTTGTTAGTATACGGAAAACAACCGTGTGAACGGTTCGCATACGGATCTTTTTCGTACGAGTTTCAGAATAGCCCCCCAGTTTCTTATTGGTTGGATAGAACAAAATTTTGACACTGCCAAGTTCAAATTGTGTGCTTTACAATGAATATAAGTTGCCGTTAGATATAATTGACTGATATTAGACCTATTTTTTTTTCTCTCGTAAAATCGACAACCACAGGGGAAATCCGCTTTCGCATTACTGCCCTGTGGTCGCCATCATTTATTAACCAAATATTATTGAAATATTACATTAATATCTCTCCAAAGACAACCGCGCATTGTACAAAGGAATGTTGCCTTTGGAGGACTGCGTCGCTACATTCTTTTTTTTTTTTTTTGCCCCGCTAAGTTACACCAGCGGCTTGATGTAACCTTTCGTCAGCCTCCTTGGTCTCCATTATGCTCTGGATCATTTCCATGAACATTGTCCTGGTCCTGGCTGCTTCCTCCAGCACTCGTCCTGCGCAGCGGGAGTCGTCCGGGAGCTCCCCGTTTGTGGGTCCGCATAGGATGGGTTGGACATCCTCCGGTTCGATACTCCTCCCGAGCCTTGTTCGGAGTCACCTTCTATTTTCTTCCCAATGCGGACACACGAAAATCGTATGCTCCGCATTATCCGCTTGAGCTGCGCAGTATAGGCACGTACCGTCCTGTGCCCTCTTCCTCGCCAACAGGTACCACCGAAAGCAGCCGTGACCTGTAAGTGCCTGTGCTAGGTGGTACGTTACCAGTACCGCGGCTGGTCTACTGCACTACCTGCCCACGTCAGGAAGGAGCCGCCTCGTCCACACCCCTTTTTCAGAGCTCGACCACAGGGCCTGCCACTTCAGCCGAAGCAACCCGTCGTAAAAGACATTCCACAGTACCGGTCCCAACACCGATCCCTGTGGAACACCGCACGTCACCATCAGGCTGGAGGATCCGCCATTCGCATCGGGCACCAGCAGTGCGCGATCGCTCATATATGACCTCAGGATGCGTACCAACCATGGTGGGAAGTATTTGTGGCGGAGAGCAGCATCAATGAGCGGCCACGGAGCCGAATTCAACGCGTTGGTCACGTCGAGGGCGACCAACGCGCACAAGTGCCTCCCAGCGACCGGCCCATGAGCAGCTCGCTCAGCTCTTTTGAGCACCGCTCGCATCGCATCGATTGTCGACCTCCCCTGACGAAACCCGAACTGAAGGTTGCTAAGACCGCCTGCCGCTGTCAGATGGGCGTTAACCCTATGTAACAGGAGCCTCTCAAAGAGTTTCCCGACCCCCTCCAGGAGGGACAAGGGCCTGAAACTCGATGGCTCGGAAGGCGGCTTGCCCTTGCCTTTGTGCAATAGAAAGAGCCTGGCCACTTTCCAGCGAACAGGAAACGTCCCATTGTCCAGACAGCTATTATATACGGAAGCGAGCAGGTCCGGTCTTGCGCCCGCCATCCTCGCAACGATTTCGTTCGACACCATGTCCGGCCCCGGAGCCTTGCCTCGCGGGAGCCTAGCCGCCGCGAGCCTCAGTTTGTCGACCGTTATTGGGTTGCCCACTCCAATGTTGCCCATTAAGGTTTCTTGCGAGCGTGCCCAGTCGGTGTCGGGGAGTGTCGGAAATAGCTCCTTGGCAATGTTTTGTTCATGGCCCGTGATCACCGCCGGGGACCTCCTAAGTTTCTTGGATACGACCTTGTAGGGTAATCCCCACGGGTCAGTATCGACAGTTCGGCAGAGTTGGTCCCACGACTTTTCCTGGGCGGCTCGGATGGCTACCCTCAGCTTCTTCTTTGCAACTGTCATAGCCGCCTTCTCCGCTTCCCTGTCTATGTCGCCGGTTCTGCGACCCGCTCTCTGGTACCGCTTACGAGCCGCGCAGCTCGCTCTCCTTAGCTCCGCGATGTCACTCGACCACCAGTGCACCGCTCTGCGTCCGTAGGAAGGCGTGCGCCGTGGCATGGCCGAGTCGCAAAGCTCAACGAGGAAGCCGTCCATTTGTTCGGCCAGCGCTTCCACGTTGTATTGTGAGGAAGTTAGGTCGGGAACCGTACCTCTTAGTAGGTCCAAGAGTTTTCTGTCGTCCGGCTTCTTAAACGCCCAGCCACGCCCCTGGCTTAATCTCGCCAGGACTGGGAGCCCCGAGGGGACAGACGCCTCCAGCTTGTAGGACACGTACATATGGTCGCTTTCAGATCCTACATCTGAGAGCACTCGCCAGTCTGTCACCTCCCATCCCGGGTTCGTCCTTGAAAACGTCACATCAACGATGGACTGGGCGTTGTAGCGAACGTACGTGGGCACAGCCTCCTGATTGCACAGTAGTGGACCCAGCGACGCACAGAACTCCGCTAAAAGGTGGCCTCTTGTGTCGTCCGCCGGACAGCCCCACTCCGTCGAGTGCGCATTGAAGTCGCCGCCCACCACGACGGTGCAGTTGCCATGACCACGGACAGAGGCTTCCAGAATACCTAGGAACTCCTCGAATTCGGAGTCGTCACAGTTAGGCGTATAATAGCAGCTGTATTTCACGTTTTTTTTAGAATTTTCTCAAATATCTTTCTTGAACGTACGGACATATTAGCGAATATTTTCAAGATTAAATAGTTTAAACTCATACTTCTCTCGAAACATCAACCGGTTGTTGCATAACCGTGCTTCGGCTGCATAAAAACGTATAATTATATATATATATAGAAAAGCTTTTATTTTAACGAAATAAATTCACCACTCGGACAAAAATAAGTTTTATTAATATTTTTTTTCTTAATGTACACAAAATAAAAGAATACAAACTTACGATTAATACTATCAACATTAAACAATGAAAATTGACACAGAACATTAATAATTTATACAATTAACAAATCGTTTAATTAAACTTTCTCGAAAATCGTCACACGACGAAAATATTCGAATTTTAGTAATACGAATTAAAAGCATATTTTACATTATGCTCGTATGCTTTAGTCTAGTATATGGAACACATTAAAGCCGTACTTTGTCCGGCTTCTAAGTTCGATTAAATTGGACGGTGCTTCACCGAACAAGGCGAACGTGTTCGTATAATATTTCTTTTCGCTTCTCCAATATTCCGTTTCACAATATTTTTGCAAACAGCTCATTTTGAACGGTCCATTGTTCATTTGCCGGCTTCAATACGACTTTTATATCGGATACCCGTACTTATCTGTATCGCCATTATTCGTACTTGCATTTTTTGTTTGTTGCCACGCCGTCCGCGTCGTTGTCGTGTTCGTCATTCATGTATTCATCGATTTTTCTCTTGATCGCCGCGTTGTTTTTGACAACTTCACCGAGTCTGATACATAAATTCTGGACGTTTTTCTCGGTGGCAGTATTAAATTTGTCCAAACGGTAGTCGCACTGGAACACCGTATTCGGATTTCTTCTGTTCGCATTACCCACGAGCTTTTTAATGGTATTTTCAATGAATAATGGTTCGTTTTTCGGATCATAACGGTACAAATCTCCCGACTTCAAATTGGCCACCACCGATTTCATTGTTTTTACTAGTTCCTTTATACTTTTTACACAGTCCATCGGCGTTCCCGTGATGTCGACTACCCGGTCAAAGCACATGGGATAGTCGACCGAGTACGAGACGATTTTCGTTTTATTCATTTGTCCTATATTTTTGAGTACACGGCAGATATCATTGTGCACATCGTTTGTCAGCAAAAGTTTAATGTTGATGTAACATGACGACCTTCGGATTTTCCGTTCGTCAAATTCACCAGCTGTAAGCCTGAGAATGCCTTTGAAGTTCCACACCAGCTCCGATAAAACATTGAAGATTTTCTTCGTCGTGGCTACGATAGAAATGCAACCGTAAAGGCCGACGCATCTGGACACATATATTTTGGCATGGTATTTCGAGCGAAGTCTGTCTATAAAGCTGCCTTCAAAGTCATCAAATCGGTATGCGATTTGCTTAGGATACAAAATCTTCACATCCGTTGGTTGTTTCGGCATTTGAATGCGTTTGTAATTTACGTTTTGTAAGACTATAGAAGCTTACAATGTCAATTTCAAATACATAACTATATCGTATATTATTGTAGCGTTTATAACTAAATATTTGTTTCGTATCGTATGAAACGCCATGGTGATTGTAACAGATAATTGATTTTGGATAGATATCCACTGTTGTATAATAGTATAGCATTAGTAGTATATCAGAATTATAAATCATATTTTAAGCGAGTGGTATACACGACCTCGGGACCGAACCGTCTGGCTGGAATCTGCTGAATTAACGATGGTGTTAGCCGTTGGGTCTTTTGGTAACGGCAGACGTGTAGTCGAGAAGTATACGACCAAGTAGAACCTCATTTGTATTAGCAGAACCTCTATATTATTTAAATATATTTTGTGTAATTTTAGTGTTCGAGTGTAAGAATAAATTGATCTTGATAATTTAATTTAAATATAAAATATTTAAATTATTTCTAATTTTTTTTGCAAATCGTATCCCAAAAAACGATTTACAACGCGTCGGTATACATCATCACAAAACATATGTGAATTGTACACGTCTTGTGTATTAATCGTATATACTTTTGTAATAATAAAATAATTTATATATTCAAATTGAATATTGAATAAAACCGCAAAGTATGGAAAACAGTTTGATGTAACAATTATATTTTACGCGATTTGTTACCTTTTCTTCCAATTTCATGACTAAAATATAACAATAAAACGTTCATTAATTTAATTTCAATCATTTATTATTCTTTCTATTACGAATAAGTCTATGTCTTGTATATGCACTCGTTTTTTAAAATATACGTTGCAATTAATTAGACATCTGAATCTTCGCTTTCGATATACCATACACATTATAAGTTAGTATCATTATTATAATGATATAACAAAAAAAAAGCAAAATAAAAATTTTCAAAATGAATTCGTTGTTACGTATGTAACGGCACGGTTAATTGTAGTGGTCTTGTTTGTTGTAAAATACGCGATTTTTCAAACAAATCTCGCTTTTTATTTTACAGTAGTATTTACAATATTAAATAATATTAACAAAAAAAACGTGTCGGGCGGTACGAGACACCCGATCGAGTCAATAACAATAAATATTTACAAAAATCGTGTCGGGTGGTACGAGACACCCGATCGAGTCAATAACAATAATCGATGAGTTCGTGAGTGGAGGACGCGTGGAGGGCACACCCAGAGCGGGGGCACCAGGCGGGAAAAAGGAGTAGCAAGGCACACCCAAATAGATGGCAACAGGCGGGAAAGGAAGTATCAAGGCACACCCAAATAGATGGCAACAGGCGGGAAAGGAAGTATCAAGGGCACACCCAAATAGATGGCAACAGGCGGGAAAGGAAGTATCGTCAGCTCCGATCGGCCAGTTGTTGCAGCTCCTGCGGGTCGTCGATGTTCTTCGTCAGCGGCTTGGTTGTCCGGTCTTCAGGTTCAAGCGTGCGGCGTGGTTAACGTGAACACTTGAACAGTCGAAGATGGAGTGATTTGTCCGATGTTTTTTTTTTTTTTTTTTTTTTTTTTTACCGGCTCAAAACTCCTCCCCAGGGGTTAACAATAAAAGTTATACACCTAATGAAAAAAAAACGAAGAAAGAAGAGTGGGAAGAAAAGGAGAAAAGAGGTATGTGCGAAGTAAATGGTGGCCATCACTAACTCATAGGGTTGAGCAGTGAGGCACTCGCGCGTAAGGCGAAGCTTGGAGGGTTAACTACGAAGCTAATGTAAACATGAGAGAGGGAAAAAAAAAAATAAAAAAAATAAAAAAAATAAAAAAAATAAATAAATACAATTAATAAAAATACAAATACAAATACAAAAAAAAAAAAAAAAAAAAAAAAACATGCAACACAACTTACGATTCATAGACACACATGCGTGTGTCTACATTCGTCAAGTTGGCAGAACGGAATGGTGTTCCACTAAGTCGTTCCCAGTCGTACGACTTAGGGACGAAATTTGCGGATGCAGCGATTGAAGAGTTAGGGTGCAAAACGACCGATTTGCGAAGTCTAGTTGCAAAGATTGGAGCGGCTTGCAGAGGAGGTAATATGCGGATTTCCTTGATGATCTGGGAGTTCCTAACGTACCATGGGATGTGGAGAACGGATCTCAGTAGTCTCATAAAACAGCCCTGAACTGGCTTGAGACGGTTTTCACCGACCGCTCCCCATACGGGGATGGCGTAGGTGCAGATACTTCTCACGATTACTGAGAAGGCGCGAAGTTTTGTCGCGGGTAACACGTCTTGGCTATTGAAAAAAGGCTTAAGTTGGATGAAGGCTCCGTAGGCCTTACCGCGTGTAATCCTGATGTGCCTGCACCAGGAGAGCCTGCGGTCGAGAGTGACGCCGAGATATTTGGCGGAATAGCTCCAATCGATGGGGTGGCCATCGATTACGATACCTTGATGGGGGGTACGGTTTCTTTTTGAAAAGAACACCGCAACCGTTTTGGTCTTGTTAATGGCAAGCCGCCAACTGTTATACCAGTCATTAAGATCTTGGAGATGGATGTTCAGGAGATGGGTGCAGCGATCGATTTGAGCGGTCGTGCGGGAGACGGCCACGTCGTCGGCGTAGATGAACGTGTTGATGCCTTCGCGTTGAGGAATGTCGTGGCAGAAAATGTTAAAAAGGGCGGGGGAGAGTTTTGCACCCTGTGGGACCCCAGCCGTGATGGAACGGGGATCTGAGAGGGAGTCACCAATTTTGACCCTGATGGATCGTCCCGAGAGGAAGGACCTAACCGCGCCTATCAAGTAGTGGGGAAAGTTGAGGTGGGACATTTTGTATAGCAGACCGTCATGCCACACCCTGTCGAACGCCTGTTGAACGTCGAGGAGGACCATCGCGGTGTGGTGCCTCCTGTTTAGACTGTCGGCTAAGTGTTCAGTGACCCTGAGAAGTTGATGTACTGTGGAATGTTTGGGTCTGAAACCGTACTGAACGTCGGGGAGAATGTTGTTGGCATTAACGTGCTGGTTCACTCGAGTGAGCAGCACGCTTTCCACGACTTTGCTGATGGAAGACAGCAAGCTGATAGGTCTGTAACTGGAGGGGGAGCTGTGCGATTTGCCTTGTTTGTGAAGACAGATAACAGTGGCCTCCTTCCAGGCGGCGGGAAAATGATTGAAGCGCATGACGGCGTTTGCGATATTGCTGATGGCCACGAGATGTTTCCCTGGAAGTGTTTTTAGCACGCTGTTTCGTATACCGTCTTTACCCGGGGCTTTGCGATTTTTTAGGGTGCGAATAATAGAAGAGGTTTATTTCGGAGATGTAGGAGAGAATTCGGAGTCGGTTAGGGGAAGCTGACGGACCTCGCGTTCCACTTCGGCGTGGACCTCCTCTAACTCGATGAGGCTTCGGTTGGGTGAGCATTGGGCCTGCAGGAAAGTCGCGAAGATCTCTGCTTTGTCGGGGTCTAGTGATTACGAGTTGTTTTCCTTGAATGAGGGGTGGGAGAGAAGGACGTTTGTGTCGAAGCTTTCCTACTACATTCCAAACGCTGTTGGGATGAGATTCGGCTTCGGCGATAAATTTGTTGAACTGTTTGTCACGGAATTCGGAGACTCGAGAAGTAACGATTCTTTGGATGGCGTTAAGTCGGGTTTTTATGTCGGGTGACCTATGTCTTTGTCAGAGCCTGCGTAGACGGTTTTTGTTGTCGACGAGTTGTTTTAGGTCGTGGGGAAGTTTGAGTTTATGTCGTGGTGCAGGAGTTGTGATCGTAGCGTTTTTAATGGCGTTGTTCAGGTCAGTTGTCAGTGCTTCTACCGCGTTGTCGAGGTTGGACTGGGTTTTGATCGGGCTGCATTTGAAAGGAGAGATCGAGAGATTGTATTGAAGAAGCAGCCAATCGATTCGGTCTACGGTTAGAGGTGTGGTGGGAGGTAAACCGGGAACTTCGAGAAGAACAGGATTGTGGTCTGAAGAAAGAAGTTCTAGAGTCCAGGGGCCTTTCGGTAAGGTGACGTTTTTTGTGATGAAAACGTCGAGAATGTCCGGATCGCTGGTGACGCAACCGGGAAAGTGTGTGGGAGCCGGGGGGGCTTCGATATCGAGATTGTGCCGGAGGAGGGTCTTTAAAAGAGACAATCCTGCTGGGTTGTTGTGCTTACAACCCCATGAGGTGTGTTTGGCGTTTAGATCGCCGGCTACGATGGTGGGGACGTTGGAGGCGAAAAGAGGAATGATGCAGGAAAATTTTCTGTTTCTGGTTGGGGGGGAGTAGAAAGAAATTATTCGAATAGGTGAGGGGGTGGTGTAGATCTCGACACCTACAGCTTCACAGCCGATGTTGTCCGTGGAGACGGCGCGATGGCGCAGACCCCTACGAACAAAAACAGCCACTCCGCCGCCGATGGAGTCGGGACGGTCTCGTCTGTAAGTTACGTAGTTCTGTAGGTAAATACGTTTGTTGGAGTTTAGTCGAGTTTCGGTAATACATGCTACGTCAATTTTCTTGTCGTCTAGTAGTTGTTGAAGTTCGGTCAGTTTGTTCAGAACGCCGTTCGCGTTCCAGTTTAAAATTAAGAGGTTATTGGTGGGATTGTTATGCATTGCGGTGTTGGATTATGACCGCCGTGAGGGTCTGCGCGAATTGCGAGACTGCGGCTAGGATGGCGGCCTGAAGGGAGTTGTGCGGGAGGTTAGCAATGAGGGGGTGTGTGATTTGTGGACAGGGGGGTGGTGGTACAGTGGTGGTTCTGGGAGTGGTCGCTCTCGCGTAAGAGACGTTTGGGCGGGTGGTACTCTTTTGAGTATTTAAGGGAGGTTGAGGTCTGGGAGCAGGAACCGTTTTGGCTTGTGCTGTTGGAGCAGCTTTTATCTGGGTGACTGGGGCAGGTTTCTTTTTGGGTGCCTTGGTGCACCCTCGGTAGGTGGCGCGATGTTGCCCTTTACAATTGGCGCAGAAAGGGTGGCAGTCTTTTTTGTCCTTGGATGGACAGGCGGCGGTGGCGTGATTTTTGCCGCAGAGGCGCAAGTGAAGGTGGCACGGCAGTAGTTCGCCGTGTGGAAAAATTTGAGGCAACGACGGCATTGCGGAATTTCGGTCGGCTTCCGCTTTGCCTCGACTTTGACGCTCAAGCCGCCGATCGAGCTGATGTCAAATATCGCTTTGGCCTCTAGAGAGGAAGCGTCGAAGTGAACAGTAATAAGGGGCCAAACCCTGTCACCCTTTGACATGCGGTGAACATGACGAACGGAGGGAACCTTTGTTTGGAGTTCGACGAGGATCTTTTTCTCGGTGAGATCCTCGTTAACGCCGCGAAAGACTACAACCAGCTCACGGTCTTGGTGCAACTGGTGGGTGGAGTATTCCAGTTTTTTCTCATCGAGATGTTTGGTTATACGACGGAAGCTTTCTACCGATTGGGGGTAGACCCTTACACCGTTGGAGGTATTTACAGCACGGCGAATCGGAACGTCGTGGGAGGCGAAAGCCTTGCGGATTTTGGGCCAGCATGTGCTTTTGCCAAGTAAGATTGGTGGCGGACATTTTTCCTTCTTTACGTCGGATGATGATGAAGAATCGTCGCTGTCTGAGTCAGCGGACAGCTCGCTAAATATGTTGGGCGATTTACAGGATAGGGCAGGGGGGGGCTGTCATCCATCTGGCAGTCGGAATCGCTAGATAATTGGGATGTGTTAGAGGTCTTACGCCTCTTCTTTTTACGACGGCTCTGAGCTGACTGGCGGGAGGCATCGGACGTCGAGGTGGAATCACGCACGTGGGGGATTTCCCCCTTGCCGTGAGTTGAGAGGTCGACCTGCCTACTCTCCAGGTATTCGATTTTAGATTTTAGTTGCAGGACAATAGCCCACAACTGTTCAGTTGTCATACCCTCGGGAGGTGGCGGTATTCCCTCGGGACCCATCTCTTGAAAAAAAAAAAAAAACCACACGATACACGTAAAAAGCGTTTGTACTGCGGTGAATTTGTGAACACACGGTTTATACACGTAAAAATGTTTGTATTGCGGTGGATTTATGAACACACACGGCGGACAGACGAACGAACGAACGAACAGACGTACGAACAGACGAACGAAAGAGCTACAAGTTTGCTGCCGGCGCAGAAGACACGTATAACGACGAACGCACGCGAGGGCGGTACGACGCGGTGTCTAACGGCGGGTGTAACGCATAGCTACAGTGGTAGTTTGTAAATCACGGTGGACAACGTATCCGAAAGAGAAAACGACTCGGCCGCGTGGCCCTGGTGTTGGGCGCACTTGCCTCGTAGTCGTGTGCAAGATTAATTTGTTGTGATGGTGAAAAAACAGTTAAGCGCTTGAGAAACAAGAAGTTGTAAACAACTGGTGCTTCGGAGGCGTATGCGTAGTCGCAGAGGTAAGGGGTGATCAAATCACGTTTTGTCCGATGACCGGACTGCGGTATTTATGTTGTTCGACGACCCGTAGGTCGCCGACCATTGGTCAACCGGAATAAACTATGACGCCCTGAATTCGCCTTTTACCTGCGTGCCTTGTACCTTTCCTGCGCGATCTTCTTTCTTGTCAGCGAGATGCTTTTCCGCGCTCGTCATTGCCTGTTGCCGTTCGTTCCGTTACACGTAATTCAAATTCTGTGTTGAGAAGTATTGACGGTGTACAAAAATCTAAACAAACATGCACTACTTCGCTACAAATTTACAGCCTTTATCAGAACATGTTAATTCAAAGCGCCAATAATATTGATTTGTTAATAAATGTAACCAATAAACGTTGAATATCGTTCATAATTGTATGTGTTTTGAATGAACGTTTTTAACATAGTATTTAGATTATGTAATCGAAACTGTTCAATTCAGAACAAAAACGTAATATAATACAATTTCGAAAATACAAACTAAACGAGCCGGAGTTGCTCTGGATGTCGGTTCAAACGAGTGATTTAGACTAACTCAGACATTGTATTATTATTTCAAATTTGAAGGCAATGATGAATCATTGTATTTGAAAAACAAATATCAGCGATGCTAATAAATTTTATTGTAATTAATGTTTTTGATAAATATTGTGGAAAAGTATATATCAAATCTGTTGTTTTATATTTTGAGCTTGTAAATATGAATATTGAAAATGACTAAATCAATAATTTTTTTTTTTTTTTTTGAAATTTTCGAATAGTTTTTTATTACACTCGAGGACTCTACTGGAAAAATCGAAATATTCGTCAAATTAAACACCAATTAGATACAAGTTTCTACCGGAAAGTAACGCATGTAAAGATTGCCCAAGCATTCCTTCTACACGAAAGTGTCGTCGGATTAAAATAAATCATGATAAAATGGATACATTCTTTGATTGGAATCTATTTTATTATTTTAAACTTATTATTTCATATTGATATTATCAGAATTCTTTATATTTATATTTTCGACGATAGAAATAAATTATGTATCACAATTCAGTCGTTAATTTTTCTGTTGAAAATAATTTTTACATTTCGGAATGTATTTATACATACGTTGTATGATCTAATGATGAAGTAATATAGTGTTTTGATATTGTATTATTAAAATGTTATCGATTTATGAAATTAAATTTGTACATATTGAATTTACATATAATTACATAGTAGGTAGTAGGTAGGTACGATTTAATGTATATATTTTTATATATTATTATTATTATTATTATTTAAATAAATTTATATAGAATATTAAATTTCCGGTTTACAATAGGTTGTAAATGACAATAGAAAATTTCAAATTTAATGAAATATTTGTCTGGATAGCAGTACGTACCAAAACGTTGTTTTTTAATGACGGTTTATACTCGTGTATACGAATCGAAAAAACTCGTCCTATATTTTTTATCTCACTTGTCACTATATCAGTTCGTCAAAGCGTCAGGAAGACACGAATACGTCGCAGCCCATTGTGTACACGAACTAGGTGACCTCAAAAAAATTTAAATTAAATAAAAAAAATAATAAATTACACATTTCTTTCTGAATACTATTTTAACATGTCGATTGCCTACGGACTTTTGGGTCCCGCAAATGGTAATGTTACATAAATTGCATACTTCTTTCCATTTTTTCCCCTCGTGTCGAAAGACTGAATAAAAAAAAAAAAATAAAAAAAATCTCAGTATCGGAAGACGAGGAGTACGATCCGTCGAGTCTTTATTGGACTCGTGACTTATTTATATATATATATATATACGTTGTATGACTGTCGTCTGGCCATTGTTAGTCCGTTTCGATTTCAATTATGCCCCGTCACGGATTTTTAATTACTCTCGTCCGTATCTTGGACACGGATAATTAACACGATCAGTCCCTATTTGGGATGTCGTAAACTTGGGAGAGAAGGGAAGAAGAAAAAAAAAAAAGAAGAAAAAAAAAGATAGTTAAGAAAAATTCGATAAGAAAATAATAAGAAATAACAAAAAAAAAAAAAAAAAAATAGTGTACCATATATATAATATATATATATATATATACACATATGCAGTCGTATATTGTGTCCACGACGATTTTTTCTCCAGACGCGAGAAGCGGATAGGTTACCATTACGGAAAAACGAGACTCGAAAACTGGTCCCGAGCAGACGCGTCTGTTTATAGGGCTTGTCCGTCTGCCCGGCCCCGTATAATATCGGCGCTATTGCGAATGCTCGGCTACTCTAACCTGCCTCGCGCTCGTCTGCGGACGGTCGGCCATACGCAGCTGACCACCTACACGCGTGCCGTTATCGTAATCCGGACGGCCGTCGGGTTTCGGCGAGCCGTTCGCCACGGACGTAACCCCCGGGTATTGTGCACGTGTCGAGGACCTAAACAATCGTTCGGAACGGCGCAACGTTTACGTTGTTAAAAGAATTGCCGCGATCCGTAAGAATCTAGGGAAACGCGCACGCGCACGCACGCAGAGGGAGTGTGAATGACACCTGTATTACATCTAAATGAATATTCGACGTGAGAACTATTCCAACCTCAATATATTTTTATATATTTATAACGGTTTTCAAAATTGCAGCCGAGTTGTAATCAAACAAATATTGTCCATATACACTCGTTACCCGTGCAGTGCACGTGTATATTTCACATATTATATATATATATATGATTTATCATACCCAATATATATTAAAATTAAATAGTTTGAAGAATTAATCTGGTTTTCGTAAATGCCGTCGAAAGTGTCTTTTGGAACATTAAAATATTTAATTTAATAACTTGGACGTGGTTTTGTTTTTTCGATTTGTATTATATTATATTATACGTTAACATTGAATCCACCGAACGATTCATGAAAGAATACATATCTAGTTCAAATCGACATCGGTTTTAATCACCATGGCGTTTCATACCATACGAAAATTTCGTTATAAACGCCACAGTAACGTACGATATTGTTATGTTTTTGACATTGAAATTATTGAAAGCTCAAATCAAGTCTTACTAAAATTCAACCGTCAACGCGTTTTAATGGCGAAACAACCAACGGAAGTGAGGATTTTATATCCTAGGCAAATCGCATACCGGCTCGGTGACTTTGAAGGCAGCACTGTGGACAGACTCTGTTTGAAATACAACGCCGAAATATATGTGTCCGAATGCGTCGGCCTTTACGGTTGCATTTCCATCGTAGCCACGACGAAGAAAATGTTCAAGGTTTTATCGGAGCTGGTGTGGAAGTTCAAAGGCGTTCTCAGGCTTACGGCTGGCGAATTTGACGAACGGAAAATCCGGAAGTCGTCGAGTTACATAAATATTAAACTTTTGTTGAATCACGATGGACACAGTTCTATCGACCACCTACTCAAAAAAATAGGACGAAGGAGTAAGACGAAAATCGTCTCGTACACGGTCGACTATCCCATGTACTTCGGCCGCGTAGTCGACATCACAGGAACGCCGGCGGACTGTGCAAAGGGTATAACGAAGCTAACGAGAAAAATGAAGTCGCTGTTTGCCGGTTTCAAGACGGAAGATGTGCACCGTCTTGATCCGAAGGGCGACCCATTTTCTTTCCTTGAAAATACCGTTGACAAGTACGAGAGTAATGCGAACATTGTATGTACCCCGGGTTTTGTGGTCGAAACCTACTGACCACATACCTTATATTAGCTCGGTGGAGCTATTCAAGGGATGTGGTAGGGCGAGACCCGACTTGTTAAGGTCAGATCCCGGGTCGTCATGGACCACCAGCACCGGGTTTCAGCCCGTACCCTTTCGGAGGAGTGTCGCGACTCAATTAAGTGCCACGTTGGTATCACCCCTCCCCACCGGGTCTGGTGGGTTCGTTTACTATCTAGCGCCAGTCCCACAACCACCACGTTTCGGCCGAGATAGGCACCTCAACCTCGCGGGGGCACTGCATCCGGAACGGCAAGCCGGTCCGACGTACAGTGGGGCTCCCCCGCTCCCGTGGCACCGACTAGGTTTTAAGTTGACGTCGGTAGGTCAACCCGGGGCTTGCACCCCTCCCACTATTCTGGCAACCACGCCGGCTAGTGGTGGGCCTTGTTTCCCCCTTTGCCCCGAAAAACCTATCCTATATCCCCATCGGACCGTCTCCTAAATTCCCATCCTCATAAGCCCGTTCCTGTGGGTGTAGTCCCTTTTCTTCCCTATCGCCTCCTTTGCAAAAACCTTGAGAGCCGTGTATTTTACCCTTGTCTCCACGAACCTATCCATCTCACAAGGCCATGTCTCCCCTTCTCTACCTACCACTGTCCTTAGCCTATTCCTCTCGTCCGTCAACATTCGACACCTAAACAGTACGTGATCCACTGTCTCTCCTTCCTCCAGACATCTGCACCGTCCGTTTCCCACCAATCCCATGGAAGCCAGCTTCGCGTTAAAATCTCCGTGTCCCGTTAGGAACTGGGTCGTATAGTGATCCAGTTCCATTCCCATTTCCAACCTCTTCTTAACGTCCGGAAGTATTCGATGCGTCCACCTCCCCTTATCTGACCCATCCCATCTCGCTTGCCAGCTGTCCAGAGCCCCCTCGACCCCCGTCCTATAATCCCCTTCTGTGATTTCCCCTTTGCTGAGTTGCTTCTTCAGCACGCCCATCTCGATCTCCAAGTCCAACGGTGGCCTACCGGCCACCACCTGAAGCGCATCCGTGGACGCGGTTCGGTAGGCCTTGGTGATCGATAGGAGCGGCCTCCGTTGCGCACTCCCTAGTACCTTACGCGCCTTGGCCGTCCTAACCCCCTTAATCCAAATTTCCGACGCGTAATCTATTTTCGGTAAGAACACCGACTTATAGATTATTTCCGCCGCCCGCTGTCCTACTCCCCATTCGGCCGACGACGCCCCCCTGAGCCTGGAATATAGATCCCCTGCTTTCCCCGCAACTGCCTTGACCTGTTCCCAGAAATTTCTTTTATAGTCTACCAGTCCCCCAGATACCTAACCGGACTACTAGCTACCACCCTGTCATCCCCTACATTTACCCAGAAACCCCGGCTTCAGTCCCCCCTTGAGGGACATAACTTGTGTTTTAGCTACCGAGAATCTTAATCCCCTTTCCCTAGCCCACTCCATAATCCTACCCATATATATCCTTATCCTCCCCCTGATCACCTCTATGTTGGTCCCCGCCACCATAACCACAAGGTCGTCTGCATATGCCACCATCTTCACCCACCCGTGTCTCTCCTCTTTCAATACCGCGTTCATCGCAATCTTCCACAGAGTCGGTCCGAGTTGTGACCCTTGTGGACAGCCCTTTGTTAGCGTGACACTAGCAGTTGAATTTTCAACCGTCAGCTCGGCTGTCCGTCCTCTAATGTAGCTACGAATCATGCTTACTGTAGCATCCGACACCCCTACCTCCCGCATGTCCTCCATCAAAGCTTCCCAACTCAAGTTATTAAATGCCCCGGAGATATCCATAAAGACCCCCACAACCAGCTTTTCCTTCCTGTCTTCCACCCAACTCAAACATTCCTTGATCGCACTCCCCGTGGATTTGCCTGCCGTGAAACCATGCTGGTCCCCACACATTCTACCCTCTGTCTCTCTTTCAATACTCACCACCACCAACCTCTCCAACACTTTCGATATCACCGGAAGCAGACTGACCGGTCTATATGACCCCGGAAGGCTAGGATCTTTATCCGTCCCCTTCTTGATCACAACCACGTCAGCCCTTTTCCAGCAATCCGGGAAGGTGGACTCCCTCATACACCTCTCCAAGATCCTTGTCATACTGCCTCCTATCACCTCCCAACTCTTCCTGAGTACCCCCCCAGTGATGCCATCCAGCCCGGGCGCCTTATTCGGGCCAATCCTCCACACCGCTCTCCTGACCTCTTCTTCCTCCAGCCTATATCCTTCCCTGGCTACAATCGGTTCCCCCAGAGGTGGTGGATCTCCATCCGTTGGGATGAGGGTATTCAGGAGACACTCCGCGGTCTCCTGAGCCGTTTCCGTAAGCACCCCCCTGCAGTCATATACCGCGGTGGGTATCCCGCTTCCCAAGGGACCCTTCCTTGCCCACCTATATACGGGCCCCCATACCTCTTCATTGATCGTGGAAGCGAATTTCCTCCACGTCCTCCTCTTGCTATTCCTCACACTCTTTACATACTCGTTCCTTCGCCTCCTGTACTCCACTCTATCCTCTCCCCTCCAATCGTGTCTTCTTCTATACGCCAGAATTTCCTTCCTCAAACCTTCTATCTCGTTTGTCCACCAAGGTGGCCTCCTCCTTGCCCCCCTCCGCCGTCTCTTCATGGATATCTCCATTGCCCTGCTTATTTCGCCTACTAGTGTTTTCGCTTCCCCTTCGACGTCCATCCCTATCCTATCGATTTCCCCCCCCAGATGTTCCCTAACCAGTGCCCCCTTGAATTTGTCCCAATCCGCACCCTTGATGTCATACCTAATCTTATCCGTCCCTTTTACCCAGGTCTCCCCTACTAACTTAACCCGGAAATCAATTAGGTTGTGGTCACTATCCGTGACCCCCTCGGTTACCCTCCATCCCTCTATGGTTACTCCTTTACCCGATTCCCTTGTTAACGTGACGTCGATATTGGATTCCCCCATCCCTGGCCTACTATATGTATACGGGTGCCCCCCCCTGTTATGCATCCTTATATCCCTATCCTCAATCCACTCTACTAATCTTGTCCCTCTAGCTCTCCCAGTATTCGTGCCCGTCCCGCTGAACCACATGTCCGAGTGCGCGTTTGTGTCGACCCCTATCACCACCTCCCCCTTAATTCTGTCCACGATGTCCCCCAACCTATCCGTAAAAAAGTTAATACCCACATCATATTTAAAATATGCCGACACGAACGTAATCGGCGCCCCCCCCTTTCTTCCTAATAGTGGCTACTGCTATGTACCTATCCATAAGTCCCCTCATAGCCACCACCTCAACCTCACTATTCCTCACCACAATTGCTGCCTTAGCTTTCTTCCTTCCTTCTGCGAAAATCACCCTTTCCTCTTCCTCGAACCCATATAGTTTCCCCCCTTCGACTATCACCTCCTGAAGCAAAAGAACTTCTAAATCCTTCCCCTCACAATAGTCCTTCAGTTGAACAGGAACGATCCTCTGACCGTTCATGTTCAGCTGTCCCACCCTTATTTCATGTTCGTGTCCCTTCATTGTCGAGCCGCGTACCCTGTACCCTGAACCATTTTCCTAAACTCGCTCATCCTAATCTGGCAGTTCTCGTGCCATGCCATGGACTCCCTCCCACAGTTGAAGCATTTGGGTTTCCCCTCCTTATTCGGACACTCCCTGTCCCTATGTCCCTCTCCCGCGCAATACGCGCATAAAATCCTCCCCTTTTTACACCTAGCCTCTACGTGCCCGAAGCCCAGACACCCCCTACACTGCACAAAATCAATATATTCTTTAACCCAACACTTTGCCATACCCACGTATATATTTCTCCCCACCATCTTCGCATGTACCCCCGGGTCGACCGCACAGACCCATCCGGTCCTCGCCCAATCCCTCGGACCCTTTATAAAAATTGGGATAATGGCCTTCCTCTCTTCCCCTTTCACAAGACCCAGCTCCGGGTTCAACATCCCAATTGATCCCGCTATTTCCTCCTTTTCCAGGTCCTTCTCCATGTTTTGTATCCATACCTTAGGCCAATTTACTCCTACCTCTATAACTTTGACCCCCCCTTCCCCTCCCTGCAGAGTCCGGAGAGCCTCTGTCGTCCTCTTGTCTCCTGGCACTATCCTCACATCTCCCTTTGAATCTACCCAGGTTTTGTCCACCCTCGGTACCCCCACTTTTCTCACAATTTCTGACCATAACCCCTTCTTAGTGGCCGCAGCCCCCTCTTCCCCAGACCTAACCACGAAACTAATGGGCGGCTCCGTCTCTTTCCATGATTTTAAAATCCTCCTACTCATACCCATAAAGCCCTTTTCCCCTCCCCAGTCCGCCTTCTTTCTACCTTTAACAAGCGTGAAGCCTCCATTCCCCCCATCTAACTCGTTCTCTTTTCTGGTCTCTTTTCTATCTTCCTTTCTTTCCCCATATTTTCTCGTTTCAGTCTCCGTGCTATCAATGCTCCTAACCCCTTTCTTTCTCTCTTTAACCGTTTCCCAACGTCTTACTGAGTTTCCTTCCCCCCCTGTCCTTATTCCCGTACCCATATTGTTCTCACTTGTCTTCCCGTTGTCCGAGGTCCGATCTCCCCTTATTTTCCTCCCTTTGTCTGTCACGGTTATCCTCGAATCCGCCGTACCTTTTTCTTTCCTTCCCTTATCACCTTCCCCTTTTGCTTGTTCCCGGCCCCCCTTGTCCTCCTTTCCACTGGTCCCCCCATTGTCCCCTTTCGTTCTCTCTCCAAGTATCCTCATAACCCCCTCAAGTTGTCTCCTATTTTCCTCTAGTCTACCCATTGTCCCTCTGTTTTCGTCCACCAGTTCGTCCAGTATTTCTCCCAGCCTATCCTTAATCGTCTCTAACTCTAAAACTATTGAAAATACCGTTGACAAGTACGAGAGTAATGCGAACAGTGGCAATCTGAATACGGTGTTCCAGTGCGACTACCGTTTGGACGAATTCGATATTGCCACCAAGAAAAACGTCCAGAACTTACGTGTCGGACTCGATGAGGTGGTCAAAAACAACGCGGCGATCAAGAGGAAAATCGATGAATACATGAATGACGAACACGACAACGACGCGGACGGCGTGGCAACAAACAAAAAATTCAAGTACGAATAATGGCGATACAGATAAGTATGGGTATCCGATATAAAAGTCGTGTTGAAGCCGGCAAATAAACAATGGATCGTTCAAAATGAATTGTTTGCAAAAACATTGTGAAACGGAATATTGGAGAAGCGAAAGGAAGAATATTATACGAACACGTTCACCTTGTTCGGTGAAGCACCGTTCAACTTAATCGAACTTAAAAGCCGGACAAAGTACGGCCTTAATGTGTTCCATTTTCAAGATTAAAGCATACGAATATAATGTAAAATATGCTTTTAATTCGTATTACTAAAATTCGAATATTTTCGTCGTGTGACGATTTTCGAGAAAGTTTAATCAAACGATTTGTTAATTGTTTAAATTATTAATGTTCTGTGTCATCGTTTAATGTTGATAGTATTAACCATAAGTTTGTATTCTTATATTTTGTGTATTATAAAAAAAAAATGTTTATTAAACGTGTGTTGAATTAATTTCATTAAAATAAAAAAAAAATCTATATATATATATATATATGTAGTTATACTTCTTTATACAGCCAAAACAATTAAGAAAGTAACAATTAGAGTACTGTACGAAGAGAAAAACACCACGTAATTGTCAAGAACGACGTACTTCATTTCGTTCAGAATCTAAAAAAAGCTTTCAAAAGAAAAAATAAACGATCGGATTAATATGTAATTTATTTCTATCGTCGAAAATAAAAATAAAACACGGCGGTTTACGTCGACCCGAAACGATGGGGTTTTATTTTTTTAACGATCTATATAGCTCGAGAATATCAGATAATGGTTTGCGGTGTGTTAAATTGCGTGTTAACGGTTCTTCCCTAAGCCCTTATACGGGCCATCTAATGGTTCCGAGCGAAAGCTGTTTTTACGTTCGGGTACGGAACAACGTTTAAGGACCAAATTGTTAAACTTTTTCGGTACATAACGGATAATATCTTATGCTCGGTTATTCTATACGGATCGACTCGTTGTTGTTGTTGTTGTAAATGTGTAGTGACGTCTGAAGAGTACCGCGCTCTCGATAATCGTTTGAACGACACGACAGTCGAGATGATTTGCCGAATCGTAACGCCGCGCATGGTTGCCGGGGGGAAACGAGAATAAAACGACCTTCGACGACGGAAGACGAACGCGACCGTCCAGTCGGACGAATTTGCCGGCACGCGATTTAAACGGCTGCCGGTGCAAAGTTGATTTATCGGCGCCGCGGTACGTCGGTGTTCCCAACGCACGCCGTCGCTGGATTATTAGAGTAATTGACCGAGATGGTTGCACGACGGTCACGTCCCCGGACACGAGATTTCAATTAAAACGACACGGTGTTCGCCACACGCCGCACCGGGTTGCCGCGCATGCACATTCGAATTAAAAACGTCTCCGATAAGGACTTGAACGACAATTCACTGAGTTATAAAAACATCGACAACTTTGTGCCAAAAAAAAAAAAAAGAAAAAAATGAATAAAGCTGAACATAAACTGGTATATGCTTACGAACTGTTGGTAAACTGCGTGCTGCCAACATGTTGTGGCTGTTAATTAGTTTCATAATTAATCTGAACTTTTATCGTACCAAAGTGTTAATAAACAACGAAACGCCGAGATTATTAGATGATACATTTCATATAAGTGTCTTGTTATTCAAACCGTTTTGGAAAATCATTTCGAATAAATTATGCGTATACAGTATTTAAATACACTATTATAATAACACTAAATTATCTAAATAATTTCACTGTCTATTATTGGAACCATTAAAATCTTAATTAACTGTTAAGAGACGTTAATTTAAGGAAAAACAACTCAATTAATGTTCGATTACATTGTATTATATAAGTAGAATGAAAAATCTTTTGACTTTACAATCAAAATGTGTGATTTTTGTATTTCGAAAAAAATCGTCGTGTTGTTCACCGACTACAATGATTAATTTAGCACAGATACACATGGTATAGATTAATACTAATCGCATACAAGTTGGATAAAGATGAAGATAAATAAAATAATAAATATTATAAAAAATATTGTGAATTGCATTGTTAATTAATTGCATTTAAATTTTATAGGATCCAATTTTTAGATTATTACTAATCTGAAGATTATGAATTTTTTCATGAGCTATACATTCAAATTAAACAAATCATTGATATTATGGGTTACAGCTTCATTACTTTTACTACTCTTTGAACTTAACCCACAAATATACCACAAATATTATAGATATATCACAGATTATAGACATTTTATCATGTTGTCTGTGTATATACTAATTTTATTATATAGCCGTACGACGATAAGTAAATTCATATATCAATTTAATATTTTTGTTAATTTCACGTTAATAAATCATCAATTATTATATACAAACACGGAACAAGGGGAGCACGCCTTAAATACGCCACTGCACGTACCAAACCGAGAGCACTGGTTATTACAAAACATATTTCAACGATTGTATCGAATATTCACATCATAACTCTTGACGAAAGAGATGAAAGCGTGAATGATAACTGCTGAACGGGAGTTCAAAATATTGGTTGAGGAAGGGTTGTGGATATCATGAAAAATAAGGAGGTTAAATAAGGTGGTTCTGCTTTTATGTAAAGCAGGGCAGTCAAAGAGCAGGTGGGAAATGTCGCACATAGCTTCACTGTCATGCAAAGGACAGAATGGCACGGAATTCAAGGAGAGATGAAAAGCATGAGAGGGTAGGAGGTTGTGACCTTGTCTAAACCTAGAATAAGTAGAAATAATGTTTCTTGGTAGATTAAGATTATGAAACCATGGTGAAGAAGTGATAGAAGGAGATAAAGAACGGTACCAGCAAGTGGTTTTCAATTTACTTTTTGACCATTTATCCTGCCAAGCATGAAAAATGGTCTGGCGGAAGTGCCGAAGAAGATCAGATACGGAAATATTAAGAATTGTAGTGGTTAAAAAAAGGGAGGTGGAGATAGCGAGACGGTTCGTAATTTCATTACCAAAGATGCCGACGTGGCTAGGAACCCAATGGAATAAAACTGATTTATTTAAGGATTGTGCTAAAGAAATGAGAGATCTAATAGTAAGGATAAAGGGGGAGATCTGGGTAAAAAAGGGATTGGAAGTAATGGCATATAAGCAAGATAAAGAATCGGAGAAAATAACGAATTCGTTGTTAGAGGTCGTGGATATGTAGGTAAGAGCATTAATTATGGCGAGGTATTCTGCGGTATAAGAAGAAGAATATTGGTTAAGAACAGTTGAAAAAGATACGTGTAATTCGGGAATAACAGCAGTGGAATTACAGCAGTGACATGACAGTGCCGTGACCGTGCCGTACCCGTTCAAAGATTCCACCGGCCGTGATTTCTATTTATACACAGCAGTGACGTGACCGTACCGTACTCGTTCCGGGATTAAACATTATATGAAATAAACGGACGATTTATAAAAATATTACTCGTATTGTAATAAAAATATATTATATCATATTCTATTTATATTCAGTATTAATAATAATAACATAATTAATAATGTATTTGATGTATTTCTTATAATATAATATGTATTTAAATATAATATAATGTATATATATTATTATATAAATAATAATGTATTTCTTACCAGTTCCCATTTCTTCTGCTATTTTACTCCAAATAGTATTCTTGTATTCTGTGTCCATGTATTTTGCATGAGATAAATCGTACAATACAGGATACCTTCGCACTAATTTTATTAGTTTTTTTTTCTTCGTTCATTTTTTTAAAACTGAGAGAGTCAATGAAAAACAACAAAAATCACGGCCGTGAAATATGAAAAATATCGTCGGCAAGTAATCGCAAATTCACGGTACGATGATGGCGACAACACTGTTTGGTACGGTCACGCGCCGGACGAGTGAGAACATCATGCTTATGTTTCCTTTATGAATATTATTAACTTCACCGGGAGAATCCTGGAACGGTCACGGCACTGTCACGTCACTGCTGTGTGTAAATAGACCTTTAGACGTCACACGGCGGTGATTCTCGGCGGAGTGGTCGTAATTATTGTACCCAAAATTAATGAAGACCGTTAAATACCAACATTAAATAAATCAACGTTGATTATTCGTGGCCAATCATTAAATAAATATATTTAATTAGATGAGGTAAACTGAATATACTCCCCCTTGGAAGACACAGGGTGTCTTACAAACATGGACGATTGATGGAAATTAATTTGAAATGTGGTGTATCCTTGTATTCTTCTCGACATCAATCATTACATTTTACATATCATATCATAATTTTACATAATAAAAATACATTTATAAAATAACTTAATTAATAATGAACTTGTATATCAATAATATATGTTATAATATATAACAATATATATATATATATATATATATATATTTATATCAAAAATTATTATAACATATAATAATAAATCAAGACAAATATGAGCATACATGATAACTAAAAATAAGTACAACACATTTTTTTTTTATAAGCATCATGACATCTTTTACTATTTATACATCGATTACACAGTCATATAATAATGAATATAATAAAAAACCAAAAAATTCATATTACACAATGAATAAAATACATGAATGATAATTCAAGAACAGTAATAATAAGGGGATTCATAAAATAACGAAATAAATTAATAGTAACAAAACACTAAGGTAATTAAAAAATTAAAAAACATTGATCATTTTGTAAAGATTGATGAAAAGGATTTATGAAAATAACAACGGAGCAACAAATCGGTGATTTCTTGTTGTAATTTCGGGCCAGTTAATAATAATTGATTTAATGACACGTTGGATGGTGTTTTCGCAGATGCGTCAAATACTACACGCAATTGAAATTTTTCACCTGCCGACTTTACTATCGCGTGATGAGGTATAAAATATTTTCTTTTACACGACGCAAGTTTCATATGTCCAAGGTCTTCATATTCTCGCATGAATATGTGATATTGGTCGTACATATCAGTTTCACGTAACAATCGGCATTCTAAATTATAAAACCATGATAGGGCCATTTCATATGAATCATCTAAGCTCTATGGATTTTACGAAATGGCAACGACACACAGTAACATCCATTTAAATTACGCGTAGTTGTTCGATAAAATAATTCCTTGCACTTATCATTATCAGTGAATGGAATTATCGGTGGTGCGTGTTTTTCAACTTCCCAAAAACGTTGTAAAAGCGTTAAACGTTTAGTAGCCAATAATAATAATACCTGTGGCTAATGAGTATGTGTTGACGTTTTTCCGGGCAATATCCACCCTAAATTAGTCGCATGTGCTGATGGGATTCCTCCTATATGTATTATTCACCCAACATACCTCAAAATGTTAGAATAAATATCAGCGCCAAGCAAAAATTCGATGTGACCAGGAGTATCAAATTGTGGGTCCGCAAGATTTAAATGAGAATATGCGGATCAAATTGCTAAGTTCAGTTGTATAGCAGGCATGAGATTCTCTATTTTTGACAGTATTATCGGATCGCACGAAACTTTTGGCTAACCTAACCTAACCGAGTGCTAGAACTTGAAAGATGGGCCCGCAGTTGTCTCCTAAATCATGATTGAAACGTCTACTCATTCTGTTTGCTTGCAGGATTCCCTGAGTGCATCATGCATGTATTTTCTGTTTGCATTCAGCTGACTGGCTGCCTCTGTAATTTTCTCAATTACTTCCTTAATCTTTGCTGACCTTGTGTTAGATTTCAGTATTTCAATGTTCTCTATCATACCAAAAAGCATATTCAGGAGCGTAGTTTGTGTTTTCATCAGGCTTCTAGTCTCGACATTAAATCCAAGGAGGCTATCTCTCAAATGAGGGTGCATTCTTGTCCAGTGGATTAGATATCTTCAACATAACGTTATGTAGATATAAGATACTTTTTTGGGTAGTGCTCTGCCCAAGTGTGCCCAATCTGTTTCCTCTTGAGAAAGTGTCTTTGCAAAGTTTGTGATAGTTGGGATTGCCAATGATCCTGGTAATCTAAACTGATTGATTACACCATTTGCCAGTCAATATTTTGACTGGATGAACATGATGTCCGAACGTAAACAGACACAAATATTAATAAGACCAAATATTGGTTACACCAAAATAACCCAAAAACATAAATATAATATAATAAAATAGATATATGTAATTAAGCGGGCTGTATTAATTGTATTAAATTTTATATAACGATTCACTCATAATATAAATGTATACGAGATATATTATGTATACAAAATTATAAGTAATTACGCCGATCTGAATGATAACGATTGAAGGTTATATCCCGATGGCAAAAACCCCGATAAATGTCAAACCGAAAAACAAAATCTGTTGCAAAACGTCAAGCACTAGATATTTATGATAAAACAATATATTATATCAAACACATGACTCATACAAGTACAGAAAGTAAAGTCGTATATTTATATTACCACACGTAAAAAGAAAGAAAAAAAAACATGAAATATTGACCGTTTTCCGAACTACTGTGTATATCTCGACGACGACTTGATACCGAATGAGAGCGTGTAAGAATACTCGTATTTCACCGACGTCGCGGCCGATGAACTTACACCGTGTATTATTGATACAAGATAACATGACAGAAGGGGAGGGGGGAGATTCGTATTGCCACAATTAATGAATTTATCGATAAAAGGATTAATGGCAGTGCAATCTACCGTTGTCGCAAACTCGTACTTCTGTACAACGACAAAGCTGCTTCAGCACTAGTATCAGTTGGCAGGGTGCAGGGGCGTTGCTGGCCCTTCACGCTTTCTAGCAGTTGATAGATTATGACGTAGACCCGCTACGTTGGATTCAATTTTGACCCGAAACTCGCCCTTTAAATCCGACCGCTGAGATTCCCCGAGGTTTCTGAGGTGATAGTATTAATATTTCTGTTTGTGATACTTATATCGAATTTGTTTAAAGGGTATCCTTCGCTTGAATTTTATATTTTCTGCCAGGTCGGTTAAATTTCAGATTGTGCTCCTAGAGATTGTTTTTTATCTGCGAAAGGCATGCTCAGGCCATTTGACTCTAGTCAATTAAGTCTAAAATCAGGTTGATGTAGAGATGGACATTTCTTAGCACGGGCTAAATTAATGACCTGTAAGGTACCACACCGGGTTTAGATTGGTCCCATCAAGGGGGGAGACAATGGTATCTGTAACATGATGTAATTGATGGTCATTTATAACATGTTAAGAACTGAAACCAAATTGAAAATCCGGAAATTTATTAACGATAAAAGTGGTCAGGCGGCTGAGTTAAAGTTTTTCAAATATTTTACCTAAGATAGGTAATAGACTTATAGGGCTTTTTTTTAAATTTATAATTAGGGCGTACATTACAACACAACAAACACATAACTATAACATATATCACATATATCACATAAACATATTAACTAGAACAAAATAGAGATTCCAACAAACATATATAAATAAAATAGAATAAAATGAAATAAATAAAGTATAATACAATGAGGTAAGATGGGTAGATAAATATAAATACTACAATAAGCCATAAATCACGATTTGATGTCTAGTTCAGCCAGTCATGCCTCTGTTTTTATTGTTGCGGTGAGGAAATCATTTGAATCCTCTTCTTATTTTCGTTTGGGGCATTTTTTCACTATGGGATGGAAAGATAGTGTATTTTCTCCGCGGTCACATTTCGGGCTATTTATATATACACATTTGTGCATGAATTTTTCACAACGTCCTTGATTTATTTATATTCTCTTAAGCCTTATCCTTATTTTCATTGTAAGGTTCATGTCAGCCAGGGGATTATGTACGTTTTTTATTTGTTCATTTTCTTCTGGCATTCTTCTTGCCAGGCGTCCGATATTTGTTAAATTGATTCCGAAATTTCTTTGACTCTTTTAAGGAAAAGTTTGCGTGACTTACGTCTAGAATTTTTGAGACCATCCTCATGGATCGGTAGTGTTACGTTTTTATTGATTCTTTCTTTTTCTCTTAGTACGCAGTTTTTTATTCGTATATGGGGAGGTTCTGTATTGGCTAGAATTGGTAGTCATTGGATGTTTGTGCTTGAGAGTGTTACTGTTCACAATGTAGTGAACTAGTGCAGGATTAGAGGTTGATAAATAGCAAAGTGGTTTTTTTTTTCGAACCTAAATTGTAAATTAGGAATGATTTTATTTTTGCTAACAATTTTCAATTGCTTGAATCAATTTTCAAGTGTTATTTTTCAAGTGTTAGTTTTCCTAATGTTGAGAAAAGATTATTTGGTTGATAGGAAGATTAAATATCTGGATGTTTTCCTAGTTTGGGAATATTCAATATACTTCTAGGTTAATAGCTAGTAAGAAAGTCGACACATTTAGTTGAATATATATGATAGAAGTATAAATGTTTTTTGGTGAAAGTTGTTTGAAGAATAGTGCTGTAACAAAGAAATAAACCAGGGATTTCTTCATTTTTAAATCGTTTAATGAGATAAAATATTTCATTAGGGGAAGTGGAATTTACCGTCAGGAATACTGTGTAAAAATAAAAAAACTGATGTGGTCAGAATTGGTTTGGATATCATGAATTTGGACTAAAGATTGAGGAGAAGTGTTCGCTGAATACATTAGATTTTTCCTTGTTATCTCTAATTTTTTAATTGTCATGTCGGTGAAGTAAAGGTTTATACCTATATATGTATATAAGTTCTACATGGCAAATTTTCTTGGTAGTTTTAGTTCCAGAAGTAGCCATTTGTTGGGTTTATGGTGGAGATATAATATACAATTTATTCTTAAAGTTTTGAAGTTTTCTTTTTCATTTGATCATGAAGTTGTTATGATTTCGTTTATTGGTGACACTAATGACTTATTCTTTAAGAATAAACCTTAGGGCTGTTTAGAAGACAGTCGTGTGGGAATTAACAGAATTTGAGGTGTATTGATATATAACTTAATTAGAAAATCACTGTATTCAATGTATTATTTCATTATTATTTTAAAAATATATCTCTCCATAAATTTCACACTTATGTACATAAATATTTCCTCGCATATAATGATATTATTTGTTTTTAATTAACATAAATTAACTTAATGAACTACTCATGATCACAAATTCCACAAAAACATTTATATGAGATACTAGGATTTTATTTAAGAAAAAACAATGCAATCCAAACATTTAATTGGTTGGTTTACCCTTTTGAATTGTGAACATTTGAACAGACAAATATTGTTTTATAACTAGGGTTGGATTTCGACGCCCTTTGTATTTTTTTTTCAATTTTTACTGCGCAATGCACATATTGTCACAAATTCGTTTCACATATTTTTGAATGGGAATAAAAAAGTTTATTTTTGAAATTTTAATTTAATATTTTTATATGCTCACATGATTTTTATATAATTATAATTAACTATTAAGTAGATACTCGTATTATATTATCAGACAAATAGTAATGTCGAAACCTAGATATCATGGGTTAAACAGGTTAAACAGGTAACTTCTAGAGAGAAACTAACGTAGTATTTTTAGAATGAGTAGATTTCCTGTTTAAGAATAAAATTGACTATATTGTTCAATACGAGTTTTTTTGTCGTAATGTGAATTATTATTTATAAAAATGCCAAAAGTAAAATGTCCGTTGTGCAAAAGGCAGACGCCTTTCTTCAACTTTCTTCTCCTTTTGTTTCAAAAATATCTGGCGCAAAAAGAAACGTTGTTTGTGGGTTAAGCATCTAATCATGTGTATTATTAATAATAAGCGTCTGAGTCTATCATACCACAATTATTAGAAAAACCAAACAAAAAATAAAAATTAACTTAAAAAATTCCTAATACATCGCATTTACTACAGATGGCTGCACGTCTTTGAACAATGATAGTTTCGTTGCTACAGTTCATTATATAGATATTATAGAATGTATTTTAAAATCTTATTTATAAGGATGCTACTACTACGAAAAATCCAATACTGCAATTAATTTGTATGAATTTATAAATACATGTTTTAATGAGTGGGAGATATCTGAAAAAATACAAATTGCCGTTAGTGATAATGCAGCTAATATCACGAATTCTATAAATTTAAATATACATTGGCGTCATGCTTAGCACACACTATTAATTTAATCGCGCAAATTGGGTTAGTGGACAAACTTGTAAAAACTAGTAAAAACTTATTATATATACTATATTATACTATAAATGCGGATTGCGGATACAAATGTACTACTTCTCCATAAAAGAAAATATAAAAAATATTTTAAATAAAATTAATACATCTCTAAATATAATTTTGTATACATAAATTATTTTTTTTTATCTTTTGAAATTTTCATGTTTTAAATTATATGTGGAGGTTCTATAATGTCGCTTTTTAATAATCTTTTACTGTATTGAGGGTCTATAATTTCTCTGAGTAAGCACTCTTCGTAAAATCTACAAAAAAAAATGTTTTTAATTATTACGCGATAAATAGAGATTAGAATTTAGGATATTAAATTAAAATGATGATATAATGAAAAATTAGGTACCTACTACAATACTTACAGTTTCAGATACGCTTCCATTTTTGAAGTCCAAAATACATCGTCATACCTTATAATCTCAAGATGAATTCATTTTAATGTATAAATAAAAAAATAACAGATTTGACGTTCAGTGATATGTAATTGCCCTTGTATTTGGTAATAATAATGGCTTTCTTGTTTTAAAGTATATACGTTGTTTTCGACTTTCATATAAGGTAGCTAAATCAATACAACGTATTAAAAATATACATATATTATGAGTATATTATGTACATAACAACATGTTAAATACCTTTTTATCTAAAACTGCTTTTTCTAGACTTTCGTAATTTTTCACAGAATAAGGACATTTGACTTCACAAATCGCATCTTCTCCAATTAGCCCATCTAAAATCCAAGTTTTAGTTGAATTTATATACTTTTATATTAAATATAACATAAACAATTATCGAATAAAATATTTAAATTGTTACCTGGAGTCGCTGCTAAGTAAGGTACCACTCTGTCAACAAACAATCCACATTTTGTTATTGATTTTTTAATGTTTTCTTTGAGGGTTTGTATGGCTGTTTGTTCAGTCATTTTATCACATTCAGTTGCGTTAGTAGTCACATTTCCATAAAGTGTATTATGTACCATTATTTTACATGATGTGTAAGGTCGCATCATACATATTTTTCCAAAATTGGAGGCTGTCAAACGCTTTCGTCTTTCTTCAAACCATTTTTGATTGTTTGCTTGATTCCGAGTTTCTACTTCCAATAATTTTTTAGATGATTCAGAAAGTTTAATTGATAAAATATGTTCCTCTTTTTTAACTTTAAATTCTTCGTCAGACATAAAATCATCAAGTGGTTCTGCAAGTCCATAATTTTCATCGGGGACTTTTGATGTTGCATTTTTTTTTCATACTTTCCCTTTGATAAGAAAAGGGCTCGTCGATTCATTAAACTTTTTTTCTTGTCAGTTGTATGTTTTATGAAACGTTTGGCAACTAGTCCTGTTAAATAATATAAAATATGAATATTTGTCAAAATTAGTGCTTGTCTATAACAATTAGCAAAAGTTACCAAGTAGGTAACCAAAATTTATATAAATACCTGGGCTTTGTTTTGTTATATTTTTGTGAATCATACGAATATATTCACCACCGGAATTGAATGATACAATAGCCGCTTGAACTCTACTGTTGTAGGATTGTTTTTGGCTAAAATTTAACCTTTTACCGGCTATATATTTGTTGATTATACTGTTGAATTGTTCACAATAGTAATTATCAATATCGAACAGTAAACTCTTAGCATGATCTACTACACGACGAAGAACATAGTCAATTTGATTCATAAGACCACAATTTACTATTTCCGAGACTAAATCTGTTTCACATTGTTTAGGCCCAAGACAAAAATATTTTTCACACTTTGCATGTTAATCAAAAATATGATAAAGTGCATTCATTATATCCTTACGTAGTCCTAAAATGTAATTAAATTAATTATATTGATTTTATTTTTACATTCTGAGTGAAAACTTTTTTATATGTTTTAATTTTTAATTATACATTTTAAAATTGTATAAAAAGAATAAACTAAAATTAGTATGTAAGTAAGTAAATAATATTTTTTTCCAAATAATTTATTTTTATTGATTTTTACCTTCAATTTTTTCATAAAATGACTGATTCAAATTTTTTCTGTACTTGATAGATTTTGTAATAGCTGTACGAAATCGAATTATATTTCGAATTATAAATTTACGAATATAACATGGGTATATTGTATTTCTCGTAAGTGCCATTAATTTTTGACAATAATTTCATAGAATGTGGTTTCTACATTAAATTTTTTCTACTAGTTGTAACGGGTTGTAAATGGCGGAAATGCGTCAGATGACGTATTTGGAATAACAATATGAATATCCGCTATGGTAGTATATTTATCAACACATACACTAATACAATTAAATACACTGAAACGTATAATGTAAAATAATGTTTAATAAATGTATAATAAAAAATACCACTCGCTAATACGGCTACGGACGTACTTGGCGAGTATGTCGGTTCGACATATCCAAATCGTCGTCGTTCGTAGGAAATCGTATTTTTAATTAATATAATATTCCTATTTATAATACCCAAATACGATTTGCGGGTAATCAATAGCTGATGCTTAATTAACATATCGCGAAATCGTATTATTATAAATAGGAATATTTCGCTATCTGTTACGTCGGCGTACCGGCGGCGAAAATACCTTATGATCGCACGTAATGTATTTACGGCGGTTAGGTATTTTCGTTCAGCGTTACTTGCGGAAAGGGATGGACAGTTGATAAATATCGGCTCGGTGGTGTAAACGATTCGTTTACACATACACGAGCCGTGTCATAGTATACGTGGCCCATACGGAAGTAATTCGTGTAGACGTTTAGTAACGCTACTGTCACCATCGCCTGTAAATAAAACAAATTGAAATGTTCTATACGAATATATTTGTATTACTTATTTATTTACTAATCAGTTTATTGTATTTTAATCCATGTAAACTTATGTTACTTAAAAAACCTTCTGAAATAGCATCTGCCTCAATACTAGTTGCACCATTTGACCAGTTCATAAAGCATTTATGGTTTTCAGAACTTTTACCCATATTTTTGGCCCTTTCACATATCACACAATAACGATTTCGTATACCCACAAACAATATTTTTTTTGATCGAAAACCAATAATAGTGGCCTACAACAAATAAGTGAACATTTTTTTAAAAATATATTCTTATTTTTTTTGTTATCGATTATTTTAAGGAGTCCTTGGAAATTTCTACTTCTTACACACCAAAGTATAAACGGCAACAAAATATTGAGAACTATTGAACTAGATACTCATTATACCTACTCGCATATCGAGAATACGTAGGTATAACAATTACTTAAGAATTTAAGATACTATTAATATAGATTAAAATTTATTATTTATCTTACCGCTCCTGAAAACGTATCATATTTAGTTTTGTAACTACGCTTGCTCCATTGTCCGTCAGCAATCACCGAACACATGGGCGTACCGTCTTCATCAATATCACCTGCTTCTATCGCAAGTTTTCTTTCTTCTATACCAGCAAGTTTCATCGTACCCCATGCAGTAGTCTTAATATTCACACTTAATGTATTAATATACTTTGTGTACGTGTTTGCACTCATGCATGGTATATCTAGGCTTGCAGTAAATTCGGCCAACCCGATACCAATTGCTATCGTTCCACTTGCGATCACGGTATTCAATGGTAAATAATTCGAATCATTACTTTCTAATGTGATAGTCATAATTGAATTGCACATATTATATTTGAAAGTCCAAGCACTTTCAAATCCCTTGCATTGCTCATTAATTAACATCACGTCCATAAATGAGCAATCTAATCCAGATGTGTGATTGCTTAAATTTTGTATTTGTTGAAATATATGAAATATATCAACAATACGACGTCCACCTCGGGAAGAATATTTTTCGCTACAATAACTTGAATCACTAAAAATATACATAATAGTTGTTTAAACTGGGATGCATAAAAACTGTCTTAGACGATGTATATATTAAACTTTAATTTGTGACATTTAAAAGTGTTTTTTTAAAACTTTTGCAATAATATGTGTATTGTGTTTTATACGTATATTTATGAAATTATGATTTATAAAATTCGTTATGGTCATTAGTGAATATTTAAAAGTCATCAACTTCTGAACCCTAATTACCACCAATAAAATATTTAACTTACTGATTTCTATAAGTATTATCGCAATAAGAAGTTGTAAGCTCGTGACTTTCCACATTCGATATTTCCAAGTCACTAGCATTTATGTAAGTGCTGCTTGACAGTGTGCTACTAAATGATAGTGGTTTATCACTTTGTGTACTATAAAACGATGAATTTATAGATAGATTTTTTTTTTATAGAATATAATTATATAGTTTATAGTATTTAGTATATAACATTACCATTCTGATATAGGAAAAGATGACGAAGTACCTGGAATACAATAATCAGTTCCTAAAGTGTGCGTGTCAATATTTTTGTTTCTACAAAAAAAAATAGTATAACATAATATTATATTATAATTTATAATTTATTAAAATTTTAGATATGCGTATTACTTAATATGTTCAATATTAGGTTGATAATAAATATATGATATATATATATATATTTGATAAAATGAAATAACATATTAATAATTTAAAAATAAAATATAGCCCATGACCATGTAAATCTGAGAATTAAATTTATACTGAGGATTGTATCAAATCTCGCGATTATAAAACATAAATTTATTATTAGGTATTTTATAAAAAATAATATAAATAATATAAAAATATTTATTTTATTATAAAAAAAACCTCTTATTATCGGTTCAAATAAAATGTATCACATATTAATGTGTTATTTAAAGTTAAAAGTTTAAATATTATAAAGGTGTTTGTATGAATAAAATATTACTTTTACATAAACTTACTCTGTCAGTTCATGAATTTCCATTGCTAAGTCAGAATCGGGTACATTTGTTGATACAGACTCACTAAAATGTAATTTTAATATTTTGAACTTACAAAATACATGTACAAATAAAACAATAAATATATGAGCGATTCCACCAAATCGAGATTACCCATCCTCAGAATTTTTTAAAACGTTGACAGTTTTTAGTCCTTTATAAAATACGCGTGCCTACCCAATTTTTTCAGATTTTTTTCATCCATTATTTTGGTTGTTATTACATTTATTTGATTTATTTAATATATGTATTTATTTATAATTTCATTTATCTGAGGATGGTCATCCACACCATCGTGTAATTTCGATTTGGTGGAACCGTTCATATACACAATTGTGCAATGTCCATAAATATTATACAACATACATTAGGTAGAAATTCACTCAGAAACTAAATTGATTTATTTTATACTTTATATTTGAAAAGTTTTAATAATTGCATACCGAATATTTGACTTGAATTGTAAAATACGCCGTAAACTGAATTTCCATGAAATCGATTTTAGTTATATGGGAAAATTTGAAAATTGTAGTTGAAAACTAGAGATCATTTCAGTTTTTTTTTTTTTTTGTAGTTGCAAATTTGCCTTTATGAAAGTAAATGAGTTTTATTACATTTTTAGATTTCAAAATCAAAAATTTTGAATTTGTATAAGATGAAACTAAGGAAAAGCATTCATACCAAAAAATGTTGTGGCTTACCAAACTTACCAAACACATATTTCGAGGAAATACAAAATTTGTAGTATACCTACCGAAGAGAAAAAAAATTGTCAACAGATAAATGATAATGCTCATCAAATCTTAACATTTCTAAAAAATGTGTTTACTTTTTCTAAGTAACAAAAAAAAGTAAACCATGGCCCTAGTTTGGATACAGCCAAAAAAATTCTATCTACAATTTTTAATGAAATTGTAAAATAAAAAATCACAAATGTTAATCGAAATTATTTTATGAAATTCTAGTTTACGGTATATTTTATGGATTTTAGTCAAATTTTTGATATTTTCCAAAATTATGAAGAACTTGAGAACATTGGAAATTTTCTGGTTGAAGTACCAATTGGATACAGTTTTACACATTGCGAAACATAATTTTCTCAATCTTTAAATTATATTATACACTTATGTAGCTTAAACATTTGATTTTTTAACAATTTATATACATATGGGTACTTACCGAATGTTGGCAGTATCATTATTGCATTTTTTAGCTCTGAGAGCTTTCATTCTAGCACTTCTTTGTTTTTTGCTAAGTGGTTTTTTAGCGACTAGTTGTTTTACGTACATTTTAATATAATACGTGTTCGGGCGTATTGCTGCCATACTAGCGTAGCATTGTCCGATGCACCCAATATCATTAATTGCCATCATTACCGCCGTTTATCGTTATTTTTTCTGTCTGTCGTCGGCGAGTCGTCTTCGGATATACACTTAATATATTTAGTGTAATATACATTTTTATTACCTATTGTTACCGTTACCGTTTGGTTTTTTGTGCGTTACTGTTACCGTCGTCGGTCACCGTCTATCTTTTTGCACCACCAACTCCGCCGGCAGTCACTATTGGAATAACTACCGCCGTTCGAATGCCATCGCCGTCGAAAACGGTTTATTTTATGTTATTATATTTTTTATATATATATATCTAGTTTGTTTAAAGCCCCTATACTGGCCAGTTAATTAAGTTGTGTCCTAATTATTTATTTTTTAATAGAACATTTTTCATACATAACCTTGTAACGTAACAAATTATTTCAAAATAAAACGCGTCATACAGTCGAGTGTACCCGCCGCCAACGGTCAATTTAACAATTTATTTATTAATTAATTTATTTATCGTATGGTTCAAACACTTTCAACATTAAGTAATTATTTATATGACAACAATAGAAAATACTACAATAAAAGATATAAACTGATAAAACATAACACTAAAAAAAAAAAAAAATTATTAGAATTAGTTAAATAGATAAAATGTGTATAAATTCAATTTAACAATAAATATTGTATTATTGTAATTTTTATATATCATCAGCGGTTATAAAAAAACATACATATTTTTGCTACTGTGTTACAAAATGCTATTTTGACAATCTCACCTCGACGTTTCTATACAAAATTATACGCGAAACAAATGTATTTACATTACATACTTACGCGGTGCGCTCGTTCAAGTTTTGGGACTTATTTATGACAACAAACAGGTATTTGGCCAGCGGAACACCGGGAAATTGTCCGGTGAGCTGCGATTTGTGGCCTAGATAAGTGGAAGTGACTATTGCATTTAGAAAGGGTAAATGTAAAAACGAAATGTACCTACAAATTACTACCCTACATTTACAATTTATATATTTTTTTTGAATGGGCCGCCTTCATAATATTTTCCCGTGCCAAATTTATATTCTAATCCAACAATATGTATATATAACGTATTGCTAAAAAAAAAATTATGAATTTTAATCGAAACCAATGATTGACTACCAAATGTATTTACCAAACGAATTACTACGCACGAATTGTATCGCCCCGCTGGCCATTTCAATTTAAATTTAAAATGCACCGAAAAAAAAAAACCTATTGACTTTGTTCTATTCTACACGTTTGGTAACAGGTATATGGCAAAACTATTTTCTAATATGATTATGTCTTTTTCCAGGTCGTCCATTTCTTTTTCCAGTGTCGATTTCTTTTGCCATGTCAAGCCTGGCCGTTTGATTTTCAGACCCTGTGCAAAAACCAACAACATACAATTATGCACAATTATAGAATCGAATTTAAACTTAAAATGGCCTGGTTTACGTTTAACAGCACTTTTCTTTCGTTTGTAGGAAAAATTCGCAGCGACTGCTTCACCACCCGTGTTTTCTTATCTTCCAGTTTCACGACATTTTTATCTTTGGCCGTTTTTAACAAGTATGCAGGCGTCTTGGACACATTCTTGGGTCCGGTTTCTTTCGGTACTATCGCGTGTCCGTTTTTCGTGTCCTGGACCTGTTGTTTGGGCGATGTCGACACTTTCGTCTTCACGCTCATAATGTTAGCCTGGATAATGTTCCTAAAGGGTTTTTTAACGCGATTTTTCGCACACGTCAATTTGGGAAGTGGTTGTTTTTCGGCCTCCGTATTCCTTTTAACGTCATCTGAAAGTCACGCACGAACGTCACGGTGTAAATCAAACAAATTAACGACATATTTTCAGATATAGGCGGTGACGTGTTTAATTAAAGAGTTTTTTTTTTTTTTTTAATATCAATTTAGATTTTACATTGTGAATAACTCGTTATTTGAGTATGTAATTTTAAATAAATATCCTACTTTGAGTTCAGATTTGTATACATGTTCAAATTAGACGCTTAAAGCATATTTCACTTGTCTCTCAGTGTACACATGAATCCAGAGTTAAGACTTTACTAATATTAATATACGGATTTCAAGAAGTCGTTGTATTATAACACGCACGAAGTCCGAATAAAATGCCGTACTTCATCGATCACAACGAGACCCTAAAAAACACCGTAGACGTATCGTTTCCCGTCAAAACCCGACTTTGATATTGTCATTCGGGCGTACGACATTATCGTGCCGGAACCGTACAGACCGCGTGTTCTCAATTAGAAGAAACGGATAAACATGACGCGAACGACTTACCCATTGCAGGTTTTTTGTACGCCGGTTTCGAGCGTGCCCGCAAAAACTGTGACGGATCATTACGCACATTTTCGTTGCCAACATCCCGGTGTCCTTTCCGTGCTTTGTACTCCTTTCTCACGGAATCGGCGAAGATCGACCGGTACAGAGGCGGTTTGGCCACAGGCGACGCCGGTTCTTGGATCGAGCGTCTGTTAATTCCTTGGTGATTGTACATAGTTCCGGACGTTGCGCGTAAATATGAACACAACACGTATACGTGACAATGAAACGGTTGCGGACCACCGAGATCGACTGTAAATTACGTCGTAAATTATGAAACCGATATCAATTACGATACGATGTTAGTTGCATAACCGTTTTATTTATTAACAGGGAAAAACTCCATGACTACTGTTGACGCCAATTAAACGTTAAATTTCCAACGCGACGATTCGATCACGACGGAGATCGCATAATTGGGAAGCCATTTAAGTTTGGAAGCGGCAACTCCGACGATATGAAATATAAATATATAAATATGAATTTTCGTGAACTTTCTGTCGTCGTTGAGTTGCCGTCATCGAGTGGAGACGTTTCTCCGACCGATTGTCCGCTGTCGTCCGCGATCTAATATTGCCATATGTTTTTATTTTTTGTATTCTTATACATGTCATTGTTTCTTTTTGGTAGGCGCTAATCGCTAACCGTTGTATTCAGTAGGCTCGAATAGTTTAAATTTACTGTTTTCATTTATTCAAGGTTCTAATAGCCAAATTATTGTAATAAAACTAGTGGTTTATTCGTGTAATTATTCATATAAAGATAGGTAGGCGGCTGGCCAGTCTGTGCTCCGTATTTGCGTAAGTTATTATTATTATTATTATTATTTTGTATATTTTTTTATATCATTTGTGAATTTTATTATTTATATTATTGTTGATAAATTGGGGTGATTTTTATATAGTTATATTCTTTCTCGTAATTGATTATTAGTTGTTAAGAAATTATTTATCTGTTTATTTATTTATTTATGATATAATTGTTATTTTGATTCATTTAAAATAAATCACTGGACCAAGAAGGTCATATATATACTTATTGTTATTACACGTGAATTCTATTGGGTGTCCGGAAAGCGCGTAATATTATTTTATGCTCCCGGCCCGAACATTTTGAGGAAAATGTCTTAAAACTAAACGTGATCTAAACAAATCAATGAAAACATGGAAAGTAAATAAGAAAAGTAAATAAAATTATGAGTTTGTCCCAATGACATAAGCTCCAACGTAAGTGCGAAGGATCGAGTTTCTTTCGAGGCCTTCAACTATTCTCAAGTCAGAAGTTGCAAAGGGGTGAGGATTAGTGAACAATTCATCGTTCACAAATCGAATGAAGCCGTCGACGGCGGTGGGCTCGTTAGTCAATGACTTAACAGTCCGGATAGCACCTTGATCTTCAATAGAAGTCAGGCCTATGGCGCGGTCTTTGTACTCATTCTTTGCCGGGAATTCCTTCATCATGTAGAGCGAACTCATACGTGAATTCAGAAGACACCAGTGGTCCAGGATCAAAGGATCCAGGTGCCACCAAGCGGGTACTTCGGCGGGGCGGTCAGGCGGAATCATGTCGAAAACGGTTCCTAGAGCGCGTGAGTGCAGCTGCCCGATTGTGTAGAGCAGGTCTGCTAGGGGTCCGGGGATCGGTAAGTTCGGCATCACTCGAACGAAGTGTTCGGCGCGACGGTGCTTCTCCTGCTCGTAGACTAACCAGAAAAGCATAGAAGAGCAACAAACTGTTTTGCATTTCCAGAAGCATACAACTCGTGACAATGACGGTCGTTTCATAGTCAGACTACCAGTAAAAGATACCTGCGTGGAATTAGGAAATTCCCTCACAATGGCTACGTCACGGTTTTTTAGCCTCGAAAGACGATTGTCACTTGATAGTTATTTGAAAGAAGAATACACTAAGTTTATGTCAGAGTATATAAATTTAGGTCATATGCAAGAAGTAAAAGCGGAGATCAGTATTCCTAAGCACACCTGGTACTTACCACACCATGCTGTTATGAAGACATCAAGCTTAACAACAAAGGTGAGGGTTGTATTTGATGCTTCTGCCAGAGGATCAAATGGCCTATCGCTCAATGATACGTTAATGTGCGGACCGACTGTTCAGGAAGACATATTTGCTATATTAACGCGCTTCCGAAAATATCAATACGCATTAACGTCTGATGTGGAGAAAATGTATAGACAAGTATTAGTTGCAAGGAAAGACTGGGATCTGCAACGAATACTGTGGAGAGCTAATCCTGGGGAGTCCTTACGTACCTATCATCTTACTACAGTCACATACGGAACCACTTCAGCTTCTTTTCTTGCTACGCAATGTTTAATTGCATTATTTGAAGAGAATAAAGACAAATATCCAAGGGCAGCCGAGGCAATTCGTAATGATTTTTATATGGACGATCTAATTACAGGAGCAGACACGGTGGAAGATTGTTGCCAGCTCCAAAAAGATATAAGTATAGTTATGGACTCGGCTAAGCTTCATTTAAGAAAATGGTGTTCGAACTCGGAGACAATTCTGCGACACGTAGGAAGGCGTGTTGAAGACCCACTATTTACGCTCGAAGTTAGAGATGGCGAATCCATTAAGTCATTAGGACTGGAGTGGCAGCCAACGAAAGATCAGTTCCAGTTTATGATGAATAAAATACCAACACGATCTAAGCTTACTAAGAGGACACTATTGTCAGACTTGAATAAGGTTCTCGACCCACTAGGCTTTATTTCTCCAGTGCTATTAAAGGGCAAAATTTTCCTACAACAAATATGGGCTATGCAGAGTAATTGGGATAGTACTTTACCTCAAGATATACAACACCGATGGATGTCCTTTTACAGTGATTTAGAACAACTTCAAGATCTTGCAATCCCTAGAAAGGTTAAGCCAGAAGTAAGTGAGAAGTTTGAAATCCACGGATTCAGTGATGCCTCTCAAGAAGCGTACGGTGCATGCCTTTATGTACGATCTAGAACCCGGGATGGAAAATGGTATTAGAGACTGCTATGCTCTAAAACACGTGTGGCTCCTTTAAAAGGATCCATCATTCCTCGTTTAGAACTGAATGGAGCGTTGTTAGTAGTTGAACTAGCAAGGAAAATAGCCAACTCTTGGTCAGTAGATATGGAATCTTTTTGGTTTTGGACCGATTCTACCATTGTCTTGGGATGGTTAAATACTCAAAACAATCGTTTAATAATAATAATAACTTACGCAAATACGGAGCACAGACTGGCCAGCCGCCTACCTATCTTTATATGAATAATTACACGAATAAACCACTAGTTTTATTACAATAATTTGGCTATTAGAGCCTTGAATAAATGAAAACAGTAAATTTAAGCTATTCGAGCCTACTGAATACAACGGTTAGCGATTAGCGCCTACCAAAAAGAAACAATGACATGTATAAGAATACAAAAAATAAAAACATATGGCAATATTAGATCGCGGACGACAGCGGACAATCGGTCGGAGAAACGTCTCCACTCGATGACGGCAACTCAACGACGACAGAAAGTTCACGAAAATTCATATTTATATATTTATATTTCATATCGCCGGAGTTGCCGCTCCCAAACTTAAATGGCTTCCCAATTATGCGATCTCCGTCGTGATCGAATCGTCGCGTTGGAAATTTAACGTTTAATTGGCGTCAACAACTACGATGATATTTTCAAACGCGAAATGACGCTTCTCGAACTCGGCTACTAAAATGTTTGTTCATACTGGTGGTGCTCGATAGGTGTCGCTGTTGTAACAATATTTTTCTAAAAATAACGACGTCCGCGTGTCAATGTTAATCGAGCGGCGTCCGGCAAATGAGAGGGAGCCGTTCCCTACGCATCCGCCAATCGCACTGATGGTCGTTTTCCGCGATCAGGTTAGGTAGGACAGATTGTGGCAAAACCCATCTTATTATGAGTGCGTCCGTTCTATTTATTTCCCAGCGTGTATCAAACACCGATAATCCAATACATTTTTCATCAAGTCATACTAAAATAAATAATCGTTATCGGAAATAATACGTACACAATTTTAGATTCCAAGCAACCTGTGATGTCTGGTTTTTTTTTCTGTGTACAAATTTTCAATTTGAAAGAGCGCTCCGCCGATCTATTATTATACTCATGCCCGTTTTCCAGTGGAAAATTTTCCTGGGAAGGTATTTTAAGGAGGTCATTTGTTGATTTTCTCACTAGTTTTTTATACGTGGTTCAAGAAACTACACGACAGTTGTGTTGAAAACAAACAAAAACGCGATTTTGTCAACATTTATTATTGTATCACTCAGGTATTCGAAATGTAATGGTTCTAGAACCTTGAAATTTACACCGAAACGTGTAACTCTAACATTCTCCAATTGCTGCGTAAGTGAATACATCAATAGTATTGACATATAAATGCAGAATACAATACTAACAGAATAAATAAAAATTTAGCAAAAAAATCAAATTTTATTTATGTAAAACCAATTTGTATGTACAATAATAATCAAACTGTTACATCACTTGAAGTAGGAATCTAGTTTTTACGGACTAGTATTTCGTAATATGTCGTTATCATGTAATAAAAAATATACTTACCAAGTAAACGAATGACATGCAATTTTACACTGGATTATAATTTTAGAATGAACAAAATACACTTGAAAAACAAAACTCACTTTAAAAACTTTATATGCTGACTACGCTGTAAATACACACGTCTGCACTATTTTGCGTGTACGAAAATTTTTCCAGATGACAGATATTGTCGATAGAACTATAAATAACAACATTATTCATAATTCGAAATCTTAATATTGAAAGTGATATCGTCACGCGCATAACCATAATTTTCATAATTTTGAACATTTCCGAAAATATAGACAATTATATAGAAAAACGTGTACAAAATACTTATGAAATTCAGATGTGTGGTGTGTTGCAATTTTGCTGAATACATTCATTATGTTTATGTGTCTGCTATCAATCGATGTATTTATGTTAATTGCAGTACTGTAATAACTAATAATACCATCAATCAAGAAGCCATCGAGTATGACAGAAAAATGAATAATATGTACTTATATCAAAAACACAAATAACGTCCACTTTGATGTTGGAATCGATGTTAAATAATTTTATTTAATTATTATTTATTTACTTATTTATTAACCCCTAAAAGCATAAGGCATTTTATTTAGTTTTAAATTCCATTAATAAATATGTCATAGAAATTCTGTTATATTTTTTTGTTCTTTCAAAAATACTGTGAAAATTATCGTGATATTGTAAAAAAATGAGATAAAATGTAATTCTGTGTGAACTGTTTAATAAAAATGACACATACAATGATAGAAGGATAAGATTTCCAAAAATGACCAATAAATCGAGTACAACAATGTTTGATGATTTTTTTGAGGATTTTTTGAAGTTGCGCCGCTGGCGTGAAATTGGCAGCGCATTTAAAAAAATTTATATAAAGAAAACTAAAGTCCAACAAATTTCTGGACCTTTCCAACAATGACCAACAAATCGAGTACAACAATGCTGGATGGTTTTTTTGGGGGGTTTTTTGAAGTTGCGCCGCTGGCGTGAAGTTAGCGGCGCAAAATAAAAAAAGCCTATAACTTTTAAAAAAATGTCCAACAAATTTCGGGACTTATCCAACAATAACCAACAAATTTGTTGGAAAGGTTTCATTGAAAAATATTAACTTTGCGCCTCTAACTTCACGGACGTGCATAAACCCATGTAATATTATGTGATCTATTTATAATAATTTATCTTTTGAATAAATCAGCCAGATGTTGATCAACAACCCGCATATTTGGATAGCAGAAATTTCTTTAATTGTATTGTGTAGGTGGGATTACTATGGTTATACCTATATAAATTACAGTCAATTCGTTGCGTAAATAACCTGCATCAAAAGTTTAAGGGTACTGCTATAATAATCTGATGAATTTTGATCCAAGAAAATTGGAATGGTAGCTTTTAAAAAAAAAATCATTCATTATCTTTACAAACTCTAGTTTTGGTCAAATCTTCAAATTGTATGTTAATTTAAACGATTAATGAATCTCGTATTTCAAATATAATTTTACGTAATTCATTTCGTTTATAATTATTTATTGATGTCATTTTTTAAAATTATTGTTTCGTCGTAATTAAGGGCGTATTTGGTGAGTGGGGGTGGTGATCGCTTCCCCATAGACATAAAATGTTATTATGTTATGGCTAAATTACAAAAATATTGTACAAAAACACTGTGTATTAAGGAATTTTTTATTTTATGAGGGGTTGCAAAATACATTTCGCTCCCCCCTCTCAATAAGGACGTAGGTACGCCACTGGTTGCAATAGTTATTTACAGAATCATATCATAAATCGGTCAAAGTGACGTATCGACGAAGGCACAGCATAAAATATCGTGAACTGAGTTTTATTACCGTCTATTACTACGTTTAAATATACAGTTTAAACCGATTTAACCCAATAGGCATTAGTGAACTCCCGGAATTTGGTTCATATAAACTGGATATTAATTCGGTTTGAGTCAAACCGATTTGAACTAAAACAGTTTACCTAATTCACATTTGGAATGCGGATTGACAATAACTCCCAGATTATAAAATTCATACCTATAAACGGTAAACACTGTTATAACAGAATTACATTTTTAGTATTAAGATAAACACAAGTTAATCAGGCGAGGGAGAAGACCTATTTTACATAAAGAATCACACTGCGTTACCTACAATAAAATGGCCAACTGATTTCTGCCGCCGTCCTATACCACCCGTGTTATTTCTTATCAGTGTCCATTCTGATTGTTCTATTCTGTGGTTGTTTCGTTGCCGTTGTTGTTTTTCGTTTCGTGCATACAAATAGACGGAGCATTTGGGCGGGATGCATTCAAAGTAATTAGTTGAGCAATGACGCCAATTCAGTAATACAAAATATTGTTTCTATACAAATAATTTGAGGTGGACTCAGTGGGATGGAGCTACTCTTCGTTTTCTTTATACATAACAACATACCCCTTAATTGTATTTATCAAAGAATGCGGGAAATGCAGTGTCCGTCTTATGAATTCTGTTTATGATTTATTATTTAGTATGTATAATTTATAAATAATTGGTTTTGTATTGTGATTATATTTTTCAGATTTTTTTTTATATTTGTATTAAATTTTAAGACCTACATAGTTATTCTGAGATATATGTTAAAACGTTTGATGGTTCATTTCAATTGTATGTTGTGCGGTATAATGAGTGACTTACTTTCACTTTCGTATGCTGGGGACATTAATATTAGAATAAAGGATATGTATGGGTAAATTAATATATCAAAGTACATTATTATTTGATTTCTTTATTTTATAAAATGAAAAAATAGATTAATTAATAAATAAATTAGATTTGAAAATATTTGTGTATTATTTATAATATAATAAGAACAATAAACATAAAGTAAAATAAAAGACTAAATAATAATTAAAATAACTAAAGACAAAATAAAAATATGTGAATAGACATCTTGTAACAAAAAAATGCTATTTAGTATATAATAAAAGCTCGATGTTAATTTTATGCTTGTATCCACAAATTTTTATTTTGTCTTTAGTATCATCATAACACTCCCATATCCCATTTGATCAGAAGCAGTATGCTACGTAGTGGCCAGTTGGGTTTCTTAGTTGACATCTATCTAATACACTTAAAGCAATTATCCCTCGTAAATAATATATTTTTTCTTGAATATTTAATATCTTTGGAATATCATCAAGGCAATACATTACTGATCCTGCATAGTCATATGACCTTTGGAGATCTACAACAAATACCATACATTAGTGTAATAGGTATCCACAAGAAAATAGTAATAGTAGCAACAAGTAGCAATAAGTAAAACCTTTATGGGAAAATAAGAATAGTTTTAAAAAATAGACAAAATTATTTAAATACTAATTTTAAGAACAAGTGTACTTAAATAACAAATAGGTAATATTTATTAAATCTTAGTAAGTAATGATTTTATTTAGTAGTGTTTGCCTGTCGTAACACCTCTATTTTTCCCATAAACTTTTAAATATATGATATAAATTGTGGTAATATTTTATTTGCGTAAATGTTGTATCACGGCTTTTGTGTTATCGTAATTTTGGAGGTGGGGAATTGTTGGATAGCGGCGACGACGGTGGCGGGGCAACGTGCGCCGCCCGGGCGACTTAGTCCGCGACCTAACCTAACCTAACCACCCACTGTTCGCTCAGTCAGTCTACGACATTAAATTTAATATAAATAAAAATTAATTCATAGACTAATATAGTTAGCAAAGAATCAACTGAACAACTATTACTTATAAGTACTTTACCAATTCCAGTAATGAATATTGGCTTATTTTTAAGAACCGATCCATTTTTTAATAACATTATTGTTGTGGCTTTTCTTTTCTGCTGTAGATTAAGTTTTTCAAAACTGGGTTGTTTAATTAATTATGACTTGGCAGAAAATGATTTTTTACAAACATTATCAACTGATTTTCCTTTTCTTTTCCAGTTCTCTACAGCTTTATTTTCCATATTTACTGAATTCATTCGTTCACATTCTATACAAATTCTACCTTCACCACAACCCACTTCTGTTCCTGGCGTAGCTACAGAACAACCAAACAAATGTATGGATTTATTACATTTTAAACAACAGTGCAGTCCTGTAGAATAATCTCCATTTTTACATGCAATACAAGATGTATAAGTTAAAACATTCTGTTCTAACTTTTTAGTAGATATTTGGAATATATTTATATTATTAGTATATTGTTTTTCATCACATATACCAGTATTAATGTTGTTTACCCGGGTTTCATCTTCATATACGGAAATATTTTTATCAGCATTATTACATTCAATTATAAATTCGTGGGATCATTCATTATTGTCGCTCGTTTTTTCAATTACTTCAGATAGTGTATTATCATCATCGACAAAATCAGCTTGTAACAATAGTTGATCACCTCTATTATATTCTAACATTTTTTTCTAAAAAACTGTCCACTCTCAAAGGCAAAATATCATTTTTAAATATCCTATGTTTTATTTGATTAAAATTACATTCTATTCAACTACTTGATGAAATTTTTTCTCCAAATCCAAGTTTTCATCATAATTCCTGACCAGCATGGGAAAAGTTTCATAATATTAATAATTAGTGGAACAAGCTCTGGCATATACTGTGCGTTATCGTACTGTCCTTCAACGCATCCTAATTTTAATTCACAAGACATTGCAATACTTTTAGCCCAATCTTTAAAAGAGATTATGCATAAATCGTCATTTATTGCTAAATCTTCTATTGTTATTTCACTATTGTTAGTATCATTTTGGTTTTCGTCATCAAATAAACTATTAATATTTGATGTTATTAGTAACTGTAAAATTGTTTTGCTGATAGCACATGGCGTTTCTTCAACTCTTCCAGAAGTACCCTGAGAGAGTACAAGTGGACCGTCATATTTACTTAAAGCAATTATAAATATAGCTTCAAGGATTATTTTTGTCTCATTGAAGGATTTACAAAAAACCAGTAGGCCCATAGATCTAGCAAATAGCTGTTTGGTTCGAGGGTATTTTGATGACTTCAAAGGTGGTAATCGAGTAATAAGATGAATAAAATGATTGATATCATTTCTAATATAACAAGATGGTATTTCAATGTCATGTTATCCTTCAAAAAGTTCGAAACACACATTTAAGTACTTTTCCAATGAGTTTTATTGGGTAAACGCTTGTACAAGGCCTGACATTAACGTAATCGATTGGTCACTAATTGTGACTTTTGGTGGTTGCACACCACATCTTAGCCAGCGTTTAAGCCATACACATATAGAAACATTATCGTGCATTTCCGACAACATAGATGCAACAGTGAAACTTTTATTATGTACCTTCATTATGGCATCATATAAAAATATTGAGCCACTATATTGATCATCGGAACGTTTTATTTTTTTACAACATCCTCCTGTAGAGTCAAAACTAATAGTAGGATATTGAATTTCAGAACAATGATCTTTATAAATATTGAGTTGTAGATCATCTCAAAAGTGGACAAAAAATTAATCGTACCCTATATCTCGTATGGCGTGTCCAAAAATATCGTTATGTTTCATCACAGATAAGGCTACAACTGGATTTGAATCATATCTTGTTTTTGCTAGAGCTCTATTTTTTGCTTGTCTTAAACTGCCAGAAGACGGTAAATGTGCTGGTATTTTATCACCTATAATTGTATAAAATATTTAAAACATTTTATACCTATGACATTTTAAAAAATAAATGTTTTAAAACTATTTTACATGAATTCGGTTAATTTAAGATAAAAATGCTTAAATACAAATGTAATGAAAAATTTTTAAAGTTATATTTCATTGCTGTAGTGCATGACTTTTATTTATTTATTAATAATATATTTTTTAACTAAAATGTATACTAGTCTAATACCTATTTATGTGTATTTTGTTATCAGTAGCGATATTTATTTTATATAATTGATTTAATTTTAAAATAGAAATAAGTACCTACTAAAGTATTAGGTAAGTACCTATCCTGTTTTTTATTACCTATATAATTTTGAATTGTTAATTGTTATAAGACAAGAGTTATAACCTATAGATAACAAAAAATATATGACGTACGTATATATACGTAATAATATTATTTACTATATATTACACGTAATTTATTGGGGAAGTCCATAAGTGAACATTGAGACAAATATTTGAATGCAACGATTCATCATAACATTGCTATATGCCATACTGTACAACAATTATAATAAAATATAATACCTAATTTTTTAGATAACTAGCCTACCTCCTTTTCGATTTCAACTAATTGATATTTTGGGCGAAGTGTGTAGTACGAAAATTTGGATATTTTAGGGACTGTATGCAAATAAAAATGTTCTTGGATTATATGACTCCATCGTAAGGGAGCTAAAACTTCAAAGTGCCTTGTACGATTCTTTCCATAATACGTTTTACTTTGAGGGCGAATATTTTTCCATTCATCGGGAGAAAATGTAATTGAAAATTGTATGGTCTCGAAATCTATTTTATCTTCGTCACTCGAGTAATTTAAATCTATAATGTATACAATAATAATTCGTTATAAATATAAATATATTATTATTATAAATATAAAACAATTAAAATATAAATTGAAAAAATACCTTCTATATTTTTATAAGAAGGTTGAATATTTTTTGTCAAGGGAGGTAGTCCTAATTTTTGCCTTATTCCTCCACGATCCAGAGCTACTCGAATACGTATTGACGAACCTGTTAGTTCTTTTTTATACTTAAAATTAATAATTGAAGCTATTTCCTCCCATACTTTATCTTTTGTACCGGTGTTGTAATCCGGGTTTTCTATGTCCGATTTACAATATATTTGAGAGTTGAGTTGAGTTTTTAATATAACGATTAAGGAATAAATATAAAATGTGTGTTTATATTTAAAACAATTCCGTAAAATATATTATTATTTGGGTAGAGTGACAACATCTAACACCAAATATCAACTAAACTAAAATAATAGTACATATCACATATATATATAATAATCATGTTATTACGTTAATCGATAATTATTATTGATATAAGAGTTTTATAATAATAGACTAAAGTACTAATAAACAAATCTATTAACTTATCTAAATTAGTAAAATACTATACTGGACAAAGGTCCACGAAACTGGCAATATCTTAAAAAAAAGTATTGTATTTTAATACTAAGCATCTAAGATATTGTAAATTGTATTTCTTAATATATACATAATTTTAGTACTTATACTTACTTTTGCCATCCACACAAATAATTTCATTTTTAAATTTTAAAATTTCTTCCTCTAGAATATTATTATCTAATTTTGCTTTTCTTCCCATTTTATGTATAATATTAAATTTGTTAATAACTAGTATATGTACTGAACACTTCACACAGGTGACTGGTAAATATTAATAATCAAACACAAGACTTCATGAATTAACTCTTTCCGGCATTGCGGTACAACGTTTATCCCACCAAAACGCGGACCGTTGATGCACGTCGATATATAAAATAACCCACTTTTAAATGTATTTATATCTAATATTGTAAATAAATGTTATGGTTTTGTACACTATTAATAAAATCTTATTTCCTGTTTGGAATGTCGTATAAAAACATAACACGATAATTTAATTTTTTTTATATCATTTTACTCGTTCTGGGAATTTCAAATATTCTAACTCGAATTTCCCAATGGCAGGGCCAGGGCTGCTTTTTGGAGTCGATCGGACGAAGTGAGGGGGCTGCGTGAAGTTGGCCCCCCATCATTAAAATAACGATTGCGGTGAAAATAATCGGTTGCAAATTATAAAAACTTGGTTACAAATAGTTGCAAATGAGTTGCAAACTATAGGAATCAGTTTGGAGTCGATCGGACAAAGTGGGGGGGCCAACTTCACGCACATTAAAAATAATAAATTTGCGGTAGGCAAATTTACTAATACATTAATTATATGTCTCATACTTGACGTTGAACAATTAATGCATGTACGCGCCAGTGCAAGCGATTATATTCCCGTACAACGGTCGCCATTTTCGCACTGCGACCGGCACTGGTGCCCTTCCCGACTAGCGAAAATGCCTGTCGTAGCGACGTCGGGTCGGCTGGTTCGAATCCGAGGAGTCGTCGTTCGTGTTCCACAGCCGTCGGGGGAAGTACATGCGACGTTATTCATCGTGAACATAAGCGTACCAATTTATTCGCGTGTGCAGGTCGGCACTCGCCTTCAATTTTACTCGCGTGTGCAGGTCGGCACTCGCCATCGTTATTATTCTCGTACGCAAGTCGGCGCTCGTTGTTATTATTCGCGTACACAAGTCGGCGCTCGCCATTATTATTCGCGTGCGCAAGTCAACGCTCGCCATTATTATTCGCGTGCGCAAGTCAACGCTCGCCATCAAGTTACTCGCGTGTGCAGCAGCTGGCAAGTCACCGTGGTCCAGTTATCAGAAAAGAAATGAGAACAAGTATTAATTATTTTATCACGTATGGAATTGTTTTTATTTAATATCCGTTGTTAGACCTCGTACCGACGGAGACACTAGACTAAGTCGTAGTTCAAATTAAAACGAACGACTTGACCAAACAACGCATGTCTTTTGTTCAATTATTGAAGGTAAGGTTTCAAAAATTTTATTTAGTATATATTGTACAGTAAAAGCTGAATTAATTATTTTTATTTCGTTAAGATATTGGATTGCTTCTATTGTAAATAAATCTTTTAAAAATAAAGCTCGTTTCCCATATGATTGAACGTTAACGTTAACGCCATCATGCAATACATGAAACACTAGCTCCATGAATACGAGTATATGTTGTATATTATTTTCAACGAATTGTCCATAATGTTCACTATAAGCGTAAGGACAAAATATCACTTGTGATATTGAATCGAATGTACACATATTTATGAAATATACATATTGGTTATATATACAAACACTTTTTAATTCCGAAATCGATCCATTCCGTAAAACACCTATATTACCGATCTTTTAATGCGGTTACTATCGTTACAGTGTTGTATCGTTGGGTCTATTATTATATACTTGGATTTTTTCGTTTTATTTTTAGGCTTTCCTGACCCCATCCAGTTTTCTGTAAAATCCGAAATATTTTGTTCGGATTCACCTTAAATTTCCGAAATCAATCTTTTTATTTCAAGTTGAAAACCTGAAATGTCCACTTTTAACTGAGTTGACGTATTTATCAAATTCATTGCCCCAATTATTGATTCAACATGTGCTATAACAAATTCATTTAATTTAATGGGTATGGGTTTGTGTTTAAAAACAATTGATTTCAAATCCTTAAACATACAAATTCGGAAGTAACACTGGATTCCGTTAAATTACCATATCCAAAAATGGGGACCATAATAGCAGACCAACAAGTAATATGTTTGCAAAAATCTAACAGCTTTTTTTCTAAAGTTGGTAAATATTGCATATTATCATGATCGCCAGTTGAATTACTTGTTAGTTTACTCATTTGTTCACATTCATCAAATATGTGATTAATATCATAAAATATACTCGTATTAGATGATGCATGATCTGTTATTTCTTCTTTGCGTAAATCGTCTAATTGTTCGTTATTAAAATCAGTTTCGATAATATGAGTTGCTATTCTTTGTCTTAAATATTTTTTTGCATTCTCACATGCAGTTGGTTCTAAGTTGTCATTTATTCCATCACTTTCATTTAAAGTAGTGGTAAAAATTGTCTTCTATATCATTTTAATGTCACTTATTGAGGTACTTATGACAATTAGACCAATCACTCTCATATAGGAATTTTTTATTCTATACGTACAACTTTAAAGGAAAGTAATGTAAGCCTGTAGCCTTCCATGAGACTAACCAATTATAAATTGATAATGTATCCTGTTTTTCTGAAATCATTTGTGCCATTAGAATGTGACCATAATTTGTACTGACTATAGCTTCATATAAAAAAATGTTTGCCAATAGTAATTCTAGTGACGTTCTCTTTAGTTTTTTAATCAGGCTTCCGGTAGCATCTATAGATAATTTAAAATAATTTTTGCTGACATATTTATAAATTGAAATTTGACGTTTGGTCCAATAATGAACAAAAAAAGGGTCCGATCCAATTGAATGAATTGATCCAGAATAGCTAGAATTATGTTTTAATTCTATTAAAGATTCAATGGATCATTTATATTTTATTTCTAGCTTTTTATCTCTATATTCTTGTTTGGCCTTTCGAAGAGTATTCAAGCGATATAAATTTGGTGGAGAAATTCTGCCATTTTCCATATCAGTCACATTATGCCTTCTCCAATTACATGCTAGATCTTTTTGTAAATCATATCCAACAGATTCCCATTTCTGGCCTTTTAAAGGTCTTTTTGCAAAATGTTGTCGCTTCATTCCTCTGGTATCAACAGTTAATATTTTAATTACTAGTGGTTCTCTTTCTGCGGGCTTGTTATCCACTCCATCCAGATAATTCAATACTACATTCATCTTTGCATTTACCATGAAAAATGATAAAATGCTTAATATGATCTGAACTAAAAACTTTAACACGCTTGAAAATAGAACTACAAGGAAGATTGTGGGTCTTTATAAAAATGTCATTTACTATATCTGTCCAATTATTTTGGTTTCAAAACCTCATATGCTCTTAAATTATTCTTGTTTTTATACAATACTTTTTCAGAAAGAATGGTCCTTTAAATGACATATGGTATTTTAATTACAAATAATTTTTGATTAGGGTCAGAAGATGATGACAAGGATGATTCACTGTCTGATTTTTCTATATTTATGTTATCCTTATTTTCTTGTTCCTTAAAACCATATGATTCTTTTAATTTGTTTTGCCATCCATTTCTATTTTGGAGAATACTAATATATAAACTTTTTGGTGCAATTTTTCCGTCTAGATAATTTGATAATTATGACCAAATTGAATCGTTTAAGCTAATTAGTTTTCCATATTCATTGAACAAATTATGGTTTTTTAGAATATCAAAAACTTTATCCTTATCAAAAACCGGTTTTCTTCCTTCCTAAAAATATGTATAACATATAAATATGTTTAAAAGATTTATGTTTTTAATATGTCAATTTAATATATCAATGATAACAGTGCGTACGTGAAGTTGCCCCCCCCCCCTTTGTCTAATCACCTCCAAACCGATGTTAATATTTTGTAACCAACTTGCAACTTTTGCATTCACAATAAAAAAAATTGTAACCTCGAGTTTAAACCAGAATCAATATTGGATTAATAAATTAATATTTTAACTAATAATAGTAAATAATAATGTATACTATAAAATCAATGAAATTATAGTAGAACAAAAATTTTTTTTAATAGTTCCTTTCTATACCTATACCTTCCTACTGAAAAAAATCGGATCTATGCCACTGTGTATATTATACATTATAATAAACAAGTATAAAATAAAGTTAGTATAAAATAATAAGCTAATGATAAACTTTCTGGTCTCAATAAAATATTTACCATTTTTCACCAGAAACATAGATTCATACACTAAGTTTTTAGGATATATATTTATTTTTAAATAAATTTATTTATATTAAATTTTAATAATTAACAAATTTTAATACTTAGAATTAAGTAGAATCAGTAAATAGAGAAAAAAAGAATGCACATAACCATATGAATAATATAATTAAAATACAACTGTATACCGCCAAAGATCTTGTGGTGATGTAACAACTTTATACGTAGTCAATGATCGATCGATTAACTTCGTTATTATATTCACAAATTATAAAAACCTTGAAAATTTATTTAAATCCATAGACCACATCCTGTCGTAGCAGACGAATTCATGTATAGTACATTTTACGCGACGTGTATAAATCAAAATACGTAACAATCTTTTGCGTGCAATAAATATTGTTAATCGATACAAAAATAATTTTATATAATTAAATATTATCATAATTTAATAATATTTTAGTAATTATTATTATAAAATATTATAAGACAAATACGAGTACATACTATTAGTTGTGGAAAACACAACTACACATGTCATAAAAATATTATTCTCAACATAACTATTATTGTAGAAATAATCGTAAATATATATCAATATTAAAAATTATACTAATTTATTTACTTAATTTGTAATTTATATACTATCGTAGCCTCTAAACTAAATAATTCACAGATGTTTAAAATCATATAATGAAAGTTTTATTTTTAACTTAGGAGGGGTGGCAACTCATTGAAAAATTGATCACAACACGTAAATAAAAAGGTTACAAATCACAAAAACTTGGTTTTATATAACAGAATAAAAATAATAAAATTTGTGTAAAACGATTCGGTTACCTTCAAGGGGAATTTTTATATACCGTAGCAAACAATAAAAAATATAAGCTGCATAATTTTATAAATGTATGTATATCTATAAGCTACCTAATAAGGTTCCTCATTACAAAAATGTTGTCTGCACCCTAAATATTGAGTTGCGAATTTCGAAATCTTCGTTACAAATAGTTGCAAATGAGTTGCAAACTTTTGGTACCGGTTTGGAGTCGATCGGACAAAGTGGGGGGCTGACTCCCCCTCATTTGATTAACGATTGCGGCGAAAATAATCGGTTGCAAATTATAAAAACTTGGTTGCAAATAGTTGCAAATGAGTTGCAAACTATAGGAACCAGTTTGGAGTCGATCGGACAAAGTGGGAGTCCAACTTCACGCACAAATATATAAATGCCTCAATTTATATTTTATCTTAATCGAAAATATAATACTTTTTTTTATTAATAATTATATAATATCAGTGGCATAAGTACGATTTTTTTCCAGGGGGTTTTTCAAAGGAATTTTTAAAAATTAGAATATTATTGAATAAATGAAATTTTTAATAAATAAATTTAAAAAAATATTTTATAATAATAATTTATATTTACAATAAATGTATTTATGAATATTAAATTTTAGCTTCGAGTACACAAAATCAATGGAATGATATTTCAAAATTTTAAAGGAAAAAAACAAACATTTTTAGAGTTCTGGGGGGGGAAGTAAACCCCTTGCGTCCCTCCGTATCTACGCCACTGTATAATATATTACTAGAGCTCGGAAGTTGTAGGAATTGCATATTGTTCTGTATGATCTCAATTTATAGCAGATCTAGCTAGAAATTTAAAATGTACAATTGCTAGTTAAAAAATTGAAAATTGAAAATGTTTATTTTGCATATTTTGCCAATTTTAGCTAAAAAAGTGCATTTTTCATTGATTTTATACGCATATTATGCATATTTCATATTTTTCTAAAAAATAGATTTTTTTCTTTCTTAACCTGTATATTTCAAATAATATTGAATATAAAACGATGTGATACGCATTTAGTCTATCACGCTAGTATGCCGAAATACTTATTTGTAGTAATATCTTATCGTCGATAAGTTATCGTAAATATAATTATGGTTTCTTCGTTTATCGATTGTACACGATTGAAGTTTGACAGTTTCATTTTAGACGTCATATCGTTAGTAGGTAAAGTGCGTATATTTGTTCAATTTTATATTTAATATTAATATTTCAATTTTATTTTTATAATATTTTATTAAAATGCCAAAAGACATTAATTTACAAAGATATTTAAGAGAATATGGAGACGTATTTTTATCCGACGGCGTTATATTATTTTGTAAAGTACGTTCAGTTAAATTGAATGCAGAAAAAAATTTACGTTCACGCAGCATTTGAAAACAAATAAACATAAAATGTTAGCAGCTCGTCGAAAGGTCGAAAGTAAGTCCTCAGAATATACTCAGCAATTGTTTACTGCATCTAACAAAAAGTCGGCCTTTTCTAAAGATTTGTGCAAGGCACTAATGACAGCAAATATTCCTATTAACAAAATTTCTAACACCGAATTCCGAAAGTTTCTTGAGAAGTACACACTACACGCTGTTCCTAGTGAAAATGCTTTAAGAAAGACATACATAAATGACTGATATGACAAATGTATGTTTGAAATAAGGCAATATATTACAGGAAACAAAATATGGGTGTCAATTGACGAAACACACGATGTGGAGGGAGGTACATCGCTAACCTAGTTGTGGGAACATGGTTATCAGATGGTCCTGGTAAAAATTTTCTCTTGACAACGGAAGTACTTGAAAAAGCCAATTACTTTGCAATTACAAAACTATTTGATAATGCAATGTTTTTACTATGGCCTAATGGTATACGCCACAATGATGTATTGTTATTTTTGTCTGATGCAGCACCTTACATTAAAAAGGCAGGCGACACTATAAAAGTTCTCTATCCTAAAATAATACACGTAACATGTTTAGCGCACGGACTGCACAGAATTGCAAAGGAAGTTCGTGTAAATCACTCTAAAGTGGATAAATTAGTGTCAAGTATAAAACAGATTTTTTTAAAAGCTCCTTTACGAACTGTATTATTTAAAACTGTAAATCCTAGAATACCTCTTCCTCCAGAGCCGATTTAAACAAATTGGGGAACTTGGATTGAGGCCACATCTTACTATTGCAGATACTTCAGTAAAATTCGTGATGTAAGTGAGACAGCTCGATCCTATTGATGCTGTATCAATAAAAAAAGCGCTAAAAATGACTTAAAATTTTATAAATATGCTCCGATGACTTCAACTGACGTTGAAAGATCGTTTTCTCGATATAAAAATCTTCTGTCGAACAATCGTCGTTCATTTGTAATAGAAAATCTTAAGAAAGTATTGGTGGTTCAATGCAATAACTTAACAGGTATTAGAAAACATATATTTTTTTCGTAATTTAAAAAATACTGAAAAAATATTTAAAATTTTATTTTCAGCTTAATAAGATGTCAAAATGCCAACCAGTTATTATTATTTTTTAGTTATAAATAGTTGTTATGTATATTATTAATTTATTAACAACATCTGATGAATTTTATTTTTGAAATTCAGAATAATTTTTTTTGCATATTTATTAAATTTTTTGAATATTTAACATTTTTAATGCATATTTTGCATTTTTTCGTGCATATTTTACCTTTTTTATCTCCTAAAACTTCCGAGTCCTATATATTACTCTTTCTAAAACCAAATCAACAGCGTTCTCCATACGTTCAATCGTATCAATCATCAATGCCATAAAACGTTCTATTAATGCGTTGGCGTTCTTTGACGTGATCTTGTTTAAAATCGACTGGACGTTTTGTTCACTTCCTGTTGACATAAATATAAATGAATATTTAGCTCAAACGCTTTTTTCAATAATTTAATATTATACACGACCATAATATAACATTATTATTAATATGTATACAGATTTTTTCCGGTTAATGTTTGTCTGCAACCGCGTTAAAAACATAGTCTTATTTTATTTCATAACCCGAATTTTAAAAAAATTATCATTATTGTTTAATTTATTGTATTAACATTAAACGCACAGAGAATCCGAGCTGATTCTTGGATTTCAATCCTTTTCGATTTCGTAATAATTAAATTAAATCCTTATAACATAAAATATACCTCGGTCGTGTTTAGATTTCCTATTTGTCACCGTGACGACAGCATTAGTACCGTCGGTATCCGTCATCGCTTGTTTCTTCGCGATAGTCGGAATCCACGCGTTAACAGTCCTATCAAACTTTACATTCTTATTTAGTGAAAGATACGTATGAATCACTTATTTCTCTGTTTTCCCTTCACCGGTACTGCTTATTATAATACGTGTCTGTTATATTTTGTTCAAATAAATGTAAGCACAAAGGAATCGATTTAATTATATTTAATATATTACACCATCCGTGGCAGTAGATTTAAGGACATTGCGTGTGTGTACCCCGGGTTTTGTGTCCTAAGCCTACTGACCACATACCTTATCTTAGCTCGGGTGAGCTATTCAAGGGATGTGGTAGGGGCGGAATCCAGCCAGTTAAGTCCAGATCCCGGGTCGTCATATGGACCACCGTCACCGGGTTTCAGCCTGTACCCTTCCGAAGGAGCGCCGCGACTCAACCAAGTGTCTCGTTGGTATCGCCCCTTCCCACCGGGTCTGGTGGGTTCTTGTTACCATCTAGCGCTGGTCCCACAACCACCACGTTTCAGCCGAGATAGGCACCTCAACCTCGCGGGGGCACTGTATCCGGAGCGGCAAGCCGGTCCTGCGTACAATGGGGCCCCCCTGCTCCCGTGGTACCGACTGGGTTTTATGTTGACGTCGGTTGGTCAACCCGGGACTTGCGTCCCTCCCACTATTCTGGCAACCACGCCGGCTAGTGGTGGGCCTTTAGATTTAAGGACAGTCCGCCCCTAAGTCTTAAAAAAGTTTCTATAACTATACTTTAATAATATATACATGAAAATATATTTTTTTCTATATATTTTTTACATAAAGGCGGTATGACAATAACAAAATTTGGAAACCACCCGATTTGACAAAACTACAATAATACTTTGGATGATTCAATTTTAGTTATTCTATGTAAAAATCAATGGAATAAAATTATATATATATATAATTTTTCCAGAATAACTGGGGCAGTGTGATGAATACTAAAAATTTCCAATATCAGTATCTTTTTCTCCTTCATATTCTCTTCCAACTATATGGATTCAGCTATACGTTAATATATAATATGAATAATATAATTATTGTTTTAATTTATATATTATTTATGCTCTTTTCACTGTCTATTAATAACTTATAAGTACCTAACACATTTACGAAAAAATATAAATAATTTGGGATATCATTTAAAAGATTGTACAATGTTCAATGATATTTATTTAATTTTATAAATACGTCATTTAATGTTCGACATTTAAAAAAAATATATATTAAATCATATACGGGGATTTTTTTTTAACTACTACATTAAAAATAATAATATTAAATACAAAAGTAAATAAATATTTAATATTGGTACACATTTTAGTAAAGTAAACTTTCAAGTTTCAATTTATAATAAAAAAATATATATTTAAAGTTGATTTGGATTTGTCTGTATTATATTATTTTATGTATTCTGTTAATTTTTACCATAAATTTTGCAATAAATTTTGTTTAAATAGTGGTCACTGGTTATATCTCTCAAAGGAAAATGGAACTTAAAAATAAAAATAAAAAAAGTGGCTTTCAAAAAAAAATCGAAAAGAGGGCAGCATTAATGTCTGCTGCTGGCTCAGATATTAAACAACGAAATTTTTTTTCCTGTATCTTTGTTTCAAAAAAATCAACATGAAAATGTATCTGGAATTTCTGGACGCTCATGTGCTATTGAAAAATCTTCCAATAATAGTAATTAAATTCTATCAGAATTAATCCCGGAATTTTCTACACTAGCTTTCCAACTTATCTAAGACATATCTAAGTTTAAGTTTATCGATTGAAGTTTCAAGTGACAAAAATTAATCAAATGTAAATATCAATGAAAATGATATTTTTTCTTCATCTAAATCTGTCTGACAAAGAAAGTTCAGATAATTCCAACACTTTTTAGTAGCCATCATCAAATAAAAATTGCATTTGTTGATGCAAACTTGTCAACCTCAAAGCAATGTATCATTTACTTCTAATAAAGTATATTTTAGAAAAATACCCAATGATAAATATGTAAACAGAAAATGGGTTACTTATAATGAAGTGAATAAACAAATTCACTGTTCTTTATGTGTGACCTTCACTCGTCCAAATAATACTCCGTAGAATTCTATTTTTTTATTTTTGATATGTTAGAGCTATTTACTATTGATCTGGGAAAATTAAAATCGTCCTTTTGTCTAGTGAATTTTGCTATCTGGGCAGGTATTGTTTCTAAGAATTTTTATCGTCTTTAATCTATTTTGACACTCTGTTTTAAGTTTTTTCAAGTGGGGTCGCCAGTTAAGTTTATTATCAAAAATGAGGCCCAGTATGCGAATGCTGTATGAGAAAGGGAGTTGTGTATTCATGAAATGTATTGTTAGTTGAGAATCGTTCCTTTTTTTGGTTGAAAATTATACATTGAGTTTTGGTAGAGGAGAAATTGAAGCCAGTTGATGAAGACCAACTAGATAGAAAGTTTAGTGCTTTTTGGAGAAAATGCATAGTTGTTTTAATTCGTGATCCACTACAGTAGATATTGCGGTCGTCGGCGAAAAGAATACATTTTACAGATTTGGGTAGGTTTTTACATATATCATTTATAGCTACCAAGAAAAGAGTGACACTGAGTACAGACTCGTGGGGGAGTCCGTTAACAATGATATGAAGTATTGAGATATGGTCATATATTTTATCATTAAATTTTCGGTCTGTTAGAAAAATTTTTATGAAGTTGAGAAGATTGCCATTTATTTTCCATGTGTAGAGTATTGTTAGTATTCTTTTTTTCCAGACAATGTCATATGCTTTTGTGATATCCAATGCTATTGTGATAAGATGTTGGTTGCGTCTGAAGACTGAGCAGATATCCGTGTGTAATGTGAAAAGCACGTCTAATGTTGAAAGATTTTTTCTAAAGTCACATTGTTCTTTGGTAAGAAGTTTATTTAGTTGATTCTAGGATCCAAAACAAGCGTTTATTTATTATATTTTCTATGAGTTTACTTAATGTGTTAATCAATGTGTTACCGCCAAGCGACGGAAAATATAATGTGTACGAGGACGGGTGACTCTGCTTTCCGATTTTACAAATAACGTTAGACGTACATGGAAGTTGACATAAAGTGAACACTATAACTTCCAATTACTTATTACCTAGACGAATATCAATACAAGTATAACTATAAATATGCATATGCACAAACGGGCATATGTCCGTAGTAACCACTTGTGACAACAAGGAACTCCAAACGTTACCGTGTCTGCTAGCTTCTCGGCGACGTAGACGGATTGATTGGTATGGCGTTCATGGGCCAGATGGCAACCGAAGACGACGTTTTCAAGACGGCTCGGAACAAGATGTAGAACGTTGGCACAGTAATGGCGTAACACACACGCACACGCTGCAACGTCAAGCCACGCCAACGGCAGCTCAACAACAACCACGGCGGCGTCACAACACCAGAAAAGACGTCGGGTTTTAGAGACGACGATTGGGCGGGAGGGAGGCAAGTTCGCGAAGTTTCTACGCCTACACCGCGGTCAAACGGACAATTTGCCATTTCGTTCGGCGCGAACGTGCGGACATTCGATTATTTGACTTGCGAGAACAAATGATATCGGCCTATAATTTTCGATATTATTTTTCGTTTTCTATTTTTAATATATTTAATGCATTAGCATGTGCAATGTCAAATAAATTATTAAGTTTATTAATAAATTCTCTTTCTTTTAATTTAAATGATTCACCTACTTTATGTGAGTTTTTTTGTAGTTCACGCCATTCTTTATACAAATTTAAGAGTTTATTTACACAATGTTGAACTGCTCAAACAGGAATTCGAGCTTTTTCCCAGAAAATATTGCATTTACGAACGGTTAACGACGTACTTTCTCTCGTGTTAAGTTTTACTGTTCTCACATTATAAAAAAACACAGATAGAACTTGCCAATTGACGGAAGCTTGGAGCCTAGAGTTTGAGTTGATGCCGATCCAATCAAAAATATCTTTTCATCAGCTCATAATTTTCTAGATATATTTGTATAAAATTCAATTAAAATCACAACAAGAAAGCGCACAACAGACGACGACGAAATCGACTGCACGAGCATTTACGCATTGCAATGAACATTGAACACATTAGTAAGATAATATTTAACTACACGATATTTGTAAACTCTTAATTTTCCGATAGGTAATTACTTCTGTAATTGTATACACGATTTATAATATACTATATTATTATAAATCATGAATATGCAGAAATTAGGTGTATTTAGTTACAAAAACATAGACAAGATAAATAAAATTTTGATTAATCAGTATTTTGTACATCAAAGTCAATATATCTAGTAAATAATTAGAAATTACAAAAATTATGTAGGGACAAAATTTAAAGATAATTTTATTTTATTTAAAATATGTTATGTAATTAATTTCAATTTTTCTGTTTATAAACAAGATATTCGTTAAAATGTGAAATATGTCAATCAATTATGAAAAATTAATGTAGTCAAATTTCAAATTCAAGTCAGCACGGGTTAATCTTATCTACTTTACCTAAAACTTTTTATAGCTCATTTTTATACAAATACATAAATTTAGGGGGTGAGCCTGAAGAAATATTGACATTGATAAATAATAGACGCCCTAATATATATATAATAAAGTAGAGAAAATAAAAACAGAAAAAAAAAAAAATAAAAATAAATGAATAAAAAAATATTATATATTAATACTCATAAATAATAAATTTGTATATATATATATATATATATATAAGTACAAATTATAAATACATATTTATTACGTTTAAATATAAAATCAACAGTTTTTAATTCTAGTCCCTAACGACGAACATTTCGCCAGCCCACCCCAATTCTTAAACACACATTATCTACACTCGGTTTCAGTCGTGTCGCGAATGCCGATTTGTACACCGTGCCGTCTCGTTCTTCAATTATAAAATACGTATTTATTCGACATTGGCTTTAAAGGAAACTTTGTACATTTTACCATTTTACCAGCTTCTTCTCTCTCATACTATTAACATAATTGTTACAATTTTTTTTTTTAGTAATATTTAGTACTCAATTTATGTGAATATTTGTGACCAATTTGTTGTGGGCCGTAAGTTTAATATATTGAATGATTTATTCTATACAATAATTAAACAATACATATACAATATATTTATAACAAAAATATTGCATTTTATGGTACATACAGATATAAAATAAAGAGACTATTTTCTTTTCTTAAATTATTGTATTTTCTTTTCTTTTTGTAATTAATAATTTTTATTTTGGTATATTCTAACAATTATTGATTATTAATATTATATTTATTAATTTTTATTTAAATTGTGTATAACAATACTTCACAAAAAACTATTTGGGAATCTTTAATAGGAACGGCTTTTTGTTTTAAGTCGTCAAACAATTGCCAATTCCTAAATCCTCTTTTGACATATGCCTAATAATGTCCAACTGATGTTCTTAGAGTGGACTGCTCTCGCTTGAAACTTAAAACGCCTCTAAGTTCATAAGTTCTCGAATTATGAATCAATATTTGTGGAATATCACACAATTTTATTTTAACTTGAGCAGCTGCTTTGCAGGTCCTGTCTTCAGAAATATAATTTTCACCTGAAACATGGTTTAAACATTTTAAATGGTGAATTTTAAAGTACTTATCTATTATTTTATTTAAAATATTTTAATATATATATTAAACATGTGAAACAATATTACCTTCCCAATATAAAACGTCAAAAAACAAATGCATTTCAGAAATATTAGAAATTATTTCTTTGACACCATCACAATATATTCCTGAATCAAAATGGCCATATAATATTTTTTTATTTAATTGACGATCATCTAACATTTGTTGTAAATTAGTTATTTTTCCATTTGTTGTTTGGTATGTTAAATAAACTAGTGAATAGGGTGGTTTATTATTTAGTTGGCAATTATTTATCGAACATTTTATTGTTTCTTTAACTGAAGGAAAATCTTCCAAAATTACTCTCAGGACACTACTGATAGTAGAATCACATACAACCAATTTTGTATTATATTCTAAAGGCCTTATTTCTGGATTCATTTTATTTATAATTATATCAGCTCTTTCAGTGTAAGTAGATGGTGTGATCCCAAATTTTATAATTTTTGATATAAAATTAAAAAATTGATGTGAACCATGTAGTATTGATGTAACCTTGCTTAAATATTATGGGCTGTCACAATACGATACCTGAAAAAATATTTATTGAAAAAAATTAATATTTTATTAAATGACAAATTTTTTGATTAGTATTATATGTATACAAAATAATTACCATTATCAGTGATGCCAATGAATCAAATGCACAAGTGTTTGTGAGTACAATTCTGTCTTGTATAGTTGTTAATTTCAAGCTTTTAATTTCTAAAGATCTTGACCCATTTTTCAATATTGGCAACGATTTTATATTTTTTAATTATTAAGATCTAAGTGTCTCAGGTGTGGGTTAGAAACAAGGTATGAGTGGTTTTTTTTTGGTTTCACTCGATTCCAGGATTTTAATGCTTTTTTTTCCTCATCTCCAGCACTAAACAAACCTTCATTCATATCATTAGTATTGTCATTTAATGCCCAACACGTAAAACAAACTCTAATATCGATCATGTCCTAATTTATTTTTAGAGCACGTAGGCAATACATGAAGTGGTACTCCACAGACACAACATTTATGCGCTCCGTTTATAGATGGTAAAATACCTGTACTACATAGAGGACAAGACTTCTCGGGAATTATCAAAAAGTCATTTGTTTTCATTGGAGTGACTGTACTGCTATTTTTTTCGACACTTATTATATTTTCGCCATTTTCATTTCTAATATTCACAATATCTTCTTCATTTACAGCCATATTAAAAAACACATATTTAGACGAATGAATGAGTGAAGCTCCACGAAGCGAAGTAATATGTTGTTCCAAAAATTCTTCTATATTTACTGGCATAACTTCTGGTTTAAAAGTTATTGTTTTAAGTTTTTTAAAACTAGATTCTATAGCTGCAGAACTAGCAGTTTCTGTTCCATAACCAAAGTTATTAATCATTACTCCCGACCATAGAGGTAACAATTCCATACATTGTATGATAACCTAATGTAGGTAAATACATCGCATTTATACCATTTCCTTCATGAACTAATTGTATGCTTTGTTCATATATTTTGTCTGCCCATTTTTCAAATGGATTATTAATTTGTTCATTATAAATCATTTCATGTCATCTTCTTTCTAACCATATTCTTTCACCACTCGCTGTTTCTTCATTATTCGTAATTAAATTTAATTGGCTAGTAATGATACCTAAAATAACGATTAATATTTATTTATAATGTAATTACTTATTAATTTTTATATACCTTCAGATGTAAACTTAATCAACTTTTTTTTATGTATTATACACGGAGTTGCTAAATTAGTATTTTGAAAATATCCGTTTGTTTAATTTATTATAATCATGAAAAGAAAAAAGAAAATATTTTCTACATCCTTAAGTGATTTGCACTTTACCATTTGTCCAATAGTTTGCAGAATAAATTCTCTAACATTTAAGCATCTAAATATTTAAAAAACATTTGGAAACTGAATTATTTTCTAGTAAATTTCTAACTACCATGGTGAATCTGCATTTTAAAAATTCTAGTAAAAAAACTATGTATTAAAAATAAATCAAAAGTAACTTTTTAATATACCAACTAGATCGAAATTAATTTTCAAAAAAATGCATATATAAAATAGTTAGACCAAATACATTGTTAGAACATACAGAAAAAAATCGTCATTATGAAACCAAAATACATTTCATATTCAAAAAGATAACTAAATAGAAAATTATAAAAGCTTTAACAAATATGTAAATCATAATTAAAATTTATTAATTTTTGTAATAAATTAGCAAAAAGAATTATTTATAAGTAAGACATTAAATAATTTTATTCTATTCAATAAAAAAAATTAAAAAAATACTAAATACGTCAAAAATTCAATATAAAGAGGAATAATGATATACGTATATAAAAAATTGGTGTTAAATGTATAAAATATTCAAAAATTAAAAATTAAAGTTCCCAGATTAAATTATTTGATATGTAATTTTAATATTATATATTATAAATATTGTATAATAAATTTGCTACAAATTCATGGCCTGATATATTATATTTACTACAAATTAATTGCACGTATAAAGTAATTTTGTCAAATTTTATATTTATGAAATTGTAAAAAATTCTTGATGTAGTTGAAGTGTAAACTTGTTACAACTCATTTGTAATTATAATAATGATAAATACAATACAATAATTAAAAGATATAAGAAAATAAAATTTGCCAAAAATGTTTACATACCTAGGTAGCCAGTGGGATTTATTGAGATGTAATTCTTTTATAATTAGATTAGCACAAACTTTAAAATATTCGTTAAGTGACGAATATTGTGTGAAACACTGAGTTATTGCTGATAAAAGGGCTAATGACATGTCGCAAACCTACCCAAAACATATGACAGAAATGAATTTATTCCCATATTATGCAGGATATTTTTAAAATCTTCTTGTCTCATTAATGATAATGCTATCAATACATCGTTGTTTCTTTTTTTAAATTCACGAATGCGATGTGTAAACGATGTGATGATCCCACGAAAACTCTAAGTGGGATCTAACATATATATATATGTATATATATTTTAAGTAATTATACAAATTATTTATATAATATATATATATATTATATATATATATATATAAAGAATAATTAAAAATTAAAATAATAAATGATAAATAAATTAAAATTATGTATAAAATAAAAATAAAATTAATTAAAAAATTTAATTACTAAATTAAATAAGAAATAAAAAAGAAGTTAAATTGAACAAACTTAAATTATTATATTTTTTGTGATTTTATTGCATTGTGAATAAAATATTTAATTTTCCTCCATGGCTTATTAGTAAAAATTGTAGGATGGAGTTTTATTAAATTATCACATTCGTGTTTTTGTGGAATTTTTTTTAGGTTAATGTGTTTTTTAAAATAAGTAATAGTTAAACTTTTTTCTTGGTTCGTCCAAGCTAATAATAATAGCTTTTTTTTTAGTTTTGATGAGAAACACACACTTTTATTATATTTTTTCTTTTGATCTGAAAGTTTTTTATTGAAGTTGTCTTTTAAATTTTCTTCCTCATCAACTTGATCAGATTGTTCTTCATCTGATATAGCATCATCTACACTAATATCTATTTCATTCAAACTCATTCCTCTATATTTATGACCTTCACTTTTCTCCATTAAGAGGAGAAGTTTACTCACTTTGACAACCTGAAAACAAAAAAATACATTCATTATAATGTATGTAATGTATATTATTCATTAAATACAACTAAAAAATAAATTGTACTATCCTACTATCTTATTATTTTTTCCTTAAGGTACTTTTTTAAAACATAAATATTAAATTATAGTTTGAAGCATACATTTTAAATATTATTAGTCCATGATAATTATTGTAATACGGGCTTATAAAATATTTATAGATAAAGTATATTATATATTTATCATAAAATAATTTTAAGAAATAGAAATAATAAATATATTTACCTGAAAAGCACTTTCAGAGAATCTATAAAAATTCTTATGGATATCCTTAGTGTGTACCATGAATGTAGCGAGTTATTCAATATCATTCTCAGTTATATTTAACAATTGAGCAACTGTAGCTACATGTTTACATAAACGAGTTGATGTAATTTTATTCGGATTTTTAGCACCACAGAGCTTACTAAATTTTCTAATAACGTCAGTCGTTCTTATACAACTCAAAGAATGAGGTAAAGGAAATAAGTAAAGGTTGTTTTTATCAATGAAATTAACGGTATCTCTTAACTTTATTAGATAGTTTAAACTTGTTTGCAATTGTGGTGTAAATAAAATTGGAACACCTCTTCCTCGTTTTCCTCTAATTACTATTCCTTTAAAACTAGCTGTTAGTTTCAGTTCTACAGGAGATAAGAATTTTTGTATTTCTTCCTGTAAAATTTCTGATGCCGCATTAATATATGTATCAAGCAATACGAGGGTCGGCTGAAAAGTTCCGGGCCTAACAAAGAAAACAACATTTTTTTTTCAATTTTTTTTTTTATTTTTCAACATAATCTCCAGAAAGGCTAATACATTTTTCGTATCGGTATTCTAATTTAATTAAACCATCGCTATAATGAGATTCATCGAGTTTCTCAAAATAGCTATTCACAACATCAATTACTTCCTCATTGCTCTGAAATCTTTTTCCTCCAAGGTATTTTTTGAGGTTAGGAAATAAGTAGTAGTCACTTGGGGCTATGTCTGGCGAATAAGGTGGATGATCAAGCAACTGAAACTTTAATTCGTAAATTTTCGCCATCGCAACCATTGACGAATGTGCTGGAGCATTGTCATGGTGAAACAAGACTTTTTTTCTTTGCCAGATGAGGTCGTTTTTCCTTTATTTCATGGCTCAAACGCTGCAATAAATTCGCGTAGTATTCACCAGTGATACTTTTTCCCTTTTCTAGATAATGAATAAAAATAATTCCTTTTGCATCCCAGAAAATACTCGCCATAACCTTGTTAGCTGATAAAACTGACTTTGCTTTTTTTGGAGCCGGTTCACCTGGTGCAATCCACTGTTTTGATTGTAATTTGTTTTCAGGAGTGTAGTGATGGATCCAAGTCTCATCCATGGTTATGAAACGTCTCAAAAATTCATTCGGATTTTTTTGGTAGAGCGCCAAATTCTCAATAGAAACAATTTTTCGTTTCAACATTTGGTCAGGTGTTAGCAAACGCGGCACCCATCTCGCACAGACCTTGCTAAAGCCCAAAATATTATTTAAAATATTACCCACACGTTCTTTTGATATATTTATAGTCTCTGCTATCTCAAACAACTTTAATCTGCGGTCTTCTAGCACGATTTGATGGATTTTTCCAATCATTTCAGGAGTTGTCACTTCCACAGGGTATCCGGATCACTTGTGCTTGTACGTCCCATTTTAAATTCTGACACCCATCTTTTCACTATGGAATATGATGGGGCAGAGTCTTGGAGTATGTTATCCATTTCTTCCTTAATTTGTTTTGGCGTTAAACCCTTTAAATGGAAGTATTTGATGACCGCCCGTTTTACGAAATCTTCCATTTTCAAGAATACTTCAAAATTATCTTGGTTAAAATGCTGTCAATCGAACATTAACCAAGATACTGACCCAAAACTACGAACACGAGGTACTTAGAGATAGTACTATGTGATACTAGCGCAGAATTGATATAGTGGCGCCATCTCTGTGTCAGGCCCGGGACTTTTCAGGCGACCCTTGTATATGTTGAACTTCGCCTGCTCTTCGGCGGTTGAATAATACTAGTTGAGCAAGAACACTTTCTTCAAGATCTCTATAATATTTACATTGTTTGGCTCTAATTTTAATTTATCATAAATTTCTTTTTATAATGTCACGATGTAGTCTTTAAATAACTTGATGTTTGATGTTAATGGTAATAAAGTTGGTTTATTCCATTTCCGCTGATACATTTCCTAACATTCGTTGGTCGATAACTCATGGGCCCATTCCTTTTCAATAATATATTTAAGATTAATTACTAATTCTCTTTGTATACTATGGACATTTGTAGATAAATGATCATATGACGTAATTTTTGCATATCTAAATTTTGTAACTTCCCCAGGAGTTAGATTTGGAAAATCTTCATCTACATTGTTGCCATTTAAAATATTACATATCGTAGACATAGCTTTTAGCCCAATATTTTTTATACATTTAAACATTTTTATATTTTTTGTCGATTTTTTCAGCGATCGGTCCTTTGTTTTGTCCAAATTTAGATTTGGTGTTTTCAACGATTTCCAAATTCTCATCGAGTAAAAGTGATGCATTTTCTAATTTAAAAATAGATTGAGTGATAAAGCCAAAGTTACTTTTTATATAAGCTAAATCATTTTGTATATTTATATTTTCAAATAAAGCTACAGCATTCTTTATGGATTTTGTAGTATTTTCGTCTAAAGACAAAAGCACCGATTTTATGGAATTGAAATTATCAGCATAATATAATGTGGCTTCTAGCCAAGTTCCCCTTCGGATAAGTATTGGCTGTGGAGGTAAAGGTAAGTCTGGAAATAATTCTCGAAATTTCAACACACGACTCGGAGCTTTTAAAAATACTTTTTTCACACAATTTATCATATTATCGATACTCGGATACTCAAGTCTTATTGTTTCACACACTCTGTGTAAACCATGGGCTACACATGTCACATGTATCATATTTGGAAGTAATACAGTTAGTGTATTAGCCGTTTTCACCATGTATGGTGCGGCGTCAGTTAAAAATAAAAAAACTTTATTATATTTAATGTCGTTGGGACAAAGTATATTTAAAGCATCTTGAAATAATTTCCCTACTGTTTGATAATTACACTTTGAAAGTTCCTCGCAAGTCAATAAATACGACTTAGAACATTTCTCTTCATGCTTAAGACTAAATACATAACACCACATTAACTACGTACCTTTCGTCAACGTCTGTAGTTTCATCAATTGAAACATAAATGGGGCCCTCACCAATTTCTTTACGAATACGGTCAATTACTTCATTGTAAAGAACTGATACACATTTTTTCGGATTGTAGATTGATCCGAAATATATATAATATATATACCAGTATACTTTTGCAAAAATGTATTAAAAGTTGTATTATGCAATTTCCATAAAGGGATATCAGAAGCTAAAAATGCACGACATAAATCGAGCGAAAATTCTGAGTTTTGATCTTCAAATGAGTCTTTAATAAATATTTGTTTCATTTTTTCTTTTCTTGTTGAATTACTGAGGTGTTTTGCTGTATTTAAATGCTGAGTTACTTGAAAACGCTTATTTGATGATACTGCCTGGTCACAAATATTACAAAATAGTGTTTTACCATCGGTTTTAAAAACTGTACTAGAAAACTCTTCGACATACTGTCGAAGTTTTGCACTGTTATTTTGTATTTTTGGCATTTTATAATTGATTGTAGGTAAATACATAACGAAACCAATACAGTTCGCAAACAACACGGCAACGTATCACTACACACGATATACGACGATGACTGTCAAAATACAAACTAACTTTTAGCTGTATACCTGTATGCTTTTATCTAGTAAGCGTACGAGTATGTGACAGTAAGATAAGATAAGATAAAATTACATTTGGGAATTTTTGTACTGCGATGAAATGAATTGTAATGAAATATACTATTAAACATATACTTTTTGTGTTTTTGTAGTCGAAATGTATAAAAATATTCATTTTGTTCAAAATATGCAAAAATATGCATTTTATCCAAAATACGTAGTAGTATCAAAAAGTTCCCTGAATTTCATTTTATTTTTTTATGTATACAACTTAAATGTAAATCTACTTAATCTCCTTCAAAATATCGTCTTTCAGCACAGACACACTTACTCCAACGACTTTGTAACTGCTGGAAACATGTTTGGTATCCCTCTATTGGAATGGCCCTGAGATTCGCTGTCGCGTTAATTTTAATGTCTTCAATCGTCGCAAAACGTTCACCTTTGAGTCCAAGTTTTAGATTTGGAAACAGCCAGAAGTCACATGGAGCAATATCTGGCGAATACGGGGGTTGTGGAATTGTAGAAATTTTTTTATCCGTTAAAAATTGCCGAACTGCAAAAGACGAGTGGCACGGTGCATTGTCATGATGCAAAAACCAACCATTTCCATTTTCTTTGCCTTTTTCGCCGAATTGAATCTCTTAAACGCTTTAAAACTTCAATATAAAAACTTGAGTTGACTGTTTGTCCATTAGGTACAAATTCCCAGTGAACTAACCCTTCATTGTCGAAGAACACAATCAACATGACCTTCAATTGTGATTTGACAACACGTGATTTTTTTGGCCTCGGTTGTGTGCCATTCTGATGACTGCAATTTTGTCTCTGGGTCATAAGCGAAAACCCAAGTTTCATCGCCTGTAACGATTTTTGACAAAAAATCTTTTTCATTTACGAAACGTTCGAAAAGTTCAGCGGCAATCAATTTTCTGTTTTCCATTTGGTCTTCGGTCAAAATGCGTGGAACAAATTTCGCACAAACGCGCCGCATTCCTAAATCATCTTTCAAAATTTTTTGAACAGAACCATACGATATTCCTAATGCATTTGCCATTACTTGAATACGTAAAAGACGATCTGATCGCACCAAATTTTTAACTTTTTCGATTGTTTCATCATTTTTTGAAGTTGACGGCCGGCCACTCCGCTCTTCGTCTTCGAGTGACTCTTGACCATTTTTGAACCGTTTAAACCAATCATAAACGGCTGTTTTCTTTAATGCTTCATCACCACAAACTGTTTTCAAACATTCAAGCGTTTCTGCAGCAGTTTTTCCAAGTTTAAAACAAAATTTAATGTTAGCGCGTTGTTCAAATTGTGACATTTTGAAAATATGCATAAACTCCGTTTTGTATGGACACGGCTCACATGAGACTAATGTAATTTTAACGACAAAACCTACAGATAGCTAATAATGTCTACTCTTAATTCCAATAATCAGATATTTGATAAGAAAAATAGTTTTTTTTCTATAAATAAATTCCGGGAACTTTTTGATCCTACTACTTATGCAAAAATATGACAAATATAAATACCACCATTTACCTCAGCAAGGGCTAATTCGTGGATATTACTTACAAAATAAGTAATCAGAAGTTGCAAAAAAAACATACCAATGCATATAAATCCTAGCCCCAATTATCATACTACATGCGATACAAAAATAAGCAATTGGACCGATACGGTCCCCGCACCCACCCGACAACAAGAAGCGGAGTCCACCGAGCCACGTACGTTTCCCCAGCCTCGCCCCTAAAACATTTTGAAATTTTTTCTACGTCAGCATTTAGAAAGTATTACGCATGAATTTGCACGACTAATCACTGAATTTGCATGCCTTTAGTTTAAGCACAAATCTCAATTTACTATGGTCGAGGCCAGGGAAACGTTTCCCCAGCCTCGCCCCTAGTTAAATAATGCAAATATCGAATTTTTTTCTACGTCAGTATTTAGCATGTATTTTGCATGTCATTTCAGCACTATTCCCGAAATTTGCACGACATTATTTCACCTCCAAAATCGATTTTACGTAATTTGCACACTAGGGTGACCCTTAGCTTACTCGTGAAAACATTTTTTTTTATTGCACTGTTTGTGGCACCCCCCTTTTTTTGTTAATACTAAAAAAAATAATAACTGAAAAATTTTAAATACATCGTTCAATTTAAAGACATGCCCCCGGGCACTTAAAGTTGAGTAGTTATGTCATTTTTTACGAAAAAATCTAAACAAAGTGATATAACTTTTTTTTTTTAATAACCAAAAATCATTAACCAACAAAATCTAAATAATGTGATATAACTTTTTTTTTCAATCAAAAATTATTATACAACAAATATTGGATAAAAAATTTTATGAGGATTTCAAAAATGTTACTTTTGACAATATTACATTATTTATTACTTACATAGTTACATTTTTAAGTAAAAAATAAATAAAAACACAAAAAATCCAGCTAAATGATATTTTTTTGTTTTATTATTTATACCAGTCAAACGGTTCAAAATACAATAAAATTACATATGTACAAAATTATTTAAAATTATAGTTAAAAATAATGCTTAAAAATAAATTATTCAAAATTTTAGGTCGATACATCAATATTTTATTTTAATAATATTCTTACTACGTAAATTAATTATTGATGAATGGCTAAAAATTGTATTATAATTATAATATATTATTAAATAATTATTATAATAAATTATGCATTTCTTCTATGTTTAATTACAATTTTTTTTTTAATGTTTCGTTTTTGCAGTCAGGAAATTTTTTTCTATAATCACTCAAAGTTTGTAACACAAATTGTTTTTGTTCCTCATTAGTGGTGAGTATCAAATTGTAGTCTTCAATCAACTTTATTCCCCTCTCGGCCGTATCGTTGACAACTCAGAGTTTAGGGATCATTTGAAATGCATTTTTAAAAGAAGAGTTTCACTCCAAGTTGATGGGTCATTTAATAAAAATTCTGTGTCCAAGTTAAAATATTTAGAAAAAATTTAGAGTTCTGCTTGAAACGAATAATTCAATTTCATGTTTCACAAATTCTGGAATTTCGGATTCTTTTAAATTTAATCGTTTGATTTTTTTTAACTGAATTTGTTTGATTATTTAAATTGATAATCATTTTTCTTTTCGATGCTATTGAAATATTTTTATCGAAAAATGCAAATGCAACTGCCTCGGGAGTTAGATACCACAAATGATTTCAAAATTTATGCAGTGCTACTCGAGATATATTTATATCAATTGAGCTATAGTTGTACAATTTTTGTATGAATATTAAATCTTGGTATGGTGCTATTGCAGCGGAAGGCGCTTTAAACCATGCTTCGATATAAATTGTAACTACAAATATACAGATATCACGAAGTCCGTTTTTTCAATTGTAGTCAATTCAAATTCATTACGAAAGATGTATATTTTTAGGCAATAAATGGCTTTTACCATCCACATTGCATGATGAATTACACCACGAGCGTGGAAAAGCATCGTATTATTTGGTTTATCACCAGAAAAATCATAGTTAACTCTAGAAACTCCTTGTAAAAAATCAAATTAAACGCATCTGACGAACACCAGACGTTAATTAATAACAGTAAAAGGTATAATATTATTAAGTCTGAAAATTAGATTGTATAATCTTATATTTATATTATGACCACAGTAATTGACTGAAATCGATTACATTATAATCAAATAATAATATCGTAGATTATTTTTGTCATAAGCATAATGTTTAGATTACAATTATTTATCAATTATTTTCATACAAATTTAATAACTATTTCAATCACTAATATTTGTTCCCATATTATTATAATAAAAATTGCAGTAAAAAAGAATGCAATTAAAATATTATTAAAATAATAAATAAAATGAATTTATTAGACATTAATAATATTTTAAACTTATAAAAACGAATTATATTGATTGAATTTTAATTGCATCTAAACGACAAGATTTTAGAGAATACCACATGGCGTAATTTTGATATACAAATATGTATAAATAAATACATCGACCTGAATATAAATATACGGAGGCGGCAAACAAAACATTTGTAATTGTTGGAAAAACCTCGGAAATAATAGTTACATAGTTATGCATTTGAATAAATATTTAAATAACGGTAGAATATATTCGTATTATCCTAATGTTACGCGGATGTGGTAGACTTAGCGTTCAGTATTTTTTTGAGCTAGCTGACGTTAATTCTCACGGTCTCTATTTCCATGGCCTTCCGGTTAGTTTGTGAAGACGCCAGTTGACTGACTTTCGCGGACACGTGATACGTTTCGTTCAGTCCATTCGTATACGCGTTGACGAACTCCTGTTCTTTTATTTACTTACCTTTTATTCAACTTTTCCAGCTCATTAGCGGCAAAACAGATCCGATCGCAGGTGTTCAGCGATCTGCCGGCTCACCGCGTTGTCGCCGTTCCCGCCGCCGAGTTTTTACTGTAGCCATCGTTTATCATCCATCACATTGTCCGACCACTTGACACATCAGTCGTACTGGTATTCGGGATTGAAGTCGTACGACAACTGCTGTCGCCAATTGATCGCCAACTCGTTATCAGATTCGTAGAATACTGCGGACGGCACCGAATCGAAGTCCGATTTTCTACTGTCCGGATATTGGAAACCATCGTCGTACGTGTAACTGCTTGACGACGTCACCGTCGTTGCAGGCGGCGCGGGCAATCGTGACGCGTCGTACTTGCGCTGTTTGGCCTGCTTTGCAGACGTCTCACCTCGACAATTTTTATCCGTCTTCAATGCTGGCGGGGCGGGCAGTCGCGTTACGTCATACTTTGGTCGTACGCCCTGAGTCGCAGACGTCTCACCACGACAAGTCTTGGTCGTCTTCAACGCTGGCGGAGCGGGTAATCGTGATGCGTCATACTTGTTACGTTCACCCTGGCCCACAGACGTCTCACCACGACAAGTCTTGGTCGTCTTCAACGCTGGCGGAGCGGGTAGTCGTGATACGTCGTGCTTGCGTCGTTTGTCCTGAGCCCCTGACGTCTTACTGCGACAATTTATATCCATTTTCAACGTTGGCAGGACGGGCAATTGCGATACGTCGGGTTTGCGTCGTTTGTCCTGAGCCATTGACGTTTTACCGCGACAAGTCTTGGTCGTCTTCATCGCCGACGGAGCGGGTAGGCGGGTTACGTTATATTTGTGTCGTACGCCCTGAGTCGCAGACTTCTCACCACGACAAGTCTTGGTTGTCTTCAACGCTGGCGGAGCGGGTAGACGCGTTACATCATTCTTGTGTCGTACGCCCTGAGTCGCAGACGTCTCACCACGACAAGTCTTGGTCGTCTTCAACGTTGGCGGAGCGGGTAATCGTGATGCGTCATACTTCTTCCGTTCACCCTGGCCCACAGACGTCTCACCTCGACAAGTCTTGGTCATCTTCAACGCTGGCAGAGCGGGTAGACGCGTTACATCATTCTTGTGTCGTACGCCCTGAGTCGCAGACGTCTCACCACGACAAGTCTTGGTCGTCTTCATCGCTGGCTGTGCGGGCAATCGTGATACGTTGGGCTTGCGTGGTTTGTCTTGAGCCAATGACGTCTTACCACGACAATTGTTATCCGTCTTCAACGCTGGCGGAGCGGGTAGACGCGTTACATCATACTTGTGTCGTACGCCCTGAGTCGCAGACGTCTCACCACGACAAGTCTTGGTCGTCTTCAACGTTGGCGGAGCGGGTAATCGTGATGCGTCATACTTCTTCCGTTCACCCTGGCCCACAGACGTCTCACCTCGACAAGTCTTGGTCATCTTCAACGCTGGCAGAGCGGGTAGACGCGTTACATCATTCTTGTGTCGTACGCCCTGAGTCGCAGACGTCTCACCACGACAAGTCTTGGTCGTCTTCATCGCTGGCTGTGCGGGCAATCGTGATACGTTGCATACTTGTTTGTCTTGAGCCACATGACGTCTTACCACGACAATTGTTGGTCATCTTCAACGCTGGCGGAGCGGGTAGACGCGTTACATCATACTTGTGTCGTACGCCCGAGTCGCAGACGTCTCACCACGACAAGTCTTGGTCGTCTTCAACGTTGGCGGAGCGGGTAATCGTGATGCGTCATACTTCTTCCGTTCACCCTGGCCCACAGACGTCTCACCTCGACAAGTCTTGGTCATCTTCAACGCTGGCGGAGCGGGTAGATGCGTTACATCATACTTGTATCGTACGCCCTGAGTCGCAGACGTCTCACCACGACAAGTCTTGGTCGTCTTCAACGCTGGCGGAGCGGGTAATCGTGATGCGTCATACTTGTTCCGTTCACCCTGGCCCACAGACGTCTCACCACGACAAGTCTTGGTCGTCTTCAACGCTGGCGGAGCGGGTAATCGTGATGCGTCATACTTGTTCCGTTCACCCTGGCCCACAGACGACTCACCTCGACAAGTCTTGGTCGTCTTCAACGCTGGCGGAGCGGGTAGACGTGATACGTCATGCTTGCGTCGTTTGTCCTGAGCCCCTAACGTCTTACTACGACAATTTATATCCATCTTCAACGCTGGGGGGACGGGCAATTGCGATACGTCGAGTTTGCGTCGTTTTTCCTGAGCCATTGACGTTTTACCACTACAAATCTTGGTCGTCTTCATCGCTGACGGAGCGGGTAATCGTGATACGTCATAATTTTTCCGTTCACCCTGCCTCACAGATGTCTCAACTCTACAAGTCTTCTTTGTCTTCAACACTGGCCGAGCAGGTAGTCGTGATACATCGTAATTGCGCCGTTCACCAAGCGCTGCAAACGTGTCACCGCGAAAAGTCTTCTCCGTCCTCATCGCTGGTGGTGCGGGTAGTCGTGATACGTCATATTTGCACTGGTCGCCCTGGTCTACAGGCAATTCACCGTGACGAGTCTTCGTCTTCAATGCTGGCGGGACGGGGAGCCGCGATACGTTGTGCTTGTGCCGTTCGGCCTGCATTGCAGACGTCTCACTACAACACATCGTTGGCGAATTTTTCATTCTCCAGATCGCCAGTGGAATTCGCGAAATGTTCGCTTGCCTCGCATTATCACCAGCACCGTCTGCAAAAAATCGCATGTTACTGTTTCCGTTCGTATGATGATTTGAGCTATTTGATGTAGCACCATTTGTGGTGTTCGCTCGTTATTTAAGAAAATGTGAGCCGTTCGTACCCGATCGTCCATGAGATGACTGCGACGTTCTGGAATCAGACATGTTGCTGGACGGTTTCTGGACAGAGCTGGTAGCAAACAAAAATCTTTTGTACGACTCCATGATACTCCAAGTCGTGCGTTGTAAAATATAATTCGAGATGAAACTCGTGTAAATATATCACCAATAATTAGTTGGAAAATATATTATATACAATTTATATGAAATTAGTGAAATACTTATAAAAAATAGACGGTTGATTATGTCAGATGATGATTTAAATCAAACATTAAAGTATTAATTACTACTGATTAAATATATAATGTTTGCAAATATAAATAAATATAAGCAATAAATAATGTTGTCATGAAAATTGTATTCGGCCAATATAAATAGATAATAAACATTTTTAAACACTCTTTTATATTTTAATTAAATGAAATCAACTATTTTCGTGGGCATTTTGAAATATCATTATGATCGAGTTAATTCTCGCGTTCTCCCTTTCTCATGTCATCCGGTTGATGTACGACGACGTCCGTTGGCTGACTTTTATCGGCACGGGCCGCGCTTTGTACAGCCCACCCTTGTACGCGTTGATGACGTTCTGCATTTTATTTTTTTAAACACCTTTGTAATAATAAAAAAATAAATATTAAAAAATATTATATATAGCTAGAAACAAAAGGAATAAGGGATATTTCACGGGGTGTGAATTCGAGAATTGTTTAGGTTTATTTTATGTGAAGATATAAAAGAAAATCATAAAAAGAATAAAAGAAGAATGTGAGGCAAAACACTGAAGTAAATTGTCAAATATTAAAATTTCTTACCTTATGCTCGTGCTCGAAGTCTGACTGATATCCGCAAAGATGAACGATTGCATAATGAGATTAAAACAATAAAAAGAAAGGAAAAGGTTGGATCGGTGACTTCACTCCAAAGCGAATTCACCGACAAAATAAAAAAAACCAATACTCAAATTATGTTGTCTCGCAAAACTATCTTCCGCGAAACACAGAATTGGTCAGGAGTACTGGTTCGTAGTTGGAGTGTGCGCACACACTGACGAGGAGACGATATCATCGAGTAGTCTAGGGTGTACATTTTTAAGATTGATTTATAATTTCGATCCCCATGATCAACATCTCTAGGGGGTTATTCTGAAACTCGTATAAAAAAGATCCGTATACGGAAATCGCTGTTTTCACATGGTTTTTCCCATAATATCATAATACCGTATTCTGAAAACATTTCCGTATGCGGATCCAGTTATGTCATGTGAAACATTTTCACACGAATACTTTGGATGGTTTTTCGCGTGTGAAAAGCGGTTTCCGTATACGGAAATATTTTATTATTTTGCTTTTTATGGAGTTTTATTAGAAAATTCAACAATTATAACAGACTTCCACCAAATAATGATATTAACATATCAAATTACTATTAACTGTACAATGTGTTTAAAATTAATAGAAAATGTATTTATTTTTCCTTTCTATCAGTTGCTGTTAGCGAGTGATTTCTGTGTTGTATTGATTAAATAATTAATTATACAATAATATACTTAATCAAAGCCTACCGTATGCCGTAACATCAGTGTCACCATTATTGATGTCTATTTTCTGTTGCGTTTGTTGTTACAAATTACACGTTGGTATTCATACATTTTACGTTGTAAATTTTTTCATTTTTCTCACAAATATATCTCGTTTAACTTCTATAAATCAAAGCAATTGTATCTTATGTTCCTTTTTTCTTCCCTATTTCCGTGGTTTTGTTTAAATCCATGTACTCTGGTCTCACAGATCTCGGTACATGATTGGCGACCCTTAAAAAAAAAAAAAAATAATGGAGAGTAGTCACTTGATCATGAGAAAGTTATCGAAATTTCGCAACTGGAATATAAAAGAGCAAATACATCATCCTGGATTTTCGATACTTTTTCTTTTGTACAAAAAATTTGATAAATGAAAAAATTAAAAGTTTAAAGCATAATAAAAGGTATGCTATTAAAAAACAAAAAAAAAAAAACATTTTATAAAAAAATATGATATATTATGATAGTCAATAAAATTACAAGCAGGCATCTTATATATGTCATTAATGTAAGTTTAAAAGTTGTGTAGTGGCGAGTCACAAAAAGGCTGTAATTGCCCGCTCTATATTATATACTTACCTAAAAACATATTACTTAAAAATTGCAAATTAATAATGTATTAACTATTTTTTAAATATCTAACATGAGTGTCAAGAGAAATACTTAAACCTTCTTCTGGAATTTGATTGGAAGCTTTACAATATATATATATATATATATTATAATATAAATAATAAGTTAAAGTTATTTTTGAAAACCACATGATTTCCAAAGCTAAAGTTTGTTCGATCTCCAAACCAGTTGGATATTTTTCATCTGTAAAAAAGACAAAGAAATAACAATAAATTAAATTTTTCACACTTTACTTTTTAATTATATATATATAAAACATACTTTACATATAGTACCTTATTGCTTTACTTACATATTATTTAACTTACATATTTTTGTTTAAAAAAATTAAAATATCCTAGTTTTTGGGCAGTAATCTATTGCGCTGAGCGCTTAATATTTGCCCTGCTTTAGAAAAAATTCTCTCTGCTGGCACTGAAATAGCTGGGATGATTAAATATTTTAATGCAATGTTATTAGTTAGCCACATTGCACGTTATATTTTGATGAGGCTTATTTAAGTATTGCCTCATCAAGACTGTAACACTACTTGTTAAAGTAGTTTGATTGTTTACACTCAACACACTAGATTGTAAAAAATGTCATACATTGTCCTCTTCTTCATACTGGTTGGTGGGAACTGATGCTTGTTCAAAAAATTAGAAATACTGTGTTTAAACAATCTACATTTTCAATTGCTGTTACATCCAAATAGGTTAATTTATTTAATAAAATTGATTAATACATTATTAAATAATAATAATATAATTTTGCTAAACATTTTTAATCATACATACATTTTATTTATTTCCTGCTAGCTGATTTATTTAACTAATTTTTTTAATGAAATTGGATGATTACAAATGTTTGAAGTACTCCCAACTAAAGTTGCTTTGCTTACTAACAATCGTGTAGTGATGGGCATAACCAAATGAAAAATATCAAACTATTCGATAGTCTAAAACTACCTATTTATTCCATAGTTTTTAAACACTATCGACAGGAACGAATGCTTTTCGATAACATATCGTACTATATTATTGGACCCTAGTATTGTATACTATAGTATTGGACTATCAAACTATCGACTATACAAATTTACGTTGTCTTATTTGAATATCCGGTACCTTTATTTTTTTTTTCTTTGAATCGGCAATACTCATTGACAACCCCCCGGAACATCCCTCCGGAACCTCTTCAGGGGGAAATCAATGCCGCCATCGTTTATTGTAACAATATCAAATTTACATTAACAAAAATTACATCGTTAATATGTATGAACTCATTTACAAATTTAAATATTAGTAAAACCTCAATTTAAATATTGCTAAACCTACTGAACTAATTAACAAATTTGAATATTACATCGACAAAAATACAATGTTCTACATTTGCTAAGCTAACAATTTAAAAGTTTAACTATTAGTAAACCTTAATTTAAATATTGCTTAACCTACTGAACTAATTAACAAATTTGAATATTACATCAACAGAAATACAATATTCTACATTTACTAAGCTAACGATTTAAAAATTTAGCTTTTTGTAAGCCTTAATTCTAATATTACTTAACCTACTGAACAAATTTAAGTATCACATCAACGAAATACAACATTATATATCTACTAAGCTAACAGTTTGAATATTACGGAACAAAATTACAAGAAAATACAATGTTCTACATTTACTAAGCTAACAATTTAAAAACTTAGCTATTACTAAGTCTTAATTTAAATATTACTTAACCTACTGAACAAATTTAATATCACATCAACGAAATACAACATTATATATCTACTAAGCTAAAAAATTGAATTACAGCACAAAATTACAAGAATTATGCAGTGAAGCAACGTAAAAACGCCTTTCTGTTTCGAGCGCAACCGGCTCTTCTAGCCCGCCGATCTCGAGTCACATACGGTTGTCCGCGTTCCCGGCTGGCTGGTCTTGTCTGAGGTGCTCCTCGCTCTCTCTTGTCATCATTATTCTCCTTACGAGCGAGAAGATTGCCGCCCAATTGGTTTCCGATTGAAGCATGAGATGGACCATGTTCTTGGCACTCAGCTTGGTGACGTCCAGCTGAGCGCATGTGGCCCTCCTCCAATTCTCCCACGCATCGCAATAAAACACTGCGTGCTCGGGATCGTCGGGAGAGAAACCACATTGTGTGCAGCCGTCCGACTCCTGTATTCGGAATCTGCCGCAGAACTGGAACGGCTTGAGATCCTGGACGAGGGATCGGTGGAACCGACCACCACGGACGAGGTAGTGGCTTGCGCCGTTTCGATGCCAAATCGGAAGGCGCCGGGCCCCGATGGGATACAGAACGAGATAATCAATACGGCAGTTACCACGGACCCCCAGTACTTCACCGGGATGTTCAACAAGTGCCTGAACGCGGGGGCCTTCCCGGCCAGATAGAAGATCGGCAAATTGGTGCTCTTGCCGAAGCCAATATCATTCAGTGAACACCCAACTTGTAAGTAATTTATACATTAATAAAATACAAATGTTTATTATTAATTGTATCTTATCTTTAATTTTTCTTTAGTAATTTACTAGTTAAATAATAAATATTCTTATTGTTATTTTTTTTCAGATTTGCGATGCAAATTTACGAATCTTAAATGTGTCAGCCAGATATCCAGGGTCAACTACTCTCATATTTGGAATGAAAGTGCTGTAAAGACGTTAATGACAAGTTTGCATAATCGAGGTTTCAATTCATATTTTTTATTAGGTATATAATAAATAAACAAGTTAATCAAATTCACAATATTGTTGTAACTGTTTTGCTAATTAATTAAAAATTATTGTATGATTACATTAGGTGACTCAGGATATGCATTGCGACCATGGTTATTAAAACCTTATTTAAATGTTGGTATGAATTCACCTGCACCTCAAGGGGGTACTAAGATATTAGTACTACAGGTTTAGCGAACCCGGGGCTCCGAGCTCCTATTGATGGAAAGTCCCAGGTGGACGATTCCAGTAGGTAATAGCGTAGGGAAAGTGGCGCTCCCATCGCCCGGTGTAGGAAACGACATCGCAATAGCCCCTTACTGTTTCCAGTAAGGAGAGAGGGGAAGCCCTCCAAAACTTGGATCCTCCATTAATGGGGGTTGACGTGGGGCTAACCACCCAACTCATAAAAACAACTAGGTTCCGAAACAAAACACAGCAAAGCCTCGGATGAAAAATAAATTGCAAAAGTTTAGTTTAGGAACATGGAATGTACGTATAATGTACGCAGCAGGAGCAATGACGACAGCAGTATCCGCACTGCAAAGATATCTGTGCGAAATAGTAGCTATACAAGAGATCAGATGGACAAATGTGGGAAACATCAAACTTAGTGATGCGACCATATTCTATAGTTGTGGTCAAACCCATGAATATGGAGTGGGGTTTATAGTAAACAACAACATGTTACCATGTGTAAGAATCTTCAAAACACAGTGAAAAAAATTGCCACCTACTGTTGGAGTGTAAATGGGGAGACATCGCATTTATAAATTGTCATGCTCCAACTGAAGATAAAGAGGAGCAAACTAAGGAAGAGTTCTACAACCAACTAGAAAGTGTTTATGACAGTATACCCCATAGGACTAGAAAGATTATAATAGGAGACCTAATGTGAAAATCGATAAGGAACGAGTATTTAAACCTACACTTGGAGACCACAGCTTATACGAAATATCCAACGATAATGGAAGCAAAATTATCTAATTTGCGATGTCAAAAAATATGATTATTAGTAGCTTGTATTTCCCTCACAAAGAAATACATAAACAAACCTGGATGTCGCCTGATGGCCATACAAAAAACCAGATAGACCATGTTGTGGTGGATGAACTGATGCAACGGCGCGGTCATCAGTGAGATCTGTATCCTAACGTTATTTTGTTTACTTATTATTTACAAACATTGTTATATATATATATTATTCGCGTTGCGATCGCACGCTTTCTTGTGCATTTATTGTTAACCGTGTATTTTTACGTTTTACATGGAATTATATTTATTGGGCCCATTAAACCTTTTGTGCATTTGTAAATTTACGTTTTACGAGGTCACCTCACTTGTTATACTAGACGCGAGTCGAAGCGGCCAACTGCCCCAATCGTAAGAGCCGTTTTGGCGAACATTTTAATATATATATATATATATATAATATTAATAAAAAATTAACAACTATAACATTCACTATATCTTAAATATTTTAGTAACTAAGAAATGAGAATAAATTACACAATTATAAATTTCAGTGTACACAAACAATAATCCAAAAAGCAACGTTTAGAAGAAACAGTAACTGCAGTAGACAAATTAGGTGAAGCAAACAATGACCGAAATGAGATACTTAGATACTTATAAAGATAAACTTGACTGTCTTCGTGAACTGGTGAAACTCAAAGAGAGGTCAACAGTTGCTAAAGAAAAAATTGTCAATGTCCTTATTAATTTGTCAGGAATGTAAAAATAATCTTTCTTTTCTTTTCTTGTTTTCGTATGTAATTTCTATATTTTCTTTGTTTAATTGTTGCCATTAAATCTATAATATATATATATAAATATAAATACAAATATATATAACATATTACATTAAAATTTATTAAATTTTTAAAATTATTACAATTATTATTTATAAAATGCTACTAATATATATATATATATATATATATATGTATATAAAAGAAATATAAAACAATATAAATATATATATATGTAAAGGAAAGTGTACTTTAGCAATAATCAACGCAGAGCCGAACCTATTTGAGTTATCGAAGTGAAATTTTGAGGATAGATTAATATTATAATGCCAAGTTCCACTAAGAAAGGATTTTTCAAAATTTTGATTTTAAAGGATTGAAATCGGTAAAAAATAAATGTGTGTGTGTGTGTTTAGGTGTGCGTGTGTGCGTGTGTAGGTGTGCATGTTCGTGTATGTGTATGTGTGTGTGTGTGTGTGTGTGTGTGTATTTTGACTTTTGGAAGTTTAAGGGATAACGTTTTATCCTTGAAAGTTGTAAATGGATTCGGAAATGATAATAATATAAATATAGAAAATAATACAAATGTTGAACAGGACTTTTGAAAATTATATTTGAATAATATATAAATAATGGATTAATAAGATCATATTTATTATTTTGATATACGTATTTGCGTATTATTATACAGAAGACAAAATAATTTAATATAGGTAATGTTTGAAATTTGTTGCGACTATTAATTTCGACGTGAAATTACGCATTAGACATAATTGATGTAGTCAGTATACGAATACGCTCATTAATACAATTAATGTCAAGTTTCCCAAACACATCAGATGTTAATGTACATTTTATATATTTGTAATATCGTTTTTGACATCCACAAATAAATATATTGGGAACGTATACATTTAACTATTGTAATCAATTATAGTTAGTATGAAAAATAATAATTTCAAATTTCGATTTATACCGTTACCCGTATATTCGGTCGATATTATCGAAATATAGATACATATAAATACACACACACACATACACATACACATACACGAACATGCACACCTACACACACACACACGCACACCTAAACACACACACACGCACACACACATTTATTTTTTACCGATTTCAACCCTTTAAAATCAAAATTTTGAAAAATCCTTTCTTAGTGGAACTTGGCATTAAAATATTAATCTATCCTCAAAATTTCAATTCGATAACTCAAATAGGTTCAGCTCTGCGTTGATTATTATAGATATCAGTATATACTGAAAGGGCCATTTTAACATCAAAAAATGATACAGCAGGAGAAATAAACAAAATTTTATTGGACTCTTTCCAAGCAGAAAGTATAGAATACAGATCAGTAAATTCAGTACTGGAAATAGATGATGCAGTTAATTATCCAGTTGAATTTCTCAATTCGCTCAACCCTCCTGGATTTCCATCACATTTATTAACATTAAAAATTGGTAATCCTATAATGCTTCTAAGAAATCTTAACCCACCAAAATTGTGCATTGGGACTCGTCTACGTATAACTGGTCTTCAAAAAAATCTGATAGAAGCTCAAATTATGACTGGATCTGCAAAAGATGAATCAGTTTTTATTCCTCGCATACCAATAATACCATCAGATTATCCATTCCAATTCAAGAGAATGCAGTTTCCTGTCAAAATATGTTTTGCTAGGTTTTATGTGGCATGCTCCAGAGTCAGTACGCCCACAAGTTTAGTTATTTTGGCACCAACAGGAAATACATCAAATGTAGTTTATAAAGAAATTTTATAATAAAATTGTTGTCATAAATTAAATGTCGAATCATACACATTTTTTATACTTTTACCCGGCAACGACGGGTAGTTCAGCTAGAAAGATACTATAAAAGATTACTATAAGATGGGACTATTTAGCAACCCGGAAATGTTTTGTTTAACGAAACTCGAATATTTTATCTATAAAAAAAATATTGATATTATTATGTATATTATAGAAATGAACAAAATGAATTCTGATTCCCATCAATAAATACTATGATTTTCTGTAAATTTATTCGTGTGAAAATGCTTGAAATGATGTGTGTAGATACTCTGATAGATGTTATGAAGATTTTCTTTGTATAGATGCTCTGATAGATGTTCTGCTGGTTATTATTATTTTTTTTTTCTTAGATGCTCTGTAGATCCTTTGGTGCTCTTGATGCTATGTAGATTTTCTGATTTCCCAGGTAAACGATATAACGCAAATACACGTAGGTTCTTCAATAATTTGATAAAACAAATGTGTACTAAATTATGTGTACCGCTGCCACCAAATGATGTGTACCAAATTATCCCACCGCTGCCACCAAATTATGTGTACCGACGCGTTGTAAATCGTTGTTTGGAATGTGATTTGCCCTCGATTCCTATCCGTGACACTCTATTTGGAGTTGTTTTCGGTCATCCCGTGCTCGGCCATCTATTTGGGTGTGCTCTCTCTTACTATTCGAAACCCTCTACTTGGAGGCGTTTCCTAACTCCATCGTCCATCCAACTTCACGGGGCGTAGGCTTGGGCAACCAGCGTATCTGCGCCACGGTTAGTAGAGAACGGGGAACGCGTTAGGTATAAGTAATTGTAGATCCTGACCCCGCCGGATCCTCTTTATATTCGGCGTAAGCTTGTAAATATATATATACATAGTACCATAGATTAATAGTTTAGTTTTTAAAACTCAAAAAAAAAAATGTATAATTGTAAAATATAATTTTACATACGTATTATTTATTTGTATCATTAATTAGAAATACAGAATTAATTAAATGTATTTTCTTTTTATAATACTATTAACATTTGTCTCCAATTAACACTAATTAACTATTTTTTTAAAAATAATTTTGAAACAGTCTCCTCATAAGTATTTGTAATCAGAATACCAAAAAAAAAATTAGGTTTTATATTTTTGTCGTCAAAATGTCAAATTGACAATTTGACCTTGTGTGCGCCGCTAACTTCACGGACGTGGTTTCATAGTCGAAATCTAACTTGCGCGCAGGGTAACCCTGAACTCATCGCTGCACTTATCGGCCAAATTGTTACAAACAAACGTCTCGATGTTCGCGGACTGGACGATGTCGAAACCAACGTTGCCACCGAACGTTTCCGGTTTCCAGAAATTTTTGCTATACAAAGGACTTCTAAAAATCGAATTTACGATGAAACTGTTCGTCATGACATTGACGGTGGACAGTACTCCCTGTTTCATCTTTTCCGTCAACATTCCGATCAACAGTTCCACATCTTCCACGTTATGATACGCCTTTGCCAGTTTCTCCGCGGTTTCCCTGTTCCCGGTGAGGTCGTAAAAATTACTGTACGGATTCAAACCTAACTTCCGGCGGTAGTTGTTGAAACTCTGCAACGCATTCTCCCTCGACAGTTTCATCAACAACCCGGTTATCGGTTCCGCCGCCTCGCCGTAATTATTGCACGCTACCGCGCCGGTTACCTGGTTCACCATGAAACCGACTGTACTGCTCATTCCGCGAAACCGCACTTGCCTAGACAACCAAGACGATTTTGTCGATTCCTTAACGTGACAATAAACACGATCGAAATCGTATCCAGGCCGTATCGTATACGACTACGTTATGCTTAGAAATATGTGCTCAAATGGTGTAAAATTTCCAACAGAGCGGACCGAGGTCATAGTTTTTGGCTTATTAGAGCTCAACCGAATAAATCCAGAATGTAATTGACGTTAAACCGACCTGTCATCACTAAAAAACACGAAGTTCATTAGTGACGCGTGATTGAAGTTTTCCGGCAAACCGGACGGCCACATGGCGGTCAGTAGTAGTTCGAACGGCGTGGTAAAGTCGTTGACGTTCTTGGTCCAGTCGCGGTATATATCCGGTTTGTGTTTTAACGACAGCGAGTGGCCCGAGTGCACGTTGATGACGTCGTTCATCATTATTGCCATCATCTCGCCGACGATCACGTTTCTGGCGGTATTGTAGAGCTGATTGTCCGTCCATGTCGGCCATTGCTGTCGCAGCATGTCGCACACGCGGTTGTGCTCGCGTACCCAAAGTGTCGATATTGCGAAAAACATAGGATTCGCGCCCAGCATCGGATTGCCCATAGCCCAATTAGGTGGGAAATCTTGAGGGCTCGAGTGCACCAATCTGTCGAACTATTTTTTCCGCAAAAGTGTCAGTTTAAGTGTGTCAAAATTCGACGACGAATCGTTCGACCGTTCTTACCCACGACAGTTTTGGATTGGACAGCATCGATGAAAATCTGATAGCGGCACGTTTCGTGAACGACAACGACGGCGGATAATGTTCGTCGTTCAGAATTTCGGTTTTCAGTTTTCCGTGCGAGAACAATCTCAATTCGCGTTGAATTGTCTCATCGTTTCCGTACACTTGGGAAGCAGTAACCTGCATAATAGAGGACAACATTACGTTTAATTCACACATTTCGCCCGCGTTCACAAACCGTTAGATTGAAATCGACGTCAAAATATTGCAAAATAAAGTATCGATAAAATGCATCCGCGAGTATGTTCCGGCGCTTGGAATCCGGTTTGAACGCACCGTCAAGATCCCTTCGAACAAATTTTTTCTGCACGTCGGCCAACGGCGTTTTGTAAGCTGAAATAAAAAAGATTATTGTTAAAAATCGTTCATTATCAATATTTTCGACGTTTAATGCTTACCGCGGGAAACGGTACATTCCAACGGGTGTGCGGGCGGTAATATTCTCGTGCTCAGCATGTTCCGTTCCGAAACCCTGTGACCGTTGTCGGTAAACATTTTCAATCTTCTCAAATTGTTCTGATGAACTGAAAATCAAACATACGTTATTGGTGCACGGACAATTAATTGAATCTTTTATTTACATTTGTACACGTTCTTCAGCTGTCGGTTTAACGTGAACGGCAAGAAAGTCCACCACATTCTCGGTTTGCCCGCACTCAGATTCCTGTCGGTGTCGATCACGCGCGTCAGCCAGGCAATAGGCTTCCAAAACCGTTCTAATACGAATCGAAATGTATTAATACAAGCATTTAGGAACTCTAAACTCATCCTTTACCTTTATCGCAACGAATGCCGTAATAGTTGTCCTTGCACTCGCACGCATAACCGTCGTTCGTCTCTTTCAACAAGCCACCGTTTTCACAGACCATCTGTTCGTACGGCACGCAATATTCTGGAGTTTTGTCTGCGCATGAACGTACACACGATATATAATTGTACATCGAACAATCGATATTTATCATTCGTACACTACGAACAGTCCATACGAGACTAAATGACTCACCAGGCACTGAGTGATCCTTTAGACTAATTATTTTTGACCAATCGAACATGAACACGGTTCCCAGTACGACAGCGAACAAGACTACAAAACGCAATAGCCGTCAAATGTTTTTAATCGCGTGCTTGAGAAATGTACGCGTAATAACGCGAAACCAACGGCCGAGAAGCCGAAATCACGATGTGGCTGCGATTAACGCTAACGACGTCTGCGATCTTCACGCCAGCCGTTTAGTAAGTTATGCGAACACTTCAGCGCACGAAATCGTTATAAGCCGCTCGTGATTTCGATTCTAAATCCAAGCCATATCTTAGTATGATAAATCTTACCCAAGTTCACCCAATAATGTTTCAGATGGCCGAGAAACGATTCCGTCCGACTGGTCGAATATTCTAAGCAAATCATCATCTTGACAATGCAGTGAATAGATTATGATAATGGATTATCAAATAGATAATAGATTATAAAACAATAAGAATATGAAAACTCAAGTTAATTTCAATACGTTTTCGTGCGTATTGCAATGAAATCTGAGTTCGTAACAGATTGTTTGGTGTCGCCTAGTTAAAATAACAACAGTACATTTTGTTTGTTGATTAAATTTGTAACCAATAACGACGACATAACGTCAACAACAATATCTAGTGAAATCCATTCATCAAATATGAAAAATGCAATGCACTCTTCATTTAAGTACCACAATTGATTTAAAAATTTTAATAAATACAATTCTGCAATTATTTTGTCGTCATTTTTATATTCATATAATGCACCTATGAAATATACGTCATTTAAAGGAGCTTCACTAACATTTCTAGCCATACACCACAATTTAATATATACTTTAATAATAAACACACAAATTCTTCTTAAAGCGATTTCTTCTACTTTATGGTATATGTATATTTAACCTATGTATATTTAAAACTGCTAATCCAAGTTTTACAATAAATGCAAAGACCAATATTACCGGGACCCTGCGTATAAGTTAACCGACTAACATTTCACTTTTAATTCGCTACTGTGACAAACCAACTTTTTCGATAAGTTTTGTAAAGATGAGTTGAAATTTTACTGTTAAACAATGAATTAAATTCCATATCGGTATCCATAAAGTTGAAATTATTTTGTTTTCTAGTTCACACACATAAAATAAGCAAAACATTTAATATCAACTAATACATAATTTATTTTCGAACAAATAAATAAATATTTATATATATATATATATATTGTACTGGACAGAACTTATACCGTTATACTCTGCTGCAGAGTATAATATAATATGCAGAGTATCTGCATATTATTACATGAACATTACAAGTACATGAATATTAAATATAGATCTATACATTTTATAGATAATTGCATGCGTTCCGCAAGTTTTCATCAGGACAACACGTGTAAAACGTGTACAAACATGAAAATGAACTAACACACAAAACAAAAAAGTTGTGCCATTTCATTAGAAAATTCGGTGCACTGTAATGTTACGCGCGATTGCATTCCTCAGATTGAAATGTTTGTGTCGAGCGTCGCACTACTTACATCGTTTACACGCGTCTATATTAAAAACGGATTTTTTTCTAATTATAAACGGTGGATGCGTTTCCAATCGGATTTCCGGTTAGCGATACCATTGACCGACTTGGTCGTATCCACACGTCACGGATGCGTGTCGGCGGTGTCGTGACCCAGTGTCGTCACCGCCGCCGATCATCGTCTCCCGGCCGGCAGCCAGTGGCGTACACGCCGAAATCTTTAGCGCGGCTGCAGTTCATTTTTGAAATGCTGGCCGCCATTTCGGCCTTGGCGTCCAACAGCTGCCTGTGCAGCCCGTCCACGCGGCGACGGTTGTCCTGCACGGCGTCCCGTTAGCGTACCAGCGCGCGGGCCGTCGCGTCCGCCGAGGCCATCGCTTTCTCGTACTCAGACAGTACCGCGTCCAACCGGCCGGCCGCGTCGAACACCGCGACCGTCGACCGTTCCGTCGCGTCCTTGGCCGCGGCCAGCTGTCCAACCAGCGACCGCACGTCCATCGCCAGCCGACCGTCCAGGCTCTGGGCTGCGGTCTCCTCGTACGTCAGACAGTCGACCAGCTCGCGCTGCCGGTCGTCCGTCGGGATCGGCTTCTGTCGTCGCCGCGCCAGTGACGGCGACTGCGACGTGTCGGCTTCCGCGCAACTGTCGTACACACGCGCGTGCATCGATTGTGCCGCACGCGAAATTAATCATTCACTTGGTGATAATCGCGTTTTCGATAATCCGCTCGCGTCGGACATATTGTATTAATAATGATTATCCTATACCTTTGTTGTGCAGCTGTGATTTGGGTCGGCGACAAACCGCACACGTTATCGTGCGTGGGCACGGAAGTCATATTGTACAACAAGTAAATCAGTTCTGACCGCGTTATGTTCAACACGACAATTATGACGACGAACCAACACTTCGCCGTAAACATGATTTATATTATTCGCAGAAATTTAAACGGTGAAACGATATTTAAGTCAACTAACGTCGTTAATAATATTAAATGATAAACGTTTGTGTTGCCATGGAAAACATTTAGTAGCCTATACCAATAATTATATTATGTTACACATAGGGATCTAAATCTATATTTAGATTTAATTTTAAAAAATACGAAACATTTTTTTTTTGTTAATTTTTAATAAATGTACATAAAATATACCTATATGATATAATATTCATATATTGTAATTGTGATATTAAAATTTGTTTGACGACCACATATACGAGGTATTTTTATTTTTTCACCAACTAGAGCTGCCATATCTGATGCATTTTTAAAATATTTTTCAAATTCGTATAAAGAATTGTCTCTAATATTTACAATAACCTCAATTACATCCTTAACATGTAAAAAAGCTTTAGACAACTCCAACGTTGGACTTTGCAATACTAAACTTAACCTTTTAGTATAAGAAAATAGGTTAGCTACAATTTCTAAAGATATTAAAAATTCACTTCTTTTAATACTTGTACTGAAGCTGCTTTACATGCAGTCTCAGTGTCCGACATATTTTCCAATTCTTCTAAAGCAATTGTAATATAAGAATAAAGTTCTCTAAATGTTATTATAGAATCATGTCGCTCAACCAACGTGTATCACACAAGGCTATTAATTTTTTTTTTGGGGGGTTGCTAATAAATCATCTTTAGAAATTATGTTCAACATAATATTTGTACGTTTGGCAGATGTAGATAAAAAACAGATATAGAGCCAACAATACCAACCATATTTCTAATAGTTGGTATTTCACAAGCTTTAGAAATACATAAATTCAGCTTAATTTTAATATTATTAATGTATTAATGGTATTAATAAATACAAAGACAATAAAATCGTCTTGTGTTTGGAAAAGTGTTCTTTAAGTTGACTAATAAAATCATCATAGAATGGAATGGCAATAGAAATACGAAAATAATCTTCAGGAATTTTGGTATCTACATTAAATCTATTTTTTGAATGACTTATTAATCTTGGTATTTTTATTTTTTCTTCCTCATTTACAGATATGAAAAATTGTTCCAATTTACTGAATATTTCTTTAAAATTTTCACCAATATTTTTTCGTATATCTTTCACTTCACTTAAAACAGTTTCAACGTGTTCTACTGCTTCACTTAAATCACATTTTACCGACTGCAATATTTTACATAATGGCAAAGTTATAGAAAAAAGTGTGGTTGCAGTTATCATACTTATAATAAATTCACAAGTTGTTACATACTTATATAACTGCAAAGCTTTAGATGATGTTTCAATGTCAACCCATAATTGAAGTTCTTCTAAAGTTGCAACTATAGGTTTATATATTTCTGAAAATCTAAGCATACCATCATGATTTTCAACCCACCTGGTCTCACACATGGAAGTTAATTTCATCCATTTAGTTTGAGGAAGAAATTATTTTATTTTATTTTTCAATAGTTCAGTTCGTTTAGCCGACATTTTAATAAAATTGCTCATAGATTTTATCGTTCCAATACAATTACGAATATGGTGAATATTTGACGAATGAGCAAGTGCTAAATTTAACGAATGTGCATTACAGCGGACATAAAATGCAGCGGGATGTACTTCTTTTATAATAGATTGTACTCCTTTAAAATTACCACTCATGGTTGCTGCGCCATCATAACCTTAGCCAAGTAAATAGTCACAAGTTATACCAAGATTTTTTAAAGTAACTAGAATGACTGTGGCCATATTTTGACCAGTGGTAGAATTTACCGGTACAAATTGTAAGAAGTTTTCTTTCAATACATAGTTATTGATTTCATTTTTTTCAATATTTAAATTATTGTCTAAATAACGTACATACAAAGATAGTTGTTCAACTCGCGATACATCAGTTGTCTCGTCAACTAATACAGAAAAACATTTTGCCTGGTTGATTTTGCTAACTAACTGGTCTTGTATAATTTTTCCACAGATATTTATAAAATTATTTTTAATCATAGGACTTATAAATGTAGCATTTAACGCTTGATTCTCAATGTGATATATTAGGTTCTTATCTTCACACAAAATGCGCATTCTTAATAATGCTCGGAAATTACCATCATTGTAAGTAGGTTCAGTTGAGAGTGATTTCGGTGATTTAAAGCGACGCATACTAAGTTTTGAAACTCAGCCTATGACAGCAGATAAATTTATAGCTACACATTTGAAGGCTCTCGATTTTAATTCAAAATTATTTAGAAGTAAGCAAATAAAATATGACCATTTTCACCCAGTAAAACATATGCTAGAAACAGAATCAGAGAAATTAAATCACGAAAGTAAGAATGCCAACGAGATTAAAAATGTCAACGATAGCGATAACGAAAGTTCTTCTATCAATTCACTTGATGTTATTGAAAATTGGCGAGGGTATGGTGAATCAAATGATGCTAAATTAATAAAAAATAAAAAGACAATTGGCAGAAAAAGGTTAACAGCATACATGAATCCATCTCTAGAAATAGAAAGACTAATTGAAAAAAAAAACTACCCGATCAACATTAAATACACTTCTCACAAACGGAAATATGAGTACACCTTTGAAAAAAGCAAAACAAAAATTTTTAATCTATAATACATGTCCATTTGATGCAGTGGCTGTAATTATAGCAATGGCATATACAGATATTAGTACATATAGGATATTTATTGATTCGAACGAAAATAAAATGCTGTTATTCTGTAAATACTTAGCTCTACATGGTTCAAACCCACAAACATATATAGATCGCTTGAAAATTGTTAGACCCTACTTCAAAGAAATGGATAACTTGACGAACATTAAAATTATTGATACACGCTGCAACGTAATATTTGTTGTAGAAAAGTTATTAGCAAGCGCCCCGTCAGCAATTGAAAACATTCGTTGCTCAAGTATGAATTGTTCTAACGCAAAAAACAAATTGCTAGTCCAACAATTATTCTTCGTTTAAAGTCCAATGGCTTTAGTGACATTCAAGACGCGTTAGAACAATATATGGCTACAACGAATTACAATTGTAATGACTGCGGTGGAACAATCGTTTCCAACAGAATATTATTGCATCATCTCTTCATAGAAACCGATGTATATTCCAAAAACCAGTTATTTTGTTTAGCGGAGTTTCCAGTTAAATTATATACAAATGGAAACAAGTATATATATAATATGTTTTATAATAAATAATGAATTCGAAAAATAATTGAAAATTTAAAAACTTAAATTTTGCAGTTACACATTTTATGGCGCAGTAGCATACCATTCAGATCATTATATTGCTCATATAAGACGCGCTGAAACTAAGTGGGTAATACATAATGATCTACTAAAACAGATAAAAAGATGTTCCTCAAATAAAGTTAAAATAAACCCTCATATTCCTGTTTATATAAAAAATTAAGATCTAATAAATATGGCTAATTTTACATTAAATATTCATTAAAAATATTAAGTTACAAATATTATAATTATATGATGCTGCATCAAAAAAATACAAAATTAAAAGTTTAATAAGCTTTGGTATTGTAAACTTTATTTTGTGTAAAATTTTTATATGAATCCTTGATTTCCTATAGATTGAAATTAAAGATTTACAAGGACAAGTATTTGTTTTGTTTTTTTTTTTTGACGGCTTATTAATAAGTGGCAAATTTTTTTATTATGGTTGCAATTAGTTACTAAAAAGTTGCTAAACAATGGCACCAGTTCGAGGTTCCTAGGACAAAGTCAGGAGGCTAACCCCCTCATTTGAATAGCGATTACGGCAAAAATAATAGGTTGCAAATTATAAAAACTTGGTTGCAATTAGTTGCTAAAAAGTTGCTATATAATGGCACCAGTTCGAGGTTTCTAGGACAAAGTCGAGGGGCTGACCCCCCTCATTTTAATAGCGATTACGGCGAAAATAATCGGTTGCAAATTATAAAAACTTGGTTGCAATTAGTTGCTAAAAAGTTGCTAAATAATGGCACCGGTCCGAGGTTCCTAGGACAAAGTCGGGGGCTGCGTGAAGTTAGCCCCCGAATATATTTTCCTATGTTTCTCAAGTTTAAAGCTGGTTGCAAATTTTTTTAATTTGGTTGCAATTAGTTGCTAAAAAGTTGCTAAATATTGGCACCGGTTTGAAGTTTCTACGACGAAGTAATCATATATCTGATAATTTTGGATTCAGAAACTGAGCATAATGAAACTGCACCTGTCGCAATCAAACCACCACCTCCAATCTTCATTCGCACTGTCACTGTCTCGTTCTGCATTAATATCAAAGAAATAACTAATGGAAAACAGTTCTCATGCAAAAGTTCATTAAATGGAGTAAAACTCTCCATTCAGTCATCTGAATCTTGTCGCTCCGTCATAAAATTCTTACAGCAAAACAAAGCAGACTTCCATAGTCTTCCAAATTTGCATCATACTGCCTCCTACACGAAATAAAAAATGAGCTAATTACGACATACGCCCAGAAACATAACTAATGCTCTTCAATGCAATACTAAGCTTCCTCTCTCAATATTTTTATCTATCTGGAGCCTGCTCTCAACAACAATGACATATTTGAAATAAAATTTTTACTCTACACTAAAATCAAAATAGAAGAGCCCCGTACTAACAAGCAGAAAATGCAATGTCTCCGATGTCAAGAACTTGATCACACAAAATCCTACTGCAACCACCCTCCCAAATGTGTCCGATGTAGAGATAATCATCTATCGACTAATTGTCAAAAACCCATGAACCTTCCAGCGAAATGCGGAGGAAACCATCCTACCAATTACTGTGGATGTCCTATACACAAAGAATTTCAGACCACGTTTCAATGAAAAAAGATCTACGAAGACCGAAAAAACATATCCCCCCCATATACCACTGTTAACCGTGACACTATTTTATATCAAAAAACATTCCCATCAAAGACTTATGCTCAAGCAACAAACGTAAACCCAAACAATCCCACCACTAGTCCTTCTTCTGCTGACTCGGATACGATATCAGTTAAACTCTTTTCCTTCCTCGATGATTTAAAATCCGTAATTAATCCTTTAATATCCCTTCTAACCACTGTCATAAATAAACTATTAAACTCTAATGATAAATAGACAAAGTAACATTCATCACACAATATCAATCCTTCTCTGGAACGCAAATGGACTAATACATCAAAGACAAGAATTGCAAGCATTCCTCACAATAAATTTTACAGATATACTTTTAATAGGTGAAGCCCACCTTACAAATAACTCTTACTGCAACATTTCTGGGTATATAACATACCAATGTAATCATCCTGACGGAACTGTACACGCAGAATCTTCCCATACTCATCAAAAACAACATCAAACACTCTTCCCTTCCACCATACCAAAATGACAGCTTCCAAGCCACAAACATACGACTTATTTTAAACAATATCCCAACTACTATTTCATCAGCTTACTGTCCACCACGCTCAAAAATAAATATTACTGACATCAGTCAATATTTTTTGTCTCTCGGAAACAACTTTATTGCTGGCGGTGACTTTAATTCTAAACATCCCTCCTGGGGATCCAGAACAACTAATACTAGAGGCTGCGCATTAAATAATTTTATCACAAACAAAACTCTAAAAATCATAACACCACCAAATCTTACATACTGGCCATCACACTTAAATAGGAAACCGGACATTCTTGATTTTTATATAACTACTCTTCTAAGTCATATATCTTATAGCATTCAAAATTCTTCTGACTTATCTTCAGATCACTCACTAATCATACTAACATTAAATGACTCATCAATTAAAATTAAATCAAACCCCACTCTCACTCCAGGAAACGTCGTATGGCCAAAGTTTCGAAATATAATAGAAAACCAAATCAATCTTAACATACCACTCAAAACAACTGCAGACATTGACTCGGCGGTACTTTCCCTAAAATCGAAAATCCAAAAAGCAGCACTTGACTCACTTACCGCTACCACAACTACAGCAAAATGTTTTAATCACTTACCACAACATATTTATCAACTAATTATCATGAAAAAACGTGTTCGCTCCAGATAGCAGAGAACACATCTATCTAATGATAAAAAAATCTATAATAACCTTGCCTCCTCTTTAAAAAACATTCTACGAAAATTCAACTCAGAAAATTATCAAAAATAATTAAATTCTCTCACCCCATCAAACACCATATGGAAAGGAACTAAAAATATACTAAAACAAAAAAATGTAACATCTCCCCTACGCTATCCGTTTAATACCCTAGCTACTTCTTATCTGGAAAAGACAAATTTATTTGCCTTCAATCTAGAAACCAGATTTACTATTTACACCACACCCCGATGTACTAGACACAGCTAACTTATCTCATGTCGAATCATCTCTGTACCAAACTCTCCCAATGTCGCTACAAACTCAACATACTTTCCCCGCTGAAATTCAGTTTATTACTAAAAAACGTCTTAATAATAAATCTCCTGGACATGACCTTATAACATACCGCATTATCAAACAGTTACCAAAAAAAGCCTTCATACTCCTTTCACACATATTTAATTCTATCTTACGCCTCTCTTATATACCTCTTACATGGAAACACGCAATCATAGTGTTAATACATAAGCCGAGAAAACCCCTTGATCTTCCTTCATCATACCGCCCAATCAGTCTTCTTCCTTCCTTCTCAAAAATCCTTGAAAAAATCCTCCTCAAAAGAATTTATCCAATTATAACGGAAAACAAAATAATCCCTAATACGCAATTCGGTTTTAGAAACAACCACTCCGCTCTTCATCAAGTGCACCGAATTGTCGATAATATTGCGTCTGCGCTAAAAAATAAACACTACTGCACCGCAGTATTTCTCGATGTAGCAGAAGCATTCGATCAGGTATGGCACAAGGGTCTCTTATACAAAATTCGTTTTCTACCCGCCTCATTATTTCTGACTATCAACTCTTTCCTCTCTAAACGCACTTTCCAAGTCCGCTATGAAGATGAACTGTCGTCAAAACACCCTATAAAGGCAGGAGTACCACAAGGGAGCATTCTTGCCCCAACTTTGTATAACCTTTATACCTCTGACATACCACACTCAAATAGCACGACTTTAGCCATCTTTGCGATGACACTGCGATAATGTCTTCTAATAAACACCTAGAATCAGCCACAGATCATCTCCAAGAACATCTCCTTACACTTCAACATTGGTTTCATAAATGGAGAATAAAAATAAATGAAAACAAATCTACGCATATAACTTTTACTCTTGGTCATAAAAACAGCCAACCTATAAAATTAAATAACAAAATAATTCAATCACAAAACTCTGTGAAATACCTTGGACTTTACCTAGATAAAAGGCTAACTTGGGCAACCCACATAAAAAACAACAAATCTTCCCTTAACCTAAAACTACACAAATTTAGACAACTCCTCCGTTCCGATCTCTCTTTAAGTAACAAAATCCTCATTTATAAACAAATCATCCGACATATCATCATATGACTTATGGTATTCAACTTTAGGGAACATCAAAAAAATCAAATTTAAACAAATTCCAAGCTTTCCAGTCCATTAATCTCAGACTTATCACAAAGTCCCCCTGGTACATCAGTAATCACTCACTCCACAATGACTTAAAAATTCCAACACTCCCCACTCTTGCATCCAGTCACTACAAAAAATTTCACAAAAATACCTTTAACCATCCAAATTCTCTCATCTCTAATCTCTCCTCCCTCATGCTTCCTAATAACCCACCTGATCGTCTAAAATGCAACTGGCCACGAGATTTACTCAATAGATAAAAAAAAAAAGAAAAAAAAAATCCCAATGACAAACTTCCAAACGCATTAAATTTTAAATACCTCTATTAAAATAGTATCATGGGGCACCTCCTTCATTCATGCCATCATGTCCTGTATATTTACAGTGGATTCCGTCTAATGTGGGCACCGGTTAATATGGTCATCCGCGTAATATGGGAAAAATGTTGCAAAAAAAAATTTGTTGCAGAAGTTTTTCATGCAAGAAGGCAATGAAAATAGTCCGTCTGATAAGCTGGAAATGTGTGCCAATTTTGTCAACCAGATCCACACTAAACAACTTAGACAGCAAATAATTAAAACGTTTTGTATATCTTCAACATCCAAATAGTTGTTTTATGTAGTATGTAAATGTATTATATTTAGTTTTATTTATACAGTAATTATTTAACATTTTTTTCAATTATATGATTCTCGTGTGCATAACAAAAACTTTTTTTAATATGATAATTTTTTTTTAAAACTAATTTCGGTTTTTATGGGCAGCCGCTTAATGTGGGCAAATAGGTCTGGTCCCAACGTGCCCACATTAAGCGTAATCCACTGTTTTAACTAAATTACTAATTGTAAAAAATATTACAAATTGTATATTATACTTAAAAAAAAAAAAAAACATTTATCTATTTTTGTTTTGGTTTCGGGATGAGATTCAGTAGCCTTGAACGGTTCCCCCCCTGAAAATAAGTTACTACTACCATGTGTTGTATAAAAATTATTAATAGATGTTTCGAAATTATTTTATGCGGGAAATTTTTTGGAAGCCCTGATCAGAAACAGCTATTAATTGCATGACCTTCACGGCTCACTTTCTATTAGGCGTATTTATGAAACCGTCTATTTATAACTATAATTTTTCACCTACATATTTCTACATCATGATCATATACATTGATTTATTGATTATTGACTATTATTTATTAATTTGTATAACCAATCCTAAAATTTTTAAAGTAAAAGTAGCCTGAAAAATATTTATTTAGATATGTTATTGTAAAATTACATTGTAGTCTATGATTATATAAAACTAGATTATACTTTTATCAATAAACACATAATTATTATTTTTATTGTAAATTGTATAAATTAAAATTTCAGCATAAACCTTTTTTTTTGTGCTGGTTATTAATACTTTTTTTAACACATCGTTATATATTTTCCATTTGTCATTAGGCTAATAAGAGTACGCAGTTTATTCGTTTGTTTTAATTCTATGACCAGATCTCTGATTTTTAGAAAACACTACTGTTCCTCTGAGAAAAAATATTGAGTGCTTCACTTTTAGTGCTTTTAGTATATCATCTAATGAAATGTGTAGTTACTCTATTTAGTTTTGTGTAATATTATTTGCAGGTATGTTATGTGCATTCATCAACGATGTTGATAAATTAAATTATATTTATAATATATCATATTTGGTAAATTTTTCATTATTTTTAATGATATAAATATATGATATTTTTAATAATTTTTACTAAAGAAAGTTTTTGGTCCGTCATCCTGTCCCTGCCATTTTCGATTTCGAAAAAAAATTATTCAAAATTATATATTATCATTTGTAGTTATTTGTAACTACTATAATTTTTTTAACTAACCCTAAACCCCTAGAAAATGGGTTTCATTATGGTAGGCCCAAAGTGACGTCACCGCGGCTCTGTCATAGGGAAATTTGAGTCTTAGATTTCTGCAAACGACGTATAATTATGTAATATCATTTACAATCATTTGTAACCACAAAAGAAGTCCACCCCAAACCCCTCAATACGCATTTTTCGTTTACAGCATGCCCGGCGTTTACATGTATGATAATATAATAATATACATATATATTTGGTAACTATAATTTATCATATAATATATCAAGTCACTGTAATTATATTTAATATCATAAAATATTATTTTCATTGTTACCATTGTAATTATTTACCTAGGTTCTTTTCTTTCCTTTCATGTAGTTGGCACGCATTCTGTTCTTGATTTCCATGACTTTCAGTGGATCACTCATGTTTTTATCATACCTGGCCTTTTCTCAAGCCCGCTTTGCAAGAAATTTTCTTCCTCAGTTTTTTTCCGTGGAGCCATGTCTGTGCAGCCAGTTAATCTGCGAAACAAAAAAATAACCTATGCCAAAAAGAAGCCCATCCACAAAAACAGATTGTTCGAGCCGGGAACAAACAATATTAGTTTGTGATCCCGGCGTCAATTTTATGTACGTGAATGCAAATTAATAATAATAAAAATAAACTAACAACTACAATCTTTTTGAGTACAATAAATAATTTTATTAACAATATAATTTTATGAATATAAGAAATGTATTACTCACAATGTTTGTACTCCGACCTCTAAAGCGAAGAAGTGTATTAAAACACGAAAACATTAATATAACGAACGATAGAAATGTGCAAAACCTAACAATTGCGCGTGTGTGCGGACCGTACACCATAGCAAACGAACAACGACAGCAATGACGACGAAAACGAAATTTAATTGAGACGGCTAACCTAACTGAAGTAGATTTAAGTAAATACATACAAGAAACATCATGGGATGAAATACGTTTAGCGGATTTGTGTACCTAAAATATAACCATTATTTAGACAGTATAAATATTATATTATGTTAATATAATATAATATGTAATAATATAGGAGAAGAGGAAAAGAAAATAGCTATAGAAGAAGGTAATGTAGATAGCGATGGTATCCCAATGATAACAGTTGTAGCTGATGGAGCTTGGTGTAAAAGGAGCTATAAGACAAAATATGATGCTCTTTCTGGTGTTGTAAGAAATTTTTTATTTTATTAAAATATTAAAATTGAAATTTGTTATGTACTAACTGGTTAATCATACCTATGTACTGTTGTGTAGAGATACAATATTTTTTTGGAGAGGGCTTTAAAGGTTTTGTAAATATATTTTATACATTATAATAATTATAAATTTATAAGCTATAATAAATAAATTTTTTTACGAGTATAATATTTTTTTGATATCTTATTTCTATATACATAAAAAATAAAGCATATTTTTTCGTAATTTTTAAATAAATATTTTTTTTTTGGTTCTTTAAATCCTTCTTGTTAACAACATTCAGTGTCGAATTGGCTTCAAAAAGCTTCGTGCGTGATTTTTTCAAAAGTCCCCCAACCAAAACAGAATGAACTAAGTGATAAAAGAGGTGGAGGTAGAAGGAGAGGGGAGAGGTGCCACCAAAAAGTTAATAAACAAATAAAAAAAGCGATGATAATTTTTTCCCCTAATTTGCCAATCTTCAAATTATTTTTAAAAAATCCCGCTCCTCTTTTTCTCGGGACATACTAGTCTGATCACAATAGGAGGGATATTGACTATCAACTAATCTAAGGGACGGGTAGTACGGTACAAAATTTGTCAACCCATTATTACGTGCGCGTGTAAGATTGCTTGAATAGTACATGGACGAGTCGCACTTTATTTTCTTAATGTGTTCCTTAATTTTAATAAAAACTTAGTTAAAACAATTTTTGACACATTTATTATATAATCATTTAAAATAGACACAAATACTTATTATTTCCCATACAGTTTTTTTATTTTTTGTAAGTATATTTATGAGACATCATGTTTAAAAAAAAAACATTAATATAATTATTATTATTATTATTATGAAAAAAAATACAATACTAAAAACATTTGATTTTGTGTTATACTTTATTTATGCATTTTCAATTTTTTCACAGAATGAAAATTTTTTCACTGTCTGCAATTATAAATTAAATATAGTAGACGTTATTATAATATAAATCGATATGTACGTATAATATATATTGATTATGATATAAAAGATCCACCTTATATGTTATAATATCGGAAAATAATTTATGTATTCCTAAAAATAACTATATAATGGCTCGTCATAATTTTCCCAAATACTGTATTATTAGGTATTTACTTCGTATTAATGTCATGAAAATCAGAAAATAAAATAATATGTTTTGGTATGTATATTTTTATTTATTATTGTAAAAATCTATGTTGCTTAGATTTTTTTAAATGAGTACTTATTTTTACGTAATTTTTTTTTGGAAAATCAACAAATTTTTCTAATTAATTTTTGTCGTATCCTCGAAAAACTATAACTAATTCTTCCACAGAAGACCGGCCAATAGGTAGCTACTGAAAAAATTAACAAATAAATGTTAAAAATAACGTACCTGCTTATTAATTGTTTTTTTTTTTTTTTAATTCAGAGTGAAAATAAACAACATAAATTATAAACAGTAGCATAGATACGATTTTTTTCTGGGAAGGGGGAGAGTATTCAAAGGAACTTTTAAGAATAATAATACTTTTGTTCTACTGTAATTTCATTATTTTTATAGTATAAAAAAAATTTGTTAAAATTAAATTTCACTTCCATGTGCACAATCAACGAAATGAAATTTCAAAATTTTAATTATTAAGAACGACCTTTTTAGAGATTTTTTCTTGGGGTGGGGGTAGAAACCCCTTGCACCCCCCATATCTATGCATATACGCATTTACGCCACTGAGTCTATTATAGTAGATATTATTTGGTAAACAGTAGCTAATTATTTATGAACGTGCGCAAGTGTTACAAAAATCAAAACGAAAAAAAACATAAGGAAATGCATTACTCCGTATGCTACAACGTTATGTGTATGATACAACTGTTCATTAAATAATAAAATGCGCTCACATACAACTAGCGATGGGCACAACCGAATGAAAACTATCGAACTATTCGATAGTCTAAAACTATCTATTTATTCGATAGTTTTTAAAAACTATCGACGGGAACGAATGTTTTTTGATAGTATCGGACTACCGAACTATCGACCTATCGAACTACCGGACTACGATGGGCATTACCGAGTATATTCGAACTATTCCATAGTTTTCATTCGAATAAAAACTAGGTCCCGGATATTCAAATAAAATAACGTAAATTTGTATAGTCGATAGTTCGATAGTCCAATACTATAGTATACAATACTATAGTCCAATAATATAGTACGATATGTTATCGAAAAACATTCGATTCTGTCGATAGTGTTTAAAAACTATGGAATAAATAGGTAGTTTTAGACTATCGAATAGTTCGATATTTTTCATTTGGTTATGCCCATCACTACACGATTGTTAGTAAGCAAAGCAACTTTAGTTGGGAGCAGTGGCGTATTTAGGATTTCGTCTAGGGGGGGTATATATTGTGCGTAAAACTGCTGCTAGTGCAAGGGCTACAGCAGCAGCCCTGGGGAGGCTTATGCCCAACATAAGCGGACCCTCTCAAGCCAAGAGGAGTTTGCTGATGTCCGTAGTACACAGCAAACTACTATACGCGGCGCCAGCTTGGTCACAGAGGGCCATGTTAACGGAGCGCAACCGCAACACCCTGAGACAAGCACAGAGAGTTGCGGCACTCAGGGTGGCCAGGTGCTACCGATCAGTGTCTGATGCAGCGGCGTTGGTGCTAGCCCGGATGCCTCCGGCTCACCTTCTGGCGGAGGAGCGCCGAAGGATCCATGAGGCAAGGAGTTGGACCGATCCTGGTAAAGACACCACGACAGTCACGAGGGGAGAGAGGGCTGTCACGCTGCACCACTGGCAGGATGAGTGGAACACCTCGGTCAAAGGTGCCTGGACGAGGATGATTCCAGACCTAAACAGATGGATGCGGGACTCGGGATTGGTGACCATCTCATTCCATATGGCGCAGGCTTTAACGGGTCATGGCTGTTTTCAAAGCTACCTCTATAGCAAGAAAATAGCCATTGATCCTAGCTGCGTCCACTGTGGAGCAGAAGAGGACACTGCAGAGCACACCCTTTTCGAGTGCCCCAACTGGTGCGCAGATCGAACCAATATGGAAGAGATATTAGGCAGAAAGATGTCGGCTGGCGACGTCCCGGAAATTGTTTTGGGACCACAGAGAGAACTCCTACCAACAGAACACGGGGCGAAACAGAGGATACTGGGATCAGCTGAGAGGCAGCTACGGGCCTTCTCAGATATGGTCGAACAAATCATGGGTAAAAAGGAGGAGGCGGAGAGGCGACGGCAATCTGTTTGCGGAACTAATTAAGACGCTTATGTTGTGGGCCGAAGGCCACATTATACAGGGTGGTTAGAGGCCCCCACTGTTTTGTTTTTGTTGTTAAGAATAACGTTGTTAATAAATGTTTTTGATTGAATAAACGATATAGGGCCAGGTGGCAGTAATGTGCAAACATCTTCCCACCTGGTTTTATGTTTTAAATGGGGGAAAAAAAAAAAAAAGGGGGGGTTTATATTAAAAAATATTTTATTGACCTAAAGAGCACTTCGTAAAATCATACCTATTGGCTATTGTAAATAAGAATATCAAAAACTAAAAAAAATCAAGGGGGGATCTATCCCCCATATCCCCCCCGTAAATACGCCACTGCTAACCTATGTAAAGTCTATCTCGTAAATAGAAGCATAGATAATATTCAATTTTAATTTTTATCTGTGGTAAAAGTATAAGTAAGTTTCTAATGTAATAAGATACAAATTTATGTTGTCTTATTTGAATATATGATACCTAGTTTTTATTCAAATGAAAGCTATTGTACGGTATACACTGTAGTTTGTATTCGAATGAAAACTATCGAATGTCATATTCGGTAGTTTTTATTCGAATGAAAACTATCGAATGTTATACTCGATAGTCTTTATTCGAATGTTATACTCGATAGTTTTTACTCCAATGAAAACTATCGAATATGTATTCGATAGTTTTCTCTGAACTATCGAATATATTCGGTAGTTAAAACTATTCGGCAGTGCTCATCACTACATACAACTACAACGTCGGAGTCCACTACGTACGATAATAGGCGTGGTTACGAACCGCCGCCGCCGCCGCTTCGAAACGACGATCAACGCCATCTCTGGAGCATTGCATGTGTTTTACTTTTAGTATAGCATCCTCTTAAGTCGTTCTTTAATACGTACACGCGTATAACGATACCAAACGATGAACCGCGAGCACAATTATACATATACAATCATTAGTGATATACACGGTGCGTGGCCACGCTATAAGGTTCCAAAAAAAAAGAACATATATAAAACAAACGGGAATATTCGCGCGGAATATTACAATGTTATGGGCAGTGTTGGGCGTAATTGATTAATTTACGATTAAATTACGTAATCGATTATGATTAATTAATTAAATTACATTAGTTATTAATCGTTTAATCATTTTTCAAAGTAATCAGTAATCATGATTACATATTTGTAATCTATAATCATTATCGCCAAGTGTATCGCATAACTACAATCTTGTATCAACTATCAGGTAATATATTATATATTATTAAAATTATGAATTTACAAAACGTCAACTATTTACAAATTCTAGAGCTACATGGCACTTATTATCGGCCGTCGGCAGATAAGCTGCAATTATATTCTTATCTAACAATATTCCTAATACTCTTTCTTCACCCAAATTTATCTGTTAACGTACAATAAAATATCGTGTGTATTTAGTTGGTATATTAGTGTTTGCATTTTGTTGTTTTTCGTTCTATTTCGTATAACATTTCATTTGTATACTTTCATATTATATTACAATTTTTTTTTTTTAAATAAAAATAAAAATAAAAATATTACAATGAGTGACAGCGAAGGAACTTTTCTTTCAGAAAACAATACAAATTCATCAGCTTCAGATTCTCTACCACCACTTCGAAGATCAATTGACGGTAAATTTTTTAAATTTTTACCCGAAAAATCATGCGCATCTCAAAATAAAACGGTAGTTCAATGCTTAAAATGTGAGCCAAAAATTATAGAACTTAAAGGTTATGGAAATTCGTCTTCTAACTTTGTTACTCATTTAAAACGTCGACATGGCCCTAATGCTGCTGAAGAATATAAAAATCATTTGAAATTAATTGGACCACCAAATAAAAAAATTAAAACTTTTGTCAAGCAATTAAAAACTAATACAACACAAGAAAAGTTTGAAAATGAAATTATGAATTTTTTTTTACATTCAATGATTCCTTTAAGATGTGTAGAAGACCCGTATTTTAAAAAAATATTTGATACTTTAAATATATCCAATTCCGGACTTCATATTTTAAGCCGGCGTTCTCTTTGTCGAAAAATTGATACTTATTATGAAAAAAACAAAATTGAAATAAAAGAAGAGTTAAAAGATGTACAGTTTGTTTGTACTACTGTAGATATTTGGTCTGGGAAAAAAAGGAGTTTTCTAGGGGTAACGGGTCACTGGATTTCATCGACTAATGTACACCGGGTATCAAAGGCTTGAGCGTGTCGTCGTTTTAAAGGAAGTCATACTTATGACAAAATTTCTGATCTAATTAATGAAATACATATGGAATTCAACTTGAATCCTACTAAAATTATCGCAACAGTTAGTGATAACGGCAGTAATTTTGTTAAAGCGTTCAAAACGTTTGGAGTGAAGAGAACAAATATAATTGCTATCGAAGAAGAAAATTCGGTTGATATTGTTGATATTTCAGAATTGTCCGAATTTGATTTAGAATCAAATGAAAATAATCAATTTCAAAATGACGCAGGTCATAGGACAGAAATAGAAAATATATTGCCAATGCATTTTAGATGTTTCGCACATACGCTTAATTTATGTGTTACTGCAGATATAAATAAAGTTATAAACAACTCTGTTGAATTGTCATTAGTACACGTCTCAGTAATTAATAAATGCAATATTCTTTGGAATTTAGCTGGGCGGCCAAAATCGGCCGAAATCATACAAAATATACTAGGAAATACACTAAGTAGGCCTGGAGAAACGCGGTGGAACAGTTTATACGATTCACTTAGACAGATATTAAATATAAAAAATAATATTTCAAATTTAAATAAAGCTTTAGAAATAAATAAAAAAAATTGTTTGCGAGAACAAGACTTTGATTATATTGAAGAACATTTATTGTGCGTCGCGCCAATGGCTGAAGCATTGGATATAATGCAAGGTGAAACAAATACTTATTATGGAGTAGTACTACCATGTCTACTAGCGTTAAGAAGAAAGATTGAAGTTTTAGCGAAACCTGAACGTGTCTGGATATACTGCAAACCAATAGTCGATGCATTGTTACAAAGTATTAAGAAAAGATTTGAAAATTATTTAGATTTTTCTTCTCCTGAATCTCTCAATGCTTCAATAGCAGCATTCTCATATCCGCGTTTTAAAAAACGTTGGTTAACATGTGTAAAAACAGAAAATCACGATAGGCTCATTCATATTTTCAAAAAAGCAGCAGATGAAGTGATTAATGCACAAAACAAACCACTACATTCAGTAAAATCACCTATAAATCAAACATCGGACGACTTTTTTGACTTTGGATCTTCTTCTTCGGCATCAACTGGTATAACAAAATCAGAATTCGAAGTTCTACATTTCTTTGCCGATGAAGAAAATGATCTTAATAATCTCGACAAGTATCCTATTATTAAACAAGTTTTTATTCGATACAATACTCCACTTCCGTCGTCAGCATCAGTGGAAAGACTTTTTTCATTTGCAACAATGATTAATCAGCCAAGAAGTCATAAATTATCAGATCAACTATTTGAAAAACGTGTTGTATTAAAAGCAAATATAATTTAAAAATGTTATGATTTTAATGTTATTTATTTTTTATATTTTTATATTATTATATCAATATTGTTATCATTAAATTATTATTATTGTTCGGTACCCATCTAAATGGATTTAATTTATTATAATTAGTATATTTACATTTAGTTTATTATCAAAAAATAATTTTTTTCTAAAAAATTTATATTTTTGTTTTGTTATCACTTTTCTACCATATATAAAAATTACCTATTTCATTGTTAAATAATTTACCTACTTTTTATTTGTTTTGTTTTTTTTTTACAATATCCTACTTATGATCAACAAGTGAAATATATATATTATATATATATATATTTATATATATAATTACTCTACAACGGTCAATAAACTGTATATTTTTAAAATTTTTGTCTCAAAATATAGCTGTCATTCAGTACAAAACCGTTATTGAAAAATCATTAATCATAAATCATTAAAATTAATCATGATTAAAAATTATCATATTTTGTAATCGTAATCAATACTATGATTACATTATTACATTAATCATTAAAAAAAACGTAATATTGTGATTATTGATTACATTAATTTATATTATGATTTACAACTACAAATTTCAATCGTAATCTTTAATCGTTAATCAGATTACAATTTGCCCAACACTGGTTATGGGGGTATAAAAATGATAACGACCTGACGTGATACCGCTTCAGCTGTGACGTGCAGTGTTGCGACATCAACGAACCAACCAGACACACGAGGCACGTTTTCGTTAGAAACGGACGGTATTACACTCAGCCGACGACGGAACTCCAGCACCGCGAAGGTCTCGATATGAATGTAATTGTGAGGTCGTCACACACGACGACAAAACGATGTCCATAAGTAGATAAGACATGCACGCGAAAACGACAGCGTACGCACGAATTAAAAACGGCTCCGTCACTAATACGATACGCACGCGAAATTACGACGTACGCGCGAACGAAAGCGGCTACGCCGATAATACGACACGCACGCGAAAATACGACCGTACGTGCGTCAAATACGTGCGTACGCCGAACACTTAAAACGGCGCGACAACGGACGACCGCGAATGTCAACAAAACCCAAAAAACAACACGTACGTGAGTACTCAACTTAGGTGAGCGTCAAAACCAGGAACAACACGAACGCGACAAGTCGACGTACGTGCGTCAAACGACACTAACTTGCGGCGGCATAACGAGCCTTTTCGTCGCCGTCGAAGACCGATATGGAAAGGAAGGAGGGGGAGCGGGGCGATTTCTAGAACGTTCGATAACACCCCGCTCTCCGCCACGTGTATATCTTTATCGACTCGTCCGTTGATAATTTCCGTACCCAACAATTATTTATGTATATATATAATATTTAACGACATACTTTGAATAAATTATATTTTTGAAATGTATTATTAACGATATTATATGACCAAATGATTATTACATTTCAAAAGCATAATTCGTCCAAAATGCTTGTCGGTTGTTAATGTTCTTTTTTTTTGTGAACGTACAACCACTACACTAAATATTCTTTAAACGGGAACACTGCTGAGGAGAGGTGTATTGTATTTAATAAATACGTATCAACAGAAATAAAAATTATAAAAATTTTTTTTATTATAATTAAAAACTAAAGTATTTATATTTAGTATTTCAAGTATAGGAAATGATTGCAAACAATCCAAGTTTTTTGTTAGTGAAGTCCTTAAATATTGACTAATTTCATTATCTACCAATTTTGTACAATTTGTGAGATGTGGCATTTTGATTTTTAATAAAATAATAATTATCCACTCAATTTTTTATTTTATTTTTTAAATATTTTATAGCATTAATTATGGAATATAACGTCGTTGGACCACACGTCGGTTTTCATATCATCCAGTTTAAACAATAAGGAATTGCTTATCATCGATCTGTAGCACTCGCTGTTGATGGCTATGGCAATGCCAGTTTCTTTTTGCAAGGAGTACGGACCAATGATTACGCCAGACCAATATCCGCACCAAACAGTGACTCACTCTGGATGCATTTGGTTCTGGTGTATCTCGTGTGGATTGGTATCGTACTAAATCCGACAATTGCATTTATTAACATATCCATTCATTCAAAAATAAGCCTCATCGCTAAAAATTATTTTTTTTTTGGCGAAATTTGAGTGAAATATCCCAATGGCTACAGAGCCCAATCAGCAAATACACGGCGTTGTTTATGGTCGTTTACCTTATGTTCCTAGGTCAGTTTGATTTTATACCCAAGTCCTGACGTGAAATTCACCAAGTTGAAGTCGCATAAAGGCCGGCCAAGTTCTTGTGAACGACGAGAAATTGACTGTCTCGGGGTTTCCCGTACATTCTCACGCACAGTAGCGATGTTCTCAGTAAATTTTGTGTTTCGGCGGCGTACGGGTGTTGGCTGATTATTTATCGAACCGGTACACTCGAGTTTGGTAACCAAACGTCGAACATTCGACTCAGCAGGACGTTCGTGGCGAGGATATAAATGCACGTAATGTGCGGCACGTTTCTCGAACGGAACACTGGATTCTGATAACCAAATTTTATGATTAGCATACGTTGTTAAACGGTATAACCCTTGCATGATGACTCGCCGCCATACACTACTGAACAATTCACAATAATTTGTACAGATAAAGCTTTAACGTCATGGCCGCTATAACCGAACAATGTCTCTATTGAAATACACTGCAAATATGAAAAATATGATATCAAACACAATATTTATAAACTTATCGTCCCAAGGAGGAATGTATTCCGACGTTTTCTCTTCATTTCTAAGTTGGGCCGAGACAATTTTTTTGTTTGTCCACGTGTGCTTGATTTTTCAATGTTCATACTTCTGCTGAGCCCGTTACTTTTGAATACGCCACACCGTACACGTCAAACTTCAATAGGCCGGCAAGTTTTCGAGTTATGGTCATTCGATCTCGTACCGACCGTCGAAATCTTCTAGACGCCGTCATTTTGACGGTTAGTCTACAAGTTACAAATCGCACGTTCGTCGCCAACGAACTACATTCATTACTCCTTCGCCGTTACTTTATCGAAAAAACACATATTTCTTTCGACTTTTCGTCGAACCTCGATATTTCATATAAGTCGTCACGTTCCGCATAATGCCGTGATTGTCGAACACTAACAAGTAGTTTTTAGTGAAATGGTTAAACTTGTTGGTCGTCCGAAACTGATCGAATCCGTCACTTCGACAGGTAGGCTTCACGTTACCGGCCGTCGACGGTGCCGGCGTGTCGTCCGCGGACGACGGCGAAATTCGCGCGTTTCCAGAAGACGGCCAAGCCCATCTTTCTGCGAGCGACGGTGAAACCCGTCCGCCATTGAACAACCGCGGAACCATTAGGCCGCCGCCGTTAATCGGCGACCTCCGTTTGTTGCGGGACATACGCGGCGAGATCGTCGTTGGCGTGCCGTCCCTAATCGTATTGATCAGTCGCCGCCCGTCTGTCGTCCGTCCGTCACCCGAGCCAAAGCGTTCGTCGCCGTTTGCCGTCACTAAAAACCGCGCGTACACATTATTCTTTCTTTTTATCATTTTTTTTGTTTTTGGTTTTTTTGATTCGACTTGCAGTACAGTAGTGTACGCGACCGCGCCGTTTCGATTGATAATCACACTACTGGCGCGTACAAAAGTTAATTGATTGCCAATAACAAGAACGTGAAGTGGACGTTTACAGACGTTACCGACGTTCTCGTTAATCGATAAACTCGATAAATCTATTCCAGTGGTTCTTAACCTTTTTCGGTTCAGCGCCCCTTCACCAAGATAACTGACGGCTTATGCCCCCCCCCCCTTCCAACAAAAATTCTCATATCTTTATGGATCAGTTTTTAAAATTAAAAACTCTTAATGTTTAGTAAATCAATGTTTTATCTGACTCTAATTTAAACTTTTCTATACAAAAAATTATATTTCATATCATACCTATTCAATGACTGCCCTGGGCCTGATGATAAGCGGCTAATGTTTCGATGTCTGGCTCAATGTTGGTTAAAGTTAAACGCAGATCACATTTATTGCAAATATCCAACCGATTTCTTTGCTTCGTTAAAAGCTGAATAACAACGCTAAATCCTTTTTCTGCTAGATACGTTGACGGGAAGGAAAGAAGTAAAAACTTAACTTTTTTCATAGTTGTGGATATGTGTCTTTAAGCTTGACCTAGGCAAACTCAAAAACGACCTGCTTAAAAACAATTTGAGCCTTTACAGTCGTGTTTAAGATCGATAAACTCCATTTGTAAATGATGCTCGAGATCTTGTAAAACTCGATTAGATTACGTGGCATACGAACGTTATCTACGGCCTATGCCGTGCGCAATTACAACTATTCTGATTTCACGTGTGATAATACGTGTCACTGGACACTTGTATTATTGGACATTTTATTTTTTCCATTATTCCGCATTTGAGAGCTAACCGCCCCCCTAAAGCCCCCTTTAAACCTAACACCCCCCTAACCAACCAAAACGCCCATTAGGGGGCGGGGTACCGTCCACGTTAAGAACCACTGATCTATTCAGTTATAAACGTCACGAATAGCGAATAATGACGATTTACCGACGTCGCGGACGTGCATATCGTTGTCGACGTTGGTCTTGAGAAATTCGGCCGTATTCTCACGGTTTCCCGTCCGAAGTCCCGCTGGCATGGCCGAATCGAATCTGTTAGTACCGGAGATGCCCAGTAACGATCGACAGGCTGTTCCTACCAGTACAAACAAAGTTCGAAATCGAATCAATGACAGTCCACTCGCTGGTACGTAATAACAATGTGTCGATCGTTTAACAATTTTCGGTAAATTTCAGTTCGATTAAAAATATAATTATTACGGGTACATACCGCGGCACGCTTTGAATATTTTTTCAACGTTCTTGTTCTTCTCGTTTCTCGTCTTCGTTTTACATTTGTAACCGTTCATTTTGTATGATGCGTACATCATTACGCTCAATAGTGAGAAATACAATGCAAACGAATTGATTACTGCCATGTTCGTGAATTTCCAGCTGTACATTTACCACTGCAATTTGGATATCTGAACGAATTCTAAAAATGCAACATTTAAACATAAAACGTTAACTAGATTTTGTTGTTTATGTTTGTTCTACATTATATATATATATATATATATATATATATATATATTGTCGTCACGGAGATCGAACACCGTACGATTTCATCGTAGACACGTAAACAACTAGACCACGAATCGGGCTAAATGCTTGAAGCCAACATGAGCACGTTGCTGTATTACCAAAGATGTTCAAAAATGTAATATAAACTCCCTGGTATAAACATTTGTCCGTTTGATCATACGCGCCCTCTCTTTCCAAGGGTTATGGATAGTACAAGTTGCCTCATAATCATGTAAACAATGCAAACCTCCAGTCATAGTGTCTCGCGGGCGGCCGCGGTGTCGTGTGCACGCGGCATAAGACCTAACTGATGTGTTTGTGTGCTAATTAGTTAATTTATCGACATACATTCTAGGGAGTTAAATTGTATATAAATAATACGCATGAATATAATTTGTATTGTAAAGTTAAAGGGGACAGAATTGACGGAAACGGTGACTAACAGTGTTCCTTCGGGAGATGACTACAAAAATAATGAAACCGCCGGACGTTCGGCAGTTCAATAATTAAATAAGGCATTTCAACGCGAGACAGATATTTATTCTCAAACAGTAATATTTTTATTCACACGAATAAATATATTTATCTTTATACTCATATTATGTAATACGTGCAAATATAATTTTTAACGTAAATTTTAAGGGCCCGACGTCGGCGAGAACAGTGTCTTGGAGGATTAAGCATTTGAATAATAACGTGGCACACCTTTCGGGATTGCGGAAATTCGGTAACAGCCATCAGAGCGTTGCTGATCAACATTCTCAAACGGTAAATTCCCACTTTTTATACTCTATATAGTCTATACAGATCTATTATTATTATAGAAGGAGATTTATGGTAATGCGAAAGATTTTTTATCAGTTTGATTTGAATACGACTTTTATTATAACACAGATAACAAAACAATCTGCATTTAATTTTTTGTTACAAATGTTAAAAAGAAAAAAAAGCAATTAGTATTTTTATTTATTTATTATTAGTAATTGCTATTTTATAACTTGAATAGGACATGATATGTATTGATTAGCTCTTGAAAGTTGTTAAAAGCGATTAAACAAAAAACAAATAAAAAAACTATTCGTCACACGTAAACGCGATTATCACCATTGGAAAAAGCATTAAATTTCCTTTTAGGTCTTCATTAGCAAGTGCGACATTGTTAATTATTTGGTCTTGTGCACCTGCCCAAATATCAAAATTTTTAAATTTCCACATTTTTTGAAAATTTCAATGTTGTAAAATTATTGTACCGCATTGTACTGAGACGTATAAATTTTCTCATAATATTCCTCAATAACTAAGCTTTCCAACGATATGCTCATTTTTGATGTTTAAAAGTTCTGGGGATAAATTAAGAGACTAACATCGTGAAAGGGTAAAATTGGAAGAGGGAGGGAGTGTGTTAGGTAGAGGTGAATGGTTAAACTATTTCACAACTATCAACTTTTTTTATTCCGTGTAAAGCAACTAAAATCAATGTCTGTAGTAGTACTTTTTACCTTGTTTCAAACAACTGTTATCAACTGGTATCAATGTAATAATTGTTCAAAGTGCTTGCTATTTGTTTGCAGATACGCACGTACTCTCCTCCTTAATCCTCTAACAGTTACATCCAGAGTTGACATTTTGCATATTTTCTCAGCTGTTTTTTCTATCCGTGCTCTTAACTTCTCAACCGTTTCCACTCGACTATGGTATATTTCTTGCTTCATGTACCCCCACAGAAAGTAGTTAACAGGCGTGAGATCTGGCGAACGTGGAGGCCAGGTAACAGTACCTCTACCAATCCAGATTGGGTATATCTTATTGACGTGCTCTCTTACTTCCCGACTAAAATGTGCGGGAGCCTCATCATGCTGGAAAACCAAATGTTGCCTTGTCGTCAATGGTACGTTTTCAAGCATCTACGGCAAACCCTCGGTTAGAAAATGTAAATATTGTTGTCCATCTAGCCTTTTTTTTTTTTTTTTTTTTAACTGTTAAACATAGGACCTGGTGGGAACCGTTGTCACACTACTGCCACCAGGCCCTATATCGTTTATTAATCAAAATCAATCAAAATATACTATACAATAAAAGAAAAACACCATATAGAAATTATTTACATTATACGTGGGGGCCTCTAACCACCCTGATAAAATTTGGCCTTCGGCCCACAATTCATTCAATCTTAACTATTTGCCCTCTGGGCTGTTTGTCTGGTCCTCTCCTCCTCTTCTTTGGCAAGCAGTATTCCTTCGACCATCTCCTGAAAGGATTGAACTTTCCTGTCCGCCAGCTCCATCATTCCGTCCCTGTCCCTCTGATTCTCAGGAAGGTCCTCCGTTCTCAACCCTAATAGGATTTCAGGTACATCCTCTGTCTTTAGCCGACGCCCGATTAAATTCTCCATCTTCTGCCTGGCATAATTCCAATATTTACACTCGAAGATCGTATGCTCCACGGTGTCGTCCACGGCACCGCACTGCACGCATCCCGGATCCACGACCAACTTCCTATCAAACAGATACCGCTGGAAGCAGCCGTGGCCCGTTAGTGCCTGTGCCAAGTGAAAAGTCACCGCCCTGAGCTTAGAGTGTAGCACCCATCTCTCCACGTCCGGTATCATTCTCTTAGTCCAGGCTCCCTTCTTCGTTTTTTCCCATACCTGTTGCCAGGATCTCAGCGTGGCATTTCTCTGGTAAGTCGAGAGTGGGGCATCTAATTGTATTTGGGCTGCTAGGCGTCTTACTTCATAAATTCTGGCACGCTCTCCGGCAAGCAGGTGCGCCGGTGGCATACGGGCCAGCACCAATGCCGCCATATCAGACACCGTCCTATAGCACCTTGTAATGCGCAATGCTGCGACCCTTTGCGATTGTGACAAGGCGTTTCTATTCTTCTCGGTTGCCTCTACCGACCGTGCCCAAACGGGAGCCGCATAAAGCAGCTTGCTGTGAACGACAGACATTAATAGAGACCTCTTCGCCTGGGATGGCCCGCTCATATTTGGCATCAGTCGTCCTATCGCTGCAGCTGTCGACCTCGCCTTCGCGGTCACCGCTAGCACGTGATCGTTGTAATTCAACCGCGTGTCTAATGTGACACCGAGATAACTGATGGACCTCTTGACTGGAATCCGAAGTCCGCCGATCGTGAAAACCGGATCTCGGTAGGATCGTTTCCCAGTCAAGACCACCACCTCAGATTTGTGCGGTGCCACACTCAGGCCGTTCGCCGTCATCCAGTTCCTGACCATCTCGAGGGCCGGATTCCCGATCAGCTCGAGTAGGTCCGCGTTATGACCCCTGACGACTACTGCGACATCGTCTGCGTAACCGACCAGTTCGACTCCTCTCGGAACCCTGAGCCGCAGGAGGCTGTCATAGAAAACGTTCCAGAGCAACGGCCCAAGAACTGATCCCTGCGGAACACCGCAAGTGACTCCGATCCTAGTGTCGCCCTGTAGATCCTCTACGACCAACTGCCTGCCGCTCATATAGGATCTAAGAAGTCGAATCATGGTCCGAGGCACTGCCCTGCGGCGCAGTTCGGCATCTATAAGAGGCCAAGGAGCTGTGTTGAATGCGTTTGTCACGTCAATGGTGGCTACAGCGCAAATATCTCTGGCACTGGTGGGGCCCATTGCCGCGTCACCCGCAATCTTGACTACCTTCCTTATGGCGTCCACAGTGGATCGACCTGCTCGGAACCCGTATTGATTGTTACTGAGCGGGCTGTTCTCGTCCAGCCAGGCGCTTAGTCTTTGTAACACGAGGCGCTCAAAGAGTTTCCCCACTCCGTTAAGTAAAGATAGCGGTCTAAAGCTAGATGCCAATGTAGCCGGTTTGCCCGCACCTTTATATAGTAAGACCAGTCTTGCTATCTTCCACCGTGATGGGAAAATACCTTCAATCCAACATTTGTTGTATATGTTCAATAATATTTCAGGGGACGTACTGGCTAGCCAGTATGTCCATCTAGCCTGGGAGGAAAATCAAATGGTTGCCGAGAAGTCCTGCTCAAATATTCACTATAAATCGCACTTGGCTGCATAAATCACGAGTCTATCATGGATTTTCTTCTGCATAATAGTGTTCATTGTGCATGTTGAAAACTCCATTTTGGGTGAATGAAGATTGGTCCGACCACAGAATTAAATGAAGGAAGTCTCCGTGGTCTTGCTGAACTATCCATCGGCAAAATTCTACTCGTCGTGCAGGATATTGTGGTTGTAATGACTGCACAGGAGTTAAATGAAATGGAAGCAATTTTTCCCTTTTCAAAATATTTGATACATACCTTTGGGATACTCCATACTCATGGACAACTGTCCGAATGCTCGTATGAGGATAGTTTCGAAAACGATTCAATACTGCTTCATTAAGGCCAACATCCTGTTGATAGTCATCAACTAAACGACTGTTAGTTGGAAACACTCCGTTATCCATAAGGCACTGGTATACACTGACAAACGTGAGGGCGTTGGGGACCCTATATTCAGGGTAATGGCGTTGGTATTCGTGACGAGACACAGCGGCATTTTCTACAGAATACCCGTAAACTAGCATCATGTATATTTCCAATTACAAAATAAGGCCATCGCAATTCATATACAGAAGAAACAACACATGTCTGTAACTAAATAATCAGAACTGACTTTAATTTGAACAGGCAAGTGTAGAACGAGCAGCCAGACGATTTTCTAAGAATTTCTTTATCAGCCTTCCCAAAATTTCTTAGAAATGAGTGTAGATTAGTTCAAAGCTAGCAGTTGTTTGAAACAAGGTCACTATAGACATTGATTTTAGTTGCTTTATATGGAATAAAAAAAATTGATATTTGTGAAATAGTTTAATCATTCACTTCCACCTACCACACTCCCTCCTTTTTTCCAACCTTACCCTTTCACGATATTAGTCTCTTAATTTATCCCCAGAACTTTTAAACATAAAAAATGAGCATATCTTTGGAAAGCTTAGTTATTGAGGAACATTATGTGAAAATTTACATGTCCCAGTACGATGTGGTACAATAATTTTACAACATTGAAATTTTTAAAAAATGTGGAAATTTAAAAATTTTGATATTTGGGCAGGTGCACAGGACCAAATAATTAACAATAATATACTTGCTAATAAAGACCTGAAAGGAAATTTAATATTCTTTCCAATGGTAATAATCGCGTTTTCATGTGATGAATAGTTTTTGAGCTACAAGAAATTTATTGGGTAAAAGTCGGGATGTACTGAAAAATCACAAAAACCGAAATTACTGTCAAACGATTAGGAATCGGACAATGGTTTATATGAAATTTTTTCATCCATTTTGAACATAGAATGCACTGGTGAAATTAATGCATCGAGTAGAGAGCCACCCTGTATATCGTGAAATAAAACGAACGATTTTTTTTTTTTACTTTAGAAAAATATCAACGTGGAAACTGTAAAACGGGATCATTTTATGCGGTCATTGACCGCCATCGTATGCTCAAACACTAAAGGTTCACACGTATCAGTTAAAACGTTCATTATGACCGTTTCATTTGTACTGACGATGCTCTTCATCGAACAAATCGTTTACACGATTCATTATAAATGAAAATATTTAAACTGAACATTCTTAATGAATAGTCATCGCATGGCATTTTTAATCATAACACAACATCTCTTTTTGTACCTACTTGTAATATTTTTCAATGGCGACGTGAGCACATTGAACACTTCGTGTGCTTTTTACAACGATTAGCCCAATGGTCTTTGCCAAAACACGAAAAACAAATTCGTTGGGAAAACGCCCATTTGGTTCGCTCGTCGGCAGCTAAGGACCCGAATTTTCGACAGACCTCGATCGCGTGCGAATTCTCGCAATACAAGCACGACAGACCGAATGGAGTCTTCAATGTGGCTGACACGAGAGACGTGTGTGGGATATTGCTCGGTTTGCGTAACAGGTCTCGTTTCTTGGAGGGCCAGGATTAGGATCTCATATTCATCTAGTATCTTGGTTAGTTGTTTAAGTTTTCCTGTTTTTAACAGTGAGTTTATATTCACCGTTCCAAAGAAACATATTTTTTTGGTCTTGATCTTGAGGGTTGGTGTTTTCTGGGGTTTTTCTTGTTTGCATGTTGTTTCGGGCTCTCCAGAATCCGATGGCCCGATTGCGGCGGAGGATTCCCCGTTTAAGGTACCTCCTGGAGTAGTTCTATTCAGAGAAATTTTCATCATGCATTATTTAAGAATTGTGTTGGAGAAAAGGATTGGTATCCATTCCAAGGTTAAAACTGAGATTGTAAGTCCCAGAGTAATGGTTCATCCGCTCCTAACATGGAGACAGACGATGTTTGCTGCCATTCACTATGAATCAGACGCAGCTCTAGTTTTGGTCCGCCCCGGGTATTTCATTTCCCCGGTACCACCCATATCTGGGAGGCTTTTCCCTATCCGCCACCTTGGGGAGACGCCCGATGGAGGACTAGAAACCTCTCACGGGAAATAAGAGCTTTATTGATGGAAATTCTGTCGATAGCTGTGACTCGAAGAGCCTACGACACGACGCCGGTAAACAACGGGCAGCCAATGAGAACAAGATGAAGTTGCCCAGATCGGGTATTTTGAGCGACCTGAGTACGGAGACACCTTCATCGAACAGTGTCAGGAATCTGTTTAAATCCGTTAGGCTCTCATTGGTTGAAATCGGAGTCTGTAATAATCTGTCAAACAGGGCGCTTGCGACCAAACGCGGCTTGTCGAATCTCGCCACCAACGCTACCCACGCCAACTCGTACGACGGACCGGATACAGGTATACCGCGGATAATGTCGATGGCAGAATCTTGTAAACAGCTTACCAGATTGTGGAACTTCTCGATATTTGTCAAGGTGGAACGTTGCGCCACTAACGCGTCAAAACGGTCACAGAATGCCGGCCACTGGTGAATGTCGCCGTTAAAATGCGGTAACGGAATTTCCGGAAGACGACGAAAATCTCCCGGCCCTAATGAGTCGTGTAAGGCCGAGGTCTTACAGACGGCGTCAATCATCGTATCCCTTTTATTCTCATATTGAGCAATGATTGCTTTGATGAAATCGAACAAACCGCTGATTTCCACGCTGAAATCGCTAGAGTATTCGGACAGCTGGTCGAGATCACATAACAACTCCAAAAGAGCTTCGTCTTCGACACGGAAGTTGGTCCAGTACATGTCGAGTTTAGAACCGGCAACTACGAGCTGGGGGGCAACACCGGAATTAACTTTTGCCTGTTGGGCGAGGTCGTACAGCGACCTGGTGTGAGCGGCGTATGAGTCGCGCTTTGCAACGGACCTAAGTTTGATCCGTTGGAAACGGGTTAATTCTAAAGTCTTATCCATCGCGATGGACAGATCAATGAACAACAAAACGTAACAACAACAAACGATGCGGAACGAATCCGGGACGCACACGAAACAGTCACTCGTGCCTTACAAATCTAATATGCTTACGATAATAATTACAACGTAAAATTGTATATTAAGAGGATGCTATACTAAAAGTAAAACACATGCAATGCTCCAGAGATGGCGTTGATCGTCGTTTCGAAGCGGCGGCGACGGTTCGTAACCACGCCTATTATCGTACGTAGTGGACTCCGACGTTGTAGTTGTATGGGAGCGCATTTTATTATTTCATGAACAGTTGTATCATACACATAACGTTGTAGCATACGGAGTAATGCATTTCCTTATGTTTTTTTTCGTCTTGATTTTTATAACACTTTGCGCGCGTTCACAAATAATTAGTTACTGCTTACCAAATAATATCTACTATAATAGACTCAGTGGCGTAAATGCGTATATGCATAGATATGGGGGGGTGCAAGGGGTTTCTACCCCAACCCAAGAAAAAATCTTTAAAAAGGTCGTTCTTAATAATTAAAATTTTAAAATTTCATTTCGTTGATTGTGCACATGGAAGTGAAATTTAATTTTAACAAATTTTTTTTATACTATAAAAATAATGAAATTACTGTAGAACAAAAGTATTATTATTCTTAAAAGTTCCTTTGAACACCCTCCCCCCTCCCAGAAAAAAATCGTATCTATGCTACTGTTTATAATTTATGTTGTTTATTTTCACTCTGAATTTAAAAAAAAAACCAATTAATAAGTAGGTACGTTATTTTTAACATTTATTTGTTAATTTTTTCAGTAGCTACCTATTGGCCGGTCTTCTGTGGAAGAATTAGTTATAGTTTTTCGAGGATACGACAAAAATTAATTAGAAAAATTTGTTGATTTTCCATAAAAAAATTACGTAAAAATAAGTACTCATTTAAAAAAATCTAAGCAACATAGATTTTTACAATAATAAATAAAAATATACATACCAAAATATATTATTTTATTTTCTGATTTTCATGACATTAATACGAAGTAAATACCTAATAATACAGTACTTGGGAAAATTATGACGAGTCATTATATAGTTATTTTAAGGAATACATAAATTATTTTCCGATATTATAACATATAAGGTGGATCTTTTATATCATAATCAATATATATTATACGTACATATCGAATTATATTATAATAACGTCTACTATATTTAATTTATAATTGCAGACAGTGAAAAAATTTTCATTCTGTGAAAAAATTGAAAATGCATAAATAAAGTATAACACAAAATCAAATATTTTTAGTATTGTATTTTTTTTTTCATAATAATAATAATAATAAATATTGTAGTGTACGCGTGTGTGTGTGCGACGAACCTTATCGGTAAATATTGTCGTTTCCGTTGCAATAATGATGAGTCCGTAGGTAACATTCGCGGTAACATGTCATGAATAACGATGAATAATATTTGTCACCAGTGTAAATAATACAACTGCATGGAGAGTGTTAGAAGTTAAATATAGTGCGGAAATACTTACTTATTTTAATTTTCATTTATAAATAAGAAATTAAGAATTTATGATGAACAATCAAATTCGAAAAATTGACTCTTATTTTTCAACTCATTCAAATTCAAAAAAAAGAATAATAGATACACATGATAATGTTGAATTGGAACAAACTGAGACAATTGAGTGTATCATTCAAAGTGATGATGAAATAAATTCAAGTAATTATCTTATATATATATATATATATATAAATTATTTTGTTAGAAATAAAATAAAATAAATCATTATAATTAGTCAAAATAGCTACATAAGTCACAAAGTAAATTTAATAAAGGTAGAAATATGTTAATACTTATTTGTATATTTTTAAAATATTATTTATACATTAGTACCTACTTATAAGTTATTATTTGATTATTGTATATTTAAATTTGATATATTATTTTTTATTTAATTATTTTAAATAATTGTATTTGTAGGTATAACAGATAGTTCAAGTACATGTAACAGTGAGATCGATAAAGAACCTACAATAAGCCTTGAGCAAATGCAAATTCAAGAAAAACAACAGGAGTTTCCTTTAGAAAAATCTGTTGCTGGCCCAAGTGATATTACAAAAATTGTAAGTGACAATCCAACTCAACCATTATTAAAAATGTTTCCAAAAACTAAATTTGGTAAAGAATGGCGTCATTTTCGTGCTGATTGGTATAAACAATATTCATGGTTAGAATATAGTATTATTGAAAATGCATCATATTATTTTGCTTGTCGATTTTTTTCATCGGAGTCAGATAATTCACCTTTTAGTAAGTGTGGATTCAAAAACTGGAAAAATGCTATGGATAAGGCTAGTGAAATTAAAGGACATGACAAATCAATTACTCATAAAACATGTATGTCCAAGTAGGAAGGTTATAAACAATCAAAGAAAACTATATCTATTCAGTCGCAATTAAATATAGCAAATGAGGCATTGATTAGAGAAAACCGTTATTACATCTACAATGTTGCTGAAATTTTACTGTATACAGCATGCCAAAACATGGCTCAACGAGGCCATGATGATAGTGAAAGCAGTCTTAATAAAGGAAATTTTCTTGAACTTTTAAAACTATATGCAAAAAAAGATGAAAAGTTGAAAAATAAAATTGAAAATTTACCAAAAAATGCCAAATATACTCATAATTCAATACAAAATCAATTACTTTTAATAATGAGTCAAATGGTCTTGCAGTCAATTTCAAATGAATTAAAAGAATGTAAATACTTTGCTATTCTTGCAGATGAAACAAAAATTGAACAGCTTTCTGTTATGGTTCGTTATTTTTATAACAACACAATTAATGAACGATTTTTAGGATTTATCCCTTGTTCTTCATTAAATGCTGAAGCATTGTTTAATTACATTAAATGTACATTGTCTAATTGTGCAATCGATATTAATTATTGTGTAGCACAGACCTATGATGGAGCTGCGGTAATGAGCGGCAAAACTAATGGTGTCCAAGCAATTTTTCAACGTCAAATACCTCAAGCTATTTATACTCATTGTTATAACCATAGATTGAATTTAGTTATTGTTGATATTTGTAAGAATATTCCAGAAGTACAAATGTTTTTTACATTACTTCAACAAATATACAATTTTATGAGTAGATCAACAGTGCACACTCAATTTATTGAACTTCAAAAAAAACATTATACAAAATCTAAATGTGTGGAACTAAAAAGTATTTCTGAAACAAGATGGATCTGCCAAATAGCTGCTTGCATAGCTATTAAGAAAACACTATCAATCATATTGCTTTTACTAAACAAAATTAGCTTAGAAATAAAATGTGAAAAAAGTTTAGAAGCCAGTTCACTGTTAAGTCATATTAATTTTGAATTTTTATTTTGTTTACATCTATTTTGTGAAACTTTACACGAATTGAAAATTGTTTCAGATTACTTGCAAAAATCTGATTCTAATTTAACTTCTAGCTGTAATCTTGTTTTTACATTTAAATGAATATAGAAATGATATAAATAAATTTAATATACTAAAAAAAGAAGTTAATTTAACTGCTAAAAATAATAACATTAAAAATTTAGAAACCCAAAAACTAGTTAGAACAAAAAAACTACCAGATAATCTTGCTCATCATTTAACGGAAACAATATCTGAATCAAGAAAAATACAAAATAATAATGATCTAAAACTAATGATATTTTATCCTGTAATCGATAGAATGGTGAGTGAACTAAATAGACGATTCAATATTAATAGCCCAATTTTGAATGGAATGAGTTCATTAAATCCCAAAAACTCAACATTTTTAAATCTTGAAAATATACTACCTTTTGCAATTCATTATGGTGTTGATACAGACAGCTTAGAAGCGGAATTAAAACTTTTACCAAAATTAATAAAAAGACAAAAAGAAGAAAATAATTATGAAATAAAGACAATACTTGATTTGGCAAAATTATTAGAAAACTATAAAATGGCTTTTTCAGAAACATTTATTTTGTGCACAATTAATATTGTAATACCACCTTCAAGTGCAGGAGTAGAGAGGACATTTTCCAGTTTAAGGCAAATATTGTATTCGTAAACTTTAAAAAGTTTAGAGCGATATCGAATTCAAAAATAATTGAGATAGAGTAAATATATATATATATATATAATATGATTTATAAGAATATTAAAAAATTAAAAATGTAGGTACTAACGATAAATTTGGTTTTGTTTTTTTTTTGTATTTTTTTCATTCGTAGACGCTGAGACGGCTTACGTACTCGAGTACGGTGTTTGTTCAATAGCATTATTTTTTATATATGAATGATTAAATAATTTAAAAAAAAAATTAGTTCATAAATGTTATAAATAATAAAAACACAGCAAACACTTTCTTTACGATTCACCTATCGTTCACGAGACTGAAGGAATTATTCAGATTATTTGTTGTGATCGGTTTATTTGTCAATACCGATTACACATTTTATTATTAGTCATTTAATTTTTCTCGGAAGTAATTAATAATATCTTGTTCACCGATTAGCGTCGAAATTTACATAGGTAGCAGCACATTACAGATACAATAATATTACATTTTACCGTAACTGTGTAAAAATTAGTTTGCAAAGTTTAACAATTAATTACTTAATTTAAAATAACTTTATAAAAAAATAAAAACGCTCTTAATAATAATTATTTTTAAATTATTTTTATAAAAATATTTTCCATTCGTTTATTAAAATTAATAATCTCCGTGGTTACTCGTTTGTTTTCGTATGTGAAAATTATTCGTAGCAACACCCGTTGATAGTTTTGTTTCGATAAAATTGAACGAACAATCTTCATTAATTTTATTTCTCGTGACATTTATTAAAACTATCGACTATTAATAAATTAAAAAATATAAGTATTCTTATCGTTTATTAATACAATAATATATTAATTAATAATATCATATTGATATGGATATGAGACATTCGTTCGTAAAACAAAAATGGTATATCTTCAGAAAATGTTTGGTGTGTCGGAAAAGATTTGGCGGAAAAATGTGGAGATGTGTCGGTATGGTTAACAAAACCGTGTGTTTCTTTCGCAAAAGAAGATTTAGGCCATTGACTATTACAGATTGTCCATTTCGGTGCCACGTGAGTTGCGCCGCCGGTGCAGTGGACTACGAAATGGCAAATCAACAGTCGATCGGCACCGTCAATGTGATTAAAACATATACACAATATCGCACGTAAAACATAAAAAGAACACACATTTATTGTCTGATTATTACCGTATTTCAGGTAAACGTGAACACGTACGGGTCAGAACCGATCGAGTTAAAAGACGTCCCGTCGGTCGACAGACGAGATTCGACGGAGCTTGTCGTTGCACCGGAAAAAGTCAGTCGAAATTTTTATTTTTTGAAACATACGACGAGTTTATTGCGTATTTTGTCGTAAATGTAATTTTAAACGATTATTATTTTTTTTTTTTTTTTTGATTAAATCGATTTTTATAATTTTTGAAATTTTTGTGGGAATGTAAACCTTTAATCTTGTAGTCAATTTTGAGCATTTAAATATAAAAATTATTCTTGTTAAGAATTTAAAAATAAACGGTATTTTACACAAAAATTATACAATTCACACAAAATTTGAGCTTTAAACACTTTTATTTTATCAAAAAGTTTATTTATTTATTGAGATTCACAATCTATATGATGAGTACAATAAGTAAATGTATTTTTTTTAATAGACAAATAGAAATATGGTTTGAAGGTTTATCCAGAAAAGCGTAGCTACGAAACCTGGAAAAGCTTTAAACATTTTTGAAAAAAAAATTATGATAAACGATTTTTAAATTGTTTGAATAACTATTAGAATAAAATATGATAAACAATGTTTTACATTTTAAGGCTTTAGTCCTAAAAATTTTAATTATTGAAATTTCAAAATTATTATATTTAGTCCAAATTGAGCGAATTAAAAAAAATGCACTTACGTATAATAGTTAAATTAAATAACCGACAAAAATTTCTAGTGTTTCAAAATATTATTTTTGGAATTCTAACGTGGTGAATCTATGTACCGAAATTTGTTTAAAGTAATCCGTGTGTTCAAAAACAAAGTAAAAAAAAATATCAGTGTAAAACGATTCGCTTCTTTTAGAATTTTGAAATTGTGAAAGTCAATGTGAGCACTATAATACTGTCTATCTTATTTCGATTATATATGCCATGTCCGTTTTGATAAGCTAGCATTTAGCTTACGGCATATCACATCTTATAAAAATGTATAAAAAAAAAAAAAATGACTTTCTCGTATCGGACTATATTGAACTACAATTTTTTAAATTTTTTTATCGCGGTTCATTTCATTAGGCATTACAGCATTACTTGCACGATAAAACGACTCTGGCGGACCTAAGTTGTCCGGTTGTTATTCGCTGTCCGACGACCGTTCACGGAACGTCCAGACCAAATCGATTGACGCAACAACAGCCGCCGTCCGATGAACACGTGGCGGCAAAGACATCGACGGAAGTCAGCCGAGATTTTTCTATCAAAACTGATGATATCGATAAATAATATTATGTTTTTGGGTTCCGTGTAGAACGATCGGGAAACGATGCAGACGCCGCCCTTCGCGGAATTTGTCGCGGAGATTGATCATCGTCCGACCAACGACACGGCCGCGGAACAACCCTTCGTAGAAATCGACTACTTCCCGGAAATAAGGGGACCTTTGTACAACGGGTTCTATTTCGGCGGAAATCACTCGTAAGTCGTTTTTGCGGATCGTCACAGAAATCATTTATATTGCCGGGTTCTTAGTATATACGAGTAGTAGGTGTTCATCCGTCTGGCGTTCAACTCTCATTCTATTAATGGTTTTCCATAGGTTCCACGATAAATCTTTACCATGTGGTAGGTATTGGGTATGTGTGATGGGATCGTCTGATTTTGTTTCATCTTTCCATCACATTACATACGTTCTTGACGCATTGTTCACGCAAGTCAAGTAATCCAATGTCCGCACGTTCGCGCCGAACGAAATGGCAACCTGTCCGTTTGGCCGCGTTGTAGGCGTAGAAACTTCGCGAACTTTCCTCCCTAACTAACACCCGACGTCTTCTCCGGTGTTGTGCCGCCGTCGTTGTTGAGCTGCCGTCGGTGTGGCTTGACGTTGCAACGTGTTTTACGCCGTTGCTGTGGCAATGATTTACGTCTTGTTCCGAACCGTTTTTGAAACTCCGTCATCGGCTGCCATTTGGCACATCAACGCATTACCATACGGAGCTATTATTGAAATTCTTTGGTTTTTCGAAATCGAAATTAATTTTAGGTGGTTTATATATTGAAATAACCGTGCAACCTTTGATCTATATAGTGATTATTTCGATATTTCCCGTATTTGAATGTTCTGCACTTTCTACGAGTTTTGAAAAAATTTCACTTCAGTATTGTTTGTTAGGTATCTCTCTAATCAGTGTCATTCCCGGTATTTTTGGCCGTGGACTGGCCATGTCCCGGTGCATCTTTTGTATACATAGTATATCGCAGTTATTTTCAGCACATATGGTGGCTAACAATTGCCCCTTACATGTTGAAAAGCCTTCGATATTCTGCGATACTGTAGTTAAAGCAGGGTTTGGTCCAGAGATCCTTCAGAGGTGAGATCCTTCGTTTTGAGGTTAGTATTGGCATACTCACACCAGTGTTTATTGTATTCGTAAACTTTAAAAAGTTTAGAGCGATATCGAATTCAAAAATAATTGAGATAGAGTAAATATATATATATATATAATATGATTTATAAGAATATTAAAAAATTAAAAATGTAGGTACTAACGATAAATTTGGTTTTGTATTTTTTTTGTATTTTTTTCATTCGTAGACGCTGAGACGGCTTACGTACTCGAGTACGGTGTTTGTTTAATAGCATTATTTTTATATATGAATGATTAAATAATTAAAAAAAAAAAATTAGTTCATAAATGTTATAAATAATAAAAACACAGCAAACACTTTCTTTACGATTCACCTATCGTTCACGAGACTGAAGGAATTATTCAGATTATTTGTTGTGATCGGTTTATTTGTCAATACCGATAACACATTTTATTATTAGTCATTTAATTTTTCTCGTAAGTAATTAATAATATCTTGTTCACCGATTAGCGTCGAAATTTACATAGATAGCAGCACATTACAGATACAATAATATTACATTTTACCGTAACTGTGTAAAAATTAGTTTGCAAAGTTTAACAATTAATTACTTAATTTAAAATGACTTTATAAAAAAATAAAAACGCTACGACATAGATTAGGTTCTCTTCTATGTGGTACCAAAATTTCATTTTATTTTGATTGTAGCCCTGGTGTTTTATGTTCGTGTAAAACCAGTTTTTAATATCTTGTTTGAGATGTGCAGCATTTTCTTAATTTAAAATAACTTTATAAAAAAAATAAAAACGCTACGACATAGATTAGGTTCTCTTCTATGTGGTACCAAAATTTGAACATTTTATTTTGATTGTAGCTCCGGTATTTTATGTTGGCGTAAAACCGGTATTTAGTATCTTATTTGAGATGTGTAGCACCCTCTTAACGATCTAACTATTCACAATATATAAATAAAAATACATGCAATTATGATAAAGTAATAAATCCAATTGATAATTACGAATGCGCGCGGGTCAATATCGAACAGCGATAGCCCACCGTGACGTATGACAAGTTATCTATGGAAAAACCGGTCGAGACCGTATTCCTGTACAGCACTTATGATTTTTTAAAACCGCGTTCTGCTACCAAATGTTGTCGTCGGACCGATCCTACGAAAAGTGCGGTTGTCGACTCGACTGGCGATGTACAGGAATAGGACTCCCAGCGAAAACGATAAAAATAACACGACGAAACGGTGCTAGTATTTATTCATGCGTATAATAACAATCAATTCGTGATTTAACAAAACATTGAATGATACGATACGTGTTTGAATACGGTATATACAACGTCACAAATACAGCGACACAAATGTTGAATGACAAATAATATCGACGCGGTGTATGGAGAACCGCGTACACGCAAAAGGGACGCGAAAACGCAGAACAAGACGCGTAACGCTGAACAATATAACGCGTACACGCAAAAGGTAAAATAAATGGCCGCGACTAGAAAAAGGCACAGACGCGTTGAGTCGATGCTAGTTGCCGTACGACAAAAGACACGGTTCCAAGGCCAACACGCGCACGCCGGCAAAGTTCGAGAATCTCCGTAACGAATTGGCGCGCTCTGACGGACTGGACAGTGGACAGGTTGCGTGGCGACACATTTGAAACGGTGCAATGCCCGAACACCACGTCCGTGAAGTTAGCGGCGCAATGTTAATATTTTTCAATAAAACCTTACCAACAAATTTGTTGGCCATTTGTTGGTCATTGTTGGATATGTCCCGAAATTTGTTGGACATTTTTTTAAAAGTTATAGGCTTTTTTTATTTTGCGCCGCTAACTTCACGCCAGCGGAGCAACTTCAAAAAAATCCCAAAAAAACCATCCAACATTGTTGTACTCGATTTGTTGGTCTTTGTTGGTAAGGTCCCGATATTTGTTGGACCTTAGTTTTTTTTTATATAAATTTTTTTAAATGCGCCGCTAACTTCACGCTACCGGCGCAACATAAAAATACTCTTACACGTCCTAAAACTTTCTAAAACGTCACGAAAATGATCCAACATTGTTGTATTTGATTTGTTGGTCTTTTTGGAATTCTTATCCTCCTACTATTGTATGTATCATTTTTATTGTACAGTTCACATGGAATTACATTTTATCTAATTTTTTTACAATTATCACGATAATTTTAACAGTATTTTAGAAAGAACAAAAAATTATAACAGAATTTCTATTACATATTTATTAATGGTATTTATAACTAAATAGAACGCCTTATGCTTTTAGGGGTTAATAAATAAGTAAATAAATAATAATAATAATAATAATTAAATTAAATTATTTCACATCGATTCCAACATCAAAGTGGACGTTATTTGTGTTTTTGATACATGTACATATGATTCATTTTTCTGTCATACTCTAGTGCTTCTTGTTTGATGGTATTATTAGTTATTACAGTACTGCAATTAACATAAATACATCGATTGATAGTAGACACATAAACATAATGAATGTATTCAGCAAAATTGCAACACACCACATACCTGAATTTCATAAGTATTTTGTACACGTTTTTCTATATAATTGTCTATATTTTCGGAAATGTTCAAAATTATGAAAATTATGTTATACACGTGACGATATCACTCTCAATATTAGGATTTCGAACTATGAATAATGTTGTTATTTATAGTTTTATCGACAATATCCGTCATCTGGAAAATTTTTCGTACACGTACAATGGTGCACACGTGTGTATTTACTGGAATTGGTAAAGTATAGTCAGCATATAAAGTTTTTAAAGTGAGTTTTGTTTATCAAGTTTATTTTGTTCATTTTAAAATTATAATCCAGTGTAAAATTACGTGTCATTCGTTTACTTGGTAAGTATATTTTTCATTACATGATAACGACATATTACGAAATACTAGACCGTAAAAACTAGATTCCTACTTCAAGTGATGTAACAGTTTGATTATTATTATACATACAAATTGGTTTTACATTGTCGCGAATACTTACACGTCTCGCCCAGAGACCTCGAGACTGTACCGCGCATTTACCGCGATAACTACTGGTGTGCAATTACGTAACGCAATAGTGCCGGAATATTGTTGTGTTCCGTCACAATCACAACCAAAACGGGATCATATAATATAATACGACTATTCGTATATATAAAACAACACAAATGCAAGAAACTAATTGCTATAAACAAACAAAACTATATATTTATAATAATACTCGTTAGAACAATACTTACTATACAACAATTGCCCAGGGACAATCCGATGCAAGCACAATCATTACACGCTCTAATACAAAATCGTAACAAGGTACAAAGTTCACCGAATTATATCAACATCACGTCCATATATTCAAACAAGACGGCCAGTCCGTTGGCAGAAAGAGTGCGCGTGGTCGTACGCTCTGGCGCGCACTGCTCACGCGGCGGCCGCGAAAGAAAGTTCTCGAACGTTATCAACTAAAATTAATTAGTTGATAACGTCGATGGCTCACATTAATCAAAGCCAATTAGTGCCGATGGGGTCTATTCAAAGGTATATATATATATTTTGAACATCCTCCCCCCTGTAAGACAACCAAGTCTTACTACTTAACTATACGGGTTTTTTTTTTTTTTAATCAAATGGTACTGGCTACCTTGTGCATACGGACATGGCATGGTGGCTTATAAATCATAATACAATAATAAAGATTAAATAAAAAGGAAATACAATACAACATGGCATGGCATACATAAATGCATAAGTACAAGTTCTATAGGCTTCCCTCTAAATGATGACTGTGATACATATAAGTTTTAAAGCCAAAAAGAAAAAAGAAACAAAACAAAACTAAACTAAACAAAATAAAAATCAAGGTAATAATAATACTAATAATAATGCAGAACATAGGAAAATAAATAACTCAAATAATTTCGGACGTAAGTTCGTAACTAGGTATAAACGGATTTTAATTAGTGGGTAACCGAACGAGTTTAACCACCAGACGAGTCACTATCCCAGTGGCTGTACGTAGGCGAACGACACGAACAACTTGATCTACACCAGGTATGACTTCCAAGACACGTGCGATACGCCATTTTAAGGGTGGAGAATGCGGTTCTTTAATAATTACCATGTCACCCACTATTAAATTAGGAGCGTCGGTAATCCACCGGAGACGAGTCTGAAGTGTCTGTAAATATTCAGTTCGCCATCTACGCCAAAACAACTGTACGCATTTTTAAATTAACATAATCAACGTGTGCTTTAAAATATGACATGTACAAGTAAACACAAGTAAACAATAATAAGTACTTACTTCTTACAAATATAGTCGTCGTATAAGTTCAAAGTTGAGATTTGTAATGTGACAAATATTCTATATTACTCCTCATGAAAAATCCTAAATACTTCATTATCACCAGTGATACCGTAATGAGCCAATACCTAATTAGTGTTAATTAACGACCTGACCTATAACCGATAATGGTTCATTACATTCACGCAGTTTTTTAATAAACTAAGTTTATAAAATAAAAATAAAAATAAAAATAAAAATAAAAATAATATACTAAATATATTATACAGTATTCCGAATACTTTTCAAAATTATTTGAGTTGTATTTTGAATACTTATCAGAAAACGTATTTGAGTATCTATTAATCCAGTTTCCAAAAGTATTCTCTACTATACTGCATACTTACTTGTTTGACACAGCTTCTAGTATTCTACCCCAATGCATTGAGTTAAATGCGTTCTTTACGTTGATCGTGAGCATTCTTGTATAGTTCTTTCTTCCTTTTGTCTTTAAAATTTCGTTTAGCTTTTTCAGTGCATCGATTGTTGACTTCCATTTACGGAAACCATATTGGGTGTCGGTGTATCCATTTGTCTCCTCCAAGTGTTTTCTCAATCTATTGTCCAATATATTTTTCGAGAAGTTTCCTGTGTTCCCTTTCCTAAGAAGTACCAGTCTGGCGCAGTTTGGATGAGGCACTTGTTGAACACGTCTAGGAATATTCCTATATCTTAGATATAGATCTCTCTCTCTCTCTCTCTCTCTCTCTCTTATATATATATATATATATATATATATATATATATATATTATATATACATACTTTGATATTATACTACGTAAATATCAGATATAACTGAAAGACAAAAGAATATTATTGCTGTATAGTTTAGATAAAGTAGGTATTTAATACCATTATTTTCTGATTATTAGAATATTAGATAAAAAATGTTCATAATGGAATAAAATGTATGATTATGAAAGAAAAAAAGAAAATAGGTAAAACTATAATTGATTAAGAAAAAAATATATTTCATAAAAAAAAAAAAAATTAATTCATAGCGATAGCTATTATTGTGGTTTGGATTGAATGATATGTTTAATCGTGTAGCCATGAAATTTTCATCATACATTTAAATATAATTTGTGGGATGCTTCTCCTCCACACTCCCCATTAATAAATCTTTTGCGAAATATGAATTTAAATTTTAAAATATATTTAAAATAAATATTTTATTACTAAATAAGATAGACTGTATGGATAACATATAACAAATTTCAATTATTAAGTACTTAATATATATGTATATAATATTTTTTACCTATATGCTTATCGACTGAACAAAAATTAAAAATAATAAAAATTAAAAAAATGCAGATGATACAAATATCGCGTTAAACACATTTATATCCGTAAAAACATTTTTTATACGCAAATAATTTTGGAAAATATTAAGAATTGGATATTAGGAAAAACAAACTTAAGTATTATAAATTATACGTATAAAAGTAAAAATGTAACATATTTTACTTTTCATATTGCATAATATGTTTACATGATTCGTATATATAGTACAATTTAAAGCCGAATTTTATTTATATAGCTGATCCATTTTTACATATGTGATTTGAATTATAATTATAATTGTAAAAAGTATAACGTTTATAGTTTAGATGTTAGATAACAAATAATTATTTATAACAGAGGATAAATTGTATGAAACGTATTGATTTAAAATATTTACGAATAATTATCATAATATTATATGACTAAATTACTTAAAAATGTATTTTAACTTTTAAAATACGATAATATTGTTAAATACAAAATTTTTTTTTGCATAATTTGAACACTTAGTATGCATATTTATTTATTTGTTGCGTTATATGTAATTTTGCAATTTAATATCGCCATACTTTTTACTTCAATAAATAATTAAAAATCTATTAAGTATACATATATAAATAAATATATCAAGTCAACAGTATTGAACATGTCAATTAATTACATAATAATTTACTAGCGTATTTTATATATAAAAAAAAAATACAAAATCAAATTAGAAAAACTTTTGAACCATACTAAACTAACTTACGGCCTGATGAATCCATTAAGTTTATGGCCATATAGATTGCTATCAGGCATTTAGTACCTAAGTACCTACTACTATTTGTATGTAGAAAAATATACAACGTTGTGCGTGAGTGCGTGACCTAGGATAGTTTTCTTTTCTACCTAAATTATCATATATGGGTTTCTTTATTTCTTTAGACACAAACCTCATTACAACGGTGACAATATCGCGTTTTTGTTTCAATAAATTACAGCGATAAACATATCATGAAATTGGAAACAGACAATAACAATAATATAGTTAGTGTGTTTGGTCTACGTACATTAAATTAAGCATTTAGGTACACCTAACCCAAGTACCTTATATACATATATTATAATTATTATCGTGCGTGCAAATACCTACAAAGTTAAAATTACAATAATGCATTATGTACTCGGGTATGCGAATGATGCATGTAATCGTTGTTTCAATTCGACAATAATTTATTAACAGTCGAAGTATTAGGGCAGCTATCGCTATAGGTCAAGGACTGTGATCGAAATAAGCATATTATATCGAAAATTTTAATAATTATTATTATAATATCACATAGACTATACGTTAATAAATATATGCAGTTAGTGTAATTTGTACAATGTACATGTTGAAAATTGACGTATGTTTATTCGGAGAGTGTGGTTGAATGCAAAAAATACTATCAAAGTTCAAAAAATAACCATAATGAAATGAAATGAATGTATTTTTTGTACGTCAAAAGAGTAGAAAAATTTTCATAGAATGGTCGAAACCGAGTTTTAATTTTTATAGAATTTATTACACATCTAAATAAGTTCATTTTTTAATGTTGTATTACGTATGCTGAGTTCGATTCGTGCGGGCCAGGTTTCGGTTACGATGCCGATCGAAGTCTACCGGTGCGCGTCAACATGAAAATGCGGTACGAGCTCTCGGGGGTGCTCGGTCTCGGGTGCTATGTCGATTAACTCTTTTCCGCCGTAACTCTCCGCGCTAACAGAAGGTGTACGGTTAGTAGGCTTTGGAGCCAAAAACCCCAGGGCTCCGACTGTCAACTTATTAAATCTTGTAATTAAGACAAAGTCAAGTTTTAGTAAATCAAAAATCGGTGTGATTACTAAAAGTTAAAATCAGTGTTTACCGTCGCTATTAACAGCATTTTTTGGTTTTTATTTCAATGATAATATATGTATCATTATTTATTTATCGAGGGGAAGCACCATAGCACATGATGTTTACTGATGATATAGTATTGGTAAGAGAAAATAGGGAACAAGTTAACCAAAGGCTTGATGTGTGAAAATTATTAGACAGGATTTAGTCACGGTGATCGTATACCTTAGATTTAGTTTATTAATTAGATTAGAATTATTTATTTATTTATTTATTTATTTATTTATTTATTTATTTGTTAACACATAAAATTTTAGTTTTTGAAAAAAAAAATTTGTATATAAAAACAAATTTGATTTCGACCAGAACTAACCAGTTAACAAAGATTAATAAACTAAAGAAATAATATTTAACTTATTAATAGTTTTATATGGCATTAACTGTCACCGCGTACACGTCAGCTCCGGAACCGTCGTCTTCGGTGGTTTCCTGCTGGTTCTGGCTGGCTGTCGAACATTCAAATTTTACGTCATTTCTTTTATTTAATGACTACCTATGTTTTAAGACTTACTTCTTCCAGGGAGTATGTGTTTTTTTAGAGGATTATTGATAGTATGTGTTTTTTTGGCTTTTTTGTTGCTGATTAGGTTGTTAGTTCTGACGTCTGTGAAATTCTCTTAGTGAGGGTCTGATTGTAATGGTGTTCGTGTATGGTGTTCGTGTGAAGAGTGTTTAAGTTTATTGATTATTTTCTTTGTGTCAGATTCGATGTGACCTCTTATTGTTGTAATTTTAGTTGAGTTTCTTATTATATCTGATTGTTTATGAAAGTTGGATCACTGATAATGTTCTCAGGGATTTTTAGTGTTTCTAATAGAAGTTATAGTTGACTTGGTGTTCATATAGAAGGTGTTCTTCCTTTCGGATGAACTTGCGTTTTCGTTTTTTTTGCATTGCTGATTGGACGGATGAAATTTGTTGTTCCATCCGTCGACAAAATTTTCAGGTCATGGCCAATGACTTGGAATAGAAGGTATGATTGATTTAGTGCTCAGGTACAGGTGTGTATGACTTAGCGGCCATGTAGAAGTAATGGTTGACTTGGTGTTCATGTAGAAGTTATAGTTGACTTGATGTTCATACAGAAGGTGTTCTTCCTTTCGTATGAACTTGCGTTTTCGTTTTGTTTGCATTGGTGCTTGGACGGATGAAATATGTTGTTCCATCCGTTGGCATGATTGATTTATTGTTCATGTAGTGGTGTTGTTGAGTTAGTATTCATGTAGAAGTTATAGTTGACTTGGTGTTCATATAGGTGTTCTTCCTTTCGGATGAACTTGCGTTTTCGTTTTGTTTGCATTGCTGCTTGGACGGATGAAATATGTTGTTCCATCCGTTGGCATGATTGATTTATTGTTCATGTAGTGGTGTTGTTGAGTTAGTATTCATGTAGAAGTTATAGTTGACTTGGTGTTCATATAGGTGTTCTTCCTTTCGGATGAACTTGCGTTTTCGTTTTTTTGCATTGCTGATTGGACGGATGAAATTTGTTGTTCCATTCGTTGGCAAAATTTTCAGGTCATGGCCCATGACTTGGAATAGAAGGTATGAATGATTTAGTATTCATGTACAGGTGTGATTGACTTGGTGTTCATGTAGAAGTAATGGTTGACTTGGTGATCATGTAGAAGTTATAGTGGACTTGATGTTCATATAGAAGGTGTTCTTCCTTTCGGATGAACTTGCGTTTTCGTTTTGTTTGCATTGCTGATTGGACGGATGAAATTTGTTGTTCCATTCGTTGGCGAAATTTTCAGGTCATGGCCCATGACTTGGAATAGAAGGTATGAATGATTTAGTGTTCATGTACAGGTGTGATTGACTTGGTGTTCATGTAGAAGTAATGGTTGACTTGGTGATCATGTAGAAGCTATAGTGGACTTGATGTTCATATAGAAGGTGTTCTTCCTTTCGGATGAACTTGCGTTTTCGTTTTGTTTGCATTACTGCTTGGACGGATGAAATTTGTTGTTTCATCCGTTGGTATGATTGATTAATTGTTCATGTAGAGGTGTTGTTGACTTAGTGTTTATGTAGAAAGTGTGGTTGACTTGGTGTTCATATAGAAGGTATTCTTCCTTTCGGATGAACTTGCGTTTTTGTTTTTTTTCTTTGCATTGCTGATAGGACGGATGGAAAAATGTTGTTCTATCTGTTGGCAAAATTTTCAGGTTATAACCCATGACTTGGAATATAAGGTATGATTGATTTAGTGTTCAGGTACAGGTGTGATAGACTTGGTGTTCATGTAGAAATTATTGTTGACTTGGTGTTCATGTAGAAGGCGTTCCTTCCTTCCTTCCTTCCTAGAACCATCATGTTTCCCGTCACCGTGTACACGTCGTCTTCCGCGGTTTGCTCGTGCCGGACGACGCGCTCGGATCTGGTATGTCATACCGCTTCTCCGATTCCTGCAACCAGGGACTCTTAATACGGCTGGACCGTCCGGTTCTGGCTGGTGGCTGAATATCCGAATGGTTCTCGACGTCTGACGTTAGGTTTCCTGTATAATTAATAAAAACTTTAAAATACCGTTCGAAATAGACATTGATGTGTGACGTGTAAACTCCCTGTCATCTGACATAGATGATCGGTCGTATAGGTCTCGGCGCGAGTTCACCACCGAGTATTGCGTTCGAAAGAGTCGCGTCGGCGGGTCGGCGGATGACGGTCGTGGTTGTAGGACGCAGCCCTCGAATGGAGCGTGGACCTGGACGACGCGACAAATGAATCATCCATCCTGTCCGATAATGATGAGTAGCTTCGGTCTTCGGTCCAGTCGTCTCGCGATTCGCACCAATTCGTGGGCACGCCCGCGTCTTCGTCGATGTCCGTGTACGTGCTGTCGGGTACGGTCAACGCGCGAGGCGCAACCGTTTCGGCGTTCACCCGGTCATTCGAAAAATCGTCGATCGTCGGGGATGCGTGGGCCGAGCACCGCCGTCGCGATTGTCGCGATACAAGTCGGCATCAAAGTGTTGATCCCCGCCATCATGCACCCGTAGACACTGGGGCCGTCGTACTTGGCCGTTGGCTCGCGGACGGTCGACTCCGGTGAGTCGTACATGTCTTCACGCTGGTTACCCCTGCAGACTGTCGGCTCCGACAATCTTTTGGGCTCTCGACGCGGCCGGAACGATCTGTCGGCCGGCTCTGTCTGGCGATTAACTACTGGCGCTGGTAACTGGCGGACGGTCTGCTTCGGCGGGTCGTACGTGTCTTTATGCCGGTTACATCTGTTGACGGTCCGCTCCGACGATCTAGATGATTTTTGGTGCGTCTGGAATAATCTTCCGGCTGGTTCTGATTGGTGGCCAACGAATGGCGCTGGTAACTGGTGGGCGGTCAGGTTTGGCGGGTCGTATGTGTCTTGACATCGGTTACACCTGCAAACGGTCGGCTCCGCCAACCTCTTGGGCTCTCGGCACCGTCGGGACGATCTGTCGGCCGGCTCTGTATGGCGATTGACGATTGGCGCTGGTAACTGGCGGACGGTCAGCTTCGACGGTTCGTATGTGTCTTCACATCGGTTACAACTGCAATAGGTCGGTTCCGACAACATCTTGGTCTTTCGACGCGACTGAAATGATCTGCCGGTCGGTTCTGTTTGGCGATTGACGACTGACGCTGGTAACTGGCGGACGGTCAGCTTCGACGGGTTGTATGTGTCTTGACAACGGTTACACCTGCAAACGGTCGGCTCCGCCAACCTCTTGGGCTCTCGGCACCGTCGGGACGATCTGTCGGCCGGCTCTGTATGGCGATTGACGATTGGCGCTGGTAACTGGCGGACGGTCAGCTTCGACGGTTCGTATGTGTCTTCACATCGGCTACAACTGCAATCGGTCGGCTCCGCCAACCTCTTGGGCTCTCGGCACCGTCGGGACGATCTGTCGGCCGGCTCTGTATGGCGATTGACGATTGGCGCTGGTAACTGGCGGACGGTCAGCTTCGACGGTTCGTATGTGTCTTCACATCGGCTACAACTGCAATCGGTCGGTTCCGACAACATCTTGGTCTCTCGACGCGACTGAAATGATCTGTCGGCCGCCTCTGTCTGGCGATTGACGACTGGCGCTGGTAGCTGATGGACGGTCCGCTCCTGCGAGTCGTACGTGTTGTCACGCCGACTATGTCTGCGGTCGTTCCACTCCGGCAATCTGGTTGTTTTTTTATAAGGCTGGAATGATCTGCTGGCCGACTTTGACTGGCGGACGTTGCTGGAGATGCGTTCCAGATAAGCGCGGCTCGGTGATGGCATCTTGTTCATCTCGTTGCCAAAGATCGACTGGAACGCTGGAACCTTCCTTTGATATTTGGGCTGTGGCGTCGAATAAGAACAGCAGCAAGACTGTTCGTCGTGGTTGTTGGTCATCTTCTTGTTTTCAACTTTTTGCATATTTCTTATTGTTCCGGTCGATATATGTTGAATTTCTTGACCTTAGAATCTAACGTGATGTGTTCGACTGAAATTTAAGATATAATTTATTTTATATTGTTGTTTATTAGATACAATAAATACTATTTCCATGGGAATTAATAACGCAATGTTAATTTAATTAATATCCAACACAATACAAATATAGCAACGGAATATTATACGAGTATTTTTTTCATTTTATATTGAGGTTTGTAAATTTTATTTAAATTTGTATAGTATGACGTAAGCTTATGTTTTCAATGATCATAGTTTATGTTGAAAATTAGCCCTATCCTTCCCTTCCATGATTAAATCATTTGACCGTCACTACTTGTCGTCAAACATTTATTCGCCATGCTTAAGTCGGATTTTTGAGAAAACCGACGGCCGTTCGAATTGGATTTTTCCGTGCTTATTGCACCTTAACCAGAGCCATGCAAAGGAGGGAAAAAGGGGCAAGTGCTCTAGGGCGCCATAGACGCTAAAAATATTAGGGACGCCATTGTGCCAAAAAATATGGTTATTTTTTATTTTGATAAAAATTAATACTTCATTGTTCAGACGAGCAGATAAGATTTCCGCGGTGCGGGGAGCGGGGTGTCATCGAACATTCTAGAAATGTACCCCGCCCCACCGCGCCCTGATAAAGCTACATTCATGAGGAGTGTACCGGTCGAGTCGAGTCGGTCTCGCGCGCGCACGGTGTTCGGATCGGCGTGTCGGTTATTCCGGAAAGACATTTTTTTGATACTTTTTGGACGCGCGGTGCGTCCATTACTTCACGTTTACGGTAACGTTCTTTCGCGTATGTACGCGGTACATCAGTCGATGCTCATTTTGTTGCGTTTTACGCTTTTACGTCTCGGCGACGTTACCTCTCGCGTGTGTACGCTTTTACGTCTCGGCGACGTTACCTCTCGCGTGTGTACGCATCTTTTACGTCTCGGCGACGTTACCTCTCGCGTGTGTACGCATTTTTATACGTCTACGGCGACGTTACTTCTCGCGTGTGTTAACGTTCAAACGTTTTTAACGAGGACTTCGTGACTGTGGTTCACTGTACGGACGGACGTACGACAGTCGCGAATCAGCATAGGCTGGACACGTGGGGCAGTCATAGATCGTCAACGGAATCAGTTTGTTAAATGAGGTTATGGTCATAAGAGACAACACTACTCCTGCGGTTAACGGTAACCGGTAATGTGCGGTATCAGTGAGATTGATATTATCAATGTATGGTATATTATTATTGTTTATTATCATGTGTTTTGTTATTGTTATTATTATGATTATAATTATTAATTTGTTTGTTACTCGCGAAATCGCAAATATAGTATTATCAAAATGTGCATTTATACAACGGTATTAATATTCTTTTTCCTTTCTCAATTATATACAGTCCATTAAAATCAATGTAACATTTTGGTCCTTCGGGCCGGATGGGATTAGTGTATATTTATGTGATTATTACATTTGATACGTTGTTAGTTATTAATTTAGTTAGACTTAAGTGTTTTCCTTTATTTTAGTATTATTATTTCAATTGTTTTCATTCGTCTTAGTTGTTAGTATGGGGCGTACAAAACGCCAACCTGATACCGCGGCTATCGAGCCGATTATATTATTACGTGCACGTGCATCGCGCGATATGGTATTACGATCGATTCGTAATTTAGAGACGTTTGCGCAGGCGGCGCGAACGGATGTAGATAAACAATCAATGTTTAAAGCGCGATTTATTATGCTCGATAAATACGTAAATCAATTCGAAGCACATCAACAAGAAGTGTTGAATATTATGATTGACTCAGAATTAAAAGGCGAGTTTGATAATTTAGACATATTAATAACGGACGAGATGGAAGAATTATGTGGACGTATTCGAATGGTTGCCGAAATAATACAAGTTGCGTCGAGTGGAACGAAACAAATCTTGTCTCAAGAGATGTTGGTTCATAGGGAGCCTACAATAGCATTACCTAAAATAGAATTACCAAAGTTCGATGGGGACGTAATTCAATGGTGCTCGTTTCGGGATATGTTTTCGTCACTTGTGCATAACAATCAGAATATTTCGGACATTGAACGTTTTCATTTTTTAAAATCGTCTTTATCGGGCTCGGCTTTAGCGCTTGTTAAGTCTATTCCATTAACGGCCAACAATTACAGTATCGCGTGGAACGCACTTCAAAAATCATTTGAAAATAATCGTTTATTAGCGACGGCGCATATTGATCGATTATTCGCGTTCTCAGCCCTCAAAAGGGAGTCGGCAACGGCACTCACGGCGTTTGTAAATACATTCCGCGAGAACGTTGCCGCGATCAAGGCATTAGGCATAGAGGACATTTCTGGATTTTTATTGTTCTATATCGGCGCGCGGGTGCTCGATATCGACACAAGAAAACTTTATGAAGCCAGTATAACGCAGTCACAAATACCAACCTTGGATAATTTGTTGGATTTTGTCTCCCAACGATGTAAAATATTGGAAAACATCGGGACTACTGCCGATAAAACGGAACTTAATCTGAAGAATCTGACGAAGAAGGGCAAGGGTGCCCCGCTTGGGAAGTTTTCGTTAACAGCGACTTCACAATCGGATAGTTTAAAATGCATATATTGTAAATTTGATCATCCGATTTATCGTTGTTTTGTATTTAAACGGAAATCTGTAGCGGTTAGAAGGAAGTTTGTCAGTAACAATGGTGTGTGTTTCATTTGTTTAAAATTAGGACATCATGCAAATTCATGTCCATCGACGTTTAAGTGCCGAAATTGTGACGGCAAACACAATACGTTGTTACATGTAGACAATGACAAACTAGCATCGTCCAGTAATGCCAAGTGTTCGACGGACGAAACGGAGTCAGTGGAAAATAAAACGGCAACCGCTGGCAGTGCAACTAAGTTCGCGGGAACTGCACGTACCGAGACCACGGTGGTTTTAGGTACGGCGAAGGTGCGTGTTCGAGACAGCTTAGGAGAATTACACACCGTACGGATTTTGTTGGATAGTGGTTCTCAGGTTTCAGCGATCACGTCAGAATGCGCTAATCGACTCGGGTTAATACGTACGAAGAGTCGAGTGGAGGTAACTGGACTTTCACAACAACCAGTGAATAAAGTGAAAGGGGTCACTCAATTTCAATTTGTCCCTCTTCACACGGAAAAGCCACAGTTTTGTGCTTCGAGTGTCATTATTCTTACACACATTACAAGACTACTACCCGGTGATAAACTACCTGCTGCAGTACGTCAACGTTATCAACACTTGGTGTTGGCCGATCCAGAATTTGATGTGCCCGGATCGGTGGACATGTTGATAGGAAGTGACTTGTATCCACACCTGCTACAATCCAAGGCAGATATTATACACAGTACGGGTCTACCGTCTGCCATGAGCACTCATCTCGGATGGATCGTGGTAGGAGCACTGGAAGAATCACTAGCAACACCCATGGTCTCCTTATCAGTAAGAGCGACACCAGAAGTAGACGGACTGTTACAGAAATTCTGGTCTGTAGAAGAACCAGATATACCTGACATACCAACAACAGAGGATGAACAATGCGAGGCATGGTTTCAGAAGTCAACTAGAAGAGACGTTTCCGGACGATTTTGTGTGTCATTACCGTTTCGGTCCGTCATAGGCGCTCAAATGGAATCGTCAACGACGCGGGAAGGGTTCATTCACGGCGGGAGCCCAACAGACATAGGCTCATCTCGGTCTCTGGCTTTAAATCGTCTACACAACCTCGAGCGACGGCTAGCTAAAGACGCCGATTTGTACGCCGCCTATCGTAATTTTATGGAAGAATATTTGACTTTGGGGCACATGCGACCTGCTTCGGTGCCAGGCAAATATTTTATTCCACACCATGCCGTAGTGAAGCGTGGGGAGCATGGGTTGAAGATTCGGGTTGTCTTCGACGCGTCGGCAAAGTCCACGTCAGGAAGATCCTTGAATGATTGCTTGTGCACCGGCCCGAAACTACAGACTGAAATCAGTGATGTACTACTTCGTAGCAGATTTAATAAGTACATTTTTGTCGCCGACATCACAAAGATGTATCGACAAATCCGAGTACGTGAGGAAGACTGTGTATATCAACACATCTTATGGCGTAACTCTCCGGACGAGGAGGTGCAGGAGTTTGAATTGCAAACTGTTACCTATGGAGTAAACGCAGCTCCATTTCTCGCGTTGCGGTGTCTTCGTCAACTGGACTGCGATGATGGTGCGAAATTTCCCCTAGCGAAGGGATTGTTAATTTGCAATACGTATGTCGACGACATAATTGCTGGCGCTGACAGTGCAGAAGACCTGCTGGCCATTCAGAGAGACCTTGTTCAATTATTACGTCGAGGCGAGTTGGATTTGAAAAAGTGGGCAAGTAACTGTGATGCCGTCTTAAATTTCGTGCCGGTCGAGGATCAAGCAATTGAACCAACCTTCACCCCAACTGGTGATGTGGCGTTGAAAGTTTTAGGGGTCCACTGGGACCCTACCACAGACGTCTTTGGATATCATGCCAAGACTGACGAGATGTCGATTACGAAAAGATCGGTGTTATCCACAATCGCACGGCTATACGATCCTATTGGTGCTCTAGGTCCTCCAGTGTTGTTGTGGGCAAAAGGATTGATGCAGGAATTGTGGGTGGAAAAAATCGAATGGGACTCTCCGTTACCAACTTCATTAATGACGAAATGGCGTCAATTCTTGGAGGAGCTGCCATTGTTGTCACAAGTGTCAATACCTCGTCATATCGATATTCGCCAAGTAAAGGAAGTACAGCTGATTGGTTTTGCAGATGCATCCCAACGAGGCTATGCAGCCATAGTGTTTCTACGAACTGTTGACAATCTGGACAAGTTCAATGTTCATTTCATCGCGTGCAAAACTAAGATCGCACCTTTGAAATCATCACATACTGACACCACACTGACTATCCCCAGGCTAGAGTTATGCGCAGCATTATTGTTGGCCAAACTTTTATCAAATCGTCTCAAACTACTGAAAGATATAATTACCATTGACAGAATACGAGCCTGGACAGACTCAACAGTCGCCCTTGCGTGGATTACTCAGGAGCAGAAACAATTCAAAGTTTTTGTGACCAATAGGGTTACTAAAATTCGGGAGTTGTTGCCCAACTGTGAATGGGCACATGTGAGCACGACCGATAATCCGGCGGACTCGGCGTCTCGAGGGATGCTGCCCAGAGATCTGTTGGCAAGTTCGAAGCATTTAGTAGGACCGGAATTCCTACGTCAAGATGACGCCCAGTGGCCTACGGTAGCGTCTGGGGAACTTACAGTTTCAAGGGAAAACTTACCGGAACTCAAGACTTCGGTACAACACATATTGCTTGTTCACGAAAAGGAGAATTTATGGATAGATCGCTTCTCTTCTCTATCTCGAATGCAGCGTGTAGTGGGATATTGTATGCGTTTTGCTGATCGGGTGCGAAGGCGATATACATCGACGGGGCCTATTTCGCACGCAGAGCACAATCAAGTCTTGCATAGAATCATCCACTATACGCAACGAATGTACTACCCCGACCTATATAAGCAAATAGAAAAACGCATGGACATCGTACCAGTTACCATAGCTCAGCTGGCTCCCTTTATGGACCATACGGGATTGATTCGGGTTGGAGGACGGTTGAGGCATTCGACATTGAATGACGGAGCAAAACACCCTATACTACTACCACAACGGTGTCATCTCACAAATTTAATTATCAGGCATTACCATCAGTTATTATTGCACGGTGGAACGGGAATAGTACTTTCAATGATAAGTCGACGATATTGGATAATCTCGGGTCGAGCAGCCGTACGTCGTGCAATATATTCATGTGTGCCATGCTCGAAATACCGAGCAAGTAATCCTCAACCTTTCATGGCAGACCTACCGGCTCCCCGAGTTACAGCGCATAGGCCATTTTATAATGTGGGCATGGACTACGGAGGGCCTTTTGTCGTGAAGGAAAGCGTCCGGTTGTAAAGCTTAACAAATTGCCCATGTAAGCTGTTGCATGTACGATAAGGGTGCGTTTTGGACGTCCCATATTCTAGTCTTATTCCCTCATTCCTTAAGTATTATCTTAATTAATAAGGCAATTGTATTATTACTATTTATTTATTTGTTAATTTGTTTGGAATTTATATTTACTTAGTTTGATTTTATATGTTGTTTATGATTTTATAGAATTTTGTATCAATTTAATATTATTATAATGTATTAATTAGTATATAAGGATAATATGTGATGCTGCTGACCGCGTGGTTTAGGATAGCATACGTGATGTTTGAAAGCTTCCACTTTCAACGGCGGGAGAATGTTCAGACGAGCAGATAAGATTTCCGCGGTGCGGGGAGCGGGGTGTCATCGAACATTCTAGAAATGTACCCCGCCCCACCGCGCCCTGATAAAGCTACATTCATGAGGAGTGTACCGGTCGAGTCGAGTCGGTCTCGCGCGCGCACGGTGTTCGGATCGGCGTGTCGGTTATTCCGGAAAGACATTTTTTTGATACTTTTTGGACGCGCGGTGCGTCCATTACTTCACGTTTACGGTAACGTTCTTTCGCGTATGTACGCGGTACATCAGTCGATGCTCATTTTGTTGCGTTTTACGCTTTTACGTCTCGGCGACGTTACCTCTCGCGTGTGTACGCTTTTACGTCTCGGCGACGTTACCTCTCGCGTGTGTACGCATCTTTTACGTCTCGGCGACGTTACCTCTCGCGTGTGTACGCATTTTTATACGTCTACGGCGACGTTACTTCTCGCGTGTGTTAACGTTCAAACGTTTTTAACGAGGACTTCGTGACTGTGGTTCACTGTACGGACGGACGTACGACAGTCGCGAATCAGCATAGGCTGGACACGTGGGGCAGTCATAGATCGTCAACGGAATCAGTTTGTTAAATGAGGTTATGGTCATAAGAGACAACACTACTCCTGCGGTTAACGGTAACCGGTAATGTGCGGTATCAGTGAGATTGATATTATCAATGTATGGTATATTATTATTGTTTATTATCATGTGTTTTGTTATTGTTATTATTATGATTATAATTATTAATTTGTTTGTTACTCGCGAAATCGCAAATATAGTATTATCAAAATGTGCATTTATACAACGGTATTAATATTCTTTTTCCTTTCTCAATTATATACAGTCCATTAAAATCAATGTAACATCATAATGGTCGACGTGCCTACCTATTTGTTATTATGCATTGTAATACATTATGATATTTGATATATTATTGAATCATTTTACAATTATACCTATGTTAAAAATTTTTCAATATACTAAGTCTGTTTTTATACGATTTTGTATTAATAGATAATACGGTTTTGCCCTGTGTCATTCGGGTAATGCTCTAATGCAGTGGTTCTCAACCTTTTTATCCTCACGGCACATTTCTTATAACCATACATTTTGACGGAACACTATAGTAATAAAGTAATAAGAAACAAAAAAAGGCATTTTAATTTTATTTAATCTTTTATTAATAATATATTATATACTTAAAAATGTAATGTTTAATGTGATATTTGGCTTTGTTTGTTTTTTGTAATTAGACTGATACGAGGACGAATAGACGACAGTGCTACTCTTATTTCTTCTTCTACTCCTAGAAGTTTTTCTCTTTTCTTAGTTTTAATATTTGTTAGCGTAGAAAATCCTAACTCGCAAAGGTATGAAGTCGAAAATTGCAACAAAATTATTAAAGCTTTTTCAGATATTTTTGAAAATTGTTCTTTCATTGATATCCAAAATTCTTCAACCGGTTCTTCAGAAAATTTAATTTTAAGACTACGATCAGCAGAAATAGATATAAGTTCTTCTTCTTCTTGAAATGTTAAGTTAAAACTAGAAGTACACAACGATGAAAAAGGATTTCGTATCCAATCGTAGTTCATTATTTCTATTTCTGGGAAATATTTGTTGATTTTATTTTCCAATGAAATTAAATGTTCTGAAATGACAGGAGCCAATGTTCTTGTAGCATTATTTGGTACCAATGGAAACATTTCGAAATTATTTTCAGTAACTTTCCTTTTCCACATGACAATTTTTTTTTGAAAAGCTAAAAGCTTATCAGTAGAAGTTAAAATATTTTCTTCGCGTCCTTGCATGTTAGTATTAACACTGTTAATATAATTAAATATATCTGCTAAATATGCTAACATAGCACACCATTTTTCATTTTTAAGAAGTTCACAAAATGTTATGTTTCCTTCTGTGCTATAAAATTCTAGTAACTCTTCTTTTAGTTCAAATACTCGCATTAACACTTTTCCTCTGGATAGCCATCTTACCTCAGTGTGTAATAGTAAGCATTCATGTTTTGCGTCCATAGCATTACATAGTTGTTTAAATAGACGAGATTTCAATGGCCTCGACTTAATATAATTAACCATGGTTATAGTTTGATCTAGTACAGCTTTTAATTCTTGTGGTAACGTCTTAGCAATAAGTGCCTCACGATGTAAGAAGCAATGAGTATGAATTATATTTATATTAATTTGTTTTGCAAGTGTAATAAAACCTTTAACAGATCCAACCATAGAAGGTGCTCCATCAGTACAAATTCCTACGCACATTTTCCAAGATATATTTGATTGTTTGAAGTATGAATTTACAATTTCAAAAATATCTTGACCTTTTGTGTGTTTTATTAATTCTTTACAGAACAAAAATTGATTAGATATTTTATTGTCATGAATAAACCGAATAAATCCTATTAATTGTGCTTTACCACTAATATCTGTGGACTCGTCAATTTGTAGAGCAAAATTTGTATTTATAAGATTTTTATTTACATTTTCTTCTATATCCACTGACATATCAATAATTCTTCTTCGAATCGTATCATTAGATAACGGAATTTTCGAAATTTCATTTGATGCTTCATCATCTAACATTATTTTAACAATTTCACTACATAAAGGTAAAATTAATGATTCGGCTATCGAGTGTGGTTTTGTTTTTTGAGCAATTAATTCCGCAACTTTATAAGAAGCAATTTGTTCTTTATCAGACACTGTAACTTTTTTCTCAAAATATTTTTTTTGTTTTGATTGACTAGTCATCAGTTCTTTAAAATAATTCTGATCTTTTGATTCAAGATGACTATGGTTTGTAATTAGGTGCCGATTTAATTTACTCGGGACCATTGAGCTATTCGAAAGTTTTTCACCACACACAACGCATAATGGAAGAGGTTCTTCTTCATTTCCCGTCCAAAAAAAACGTCCATAAAAAAATACGTAATACTACATAACGTTTCAAATATTGCTTAATCTATTTTACAAATTAAAATTTTTTCCGACTTGTTGATGATATAAGTAATAGTTTTTATCACATACTTGGTCAGCATAATGAATATAAAACATATTTTTGTAACAAAGAAGCTCGTGGGGAAAATTTAGTGCCAGTTGCAATAAAGTGCGGATTAATGGCAGAACTCAAATCTATTGCTCAACGACTGATTGATAACGCAACTAGTCTTTTAGAAGATGTAACCAATAATATTTGTGAGCAGTTTAATAGTGTTATTAATAAATTTATAGCCGGAAAACGAATTAATTTTTCACAAAGAAATTCATATAATACTCGTGTGAAATCTGCAATTATTTCCTTCAATTCCGGGGAAAACTTTTTGAGACATATACATAAAAAAATAACTAACAAAAGTCCAGGTACATATTTTAAAATAATATTATCAATATTAATGTCGTAATAATAATATCAATTATCAATATATTTGACAAATGTATTTTATTTATTATCAGGTAAGATCGGGGGAAAATATTTGACTATGAAATGCCGGAAAATATCCAAAACCTGTAAACGGCGACAACTATTTCCTGATAAGAAAACAAAAAAAGTTAAAAAAACAGGACTAGATGAATTTTATGGGCTTGCTGAACCATTACCAGATAATGATAACATGACAAACGAAGAACTTGAAATGCAAAAAGAAAAATTTATCATGTCATTAATATTAACTGAGGGAAAATCTCATAAATTAGAAGAAAATACAAGAAATCAAAGAAATTGCCAACAATGGTTTAATGAAAGGAGAAATCGTCTAACCGCGTCTAATTTTGGAAGGGTATGTAAAATGAAACCAACCACATCTTGTAAAAATATGGTTTATACATTATTATATGGAACACAATTTCAAAATATAAAGCAACTTGAGTATGGAAGAAAATTTGAATGCGAAGTTTTAATTCAAGCTTCGAATATATTAAAAAAAAAAATTGAGCCTTGTGGATTTTTTGTAGATTCAGAAATACCCTTTCTTGGAGCTTCACCAGGTATTGACTTTCTTACAAATACTTATTTATTTATAAAAATTACAATTGTTTATTTATATTTTAGATGGTATAGTCGATAATAATGCCCTTATCGAAGTTAAATGTCCGTATTCTGTAAAAAGTTCCAACAGTATTCAAGAAGCCATAGACAATAAACAAGTCAGTGATTTTTTTATATTATGTTTAGTAAAATTAAGGCTAATATAACAATTTTATTTTATACATGAATACAATTATTTTTTATTTTTTTATAGCTTCTTTACGTTTCGATGGTTAGTGGGAAAATGAATCTCAAAAAAGAGAGTGAATACTTCTTCCAAGTGATGGGACAATTAAAAATTTGTAAAAAAACTAAATGTTATTTTTTTGTTTATACACTGAACTGGGTAGAATATCAATGTATTCATTACGATAAATATTTTTGGCAGACAGAAATGGAATCTAAACTGAAATTGTAAAAAGAAGAATATATATTATATATAATTTATACACCATTATATATATGATTTGTGTTTTAGATTCTACAGAGAATGTTTATTGCCAGAAATTGTGAACCCTCAGTTTGGGAAAAGACTTTTGAAAAATGATATACGAGAACCACTTCACATAGAACAAAGTATTTCTGAAAGAAAAACAAAAAAAAAACAGTAATTTCTATAATAATGTTATTAATAATATTTTATAAGTTTTAATTGTAAATATTTATTTGTAAAAGTAGACATATATTAGTTAATTGGTTTAGTAATAAATAGTAGTAGTAATAATAATAAGTATTATTATATATTTATATGTATATATGTCAAAAATAAATTAGTAACAAAATTTGGATTTTTATTTTGATTGTATCCTTGGTGTTTTATGTTGACGTAAAATTGGATTTTACACAAAATTTTTGGGAATACGAGAACGACAATAACAATACATTTCATTATCAAATATTATTGATATATAGACACACACACATACACACACACACACACACACACACACACACACACACACACACACACACACATATTCCATTACAACGCGTGTACAGCAGGACTATATATATATATATACACGTAATGGAATTTACGTAATAACGTGTAAAGGTGCTCACACAGATAAATAATTATATATTTTATACACACTTTATATACAATAAATATATAATATATATAATATAATGCACTGACACACAACTGTTGCGAGGCCCCATTTCACGCGACAATGGGTGTGGTTACGAATTGCCGCCGCCAATTAATTACGAAGAGCAACGCCATCTCTTGAGCGTTGCATACGTTTCACTTTTGGTGTAGCGTCCTCTTAAGGACGAGTTCGAACCGCTATGCATTAACGATAATTTCCGATCAGGTGTATAATCTCGGATACGATTGGCGGTAGCTTTAACAAAGGCACTTAATTCGAACATCTCGACCCTTAAAGCATCAGAATACTCGGACGACAAATCTAACTCGATCAATTGGTCCAACACTGTATCATCTTCCGAATTAAATGCAAATAACAGTTCATCTATTGAATCGACTAGAACTAATAACTGAGGTACGACTCCTTCATCATCGAAGCTGCGGATTGCCATAGCATGTATAGAACGAATCTGATTGACATAAGTCAAACGTTTGATTTCGGATCGCTCTTTTAAACGTCTTATACGCAGTAGTTCTTGATCCGCCGGCATGATTATGGACACAAAAGATAATAATAATAAATACAAATACAATGCTAAACACCTAACTTACACGCTAATGTATTCGAAACAGGAATATGACCATAAACAATATAAATAATTAAATAATAAATTACTAAACAAATAAATAAATAGGTAACAAACCAAGCAAATAAATACAAAATATTTTATATGTATACAGTATATATCACTGGCAATTTAAACTATAAAATTCTGTCCATACAAATGGAACACGAAAATATTTATCTGTCAAAACAACAATAATCCACAACTAAAACGCTACATTAGGATGGGCCCATTGATCCTAAATAATTTAGTTACCCCGGAAAATTCCCAATGAAAATAATATGAGCGGAAACAAACCACGCTCTGCTACCAAAAATGTCGCGAATACCTACACGTCTCGCCCAGAGACCTCGAGACTGTACCGCGCATTTACCGCGATAACTACTGGTGTGCAATTACGTAACGCAATAGTGCCGGAATATTGTTGTGTTCCGTCACAATCACAACCAAAACGGGATCATATAATATAATACGACTATTCGTATATATAAAACAACACAAATGCAAGAAACTAATCGCTATAATCAAACAAAACTATATATTTATAATAATACTCGTTAGAACAATACTTACTATACAACAATTGCCCAGGGACAATCCGATGCAAGCACAATCATTACACGCTCTAATACAAAATCGTAACAAGGTACAAAATTCACCGAATTATACCAACATCACGTCCATATATTCAAACAAGACGGCCAGTCCGTTGGCAGAAAGAGTGCGCGTGGTCGTACGCTCTGGCGCGCACTGCTCACGCGGCGGCCGCGAAAGAAAGTTCTCGAACGTTATCAACTAAAATTAATTAGTTGATAACGTCGATGGCTCACATTAATCAAAGCCAATTAGTGCCGATGGGGTCTATTCAAAGGTATATATATATATTTTGAACATACATAAATAAAAATCTGATTTTATTTGCTAGGTTTAGCAAACCATTTAGCAAACTATTTATTTTGTTAATATTGTATTTTATATTTAGAAGTCAATACTGTTGATGTTATCACTTACACAGCAATTGGAGAATGTTCGTTTTCAATAACAATTTGTGTGGTTACAAATGAAATATTTTATTGAAAATTTTAAAAAAATATTATTAAATAGTTTTAATTGCATATGTATATATATGTAAATATAATATTTGATTGACTTGTCAAAAAAATGTTTTAAAAATATATTATAATTAATATTTTTTAAGTAGGTGAGAAAAATGTAAATGGTTTATAACAAATATTTTAAAAATCTAAATTTAACTATATTAAAAACGTTATTTTTATCGTAGTATATTTTTGGTGCCGTGAAGAATCTGTAATATTGTGTGCTATTGTTTAAGTGACCCTTGTACTGTAAACGGATATGATGGGCGAGACGGCATATTGTTCGCACTCTTGGTGATTTACCGTACGATCACCAAGTCTCCAAATGCGGTTTCCTTTTCTTTCTATATTATTATATATAATATTATATCATTTAATAAGAAAGAAAAAATAAAAGATCATATGCCCAATTTTAAATTCTGAGTGGAGCGAGGAATGTATTGGTTTAACAATGGTGTGTTTTATTTGTATCTGTAACCAAAAATTGTACCAGAAGGAGTGCTCCAATATTTACATTATGTTTAGTCCTTAATCGGAAGAAAATTTGATGTAGTTAGTACTTAAGAGAGATCATTTTTTAATTTCCTCAAAAGAACAAAAAATAAAAATAAAATACTCAAAGATTATCAAAAAATGACATAAAACCACGATTTTGTCAAAATCTACTATCGTAATTTTTTCGTGATTTTTTCGTAATTTTCAAACTATATGTAAATTTTTTAGATATTTTATGTTTTTCGACAAAGTGTATTATCTTAATAGAAAATACCAATTGAAATTAATCATTTTTAATTACCTAAGTTTACTGAGAAAAATTATATTAAAATGATGGACAGTAAGTGTTTAATCCATTCTATTCCCTTTGGTCCGTTATTAGTATCTTCCTTGTTCTTTTCGTTTTTATTATATGTACTATTGATATCAATAATATTATTGTAATTATCACCAACTCCACTATGCTTTGGTATAAAAGAATAAATGAAATTGAAATTTTACAATATGGCGAGGCTGGCGAAATGGACCTAAATTAATAATATTTATAACATTAATAAATATAGATTTAAAAACATTAAAATATTTAATTAAAAATTTTAAAGAATATTATCAAAAAAATTAATGTTATTTTGTTAAAACACAGGAATTTTATAACAATATATAAATAACACATCTCTGAAATAAAATTAAAAATAGCTAATCTACATTAAAATTTTGTTACACATACTTTTAAAAACAATCATATAATTACCTCAATAATGCCTTAGAAATTTTAAATATTTTTTTTTTCATAAAAAAATAAAAAATAAATTTATTTTAAATTGTTATTATTTAATATAAATTCTAAAATTAATAATTTATTAAATTATAAATGTTTTTTTGTTTCATTTATTGTTTTTTTGTAAAAAGGGGTGGTTAAAATATAAATATATTAGCTGATTTGCAAGTTTTCGTCCGGGTGTTATTTTACAATTTTTTTATTTAATTATTTGGCAATAAAATTAATGCAAGTAGAATATAATAATTATTTAAATGAAGTACCAAATTTTTTTTTTTTTTATATATATTATTTAGATGGTAATATGGCATCTAAAAGAGTCGATGACATCATTGCAGCAATTTTTAATGAACCAAATTTCTTAGATAAAGATGGAAAAATCCCTGTCGATAGATATAATTTCAAATAGTCAAACAGACGTAGATAAAACTGACGAGGAAAATGATACCCAAATAACTCATGACAATCAACTTGAAGGTTTGATAATTGCTAATGAACAAATCACAAATAGTAAAAGAAAATTATCACTAAAATATGAAGACAACACAAGTAAAATAAACATGAATAAAAGTAACGATAAAGCAAATGAAGAAGCTGAAAAACTGATTATAGAAAACTGGAGAAATAAGGCTGTACCGAAAAAAAGAAAATTCTTGTAATTAGAAGATTATCCAGAGATGCACTTTAAACACCAACATTTTAAATCACAAAATAAACATAGAAATGTTGAACTTATAAGAAATGGAAATTTGATACGTCCATTATCTTTAGAAAAAAACAAAGTACAAGTGATAAATACTTGTGCTTTAAATGCTATTCTACAAATTTTAGCAATTAGTATGGTAGATTATGTTCACTATGCGCGTTTTGTAAATTCTTCATCGTGTAGTATTTTGAAACTGACACATCATTTAACAATGAACGGTGCAGATCAAGAATTTTATAAATACCGTATTTTGATTATAAAAGAATATACAAATAAAAATATACGACAAACTGATATAGTCCAATACGATGCTCAAGCAAATTCAAATATATTGATTGAAAAATTATTACATTCAATGCCAAGCATTCAGCAATTTAATACATGTAGCAATTCAAAATGTGAACAACTCGTATCAGGTGTAGCACTATTTCCAATTGATCTTTTCAAATTATATAGAGGTAATTTTTTTAATTTTAGTCAAAAATTTATTTATTTTATAATACATATGTTTTATTAGCAAGGTTAGGTAAGTTAATTAATTTTTCAACTCGCAAAGGTAACTTAATAAAAAATAATATAAGTAAAAAATATATATTTTGCTAACATCATAAGTTAACAATTAATAATAAATCAAAAAAATAAAAACTAAAATAAATACATAAATTTAAAAAAATATACAAATTTATTAAAACTAACTTTAGGAAAAAGTAAAATAACTTAATTTTAAGTTAGGTTAACATTTTCAAATTATCGATAAAAAAAAATTATAAAATTACCTATACCTTCTAGCTGCTCTGATACCTATATATTTTATTTACAACAAAACTAATATTAAACACTCCATCATCCACATTTCAATATATTATTTTTTATACAGAGCAGTCTCCATGTAAATTTAGTACATCGATATCGGAGTCCTGAGGATTTATATATCTACACTCAAAATATAATTGTATTTATATAGTACTTCCATACTCTTACATATATATGTATTATATTATATACGTAGTATTAAAATTAACTATACTAAAAAGCATAAGATTCATTCAGAAAATTTATATTGTTCAAATTGTTAAAAAGTAACTTATGATATTAAAAGTTAATTTGAAAAAACACGCGTTAACTTGATTAAAATAAACTTCAATTTTTAACTTAATTTTAACTTTTATTCGTTAGCGCCCAACCATAATATTTAGTACTAAAATAGTTAGTTATTAACATTAATAGAATTAACAATAAAATAATTAAGCATAATAATACAATAAAATTAACATAATACTTGAAAGAAATAATTAAAATTAAAATCAAATATAAGAGTACATAAAAATGTGATTTAGTTTTTAATATAAAGTTCTAAGTAGTATTAATCGTTTTAAGCAAACTTAATAATTTATTTAATTATAATATTTTAGGGTCATTCAAAAATTTGCAGAGTGCTATCAATATGACGCCTTCACAACTTGAATTTTATAACCGAAAATGTTTAAGAGAGGGTTGCCAAGGAAAGCAGTCCATTACAAAAATATTCAGACCCCACTTAATAATTGAAACAATAATGGACACTTTTGATAATATATCGACATTAAAGTGTAATCTGGCTGAAATCCCATCAGAAATTACAATTGATAGATAATATATAGATAATAGGTAACAATAATTTTTTTAATATTTAATAAGTATCAGCAAATTTTATTAACATATTAATCATGAGTTTAATTATATTACATTGTTGTAATTTTATACATATTATTTGTCAGTGGTACAACCAGGACCTTTTCATGGTGGGGGGGGGGGGCGATAAAATAAATTACTTTCATCTTAATTGTAACGAATCAGGCACTATAAATTTTTTTGCAGGTGTAGGTAAATTTGTAAGTGTTGAATCTTTATCCTTTCACCATTATGTTCCTACACATCTTAAAATATTATCCTGATCAGTGTTAACAAGTATTAAACTACAGTATAAAATTGTATTATACAATGTATTCTACATACTACATGAAATTATATTGTACCGAAAATATAAAAAACAAAAATTAATTAATAACATAGATTTTATTTATGTACACAATTAATTTAATTGACTCAGTTTAAATAACATTCAGTTAAAAGAAAACCCTAATTTTTATATTTCTTTAAAAATAAATAAGCAACTATTGTTTTTTAATAATCTATTATTCTATTCAAGTAATTTAATTTCAACAGACAATATTTGAAATATGATAGGTATTATTCATAATTATATTTATAATTTTAAATTACCTAGTTTTTTCAAAACCTTTGTTCAAAATTCAGTTTATATGATTACCAAAATAGCAATAAAATGTCATAAATAAAAGAAAATAATTTGAATAATTTTTTTATAACTGTATGATTAGAAATTGACAAATTAGCAATCAAATATTATAACTTGATTGTTAAATAATAAATATTATATATTATATTTTTAATTAAATTAAAATGTTTAATTTTTAACAGTATATTTATATCATTACTAACTTATCATTAGTCTAACCGTATACACAATTGATTCTAATATTTTTAATTAATTTTAACTAGAAAATCACAAATTTGGTTACTTTTTAATACAAAATTAATTAATTATAAATTAAATTACCTCAAAATTAAAATTTTAACTTTTTACACTTTCTGATACTTTATTATTATGATAAATACTTTTATTTTTATTCTTTATGAATCTAAATTGATACAGGTTAAAAATGTAAATACCAAATACATTAAAATTATTAATTATGATTTTAAACTTTAAAAAGTTGGTACAAGTAAGACTTCAAATTTAATTTTGTTAAATAAATGTTAAATTTTTATTTATGTTTAAATTTTCTGAAAATTTTTTTCAATAAATATGGGAAAAATCACAATAGTTAAACTAAATTTCAACCAGTGCCTTATTTCTAAAAATATAAAGTACTGCATGGTTTTATGCGGTAAAATAGATACTGTTTTAATACCTGTATAATACAAACAAAAATTGAAATATTGTATATTAACAACTCTACCCATGGTTCATACTTATTTAAATTTTAAACTAGTATATTTAATACTACAACATAATATTATATTTGTTTGTATACTATTTTTAAATCAACTAAAATAATCAAATTAAAATTTTCAATATTGTAATATTAATTTACTATTACACACACCAAGGGTGAGGGGAGGGGGTCCGGATCCAGAATTTAACACTTCGGTGTGCCACTCATATTTGTGTATTAAATGTATAAAAATAAAGTAATGAAATATAATAGTTTATAAAAAATTTAAAAAATTAGAATCGAACAAAATTTAAAATTAATAAAATATTATGTCTAGGTATTGCTTTGTTGGTATAACAGCATTTATTGAACCGAAAGGGTTGAACACTATAGGGCATTATGTTGCCTACATCAAAAGACATAATTGACAATGGGAAGCTTATGACGACCTACAAAAAAAAGCAAAAATTATAAATACAAAATTATTTCATGTAACTCTACATACACTCTTTTATATATAATCTGATATAAGTCTCTCCAAATAAATTTAAAAGTTATATACTCATTATTTTTAATTATTTTATACATTAATAATAAATGTGCTTCTTAAATATCTTCTAAAGTTGTACATTGAAAATAGTAACATTTTTATATTTTCAATTTTTCTTAATGGCCAACAAATCGAGTACAACAATGTTGGATCATTTTCGTGACGTTTTAGAAAGTTTTAGGACGTGTAAGAGTATTTTTATGTTGTGTCGGTAGCGTGAAGTTAGCGACGCATTTAAAAAAAATTATATAAAAAAACTAAGGTCCAACAAATGTCGGGATCTTTCCAACAACGACCAACAAATCGAGTACAACAATGTTGGATCATTTTCGTGACGTTTTAGAAAGTTTTAGGACGTGTTAGAGTATTTTTATGTTGCGTCGGTAGCGTGAAGTTAGCGGCGCATTAAAAAAAATTTATATAAAAAAAACTAAGGTCCAACAAATTTCGGGACCTTTCCAACAATGACCAACAAATCGAGTACAACAATGTTGGATGGTTTTTTTGGGATTTTTTTGAAGTTGCGCCGCTGGCGTGAAGTTAGCGGCGCAAAGTAAAAAAAGCCTATAACTTTTAAAAAAATGTCCAACAAATTTCGGGACATATCCAACAATGACCAACAAATGACCAACAAATTTGTTGGAAAGGTTTTATTGATAAATATTAACATTGCGCCGCTAACTTCACGGACGTCCGAACACTGCCACTTAAAAACCATTTTAACTATTTATTTCGGATTTATATAAAAAAAAACGTAATATTATGATTTGAATAGGTACTGAAATTATAAAATTTTTAATTCAAAATCAAGTTCACACTTTTCATGACACGATACTTAGAAATGACTCAAAATAGAAATAGTTTCTAAATGACTGATAATAAATTTTGATGATTCAGTCATGCTGAAACAAGTGTTCATTTGTTCAGTTTTGATGAATCAGTCATAATGAACGTTTTGACAGACACGTGTGTACCCGGCTTAAGTTAGTCTTGCGCGGTGGCCACGAAGTATATTTTTTAGTAAAATTGTGTTTTTATGTACAGGCGTTTAAATAATTTAATTCTAATTTGTATTCGATAAAATATTTTAATGATGATTTTTCGTTGTTTTTTGGATATACTTACACGAATCGTCAGTAAAAAATCATATTAGTTTGAATTTTCCTTAACATTAGTATAGTTTAAAAATATATCGAGTTACCTAAGTCTTTCGTTACTTTGCCAATAGTCGTTAGCATCCATATGATAAAAATCGAATTTCTCCGTAACGTTAACGACAACATTTATTTCAGTATTTGAAAGCGTTCGAAATTTATTAAAACAATTTCTAGCATAACGTTGAAATACTAGTTTTTTCAGAGAAGTATATTTGAGTGGTATTTTTTTCAATCGATTGTGGAACCCGAAGATGACCCGAACGGTGATTTTTTTGATCGCGATCGGGGTGTATTAATTAAAGAATACATCCGGTCGGCATGCAATTTTTCGATCACAGAAATCCGGGCACGAGATGCTTAGTGTGTTCGAGACAGTCGAGCAATATCAGCTGCTCCTCGGGAAGAACGAACATTTGGAAATCGGATTTTTTTTTAAATTTATTTATGCAAATCATTTTTGTTATATCGATTTCCAAAAATGTTTACACATTCCGTTTTATATTTTCGCACAATGTATTTAATATTTTCTACCCTCCCCTTTCATTCCTTGTTTCTATTGTTGATTTAATTCATTTTTGAATGACGTGACAGTTATGATTTCAATTATAAGCTCGAATTATTTACCACACGGTTTATTCATTAATATTTTCATCTTGTCGTAGGACGTAATTTTTTTCTATCCTCTTGCACAACTCTTCGACCCGATTTATAACTTCTCACCTTCGAGCCTAAATAAATCTCCAACACTAATTATTTATTATTAATTGTTTATTTTATTTCTATTCATTAATTTTTAATTTTTAATTTCTCTTTTTTTATTTTTTATTTTTTACATATCCTTTTTACTCTTTATTTATTTTATCTATTATTTTCACTACATTATTACTAATTCTTATTATCAAACCTAAATTCTTAATCATTCTATTTCTCTCCACAACTTCGCTCCTGTTGTTTTGATTTAAGTTCAATACTTCGGTAACTGTGCACATATCGAGACTTGAAAAATTGTTAGTGGATATTGCAAAATCCAGACATTTATTATTAAAAACATAAGTTTTCATTTGTTTTGTTAAATATGTACGATAAGAAGGGGAATATAATTTTAAAAAAAATTTATAAATATTCTTTAAATGATTGTTAATAATGAATAAAACCAAAACACCGAAATACATTTTAGTTTGAATCTTGGTGCAAATAATCGCTGGTTTGTGACAAAGTCACCCTGCACATAATGAATACCTATGTGACTATAGAAAACAAATAAATAAATAAATGAATAAACTACAATTAAAATAGTAATATTAATTTGCTTCAAAAACGAGGATCATTTATTCCTTTTAGTTTGTCATCTGTAAACTCGTTGAATCTCAAAATGATTATGCTATATGTGTATATGAATATACACACACACACACACACACACATATAAATTTTTATAAAATAGGTGGGATTTTTTTTCGAGATATTTTAGATAGTACCTCACCATTTTGTTTATTACTACAAGAAAGTAAATCGTGTTAAGTTTGGTGATGATAACTTACCCTCTTCCCGTGCCTAAATATAGGTGAATTATGTCAAAAGAGGGTAGTTATATGGTTTTTCAAATTTAATTAAAAAACTGTAGAACTTAGCACAAAAATTAATATAACATTAATTTTAGATATTTATTCTGTCTTTAAAAAATATCATTACAATTTCTTAAATATCCATTATTTTACAAGAAAAATAAAAAAGTATATAAAATATTTCATTTATTTGGTAAGTTTGATTTTTTGACGGTTATTTAAAAAAAATGAACAAACAGTTTAAGATACGATAAAATGTTTTGAACAAAAATTTAGTTTAATATAATTTCCTAAAAAAAGGATAATTAGTTAAAATTTCATTGGATCACATATTGTATTGTTACAATATAATTTATATAATATTTAAATATATGGTCTATACCATAATAGCTCATTATCTGTATATTAGGTTATATTAGGGTGGCCATTTTAAAATTTATTTTAATAACTGTAACATTTAGCTTAACAACGCGTGTATTAACTTATATAATCATAAGTTTTTGATAATAAACAATATTCAAAGTTACAAATAACACTTGTACAGTAATATATACATATACAATTAAAAGTATTTTATAAATCATCGCAAAACTATTGTGTTAAATGTTATCGTTTTTACGAATTTAACCAACTATTTATATATATATATATATATATATATATATATATATATTATATAAAACACGATTTTATCGATTATTATAGTTCTTTAGTCGTTGGTGAACAGTCGAACTTTCAATGTGTTATTGATTCAATTCAATGTAATATCCACCGTTCGCGGATTCCGTGAGTATAAAGACACTAGGAATTTGTCAATAATTTGTGCACTTCAACCATTGCTTATGGCTATAAAAATAATTGCAATTTTATCTTCTGAATCTAAAATGTCAAATTTTCAACATTGCCCAAAGTGCTTTAATACAATTTCTAAAAATTATTTTTCAAATTGTCTATTGATTGATTTCCTATTTTCTCTAGATTTGCTATACATGCAAACAACTAAGTATATTCATATACAATTATTGTTTATTATTTGAGCTCTAAAACAATGACAGATTATATATGATATATATATTGTTATTTTGTGGAATGTTTGCTCTGTATATTTTCTACCCCTTTTCAGATTTAAAAACTTCTAATATAATTAGAATCCTACTATTTGGATTCTATACTTATTTTGACGGAGGAATGTTGTAGATTTAAATTATTGTTGATTTTACAATTTGAAATATTTTTAACCAAAATTGTTTTATAGCTTGTTTATATGAAAATATCATTATATCACGTTTATTCTGTGCCTAGTGCACAGATATGTACAATTATTGTATGTATCTGTAGTCTAGTGCACTCGCTGAACGCAATGTTATCAGTTTCTATTTTCACTGCTAGGGTTTTCAGTTACCGTAAATCGTTGTTTTTGAATTTTTTGAGACATCAATTTACATTCACTTGCATTGATTATATTTAGAATTTATATGGATACAGCTAAAATGTTTGTTTTTAATTAGTTTTGTCGTGGGAGGAGGGTGTGTTATAAATCCACAGGTTTGTGTTAGATAATTTTGCATTTGCAACGCAGTTTTTAAATCATTAGGTTGAGCTTCTCTACTTATTTTTTCCCAATTCGAGAACTGGTTGATTATATTATTATAACTATTAAATATATTCTTAATGTTACATTACGGAATCTTTATATGGATAATTACATAAATATGTGTATGTATTGCTATTATCATTTTGTTAAACAACACACTTCTTCGACAGTTCTTTTGCCACTTAATAATCCATGACTGGACATAACTTATTGAATTGAACTTAGCTACTGGAGGTCTAACACATTTGATAAAAAGCAACGATGATATATGTTCAGGTGTTAATACATTTCTTTTCCATGTCACTATGGTTCATGGCACTAAATGAAATTTCACATTTAGAAGATGAAATGCAATGGTTTTTATAACCATAAGCAATGGTTGAAGTTTACGAATTATTGACTAATTCCTAGTGTCTTTATACTCACGGAATCCACGAATGATGGATATTACATCAACTTGATGTTTTGCCGACAATCTTTAGACATTTTTATTACCATATTAAATGGTATTGTATAGATATGGTATTAGTAGGATTCTAATTATATTAGAAGTTCTTAAATCTGAAAAGTGGTAGAAAATATATAAAACAAACATTCCACAAAATAACAATATATATAATATAAAATCTGTCATTGTTTTAGAGCTTAAATAATAAACAATAATTGTATATGAATATACTTAGTTATTTACATGTATAGCAAATCTAGAGAAAATAGGAAATCAATCAATAAACAATTTAAAAATAATTTTTAGAAATGATATTAAAGGATTTTGGAGCAAACAATTGCCATAAACAATGTTTGAAGTGTATGAATTATTGACAAATTCCTAGTGTCTTTATACACACGGAATCCGCGAACGGTGGATATTACATTGAATTAAATCAATAACACATTGAAAACACGACTGTTCACCAACGACTAAAGAATTATAATAGTTGATAAAATCGTCTTATATAAATATAAATTATACATAACAATAGTTGGTTAATTAAACAAATAATGTTAATAAAACAAATATATATGTTGGTTTAGGTGACTTAATGTTCAACAATCTATTGGTGTTATATCAACAACAATCGAGTCCTAGCTGGAAAACGACTTGCAAATGTGCTGAATTGACTATAGTTTTCTATGTGTGTATGGAGTATTTCTTTATTTTCCTTGAATAGCATAAATAATTTGCATGTTCTGTGTATTTAGAATGCATATAGTTATTGTAAGGCTTTGGTAAAGGGAAGGGGTTGACACTCCTATAAACTAGGTGATTAGACTTCTGACATAAAAAGGTCAGATACAATGTATACTAAAAGTATTTTGTAATTGGCAATATTAGATATCAAATTAATTAAGTTTATTTTAATATGTTAAATTATAATTTGATTAAATTTACTATTTTATGTAGGTTGTCCAAGACAATCGTAAGAAGTATCCAAGCTGTAAGAAAGATATATTGGGAAAAATATTACAACCAGTAACACTAATAATTTCTGTCATTTATATTATACACTTTATTTATTTATTTGTAAATAAGTACAGTATTCATGACATTAAAATTTAAATATTTTTTTCTTATTAATAACTTTAGGGTATACAATTTAACAAATATACATTTTAAAAGCTAAACTTCATACTTATTAAAATAAACTTAAAAAATGGTTACTGTAATATAAATATATTCGTTGCGACGTCTCGATCCAAATGGATGAGCGTCGTGTGACGGATCTGTATTCTAAGAGGAGGGTCGCCAACCCATGGCCAAGGCTAAAAAGCCGGAGCTCAAGGGATTTTTTTTTTCTTTATGATATTTAGAGGGACAGAAATTAAATAAAATAGATATAAAGGTTTCCATTCTTCCGTTGCACCGGACACACACATATTCATACACATAAAACAAACCAATGCCTATACATATTACCCTGTGTCCGCGCGGTGGCGCGGACACATCCATCCGTGGAACATCGCCTAAAGGCGATCTCCGCCCCGGTGGACGAAACGGACGATGACTACTCCATTTGTTCACTCGTTTCTTGACCGGATAAAACAACAGTAAATTTTAGGGGGAAAAGGAGAAATAAAAGACACAAAATTTGAACGGTGAGAGATGTATATTATTCGGCAGACGAAATACAACCAACTGACCGAAAACGACTATTTATACATAGTCCGTTGAACTTTTACTATCGCCTTTTCGGTACCGTCGGGTATCGCGATATTATCTATCATGCAATGGAAATAGACGACGGAGGTCCTCATTAAAATCGAACGTTACATCGTATATAATGTAATACGAATATTATGTAATATACTTAATTGTATATAGGCTATTTTATATGCCATATATTTAAGTATTACACAAATTGTATTGTAACAATACAATGGTGGATTAATTTTAATTAATTATCTTTATTTAAGGAAATTAAATTAAATTTGTATTCAAAACATTTTATTGAATCTTGAACCGTTTGTTTTTAAAAATAACTGTTAAAAAGTCAAATTTGCCAAATAAAGTATAAAAATTTTTTTTTTATTTTTCTTGAAAAATAATGAGTATTCAAGAAACTTTGTAATAACATTTTTTAAAGACAGAATCAATATCTAAAATTAACGTGGTGTTAATTTTTTTGCTGAGTGCTACAGTTTTTGAATTAAATTTGAAAAGCCATATAACTACCCTCTTTTAACATTTTAACCCTATTGAGGCATGGTTTAACACAATTTACATTCTTATGGTAATGAACATATGGAGAGGTATTGCATCAATATTTCAAAGGTTCAAAAATAATTATATATATATAGCCATTTAAACAGACAGAGGCAGAGATGATTGTAATGTCACCTGCTGAATGAAATAAGACATTCTGCCATTTTGTAATCATTGGATTATTTGTACACAACATTCATTTTGAATTTTGAACTTATATTGATTGTGCATATGGACCGCGTGCTCAGTATTTGTCAATTCCTTCATCGGCCTCATTCTAACCTCGGCCAGGTAAATAATTGATATAATAATTAAATCAATTATTATTTTATAATCATCACACCATATACGGTTCCACTAGCTATCATGTTATTAACAATTCATTGTGATTTCTACATATTTAAGATGTACATTTATTTTTTTGTTAACAACCAATGTTCCAACTAACTTCTTTTTGACTAATTTAGTGTCCTCTTCTGTGATTGCAACCTCACAACTATGGCTCAAAATTAATTATTAAAAATATTTAAATTGGTGAAAATTTCACAAGGAGAAAGTGTTGATTCTATTTCTAATAACTGTTGTTGGTTTTTCATTCCTTCGACTCATGACTCATGATCTCATTTTTTACATGCTTTTTTGTGGCATAATCAATGTTAAAATCTCTTGTAATGTTCTTTAAATCTTGGCGGTTCAAAAGCAGTGTTCTTTGAATAGTCTCAGGAGTTACTAAGTTATCATGAACTGAGTCCAAAATGTAATCATATGTTACTCCTTTCTTCAATTTTTCTGAAAAAAAAAATCAATCAATCCATTTAAAAGTAACAAAAGAGCTTTGAAAACAGAAAGCAAATAATGTAATAATAATTATTACTTATTTTTTAATTGAATTTTTTTGTTTAAAATCAAAATATTTTATATGAAACACTAATAACCATGTTCAACAAATTTAAAAATCATCTCATTATTTAAAGCCTTGTTTTGTTCAAACAATGTCAAATATTTAATACTTTATAGTATATAATATTGTAAAAGACTTTCTGTTAAGGCTTAGTTTAGGCTATCGTATTATTGATTATCAATGGCATTAGTTAAACATGTTAGTAGTATATAGAATCAATTAGAATGATTCTGTATGATATACAAAAATTAATTTTTAATTTAAAATAAAAATTAACTGATAACTAAACAATACTCAATATTAATTAAAATTAATTTTTATCAAAGCAAAAATTATACTACTTTAAAACTAATGTTTCCTATTGAACCATTTAATGATTAATAAATAATCCAATTTATATATATTTAATTCATGATAAAAAACTATTCAAAATTGATATCAGTAAAACAAATTAATTCAATTACACTTAAATAAGCATTCTCCCATTCATTTTCAATCAAAATATTTCAATTAACTCAACATATCAAAATGTATTATATAAATACAAAAAAAAAAAACTTAAAACTTAAAAATGTAAATCTTTTATTACAATATCTATAAGTCAAAATAATTTAATTATATACAAGCATTATCAAATTAATTAACTGAAAATATTGTTATTTATTATCTATTTTATATTGTATTCCTTTATTTATAAAAATAATTAAATATTAACTATATGTAAATAATAAATTACTATTGTTTAATAGTTTATATAATTATAATATTAAAAATTATTTAATATATCTTTAATTAGCATGTTTCATAAAAAGAGACACATATATGTGTAAATTTACATACCACATATCTAATTTCATATATATTCTTTTTTATATTCAATTTATAAAAAAACACCAACAGCTAATATTATGTGAATTATCATTTATAAAATATTTAAAAAAAAGAAACATGACATCTAATTACTATTTATTCCACCAAAATGTACTTTGCGCAATATAAAATTACAAAAAATAGTCTTTATATATATATATGGATTAGTACCTGCAATTTGTATTCTTATTCCCATATCAAGTTTAACTCGACTAAGTTCTTCAGTCTCATGTCCACAATGTGTTTTCCAATACTTGACAATAATAGTTTCATTGTTTTCCAACACTTCGATCAGGGATGGACAAACTTTACCAATTTTGTTGCTGCCAATGGATTTGATTTTTCGAATATCCTTTCCTTTTTTTCTATACCTATGTGACCGATGGCAATAATAAAAACTTTTTCTACTTCCATCACGTAATATTGACGTTGCTCGTTCAAGTACATATAGGGACATTGTTTTTTTTTCTATTTCAAATTTCCATTCCTCAAATTCTGCAATAGAGAATATTGAGGGTAAATAATTTTAACAACCACTGTTTACTTTGGTTTAATACCAAAAAATAATAATTTTAATTTCATTTAAAAAAAAATAATACCTGCCATCTCGTTGAACTGTACTTCTTCTAATTCAATATCCACATCATGTTTTTCTAATAAATGTCTTCTCTGTCTTACGAGCGTAAATAGTTCTGCTTGACATGCTTCTAATGGACAGATTATTCTAGTTTGCTTGGCTTCCTTTTGTTCGTGATATTTGTTTGTATGTGCAATTAACGACTTATTTGCCGAGAATTTCGTATTGCAAATTGCACATTGGAAGTCTTTCGCTCGCAACGGCTCATGATGGTGAATTTTCCGCACATGAACATACCAATTTCTTTTGTAAGCAAATGTTTTTTCACACAATGTGCATTTCACCTCGGATGTCATTTGTAATGGAATTAAAACAAATCGAAACGAAAAAACTGGTAACGACGTAGAACGCACAAAGTCGACGGTAATTCAAATCTGTTAACAAAATGTAGATAACGGTAGGGTAGACGTTTTGAAAACGCTGCGGGTATCCGCCGACCAAGGACGATTTATATTCCCAAGGAGACGTCGGCGACACATGGAAAAACGAAAAAAAAAAAAAAAAAAGAGAAAAACAAACAAAAAAAATAGTGCGGATTCGTCGTTTTCGTTGATAGTGCCGCGACGGACCGAACGGTTTAGCCGCGCGCGCCGTTACATTTTCTCTTCCACGGCCGGCCGGGACGACGGTGTGGAGGCGATCGCGCGTAGTTGACGAGGCATTTTTTATCAGCGGTTTGTCCTTGAACGGTCGAGCGCGCGTGTCCCCGTGCTGTTCGTCACTCTTTTTCTTCGGCGTCGAAGTCACACGCGTTTCGAAGTCCCCCCCACCCCGCCTGGTTCACGTCCATCGCGTAATGTTATTGTTGATGTCGCCGTCGTTAATATTGTTAGCCACACGGTTGTTGCGCCCGGTTTGCCATCGCTGTCCCCGTCTGACCGTCTCGTTTCGCGTGCCGACCGGAACGTCGTCGCGTTCGCGTCTCATTACGTTGGCCCGTCCGTGGGCGACCGCCGTCGCGTAACGTTTTTCGAACCGCGCGACAGACAACCGTTTAGCGTTGTTCGCGTCCTCGTGTCCGTGACCGCGGCCGACGTGCGCGTACTCACCGCGACGGCGTTGCGAGGACTCGCGCGCCCTCCGCCGATATCGCGCTACACGCGGCCGGACGACACCGCGACGGGCGATTGTCACGATGAGCGTCGACACGTACGGTCCGAGTTCGCAAACCCTGACCTTCTTGGAGACCGAAGAGACCGACATGATCGGTGCGGACACCCAAGGCAGCGAGTTCGAGTTCACCGATTTCACGTTGCCGTCGCAAAGCCAAGTGCCCATGTCTCAGATGGACGCTTCGCCGTCGTCACATAGGGTATGCGATCGGTCAAACAACCCGATTAATACTCGTCGTGCCCGCCATAATTTTTCACGTCCGTTTTACAGATGCAGTTGTTGAGTAACAAAACCGATAAAGACGACACTAACGTCATTACGGTCACCAAGAAGATTGGCGAATTGCAGTTTGAAGACGAAGAGGAAGATTCGTTTTTCACCAAGGTAATAATTATTGATACATTTTTAATACCGCTAGTTTCGTCTTATTGTTGACACTGACAGCGTAATCTAACGTATTATTAATATATTGAACAGTGTAGCTTTAGTAAATTTAAAATTACTACATTATAATTTAATTATAAAATATATTTGTATAGGTGTACGTTTTTTATGTTGTTATTATGATTTTATATTGTTATTCTATAAACTTTTGTTTCACAATTTTTTAATATCTATTAGTATACCCTTTGTAATGCTGAATGCAATATTGTAAAGGTTTAAAATTATCTTGTTAATTTTAATAAAATGTGTTTACGACTGTTACCTTTATATCTATTATAAGATTTCATGAACTTCATATAATAATGCAATTAAGTATAAATAATTGATATATTTACCAGTTGTTATAAATAATGTTTTACATTCTTTTTTGTTATTGAAATTTATTAGCACCATATGTATATTGAATGTAATTTACTTATGTACTTGACAAGTGTTAAAAGTTATTAATATTTAATGTGTCATTGAAATATGTAAAATTATTTCGTGGTTTTAGGATTGTATTTATAATAATTATACCAAATTTAGTTGGGTTTTATGGTTTTAGTTGGGTTAAACATTTTATGAACTATTTTAGAATACTAGTTTTAATAAATTTAAAAAAGTAAATAATTATTATGCAAAGTTAATTGAAGAATATTCAATGTATAACATTTACTATTATCAATTTAAAAATTATTTTGATAAATAATTTTACTTTTTAAATAGAAAATTTAATTTATTTCAAAAACATATTTTATAATAATTTAAAAATAACAATTTGATGTGGTTTATAAATACGACCGAATTGATAATAATAAATTGTCCATCTTGTTTCATGATAAATGTTGAAGAAAATACATTTCCGATGCAATTACATTTTGTGTGTGATCCAACAATATCAATATGCATAGTGAAAATTTTTTTTGCTTTATTTTCTGTCATTTTACTCGTTATATTTATGTTTTTTTTTTATCTTCATCAAATACAAGTTTTTCATTAGGTATATAAAATTTATATTACACATATACAAATGTAATTGCTAATAAACTTTTATTTATTAAATCATATGAATATTATATTTATACATTAATAATTCATTAAAACAGTTTTATGATTTTGGTGTGAATCATCCTATCACACTGTTACAAAATGTATTATTTGCATTATTTTAAAAATTTGTTTTCGATTATATAGGAGTTGCCATATTACGCGTGCAGATATTGTGGAATTCATGATCCTGGATGTGTGATCATGTGTAATATTTGCAAAAAATGGTTTTGTAATGGACGTGGGAATACCTCTGGATCACATATCATCAATCATTTAGTACGAGCCAAGCACAAGGAGGTTACATTACATAAAGACGGTCCATTGGGCGAAACTGTGTTGGAGTGTTATTCATGCGGTGTGAAAAATGTATTTGTGCTTGGATTCATACCCGCCAAAGCAGACTCTGTGGTTATATTGTTATGCAGGCAGCCATGTTCTACGCAGAACGCTTTAAAAGACATGAACTGGTAAACAATAATCATTTGTAATATAATTTTCATCATTATAGATTAAATAAAAAATTATTTGAAATTTTAATTTTTTTATTCTATTTAGGGATCAGGAACAGTGGAAACCGTTGATCGCTGATCGTTGTTTTTTGACATGGCTTGTAAAAGTTCCAAATGATACTGATCAGTTGCGTTCCAGACACGTTAGTGCTACACAAATTGCTAAACTCGAAGAACTGTGGAAAGATAATAACGAAGCAACAATTAATGATCTTGATAAGCCTGGTGTAGACGAAGAGCCACAAATTGTCTTGCTCAGATACGAGGATGGCTTTCAGTATCAAAATGTGTTTGGACCTTTGGTGAAATTGGAAGCAGACTATGACAAACGTTTAAAAGAGTCCCAAACGCAAGAGAACATTACTGTTCGATGGGATGTAGGATTAAACAAAAAAACAATAGCATATTTTCATCTCGCCAAGACTGATGGTGATATGCGTTTGATGCACGGTGATGAGTTGCGTTTAAGATTAACTGGTGAAAATCCTTGGGCGGGCATTGGACATGTTATAAAAATACCTGACAATTATGGAGAAGATGTAGGGTTGGAATTGAAAATCAACAATGGGGTTCCTACTGATATGACATCGAACTACGTGGTTGATTTTATTTGGAAATCTACATCTTTTGACAGGTAAGACGAAAAAACAATATTTATGTGTATTATTTTAATGGTTTATCATAACACATTGTATATCTTGTCCTTTTAGAATGCAATGTTCTTTGAAGAGATTTGCCACCGATGAGTCATCTGTATCATCGTATATATATCACAGACTATTGGGACATGAGTTTGATGACCTTATGTTTAGGTCACACATGCCAAAACATTTTTCGGCCCCGAACTTACCAGATTTAAACAGATCACAGGTAATTAACAAGAATTAAAGAAAATATTATTTTTATGATCTGTACAATTTCAATATAACGTGCAACATAGGTATATGCTGTTAAACATGCCGTACAACGGCCTCTGTCTTTAATCCAAGGACCACCAGGAACCGGTAAAACTGTGACTTCTGCTACAATTGTGTACCAGTTAGTAAAAATCAATGGCGGTCCAGTATTGGTGTGTGCTCCTTCAAATATCGCAGTAGATCAACTGACAGAAAAAATCCATAGAACCGGTTTAAAAGTATAATATTTTATTTAGTAAACATTATTTCGATTATACTTTTCATTATTAAAATTATTATTTAAATGATTTAAGGTTGTCCGTGTATGTGCTAAATCTCGAGAAGCTATCGATTCTCCAGTTTCGTTTTTAGCTCTACATAATCAGGTTCGGAAGATGTCTTGGTAAGTGATTCTGTTGTAATTTTGCCATACCTTTCTGTACATTAACAAATATTTTTTGTTTAGCAATGTTGAGCTTCAAAAGTTTCAACAGTTGAAAGACGAGACTGGTGAATTATCAATGGCCGATGAAAAGAGATATCGTGCTTTGAAGAAAGCAGCCGAACGAGAATTACTCAAAGCAGCTGATGTAATTTGTACTACATGTGTTGGAGCCGGAGATCCACGTTTAGTGAGATTTAAATTCCATTCCATACTTATCGATGAAAGCATGCAAGCTACTGAACCCGAATGTATGGTACCAGTCGTGCTGGGAGTAAAACAGGTAATTGAAAATTTGTAATTTAGCCAATCATTTTTATCTAACTAATTTTTCTGATTCTTTCAGTTAATTCTTGTTGGAGATCATTGTCAACTTGGACCTGTAGTTATGTGTAAAAAAGCTGCTAGAGCTGGATTGAGTCAATCTCTTTTCGAGCGTCTCGTTGTATTAGGTATTAGACCATTCCGGTTAGAAGTGCAGTATAGAATGCATCCAGAACTTTCTCGATTCCCGTCGAATTTTTTCTATGAAGGATCATTGCAAAATGGAGTTTGTGCCGGTAATAAAAAAATACTAATAGCGTTATAGTGAATTTAACTGATAATATTATGTGACTGTAGATGACAGGAAATTAAGCAAGATTGAGTTCCCTTGGCCAGTAGCTGATAAACCGATGTTATTTTATGTAACACAAGGGCAAGAAGAAATAGCGGGCTCAGGTACTTCATATTTAAATAGAACAGAGGCTGCCAACGTTGAAAAAATCGCCACCAGGTTTTTGAGGTGCGGTGTAAAACCAGATCAGATAGGAATTATCACTCCGTACGAAGGACAACGAGCATATTTGGTATATATAGTTAAAATGTAACTTTAAGTTGTACATTATGTAGTATAAATATTGCATTGGAAATTAAATCTTTCCAGGAAATATACATCATCTGTGTAGTTGTCCAATAATATTTTAATCACATATTGTAGTAAACTGAGTTTTGTAATAACATAATCTAACCTTTTACTACATTTATAATATGTGACATTTATACTTATATTTATAAATATGCACATGAAAAAAAAATATATACATGTTAAGCAAAATAAATACTGTAATGAGTAAGGTACTCTTGGAAGTCAATAACATTAAAGTTTTTTGTTTAGGTGCAATACATGCAATATCAAGCGCCACTCCCAGCCAAAGTGTATCAAGAAATTGAAATAGCTAGTGTGGATGCATTCCAGGGTCGGGAAAAAGATTTGATCATTATGTCTTGTGTTCGTTCTAATGAACATCAGGGAATCGGTTTCCTCAACGATCCCAGACGATTAAATGTTGCTTTAACGAGGGCTAAATATGGCATATTGATTGTCGGAAATCCAAAAGTTTTATCCAAAGTATGTAAAATAATTTACTTATCAGTTCCTCCTGACTAACTTGATTTTTTAAATTTTTTATTCTAGCAACAACTATGGAATCATTTGTTAAACTACTATAAAACAAACAATGTGTTAGTGGAAGGGCCATTGAATAACTTGAAAGAGTCTCTCATTCAATTGTCCAAACCCAAACAGTTGGTGAACGCAGCGAATCCAGGATCGCATTTCATGACAACTCACATGTATGATGCACGTGAAGCGTTAATCCCTGGCAGTGTTTATGATCGTGCCAATCAAGGAAATGTACCTAATGGTCACGGTCCGCCTCAATATTTTCCAAGACCTGGACCAGGTATGAAAATTAACATTGTTGTCATTATATTTTTAATATGCTAGAAATTAATTGCATAATCAATGCAAATACATTGTCCATATAGGTCCTTCTGTCGGATTGGGTTTAGACTTGTACACTCGCAATCACGATCCGTTAACGTTCATCACACCAGACACCCGGTCTCAACCACAGATTGGGGGAATACCCGTCGGCATGATGATGAATATGAATACGATGGCTCCTAGATTCTTTAACCAGCAACAATCTGTTCAGAGTAAGTGTGTCTAAAAGTTTTTAGTCGAGACTAGTTTGCCTTTATTTCTCACATTATTAGAATAACTAAATGCATAAATTACATAACCAATGGTTCCAAATTGTAATTTGTATTTGTAGACCGCCAAAATGTACGTGTTAACCGACTGTCCATGACTAGTGGTCGTTTGAAATCTAAACCAAACCAGAAGAATCAAAAATCAAACGGAATTGGCGCTTCGCCACTTAGCCAAGCGATTACACAAGATGTTTCTCAATCCTACAGTCAGAACATGTCACAGGTATGTGTGTTAATAATGTACACAAACTACGGTTCTCTTAACAATCATCGCTCGTGTGTTATTCAGAGCATGTCTCAACCGGGATTCAGCCTTTCGCAGCCAGGATTGTCTCAGCCTGAGCTATCGCAGGACAGCTACATGATGGGCGAGTTTCATTCACAGATGGACGGAATACTTTCCCAGGACTCCACTTATGAAGCTGACCGTACCGCTACGTCATTTTATAATCCGCCAAACACATTATACCCTCAGGTAAGAATTACATGTTTAATGCGTGTTTTCAGGTTTAATAGAGTTTCGTTATTTTTTTTGTTTCCTAGCAACCGTATTGAAGAAATTTACTAACGGACAAGTACAGCCGATAAGCACATGGGAGTGTCTTGTTGATGCAGATTTATCCACTGAATATGTAACTTTTATTATCGAGCATCGTTTGCGGACATCAATGAAACGACAAGTGTTCGCGCATTAAATGTTTGTGGGGAAATAAAGTCTAATGGGCCATGATGAAAATTTACAATTGATGATTTTATATAAATATATTGTGTATGCGGAGAATAGGTTTCGACAATTACATTATTGAAATAAATGTTTGGAGAAAATGCATTTTTTTTTTTTTGCATGTTAACTATTAAACATATATTACTATTATTTGTCATGATTTTGTTATCAATATTTGTTATCAATTATTATATTTTTTTTTTAACATTGCGTTCAGGAAGATATATGGGCTTCCAAGTTTGTTCAACTACAATTGAACGTTTTGTGGTTTCAAATATAAACCTTTGTGTTCAACAATTAATAAATATTAATTTCAGTCCGGGCATAACGTTTTGTGTATTAATGGTTTCCTCAGCACATTCAAAAAGATTAATATTATTTTAACCTTGTCTTCATTTTGTTATAATTATAATTTTTTCTTTTTACTTAAAAAATCTTTTTTTTTTAACGCAATTACGTTAAGTAGCTTTTAAGATGTATCAATTGTTATGAGTAGACTTATGTACGTTGATACATTTATTTTTTCTTCATAAAAGCAATATAAACAAAATGTATTAAACTACAGAAATAAAACAAAATGTAGAATAAAATACATTTAAAATGTACTTATCGAAATTCTTTGATGTTAATGTCTGCAGTTATACAAAATCTCTACGAACTAGACGTATTTCACGATGGTCGATTTGTTGGTTTTTAATGCAAATAACATTGTTTGCGGTCTTTGTCACCATTCGGCACTTATTAAATACTTAATTAACAATTTTGTTAGATTTTATTGTCGGTAATCGTTTTAATTGTATTGTGCGTGTTTCTTTCTATAAGTGTTTTTGCTATAAGAACTAAAATAATATTTTGTTGCTGGTCGTGTTAAAATTGATTGACATATAGGCGGAGCACTCCACTTGCACATTGTCATTTCTACCACTTTTTATATTTAATTTTTCCACTTTTTATCTATATAAATATGTACCATCTAAATTCAATAGTTTTGTAGTGTGTAGAAATCGATAAATATGTCAAAATTAATATGTGTTTTAATATTAAACGTGGTGACATTTTATTCAAGTGCAATTTAATGTGGCACTTGTTTAAAAATATTCTCTTGATTTTCAATATAAAACGGGTTTTGGTATAATTTCATTGTTTATTTTAAGATCAATATTCTTATGGAATAAAAACGAGTAGGTGTTTCAACTGAAGTGTTGACGTAATAGTATTGCCGTAAAGGAAAATAAAATTGTGGCTTGTGTTACGATTTTCCTTCGCCGTCTCCTTCATGTCCATATCGCGGATAGAATCATTCAATTTAGAACTTGAAATCCTGAACCATTTTACACGCTTTATCTTAACTCTGTGTTGTATTATTAATTTAAATTTTATGTGTTTTTATGTTATATAAACTATGTAGTAAACTTTTTCTGTTATACGATCAACAAATAAATCTAATCGTGATTCTTGGTGATTTTTGGATTTGTAGATTTGGTGATTAGTGTTGATTCTTAATAAGAATCAATAAGAAGGTACTAAATTTGTCTGAACGTGAAATGTACGTCCAAGACTATGGTTGGCAGTTGATATTTTTCAAGATCGTCGACCGTCAGCTAAATTTGACCTTAAACTCTAAATAAAATATCACTGTTATGTAATCAAAGTCTAATTTCTGCTAATTCCATTATTGTTTTGTATTTGTGTTATTATTATTATTTTATTACCAATTATTCGTTGGCTACTATTTAAAATTGTCATTCATTATTACATGCTATACAAATAAATTAGATAAATGTGAACTAAATAATATACACCGAAATAAATAGCCCCAACTTCAAACGACAGAAATGCTGCTGTTTCGATATCGCTTATATGAAAATTCTGTTTTTGCCTAACCTCTGACGCCACTGTTCAGTGACACCGAACTAAATTTAAATTGGAGGGACAAAATTAACTTAGGAGTTAACCCACCACTCACCATAGACATTAATTTGCAATATATATATAATTTTTTTTATAAAATAAGTATAATATTGATTACTATATTATATTATTTGGATATTAATATTTAATTGAAATTATAAGAAAGTTTAACTTAATAAAACATTTCATATTTAAATTTCCTTGTATATTATCTTGTATTTAGACCATCAAAATTTATAAATTTAATTCATTATAACTGCTTAAAACTGACCTGTTTGCCTTATATCTTGTTACACCTACCTACCTAAATACTACCATTATTACAACTTATAAAACATTATAACTGCTAAACTGATTGTGTTGGTGAATTTGTCATAGCTTATATTAATTTATAAAAACTTCCCAACAAAAATGATATCACCTGAAGTTGAAATATTTTTATAAGTTAGTACCAAACAGCCGACTACCACCCACCTTAAAATAGGGTGGGCGGCTACCCCTCTTTGAGTATAGGTTCGGCGCCATTGCCACTGGTGATATGTCTGTGTGCTCTCCATAACATGGTACTGGAAGGTAAACGCAGTGCCGGATTTAGAAATATGGGGAGGCCATGGGCCCAGTGCTCGAATTGGAAAATATAAAGTAGTGGAGCTCGATTGGAAGTTTAAAAATAGCGTTCCAAATGAAACATTCTATAACACAAAACCGTGAGTATCCCACACCTCCCAGTTCATAATATACAAGGTGTATCTGAAATGAGTTTCACTCGTTAGATAGTTATATTCTGTAGGGCAAGAAAATGGTGGAACTTTTTTCTGTTTTTCTTTATCAACATTTTGGACTTAATCGATTTATTCGTCAAATGATTCTAAACTAAAAATAACCCATACTACGTGATTCATTGCAATATTATACCCTAAAATGATGACCCATAGAATTTAGAATATTATTTAACGAGTAAATAGGATAAGTCCAAAATATTGAAGATAACGAAAAACGGAAAAAAGTTTCTCCATTTTCTCGCCGTACAGAATATAATCAACTAACGAGTGAAATTCGTTTCAGATACACCTGTATAACGTAATTTCTAACCGTATTATTTTTTTTTCAATTAAAAATAATTTCTCCATACAATTTTTAATAGAATAGTATTCTACATCATTTTATACAAAAAATGAACAACTAATAAACCCATTTAAATAAAGTAAAAATAATATGTAAAAATCAATTATATGTTAATACCAGTGGAGCACCTCGGGTCCAGACCCCCCTTGAGTATTTCTAAAGTGGAAAATTGTGTAAGATAATTTTAATGATTGGCAACAGATACACGTCGATTACATTTTTCATAATCAATTTTGTGGTTTCTTTTGTTTTATGGTTTTCAATATCAAAAAAGCAAATATTTTTTTTAACTGTAGCAGTGGCGCAGTAGAACAGTGGCATGACGAACTTATAAGTTTCTAGAGGCAAACGACAAATTTTGACCAAGGACCCACCCACCTACTATATATTTTAACACAATAATCTTCTTTTTATTATATATATATATATATAATTTGTTAATAAGTTTTTTTTATGTTATTTAAATAATATATATATTTTTTAATAAGTCTAATGTCTGCCCAAACTGTTACTGTTAAATATAATGCCAGATATAGTTCGTTCAAAAATATTACATGATGTACAAAAATCTGGTTAATTTTCTATTATAATAGACATTGCCACTGATGTTTCAAATTTAGAACAGTTCACATTTATACTTCAATTTGTTGACCATGTACTCTTCACATATAAGGGAAGTCGAAGATGGTCTTGGACAAGCCCAAGATATACGGGACGGGTAATAATGGCCGGCTTACACCAGAGATCTGATACTACCAACGCGAAAAATCTCGTTGCCTACCCTCAGGATTGAACCGCAGACCTCGTTCGCCAAAACATGTGTTTCTACACATATATAATGTGTATAATTTTTATATAATAATACAACGATATTGAAAAAAAATATGTTGTTTCTTTTTAACCTTATTAAAACTGTATATTTTATATTACATTGAGAAAGAAAAATGTAGTTCATCTGTAGCTAATATACATTGTAAATGACTAATATTATAATAGTATATTAATTGGCTAGACAAAATCATGTGTTTTACAGAAAACATTTTGTGTACATAAAGAGTTTGTTTATTTCAATATGTCGTTTTAGTCGTTCAGTGTTTTACAATGATTTTTACGTCTCTAAAGTTCTTCTTTGTTTATTATTATTAATACTTATTTTAATATTAATGCGATCTTCTTTCATTGATGACAAGAGCTCTTCTGATGTCCTTTTCGACAGTTCATTCGTCAGCCTCTTCCCGACCAAGAACATTCTCGATCATTTCGAATAAAGTCGACCTTCCACTCCTCGACAATGCCATCAGGCGTTGCCACTCGCCGTTGACATCACATGAAACGTCCACTGGCTCGCATAAGAGGTCGTCCTTGAATTCCTCGAGTCGATGGTGCCGTGAAGGCGCTGTCTGACAACCGGTAAGTGCCGAGTGAACACATTCGAACAGCGCGTGTTCGGCAGTGTCTTCTGGGTATGCGCAGTCTGTCTCACTAGGCTCGGGATCAGCCTCCTTGTTCATGCCGCGCACATTCTTACAGTCTCGACTTCCGCCTGTTGGCCGATCCAACCGCGGGATATCGTCCAGTAGACCTAAGTGTTCTTCTTCTAACGTGTTCGATGGCCGGAAGATACCACGAAGGTAATGGCCGCGAGAACCAAAGCGGCATCCGACCATACCGTTGGGCAGGCGCGAACCGTCTAGATGTGCCACGAAACGATGATGGCCTGCCCGTTTGCCACCGTTTTTGTCTCCGTTTCCGCACGAACCGAGACGCCGTGGAAGGTCGTACTGCTTACGGTCGACGCAAGCTATTGCACTGCGCGGGCACGTGAGTTAGATAAAACGGCCGAGAACAGTTCCAATCGATTTCCGGCCAGACCGTCGGGATAGAATTTAACAATAGTTTTAAATATTCATGTTTGTATAGAGCGTATATATTTATATATATATATATATATATAGTTATAGCAGTAATTGTAAGCAGTGGTGGATTTTCAAAAATTTTCTGGGGGAAGGGGAATTAAAAAAAAAAAAAATAGTACAAAGATAAATATAAAAAACGTATTTTAGTATTTTTGCTACTAGAATATGGATCACTACAGAGTGACCTCTCGTGAATCCGCCACTGGTCGTAAGTCTTGCGTGTATAATGTTTATGTGTAAATAAAAATAGTGGATTAGGCCTACCGGGGATACCACTTTAAAAAAAACGCGCTGTGTGTGATACCTCAATGATATTATTTTGACATACAGTTTTATTACTAAAACTATATTTGTTATTCAATAATATCTAAGGTGGTGCGGAAACTTACACAATTTCACACTAAAAAATATCTATTTATACTTAAGATATATATACTTAAGTACTTAGACGCATTACAACACAGCATTGTACAAAAACGAACCACGAAGTTTTTCGTTTTTGAACTGCTAAAGTATATAATACGCTAAAAAATCATACGATCTAATAAAAATGGGTGTTTTTCAGGGTGAAAAATATATACGATATACAAGCAGTTTTACAATAAGCTGAAAATCGAACGGTATAAAAAGTACATCGTGTAATCAATCGAATATCATTGAAAAACCAATTTTTTCATAAGGTCACGGAAAAAAAATTGTAAAAAAAATTATCATTTAAATTGAACTCATTTATTAACATGCAACAATATAAACACTATCAAGTGCTTAACTGGCCCATCGAGTTTTTCTCGGTAACTCGTACAGTCAATTCCCGGACTCGCGAGTCAAAAGTATGTGTTTCATAAAAATTTAAATATTATCTGGACAAATCGTATATACTATCTAATATCCATCTCGCGGAGTTTCGACGGACGAAAATCCATAAACATAACACATGAACGGCTGAGTGGAAAAAGGATAATATTCCTCAACACCCAATTTCCAGAAAATAAAAAAATTATTTGAATAAAAGACTTGTCTGTAATAACACACATACATTACCTATAGTCGGCTCAGAAAAACTGAGCGCTGACTACAACGTTCCTAGTGACCGTTTACCCTAGTTTACGCCTAGTGGCGGTGATTACCGAAACCAATTGGCGCGCTTTTTAAAATTTTTAATGTACGTATTTTAATATTTTACCTTATACGCACTGCGTTATGATTTGTTACGAATGTAATGATAAAAAAAAAAAATACTAAAAATATAATAACTAAGATTAAACGGAAATTAATTGTTATTAAAATCGACATAAATATGAACATAAAAAGTAAAATTTAAGTACATTTAATAATAAACATTTTATACATTTCTCAGTTATAGTTCGGTGTCATCATCGTCCTCCTCAGTACTGATTTTACCAGGTTGTGTTGTTGAAGTAATAGGCTCTATAAAAACTTCTCAGTGCACTTCCTTTTGATAATCTTCGTCTTGTATTTTTTCGGCATGACGAACGCTATTTATCCGATTTTCTTTTGTGCAATGCCTTTTCGACATCAGCCATATTAAAAGTTGTATTTTTAGTGGTATCCTGTCCTTTAACTTGTACCCATATTTTAATAGGATCGTATTGGCAATGATATGGCGGTCACCGTACATCTTCGTGTCCCATTTTAAGAGTTAATTCATTCAGCAAATACCTCTTTTCGGCCGGTATTAATAATTTCATTCTTTCACGAAGTTCAGCAACTGTCTTAAGGCTAGAAAAATTAATATTTTTTTTAGTCAACTATTTTTGAATACCAGCTTTTCGAGCATTGCACTTTGGAAAGTTGTCTTCCAGCATCGAGTGGTATGGATCATTATCCATAACTATGACACATGGTTCTTCAAGATACTGAACGAGATAAACCATGGTCTAAAAACTTCTAATTTGACTATGGTAATTTTCTTCTGTATTACCTGATGTTCCAAAAAATTAATTTCACTTCTTTTATAAACCAAAAACTGCAACTTCCCAGGCTCAAAACTTGGTACTACAGGCAACTCAGTGTCATCCACTTCCGTGGATATGCTTATTTTTTCAGAATCTTGGAATTTCGTCATACAGCAACATTCCCAACATATATTCTGATTTTTCTGCTGAATGATAGGCATTATTTTCATTATTGTTGCAGATTCAATGTCTTAACAATTAACTCTACAATCTTACCCAATAAACACTCATGTTTCGCCTTTGAGTCTTATAATTAGAGCTCTTGGGTTTTCTCTAATTGTACTGGGTTATGGAATTTGCTTTTTATGGGTTCCAGCCCATGCTAGAATATTTGGAAACGAAACTGCTGACAATCTGGCCAAACGTAATGCATTAATTTTCATCCCGTCTATGGGGTAGATTCCAGGTTCCGACGTTATTCCGATTCTTAGGAAATACATTAAGCCGCTATAGGATAAAAACTGGTTTACACAACCACATGAACATGCAAGATGGTATCCTAATCTAACCTATAAATTCTTAAAATGTTTAAAATTCTATATAATATGTAGACATAATTCAACAAATCGTTTCAAAATAAAACATGTCTTATACTCGATTGTACCCGACAATGATCAATTTTGCAGTATATAATGCATTACTGTACATATTGATAAATCAGCAATTTAATATATATGCTTACATACATACATATATATATGTATATATGTAAAACCATGCTAATATTACAAACAATTTCGTTTTATAAGGGTTTTAGTAATCTTACGTCGACGTTCCTGTACAAAATCATACACGAAATAAATGCATTACATTATATATATAATACATAAATACTTACACACCGTGTTCGTTCACATTTTGGGAATTATTTATGGCAATACATAAGGTATCAAAGGAAAACACAAGACAAGCCGTATAAATTTATATAAATTTAAAGTACGTAATACTCAAAGAAATATGGTACGAATTTTAAATAAAACCCAATAATTACCAAACAAATTAATACGTACGAATTTTATCTCCTCGCCGGCCATTTAAATTAGAATTTAAAATACACCTATAAAAAACCTAAGTCTTACGCATCTTGACACACGTATATAGGCGATTTCTTTTCTAATATGTCTATGTATTTATCCAAGTCGTCTAGTTCTTTTTCCAATTTCAATTTCTTTTCCCGAAACACATTTGTTTCTACGATAAGTGGCAACGTCGAGTATTTCTTGAGCAACGCTAACCGGTTGGTGTTCAGTCCCTGTGCAAAAACCAAAGAAAGCACGAGAGTAATACATAATATATATATATATATATACAATTTTATATCTATAATATTATTATTTATAATTATAAAATCGAATTAAAACTTAAAACGGCCAGAATTACGTTTAACAATTCTTTTCTTTCATTTTCAGGCAAATATCGCAGCGGTGGTTTGATAGCCCGTTTCCTCTCCTCCTCTTTCTTTTTGGCGAGTTCATTCTCTTTCGACATTTTTATAAGGTATGCAGGTATTTTTCCGTAGCCCTTTTAACAAACACGGTAAGTTTATCATAATTAATTTATTAAATAACCTATTGAAATATTCGAATATGTAATGATATGCACACATATCATCATTGTATTCACAGCTAACACAATTGTGATTAATGTGTTGTTTTTTTTTGTTTAAAATACCATATGTAGCCATGTGACATTTTATTTAAATAAAACATACTAACGCTTGGTCTTCTCGGAACACAGATTTTATTTTCAAGTAATAAAAAAATATAACGCATATGTTTGAACCTAAACAAATAACCGACACGGGCGAGAGATGCTGATCATCGGAATCGAAATTATAAATCAATCTTCAACATATAAATTCCACATGAACTTATAAAACGAAACTACGACGCAGAGGAGTAACAAATAAAGGCTCTGTCCGATCAAAAAATAGTCAGTTGATTCAAATTAGAAATATAAAAGGAACAACATACAGGAATGCATTTTACGCGTATAAAAAAAAGAGGAGACCCACATACAGTTGTAATAAACAGAAACATACATACACGAAAATTTACCCAAAAATAAAAGGTCGTAACGCCGACTATACGCATGTAGAGACGACAAAACATCTATTGTCAATATCAATCGATAGGACTGTTACGTAATCAGCATACTAAAGATATTATAATATACAAAATGTACACCCTAGACTATCCAATGATCTCGTCTCCTCGTCAGTGTGTGCGCACACTCCAACTACGAACCAGTACTCAAGACTAATTCTGTATTCCGCCGGACATAGTTAGTTTTGCGAGACAATATAATTCGAGTATTGGTTTATTTTATTTTGTCGGTGAATTCGCTTTGGTAGTGAAGTCACCGATCAAACTTTTTACTCTTTTTTTAATTGTTTTAATTTCGTTATGCGATCGTTCGTCTCTGCGGATACCAGTTAGACATCGAGGTAAGTTAGACAAGATAAGAAATTTAATTATTTGACAATTTATTTCAGTGTATTGCCTTACATTTTTATTTTATTTTTTTTATATCTTTACGTGAAATATACCTAAATGATTCTCGAATACATCACCCCGAAAAATACCCACCCATATTCACTTTTCTTTTAGCACTTTATAATATTATACATTTATTTTTTATATGATTACAAATATGTTATATTTATTCTCAATGGTAGTAGTTTTGGACACTCACTTTCTTAGACACATGCGTGGGCTCCAGTCCGGCTTTGTCCAAGACCATCACGTGTCCGTTTCTCGTGTCCTGAACCCGGTGTTTGGGCAACAACGGCACTTTTTTCAAAACTTCATTAATATTCGCCCGGATCATGTTTTTATGGGGTTTCTTTTCGGGAATTTTCGCACGTGTCAATTTAGGAATTGGCGGTTTTTCAGCCAATTTCTTCGTACACGTTTTAATCTTATCTGAAAGTCATACATGACCGTCGTGGTGTTAGTCGAATAAATAAATAACATATTTTCATGTATCGGTAATTACATTGTTTTTTATTAAATTTTATTTAAATATTAATAAAATTATACATTCGAAATAACTCGTACACAATTTTAAATAAATATACTATTTTGAGTTCAGATTTGTATATTTGTTCAATTAGAAAAAGTATAACTCATTTGTCTCTCAGCGTACACATGAATCCAAATTCATGATACACAGATTTTAACAAGTTATGTATAAAACGTATGAAGACCTAATAAAATTGTATTTTATCTACAACGAGAACAGAAAATGCTATTGCATCCTAAGTATCGTTTCCTGTCAAAATTATTCTACCATATTTCCTAATATTCATATTGCATATACATATTGCTATGCATGCCAAAATATTATCCTACTATAATTATATTGATTATGTGTTTTCAAATAGAAAAAGTGGAAATTATTGATGCAAACGACTTACCCACAAAAGGTTTCTTGTACACCGGTTTACTGTGTGCTCGCAAAAACTGTGACGGATCAATTTGTATATTTATATACCCCATTGTCCGGTGGCAGTCTTTTTGTGCTTCGAACGTCCTCCTGATGGAATCGGTGTAAATCGACCGGTACAGAGGCGGCTTGATCACAGGCGTTTTTGGTTTACGAATCAAGTTTCTGATATTTTCGCGGTTCTTGTTCATAGTTCCGGATGTTCGTATATAATGAACAGAATGTTTATATAATAAACACGGAGAGAAAAACAGAGAACTGAAATTGACTGTTATAATGTAATAATTATAATTGTTTATTTATTTATTTACGGAATAAAACTCTATGACTACAAATATTTTTAAATAAACTTGTGTTTTTTTAATAGACTATCAGATTAATAACAATTTCGAATTTTGATTACAGTTTTACGATGGTGAAATGCTTCACCTCATTTTTATCCGTATAAATATAACAAAACTGAATTTTAATCTCACTTAGATTTTATCATTTTATATTTAAATTACTTAGAGATTTTAATTGGAAGTCTATAAATAATAAAAATCAAACTATGGATAAACTTACATTTTTTAAATATTTTTATATAATATGTAGTTTAATTGAATACAATAAGGTTATAAATTAATGTTCAGTTTTTTGTTTATTAGTCAAATATGTATTAAATTAAATCTTAAATTAATAAAAATAATAATTTATATATATATACAGACTTAATTTTTTATTAAATTCTGCGTCTTGGTCTGATGCATTGAAGGCATCGTGTGTCGTGGAATAACAATAAATCTGGTCAACACACCTTTTATTGCCATTAATATTAGAGTGAGTATTTGATTATTTTTAGTCTCTGAATATGATTTTGGCTTTAGTTTGTGGAGGTTTGCTCTATTTTTTGAGATATTTAACATTCTATTAAAAAATACATAGTCAATATATATTTTTTTTATAATATTAAATATTTATAAAGTTATTTGTTAATAAAATGTGAATTTTATTTATTCATATAATTACATGAAAATAATAAAAAACATTACATAATATGTTGTTTTTGAGATTTTTTTTTTGTACTGGTTAGTAGGACAATCACGTTGAAGGCTTCAGCAGTAGTCTGCCATCATATGTGCGTCCCATCTGTTTGATATCTTTCTTCCTTCACTTTTAGGTCTTGATGAAATCTTTCTCCTTGTTCCTCGCTAAAATCTCCAAGATTATGAGGGAATTGGTCTAAATGACTATGGAGAAATGTACTTTTATACTTATATTGACATCTAGATTTTCAAAACTTATGATTATGTTAAAAACTAGTCCTTTGTAATTATCTGATTTATGATTACCTAAGAAATTTTGGATGACCAACGCGTAACTGGATAAGGCTTCAATATCATTAATATATTTTGTGAAATAAGAATCCTTGAAAAGCTTACGAATTTTAGTCATCAAAAATTCTAGCCTGTAGTTTTTCCACACTTAATCCTGGGAACGATTAATAAACATATAAATATATTTGAAACTATTTTCATCTTTGTCCGAAGCCTTGAAAAATTATTTCTAATTCTATTAATATCGTCAAATTATGATATTTATATCAGGGCCGGATTAATGAAATAATTCGCCCCGGGCTGACTCAATCTGGGAGCCCTAATTTTACAAAAACGTCTTATATGTATGTATAATATACATTGTACATGTATATATACATTTAGTGGTTCAACAAAAAAACATTTAGGTAGAGGGCTTTAAATCAATTAAAAACACATTGAAATTTGTACTTGATATTATTTATTTAAAAAAATATTTTCACTTCAGAAATGAAATATTTTATAATTATTAAATAATTTACTGATATTTTAAAATAAGATTATATCACAGTGCGCGGAGTAACGTTACGTGAATCGAACGAGCTTGCAAGAAAAACTGAGTAGGTACATAGTTAGTATAAAATAATACGCTACAAAAGTACAAAAGAAAACGAAAAAATAAACGCATTCATAATGATGATAATATAATGGTAGTATACAATTAGTAAACTATCGTGATTTCTGGTTTATTTACTAATGACCAGTTTTATAATGCATGTATTCGTCAGATAGTGAAATTCTAAGTAAAAGTTCGAAAAGTAGGCTCCACAATAACAACTTATTCCAGGAACAGTGTTATACTGAGAATAATTTTATCTAGCCGAATATGTTTGAATTAAGTTTTATTCGCCGGAAAACCCACGAAATTTGTACAATTCGTTCGGGGAAGTTGTTCGTATACACATCACCACCGTTGCCATCATGTATTTCAAAACATTTTAAATATACGAAATACTGCTCGTTAATCGGGGTTTAATTATAATGCTTTTATATTTTATACTCCGAATAATGTGTGGTATAAGTTTAATCGTAGAATAACTATTCTCTGAATAATATTCGATATTTTGAAATATCACGAAAAATTATACCAAAATTTTAAAAAAAATGATAGTCCCAAAATTTTTTTGGGGCCCTTATTTTTTAGGGGGCCCCGGGTTATAGCCCTCTTAGCCCTCCCCTTAATCCGGCTCTGATTTATATAAGTTATATCAAAAATCTATAACTGAATATCCACACGATTATATTGTGGTTAACAAATTACATAATAAAAAAAACTCCATTAAGTAAAAAAGCATAAGAAACTTCTTGTGGGGGGGGGGTGTCAAATGAAATGAGACGACAGCTTTAAAAAATGTACGACATTATCGTATGACTCGTGGAGAGATCTGTTCAATTTAAAAGACATAAAACGCAAAAAAATTGTTTTGAACTGATTCTGACATGTTGCCTCGTTCCAAAGTGTTATTTATCCAGATCGGAAGGCAATATTCTTGATTGGAACGAACGAGAGAACAATAAACGATTTTTAAAGAAATAAATATCGCGTTCAATTGTTATTTCTTTTCTTCTTTTTTACGAGAAACACATCAACAGTTATTTTACATTCGCTTTCAAAATTGATTAAAAAATCATTTGTTCTTCGAACAGAAAGAAGACGATATTGTTGTTTTTTATGATTTTCCAACTCGTTTAAAGCAGCATCTGCGCACGTTACCGTTTTGTACAGTGATTCCGAACTAACGTACATAAACAGTAAATAAAATATGACGTTTCAATATTGTCGACAACGGCGAACCAGACGGCAAAATTAATAAACGTCGAGGGAAAACATATTTCAACAATTATTCGCTGAAACGTTTTTTAGACTTCGTGTCGGACAAAAAGACACACACGCACACATTTTAAAAAATACGAAAATGAACACGTTTTAAATGAAAAACAATAACAGCGTGTACACTCCCGAACTACGTGTGTGAAGTTGGCCCACCCATTTAAACGTGTAAACTCAAAACCCAAACTAATAAATTGCGAGTCGATCGCTACTGAATGAAAAAACAAAAAACCGAACGTGTGCTAACTTCACATAGCCCACCCGCTTTGTCTTGCGATTTCAAAACCTACATCGAAATATGTGTCATAATTTGCTAGTAATTGCTAGTTTAGTGTCGAAATTCACGAGCACCCCTCTAACCACCAATTCCATTATTCGATCGTGAAGTTGGCCCGTTCAAGTTGTCCTGGAACTTCGAAATTTTCGTAATTATATACATATATATTATTATAATCAAACATATTCCACTGTATGTTACCATGGTTATTGGAATCTATACTTCGCCTAAATTCTTATACTGTATTCAGCTGTTTGAAATATTCGCGTTTTTCGCGTTTTTCGCCGTCCCGTCCATATGCATTTATATAAACTGAGCATAACGTAGAAATCATGTGACACGGTCAGACATATTCGTACAGTTGCCGGGATTTTTCGTTGGGGTGGGGGCTAAATACTTTTTTTGCTGAGTCACTGGGTGTTGGTCGTACGCATGCTCAGTGGGGTGACCCAATAACGAAAGTTTGTAAATTTGTATTCATGTAATTTCGAAAATGTCAAAATAAATACACCATGATACATCCTGCAAAATTATCAACAGGATCGATATATCACATCATTTTTGCTCATTTTTCGTCCGATTTTGACACTCGTGAGACGCTTGTGACACTATGTCACCATGACGAAAACAATGATATCGATCCATCTTGGCTATGATAAAAACCAACAAAATATGGACGGATGATACATGTATCTTATCCTTAGTGATAAAATTTTATTGTTATCTTTTATCGCTTGTCGTACAAATTTTTCAAACATTTCAAACATTTCTAGTTTACACTTAAATCGTAAAAATAGTACACACGCGTAAGCACAACTAATTGGGGTGGACTAAAGTCTCCTAAGACATCCCCTGGCTATGAAACTGATTTCGTATACTACACTGGTTAACAAAAAAAGTAAAACATGATGTTGCCAATGTTTTTTGAATAATATTGAATAAACTATGAAATAAATAATTCATTTGAGATTACCTAATTAAAATAAAATACTAGTTTCATTATATTGGCTCATATTCTTCAGATATGAATATCGAAAAATCTCAAAACTACGATTTGTCATTTTTTGGCCATTACCTATATACAATAAACAAGTATAAATATATGCAATCTATTCCAGACTATTTTTCTTCTTATCTTATTGTTTAAATATAAAAAAATTGAGTTACAAGAAATTTGATAAGTGAAGTGTTATAATATTTTATACACGTAGAACTCCGAACCCACTACCTTTATTATTACGTATGCCGATTACCGAGGTAATTTGAAGAAATAGTTTGAGGAGTGTACATCACGCGATACTATTATCCGTTTAATTGCATTATTTACCGTGTGCTTTTTAAATAATATTTCTGTCATTTTCGCTTAATTATAAATTCATATTAGTAATATTAGCGAATGTTTTCGGGTAGTACTAGGTCGTCTTTGTAATATTAGTGCGACTGTTATTAGTCCATGAAGTATTTTATTGTACATTTTATTTACAGAATTATAAGGTTTTTAAGAGGACGTTTTATAAATAAATAAAATTAAGTCTGTATATAAATATATATTATTTTTATTAATTTAGGATTTAATTTAATACATATTTGACTAATAAACAAAAAACTATACATTAATTTATAACCTTATTGTATTCAATTAAATTACATATTATATAAACCATTTTAAACTAATACTAAATAATTAAATGTTTTAAAAATATTTAAAAAATGTAAGTTTATCCATAGTTTGATTTTTATTATTTATAGACTTCCAATTAAAATCTCTAAGTAATTTAAATATAAAATGATAAAATCTATGCGAGATTGATATTCAGTTTTGTTATATTTATACGGATAAAAATGAGGTGAAGCATTCCACCATCGTAAAACTGTAATCAAAATTCGAAATTGTTATTAATCTGATAGTCTATTAAAAAAAAACACAAGTTTATTTAAAAATATTTGTAGTCATAGAGTTTTATTCCGTAAATAAATAAATAAACAATTATAATTATTACATTATAACAGTCAATTTCAGTTCTCTGTTTTCCTCTCTGTGTTTATTATATAAATTTTCTGTTCCATTATATACGAACATCCGGAACCATGAACAAGAACCGCGAAAATATCAGAAACTTGATTCGTAAACCAAAAACGCCTGTGAGTAAACCGCCTCTGTACCGGTCGATTTACACCGATTCCATCAGGAGGACTTACGAAGCACAAAAAGACTGCCACCGGACAATGGGGTATATAAATGTACAAATTGATCCGTCACAGTTTTTGCGAGCACACAGTAAATCGGTGTACAAGAAACCTTTTGTGGGTAAGTCGTTTGCATCAATAATTTCCACTTTTTCTGTTTGAAAACACACAATCAATATAATTATAGTAGGATAATATTTTTTGCTCAATATTTAAATAAAAAATAATAAACAATGTAATTACCGATACATGAAAATATGTTATTTATTTATTCGATTAACACCACGACGGTCATGTATGACTTTCAGATAAGATTAAAACGTGTACGAAGAAATTGGCTGAAAAACCGCCAGTTCCTAAATTGACACGTGCGAAAATTCCCGAAAAGAAACCCCATAAAAACATGATCCGGGAGAATATTAAGGACGTTTTGAAAAAAGTGCCGCCGTTGCCCAATCACCGGGTTCAGGACACGAGAAACGGACACGTGACGGTCTTGGACAAAGCCGGACTGGAGCCCACGCATGTGTCTAAGAAAGTGAGTGTCCAAAACTACTACCATTGAGAATAAATATAACATATTCGAATATTTCAATAAATCATTAATGATAAACTTACCGTGTTTGTTAAAAGAGCTATGGAAAAATACCTGCATATCTTATAAAAATGTCGAAAGAGAACGAACTCGCCAAAAAGAAAGAAGAGGAGAGGAAACGGGCCATCAAACCACCGCTGCGATATTTGCCTGAAAATGAAAGAAATGAACTGTTAAACGTAATTCTGGCTGTTTTAAGTTTTAATTCGATTTCATAATTATAAATAATTATATTACAGATATAAAATTGTATATGTATATATTATATATTACTCTCGTGCTTTCTTTGGTTTTTGCACAGGGACTGAACACCAACCGGGTATCGTTGCTCAAGGAATACTCGACGTTGCCACTTATCGTAGAAACAAATGTGTTTCGGGAAAAGAAAATGAAATTGGAAAAAGAACTAGACGACTTGGAGAAATACATAGACATATTAGAAAGGAAATCGCCCATATACGTGTGTCAAAATGTGTAGGACTTAGGTTTTTTAGAGGTGTATTTTATAGGCAAATTTAAATGGCCGACGAGGAGATAAAATTCTTACGTATTAATTCGTTTGGTAATTATTTGGTTTTATTTAAAATTCGTATCATATTTCTTTGAGTATAACGTACTTTAAATTTATATAAATTTATACGGATTGTCTTGAGTTCTCTTTTAATGCCTTATATATTGCCATAAATAATTCCCAAACCTTAAACGAACACAGCGCGTAAGTATTTATATATATATATATATTTATTTTTAATGTAATGCATTTATTTCGTGTGTGATTTTGTACAGGAACGTCGCGGTAAGATTACTAATATATATATACTTATTTATATATGTATGTATGTATATGTATGATTTTGCTTGTTGGTTTATTCTTGAGTACTTTAAATTGGGATAGTTCAATGTCGTTTCCCGAAAAAAACAAATCTTTTTAGTAAACCTTCAATCATTGACTTACTGAATGTCTTTCAACATTAGTATCAGGTGTTAGTATTATGTTATATTTTCCTGCAGGAATACTATTTTGCCTACCTTTATGCTCTACTCATTCTTATCCATAATCTATGTTTTATTTTAGCCATCCGTCATCAGCTAATTGTATTGAATTTATCAATTTTTTATATTAAAAATAATACAATTTTATGAATTCATTATTACGTTATACCTGTCATTAAGAAATGTTATTATAATTATTATTCTATCACACATTCAACGCCCCTATACATAGTGAGGGGGTTCAACAAGTACTATGGTTTCGAGGCCCGAGTTCTTTGGAGGTCCGGAGGAAAAAAACATAATATACACATAATATTAATATAAATTAGAAAAATAAAATGTGTCGTGCTATTCCAGTTACCATATAATATTGATATATAAATAATTTGATTTCTTACTACATAAGCTTGTGTAACAATTTTGTTTATATTTATTATTTCATGAGATCGGACCACTTGGCTGGCGTCGGCAGGCGAGTGTGGCGTGCGGAAGTTTGAGAATAATAATTTTTGTTATTATTATTATTCATAAATACTTTTTAAAAAAATGTTGATTTTTATATTAAACTGCAGTAAATTAGTGTACTTGTGTTTCAAACTTATTTTAGGGTAACTAAAATAACTGGTATTTTATATAGCTGTATAACAGCAAAAGAAGCTTTGTACCTAATATTTCATGTATAAAAATAAAAAATTGAATGTTAGAATTTATATTAAAATTATTATAAGCACGTAGTTATATTTAATTATATATAATGAGTGCCCGGGTTTATTTACATAACCGTAGTTGAAAAATTCATGTGGGGGCCCTGCCCACAATAATAATAAATGATAATGAAAACGTTCAAAAGTAAGATATTACGAATTTAATGTACATATTGGAGGCACCGAATTTAAAACAGACCAATCGAAATCGTGAATTTGATATCGGGTCCAGAACGAGGTGCACTATGTTAAAATGCAGGCCGCGCCTCTTCCCGCCGTAAACAAAATCATAATATCCCGCACACGTCCGTTTCACGTGTTTGCACTTGCACTCACAACAAAATAAAAATACGTTTTACGAAAATTGAACATTATCACCAGGGTCGGATTTGATTTTTTTTTTTTTTGGTTGGAGGGTGGTTAGGGGATAACGAGTCTCCGCAAAACAAAGACCTCCGCGTAATAGGATATTCACCACACGGTCTTGGACGTGTGTTTCACGTACGGACAAATATTTTTCCATCTCGGTACCTGCTTATCGGAGTAACTTTCAAAACCTTGAATCGCCAATTAGATTTATTTGTCGATCGTGTGGCAGATAAAATTTATCACATGGTTTTTATGACGCGAAAAAAAATAATAATTAAAATTAATAACATAACCTACATATATATCATATGACTGTGATAAAACAAAGTTATTGAAATGTATATTTTTGACCACATAGTGTTACGACAAAGAGTGTAATGATCCAATAGAAAACGGTTAATAACGTAACAGCGGTGTCTCTATAAAGGTATTGGATTTCGCGTTGTAAATCCAATGGTTCGGTCCACGTAATTGCTTCAGGACACGTTGTGAATAGTCCGTGTTCCTTAGATTTTTCTCGGGGCGGCTCTAGCATTTAATTTTTTTTTTGTTTTGAGGGAGGGAGGGGAAACAAGTTGATGACTTTTTTGCTAATTTTCTAATAATAATTAAGGTTAACAATTGTCGGGCGTAAGTACAATATAATTTTTATCACCTAAAAACTAAAGAATAAAACTAAAATTATATTAAATATAAATAAATATGCTAAATGTTTTTATGAATTGGGGGGGGAGGGGTCGGCATAGCTCTCTGGCCTTCATAAAGCCGACACTGTCTCGAGTGGGGGGGGGGGGGAATTCCTGGACGATACAAGTTCGGCGTTTGAACTGGGTCTCCATCACCAATCACATCGTTAAAAGCTTTCCGTTATTTCTCATTCGAAAAACATTTCTTTGGTTCGGCCCAGGCTCGGACTGGAAGGTCTTCGGCCCACTATTTTCGGTAAACAACTGTCCCAAAACCCATATCCAAAATAAATTAACCATTCACCATTTTCGTGAATAATATAATCATGCACCTTAAATTTGTTGTATAACATAAAACTATGGAATTCGTGAATTTCAACATAATTTTTTTACTTATTTTCCAAACGGTCCACTGCGCTGCAGAATAATGGCACAGCGACCCGGTTCGGCCACGTCCGGTTTTGATACTGTTTTCGGGCGACTACTCCGTGTTTTACCGGACAAGAACGTGGTAGACGTTCGTTGCCCGCGCGGATATGGATATGTTATCGATACAATGGTGCTGAACAATGTGGACCGTTCCGTTTCCCGGTTCTTTCTCGAACAACTCGATGTATATTGTCATGTATATTGACTCGAGCCTGATGAATCGGGGGACATTATCTAGTGCTTGACGGACCGGACAGTGGTGGATTTCCGATTCAAAACGCTATACAATAAAAATTATCATTTTCAACACAGATTGAAATCACAATGTCCGGATCGAAATGTCACTAGTTAAAAAACGTATGATGACGAAATCTAGAAGGGTGCCGATATAATTATTATAATTTACATTATTTGTGTACGGCACGTATGTGTTCATTGGAATTTCCACATAAATATTATTTCGTGTAATTGGAGCATAATCAATAATTATATTCGTTAGTTTGTTATACAAAACATAATTAAATTGTTTCAACCTTTCGAATGAAATATTAGTTTGAAGTAAATTATGTTATAACCAGGGCAAGATACACTAAAAAAAATATCTCGATACTAGATACAAGATTCGTTTATTTTTAGTATCTAGATACAAGATATAAAATACTTTGGTAATTGAGAAAAGATACTAAATACCAGATACATGTATCGGAGATACAAAAAAAGATGCAAGATACTTAGATATTTTTTATTTCATCAGAATTTAATAGAGCAAAAAATGTTCCGTCTAAACATTTCAGAATATTACCAACTGTACTCATTTGATTTTCCATCATTTTTAAACTACTTATTACTACGTCTACACAGACGAGTCGTCAGTAAGTGAAACAACGCTGTAATTTTACTTAGATTGGGTCGGACTACCATAATAATAACTAACCGACCAAACAGGTCTAATCGGCGATATGCTATCCACAATCGCTATTATCTTGTATTACTGAAGTCATGGTAATGATAATTAGGAAAAATGTTTTTAAATATAACATCATAATTGTTGAATGTATCTTGTGTCTTAAAACTTTAAAAGATACTAGATACAAGTAAAAAAGTATCTTATACGTATCTTAAATACTTGTATCTTAAATACTGCCCAGCCCTGGTTATAACAGATACCTGAAATGCAGAAATTACGAAATTAACGATCGTTGTGATAAAAAAAAAAAAAAAAACGGAATTTATATATATTCGTTTGTACGTCACGTTGTTTTTTATACGCTATCCGAAGAATCATTCTACTGTTCGTCTAGTGTGCCCGAATCAGATTGACCGTACTGGTGAGAGTGCTACGGAACTCTTGCTCGGCGATGGGCCCCAGAGTCTCAGAATTAAGACTCCTGGCCTCTCTTTTCGGAAAGGAGGCGTCACGGGCTGAGAGTAGTCGGAGCGCCTGATGTCTGGTATCACATATTACGTCATAGACAGTAGAGCTGCTGAGGCGAACGTCTGCTCGGCGCACGTCCTACTATTCGACGCGAGCACGAAGTGCTATCACTACTGTTTAACGGGGACCACCCCGTGACCGTAGCGACACGGATCGAACCTGGTTCGTTCTGGGTTGGATTCGTACGGGTTGGGTTTCGTATAACCTGCTGGCAAACCGCGTCCCCGTGGCCGCGCATCGACGTGCAAATGCGGTACGAGGAGTCGGAGTCCTCGGTCTTGATCGGCGCTATGTCGGTTGGCGTTGTCCATGCGCTGGCAACGTCTTCCTGTGGCGGCACTTGAGTAGCTCCACCGAGCCAATAAAAGGTCCGTCACTTGTAGCCGTAGTCGGACGTTTGGTTTGGCCGTGCATTTGGTGCTCCGCGGCCTGCGGACTCGTTGCCAGCAGGCTCGGATTTTCGTCCGTTGGCCGTACACGACTTTGTACAGTTTTGTTTTTTCTACCAGGGGTGAAGTTTTTGAACCGCGGGTTTTGTTCAAAATGAAATACTCGAGAGCGTTGAAGCACTTACGGCGGACTAAACAGACAGGAACAAAAACTAAAACGACACTCACAGCTGCTTTACGGCTCGTTCTGCTTGTAGGTAAAACCAGACGCTGTTGTACCGCCCGTATTACGTGTAGTATACCGTACTGTGCGACGTTCCGGTGATTGTATCGTGGCGTTATTATTATTATTATTATTTTTTTTACAAGCGATCGTTTCGTGCTAGATATCGCGATGAGGATCCAGTAGAAGTTGCGTAAGGTAAGCAACGAGCTTCGGATCGTTCGGAGGAACGTTTCTAGACGTTGGTCGTCACGAATTTCCGGTAGGTCCGCGTACGTAATTACGAAATCGTTTTCTTCGCGTAACATTAGAATATTAGATTCTTGTCATAAACGTGTTCGGAAGACGAAGAATATCTAAAAAGAAAAAAAATATATATTTATATACACCCAAACAAACATGTACATAAATGTATACTTAAATATACAAAAAGCCAATTGAGTATTACGTTGATTAAAGAAAAAAGAAAGAAGATATAAAAATTGTTGTATATGTGTGTGTTTATTACTACCGGTTTCGACAAAATGTCATCATCGGGTTAATACAAATGAAATACAACGACCGAAGAATAAATTAAAAGTAAAGTTAATAAGAAAAAACAATTGCATAGAGAAACGTGACATTAACCACATAGAGCATATTATGAATATTACAATAAAAAGACATAGAGTTAGGTGAAAAGAAAAAAAAAAATTATATAATAAAAATACATCATCAAAAAGCAAAGAAATTGTGTATATAACAAAAACAACTATGGCGTGATATTAAGAATATCTGTTTTACGTCGTGTCGTCTGTTATCGTGATAACGCGATGGCGCGTGCCAATAGTCGTCACAAAAGTAGACGAATAACACGTGTTCACGCTTTCCGTATATTGTTTTCAGTTAAACGCGGTGCGCCCGCAAACGACACGCGCACGTTTTGTAATTACATTTCGTTCGAATAATATTTAGAAATTCGTTTTTTGTTTTTTGATTGGTATAAGAAGCTAGGTCTAGCGAGAAGTCGACGGCTCTCGACGCGCTCAACTGCAGGCATATCGAAGAAACAAACAGCGACGGGATCGGTGCCGCGGCACAAACCGCGAACAAAAGGAAATTAGTGAACTACCGCGACGAGCCTTCGACCGGTTCAATTCGTTCGAAACGCGAAATTGTGCTCGGACCACGCGATTATGAGTATTTGAAAATCGGATTTCCGGATCGGAACGGGGACCGAAAAACAACGCGGCCAACAACACACAAGCGAACGAATGTCGCGAAAATTATCGAAAATTTCAAACTTTTATTGTTCGGGCGTGTGTGTGTGTGTGTATTGGATTACGATCCGATTTCACCGCGGCATTTTCCGTACAGACGTCAAAAACGAGGGCAAACGACAATGAGGTTAGGATGAAAAAAAAAATGCTGTGGGAGTGGACTTGCTGTTTCCCCTCCCCCGACCGATTCGTTAATTCGTTATTTTCATTTCGTCATAGAATCGTCGTACGGAAGTCGACGAGCGTGTGATATTTATACTGGATTTACGACATTATTGATTTCATGTTGAACTTGTTCGTTCTAACTGTTGTGGTATGGTAGTTCTAAAAAAAAAACAAAAAAAAATTTAAACAGAAAATACTTTCCCGTGCACACCGTTCTAAAGTTTGTTGTAAGCCGCACCGGATTGTTTTACTCCCTGTTGTTCATCATTGTTCGTTACGAAACCGTTAATGTTGTTGTTTGGTCGAAAAGTATAAGCCGTCAAAAAATAAACCCATTCACATTGTATTCACAATGACTACGACCACTCGGTCTCGTTGTACACTGTTCTTATTCGCTCCGTCGGTAAGCCCGGAATTGTCGTTTAATATTTTCTATTGGATTTTTTTTTCTTTCTCGTCACCAGACCTCACCAGGAGGGACTGTTTCGGAGCCGAGTCGAAAATTTACGTAAATCACGCGCGACAGACGCCCGTCCTAAACAAACGGATTTGTTTCCCGTAATCGACGGGTCGATTGTATTCCGACGCACGATGTTGTTTTCCTGTCCGTCTCGTCGATTGAATTTGGATAACTCCTCGCGTCCGTTGTTCCCGTGCCGCTTGCGAGCCTCTTACCTTTTATCCCCCTTTTCCCTTTCCCCCCCCCCCAACCCCAAACCCGTAACGTTTCCCACGGATTATCGTACAGACCGTTCGACGGCGTTCACCCGTCCGCCTTAGAACGGTAGTTTTGCCGAAGGCAAATCGTTTTTAATACGAACCTATTACGAATCTACACGACACAGACTCAACGAATGATGATTCGTTAGGGGAGAAAAAAACGAAAATTTCGATCAGACGCGTAATTTTTTATTGGGATTTGTCGAACAAGCACGTTTTTCTATACTTAAAAACACAATGCTTATGATTGTTCAACACAAAAATAAGATATTTCACGCCGTTGGTAAGAGTTTGTAATTCATATAGATAGGCTTCAACGATAAACAATTATTGATCACGTTCGAAGAAAAACTGTGGTTCTGACGATTTTTTAATTTAGAAATTATAAACTAAAGTGATGTATATTCAGTGTTATGAAATTAATACGGTAGACGAGTAGTTTTTATTTTACGTTTATTATCCGTTACGTAGGCAGGCATTGCAATTTGATATTGTAATCGAAAGAGTATATATTTTGAAAAAAAAATTGAAATATATCAGCGTATGAAATAATATTGATTGCACGTTTATGCGTTTACTTTATTCGTTTCCGTTGTGATGTATACATTATTTTTCAAAAGTCCTCAGTACCTTTCGACCAGTGGCGTATTTATAAATGGGTGGTGGTGAAGGTGTAGGTTGTTTTCATCCCCTGATACAGAGAGTTTTGTTAAGGTTACAAATTTACAATCACGTCTACAACATTGTAGTTTGTACATTTTATTAATAACAACGAGAACGATTGTTAATTAACACATTGAAATATTTGTTCCTTTTTACACTGGTTGTGAGCTTAAACAAGATCCAAATGCGATTATATTGGTGTTTTTGATTATCGATTTCGTTTTATAAACGCGCCACCCTGTTCAACAGTTATTTTAACTAGTTGGAGAAGGTTGGCGTTTTAATCCGTTCACTGTCCGATGACCTATCAGTACCGAATGAAAACTTAGAAATAGTATGCTGTAGTCCACTTCGATAAATTTATTTTAAATTATATTTACCGTACTGGAATGAACTTAAATATTTACACAATGGTAACGAGAAACTATTTGTATTTAGAAATAGCGTGACCCATATGTGGCTCATGGACTTTATATAAATATTATTTGTTGTTTATAGTTCATGACCCATATAGTTCATGTTAAATTATTATTATTTTAATGGAATTTCCAAGTATAATCTTTCATATTATGTTAGTCTAAATATCTGATGTTTAACACAAAACGAGTTGCGTGCCCGATCTCTTTACTGTAATAACTAAGTCGCCACCCAATAAACGTTTAAAAAAATATTCCAAATCATTTTCTTGAACAGTTGAATAGGAAAGAGGGAAAACTAATAAGAAAAAGATGTTATAGTTGTTATTTGACTATCCGTAAAGATGGCCAGTAAAGTGCAGAAGAAGCTGAAAAAAAGGGAAAAATTTAATTCAAATTGCAAACTTTATGATCGTCCTTACTGAATAAGTTGTTATAATAAAAACCATTAACTTGTAAAATTTTAATAATAATAAACATATAATAATTAATACATAATAATAAAATATAACAATAATCTATTATAATTGACTTTAACAATGTAATCTTTTTTCTTATAATAAATTTTTTTAGATCGATTTCAACTAGTACTGGTTTATTTATTTGGGGCAAATATATCTTTAGAAAGCTTATGATCTCGCCAGTCTAGCTGTGCTATCAAAATACTCATACCATATAGTTTATAAAAATAAATGTACAAATGTATAAATGAAATAAATGGTTAAAATGAACCCAATACGAGTCCACGGACTATTGAAATAAGGGTAACATGACCCATATACGAGTCATGAGACTAATAGCTTTTGATTTATTTTGATACGTGGACCGTGAACGTGTTAAGGTTGGGGGTTATTTATTTATCTATTTTCGTTACGGTTATCGCGTGATTTGACATTACAGTCATTCAGTCCAATCGCCTACTCACGAACTTTTCGTCGAAAATGCTGAACACGATCCAACAAAGTCTGACCAGAGATTAAAAATTAAAACTCGTCGATCTATATTAGCGGGAAAAGGCCATTAAATTATTTATGGGTAACTGCGTTCTACGTAATCAAACAATTAGCATTCGGTTCAAAATTCGTGTTGTACGATAATCCGTCAGCCCACGGGTTGTACATTATTAATCGTGTTGCCTCACATCGCGTCTCTATGAACGCGTGCAAATCGAAAACACCAAACCCAGTTTACATTCGTCGTTGTTACACTGTCACGGTGACCTGATACGTATGCCAAGGGCAGATCTGGAGAGGGTGTTTGGGTGCTATAGCATCCCCCTTGAGCCGTGTTGATCTTAATCATTATTATTATTATTATTTTTTTTTTTTTTGTGAAAAATAATATAATTTACCATTATTTTTGTCTTTGACAATAATAAACACTTGTAATAATAACAACAATTGGGTTTTATTCACAGAGTTGTAAACAACTAGTTCTGGCTTGAGTGCATCATGATTTATCATTAATCATAAATATATTATTTGAGTGGAGCTAATATTAGTTATTACTTATAACCAAGGCTCGTAAGTTCGTGTACTAAAAAACATATAAATAAACAATTATGCAATAATGCATTAAAATATGAGCTAAAAAGTTCAGAAATATGTATTTATATTCACTAAAAATCTAAAACTATGCGCAGTAAAAAAAAAATCGAAATAAATACCAAGATTTTGTAAAATGTTCAAAAAAGTAAAGAATAATGAATTCAAGCATTTAGGTATTAGTTTAATTTTTTTTTACCTACCCTGGAAAACGATTTTTCTGAATGTATATAAAATAATATACGCTAATAACTTCAACAAATCAACTATAGCCAAACATGCCTAAACATCCAAAATATGCACTATAAAATAAATTATTATTTTTACACAATTTTATTTGTTAATTTTCATTGTTATGAAACGAATTTGTACTTCACTTAGCATGTTTTCTTATGTATCAAAAAAAAAAAGAACATGCTAACGCATGAACTTATGAGCCCTGGTTATTATTATTTATTAATACTACTATTTTGTCAGTCATCAGACATTAAATCCACTATAGTCAACAGCTACTATCACTTATTCGAAAAAAGTTATTATGATACTATAGGTCAAACTGTTATAGTTCATTAATTTTGTACAATAGTTATATCAAGTTGTCAAATTATTTACGTTCTACAATGACGGGAGTACGATTAAATGGTTTAGCTGTATTGAACATACATAAACGTGTACCAATTGACGTTTATCAAATTGTTGACTCATTTTCCAAAAAACATACAAGTGTGGAGTTGGAAGACTGGTCAAAATAAATTTGCTTTTTTATTTATAGTTTTTAAGTAAAATGTTTGTAAATTATGTTAAGTTATTTTTATATAGATAAAAATGAAGAAAAATTAATATTTGTTTTTTGTATTGTGCCAAACCAAAAAAAAAAAAAAAAATAAATTAGGAACCGCGGGTTGATATAGATGTCGCTTAAGTGAATTACTTAGGTAAAGTTTTATTGTTTTGATATTAGGTACTATAAATTTGAAAACAATGATAAATCATTGCATTCGATAAAACGATTCTGAACAGAGCTTCGATGTAATATTGTTAAAAATAAATTGTGCATGGAAAACATAATTTACGATTAGTCTTACAGTACGTCATAATCCGTCCATAATCGTATTTTCTGTAATTTTTCGGTAGTTTTTGAGTAATTTTTTTTTTTAGGCACTTTTAAGAAAATCAAAAATGAACTCTTTAAAGTACCAACTAGATATCATTTGCTACTCGAAAATAATTAAACGTGTAAAGATCAGGACATTCCTTCTAGTAGAACTTTCGTGTACAGACATCATTGTAAAACCAATATATTCCTCGTTCCGTTCAGAATCTAAAAAAAGATAATATATATGTGTGTGGCTACTAATTATAATCGTAACATCCCCCAAAAAATTATCCTAGATCCACCCTTGTGTATGTCTATTGCAATCGTCCACGTGAAAACTTTACGCTTTCATAGACAGGGTTGGACTAGGCCTATTAGGGGTATCGGGGAAAGGCCCGGTGGACCACGAAAGTTATACCTAATTTATGTGGCCACTATAAATACAATTGCAGGTGGCTTAGGATTACCTTGTTTATTAACTATTTATTTTGATATGATAAGTGGGCGGGAGGGAGTCTGCCACCAGTCCGCCAATGTTAGGTTATTATATTTCGAAAACAAAATGAACTGTTGACATTCTTATCGGTTACATGAAAATCCCCATAGAGATGGAATATACGATTATGAAGATCGTAAGATGACGTTCGTAATTTCACATACCTATCATTTATTATTTATATTATGAAAAATTGACAAATGTGAACCATATTGTATATTGTACTTCCGGCGTTATCCGCACATTTTTTTCCTATACACCATACCGGGTATGGTATACCCAGTCATCGTCACGATTAAATAAATGATTTATTTTATTGTTAATCATTTTATTTAAGTAAGTTTAATATATTGTCAGTATCTGAAAACGTTGTTTTCATTGCCATTTTACTGTCTGGGAACTTCGAAGATACATGTAGGTACTTGTACATATTTGATTACTTTTATAACATAGTATATAGATGTAAAATATATATTTATATGATAAATTATAAAGTATACTAACACGTTAGAGAAAACAAGCTTAATACGACTAATATGAATTCAGACAAAGGCATTTTGGAATCTCTTATATTTGAAGAAATCCTTCATGAAGTGAACATAATTATTATTATTTACTTACTAATTGGTATTTTTTAAAGTAAGGGGTAGGGGTTGAACCCCCCAAACCCCCTTACCTATGCCTCTGACATGAACTAATATTTTTGTTATACTGATTATTGATTAATATTAGTCCCATAGAGGTCTGTAAACATATTTTTCCTCGAGACGCAATAGAGAGCCAGTTCAACCCAGTTCATAGACGTAATCGGAAATAACCCGACTGAAATTACGCACATTTTTCCTAAACGTTTCAATGACGTACCGACCGCGTCCCGTAAATCTAAACGGTATCAAAAGCATATCGCCCACGTTCGTCCGGAATCCGCTGTCGGACGTTTGACGATCACGCGAGTTCTTCCGCTCGTCCGGTGCCCGAGCGTTTGAACGTTGAGAAACGTGGCATACCGTACGAGGATGGCGCCCAAAAAGAAACCGTACTGACGTTATAGCACCGGGTTTCTGCCGTCAGGAGCGTGTCAGGAGCCAGGTCTATATGCCGTGGAATACTTGTCGGAGAGCGTTCCGAAACCGGGGAGTCGTGTGAATATTTTCGTGATAGTTACGTTCGTGTGCTGCAGCGTGTGTGTGGACAGCGCGTGGCCGTGAAGTCTTGCTTCCTTTTCGGGAAAACTGGCACAGAAACTCTTGGGAATGTAATAAGTAGACGACGTAACGGACAAAAGTCAAATGTTCGAATGGTTTTCCCGTTTCAAAAGAGGGGAAAAGTCAATTAATGACCGACCCCGCTCTGGACGAAAATTCGCGAAATCATCACGGGAGATCGACGACAGATCATCGAACGAGTTGCGTAACTATCCGGAATAACTTGAAGTTCTGTTCAACGAATTTTTAGTCGAGATTTGGGGATAAGAAAAGTGGCTCACAAATCTATTTAAAAAGTGCGCTTATTTTTGACCGAAAACTGTATGAATGCTGTGCCTCACTTCCCTACCCCTTCACACTATTCCACGACCAAGTCCCCTGTGACTTTTTTTCACTCTTCCAAATGAAAAAACACCCGAAAGGAAAGCGTTTAGCTAACGGTTGCTAAAGTGAAGAAAAAAACGACGGACGAATTAAAAAAAAAATGTTTCGAACAATAGAATAAAAGATAGGACAAGTGTATTAGCTTCAATGATGTTTAATGTATAACGGAATTGTTTTGGACGAATACATATTTATAAAGAAAGTTAAACGCAATAAATTAAAAAATATCTTAAAAATACAAACGGATTTTAAAAATAACATTCTATATCAATATATATTAGATAATATTAATATCACACCATAGTTGCTTTCATTATATACTCAATTTATTTGCTTTTTGATATATTTTTATTATATACTTTTTCCCCTTCTAATTCCATGTCTTTTTATTGTAATATTCATAATATCCTCTATATAATTTTTCTTATAAATTTGACTTTTAATTTATTTCTCAGCTGTTCTATTTTATTTGTATTAAACCTGATAATGATATTTTGTCAAAACCGGCAGTAATAAACACACATATATAACTACTTTTATATTTTCTTTTTTCTTTGATCAACGTAATCATTGGATTTTGTGTATATTTAAGTATACATACATATGTATATATATTATATTATATTATATATTTATCTATTTATTTTGATAAATATATTTTTGTTTTATTTCCATTTGTCAATTTTTTATTTCTTTATTTTTTAGTTTTTTAATTTCTTTTTTTTTTGTGTATCATTTCACTTTATTTATTTTATTTTATTTTCACTTCTTTATTATGTGAATATATTATATATATATATATATATATATATATATAGGGACGATCTTTAAAAAAATCCTGGAGGGGAAAGGGTGTAGTCTTTAAAATTTGCCGCCTAGAATTTAAAATACTCAACTTTTGTTAATAAAAATAATAATTATAATTTATCCACAAAATGTTTGATTTATCATTTATAATTAATAGTTATAGAACCACATACGAAATTTAAAAACTATTATAATTATCGCGTTAATTTTTTATTATTTACATAAAGAATATTATTTGTTTTACTAAAACTTACACAATAGATATTAAAATATTAATAATTATACTTCACATTTGAACTCTGCGATGCTTCAGCGTTGTCCATTTGTGTACAAGCTCATCGATATCCAAATTATCTGTTATTATGTCTTTTTCGTAACTTAACATGATCAGTGCATTTAATCGTCGATCGTCCATTTTGAATCTTAGGTAACTTTTTATTAATTTTAATTTACCAAACATTATTTCGTAAAATGTGGTAGTCACAGAAGCAGTTGCTGCTAAACGACAAACTCGATTAGCCCACGGAAGAATGGATTTTGATGACTCACATTTTTCAAAAATGTTGATTAAATTTTTTTCATCACATTGATTTAACCGAATTTCTATTTCTACATGTATTGTGTCGATTCGTGAATTTTCCCACTATTTGTCATTTCAGGAAATAATTTTATTGTATCCGATACATTTTCTAATTAACAAGTAGTTCTTACTTATAGTTTAGCAGTTATAACAATTTTTAAGTGTACAGATATTAATATTATTTTCAATACTTTTTATAATATGTATAATATTTTTCTTTTTCTCGTTTAAAAATAATTTGGAATATTAGTATATTTCAGCCGAAAAAATTTTACCGACTGCCGACTGAAAGTTTAATATTGCCGTGTGGAGGGGGTGTGACACTCTCCACGACCCCTTTCGGTTCGTCCCTGTATATGTGTGTGTGTGTGTGTGTATATTTATGTAAAAGAACGAAAACAACAAAATACGAGGAAAAAGGAAACAAGTGTAAATAATGTACCGGTCTAGTTTTAATGAAAATCACTCACTTTCATCCTTGGTGTTCACCGTCGCGGGGACGTGACGGAAAGCTACTCCATGAGTTACATGAAATTTAAATAAAAATAAATAAATAAAAAATAAAAAATAAAAAAAAACTACAAGTGTCGTGGCAAACAGTGTCCATCACGAAGACGAAAGAAAAAGAGACTGAACGATTCTTTTGGGAAAAGGCCGACGCGTTTACATGATGATTTAATTAATTTGATAACGAATGTACGCCGACCGGTTACCGGTTACCTGCGCGCAATTATCGCAGTTTTCCCGTGACTATGACACGGTGCAGGCTTCGGTTTCGGTTAAGTTTTTAGTTGATTTGGACGACACGTGCACTTTGCGTAATATTTCGAAATCATATTGACGGGTTCTGCGTCCACACGTCGGTCTTTATTACGATGTCGTCGGACGACGTACCGCCGTATTACAACCGCCTGACGACGACGATGCCGTTGTTATTGTCAAAGCGCGGTAGGCTGGTCGTCGGCCGCGAATTCAGTAACCGCTGCTGTCCCAGCTTGGTGTGACCCAGTGGCGTAAGTAGGGATTTGTTCTGGGGTAGGGGGATATCGTTTTTTATAATCACGTTACCGTGGGAGGCTCAGATCTCCCCCCCCCACACAGACACACCCTTTTTCACTCGTTTAATTTTTAGCTACCATTCTCACATTTTATCAATGAATTGTAAGACTTATAGGACACTCGGGTTCGTAAAACGTATATCGTCCGACTTTATCAGGTCGACCGCTAAGTCATTTTTAGTGTCTTGCATGGTATATATATATATATGTACCATTTTTGGCGCACTGTTGTTTTACCAATAAGTTTCGGTTTATCATTTATGGTACACTGGAGTTTTCATCAAACGCTATAAAGTGTATCCGATTAGGTAAATACGATTTGAACACAGAAAACTATTTCGTAGTCTACCGGTCAAATAAATATTCTAACAGCCATTAGAAATCTTAGAAAATCAATTTTATTTTTAAATAATATAAAGAAATTATTATTTTCGTTGAAATATTATCTAAATAGATTATGATAATATAATTTCTCTTTAAACTATGAACTATTAAGTATAAGAAAAAACTATTGAGCTGATTTTTCACTTTCGGTTGAACTATTTTGCTTTTGAAATATAAACTTTGGAAAAGCATTCTAAGAAAAATAATGTCCACACAGATCACATGCATTTAATAAATTGATATCAGTAACGTTACCGCACCCTATAAATGGTTATCAAAACGTTTTCTAGTTATTGTTCTATAAACTAAATCGATTGAACATTTCTAATTGGATACGTGTACCATATATGATACACGACTGAAAATTATTAATTTCATTACAAATTTTTAACTTGTAACCACTAAATAATTCAAAATACAAATTTCAGACATTTTCATAAAGTTTTAGGCCAGTAGCGAGAATGGCATAATCACTTTTTTTGTTTTACCTCTGAAGATAAATGAACCATGTACAGAAAGTGGTACACATAGCAGTTTAACCTGTTAAGCTTATCTCTCCACTCAAGACTCTCTATTGTTCGTAAGTTCGGCCACTGCTAGAGTACGGTTTAGTTCTGTGGAACCCTCCACACAGCTTCCGATTCTGCTACTATAGAGCGAGTCCAAAGACGTTTTCTATCTTGTAAATCTATCATGTACTAAATATTCCTCATCCGTTGCACAACAATTGTCCAGTTATCCATGAGTTAGGTCTAACAACTCTAGCTGATAGAAGAGTTGACAATAACATAAAGTTTCTCCAAAAACTTATTAGCGATTTACCTGATACTTCATCACTTCCTTACCGTAATCAATTTCCGAATCCCTCCACGTTCGACCCGCTCCGTTTACTATTCATAAACGTGTCACTAATTATGGTCGCAATAATCCAATCGAACGCATGATGCGCTTAGCTAACATTCACCCTACTTTCCCGTTTTAAACTGTGCTACCTAGTTCCATTTCACTTCCATTGATTGGTTTACTCTATAAACAAATCCTAAAATAACTGTACTTTAGGCTAAGCCCTTATTTAATAAAATAAACAAATAAATATTATGATTTACTGGAAAATAATATTTTTATTTAAGAGTATGGCCGAATGAATTCAATCATATCAAATAATAAACTAAAAACGTAATACTAAATTTATTTTAAGATTAAAATGAACATATACGTACCGTACTTAAATGAAATCACATTATTAAAGCGCTCGAATTGTGGGGGGGGGGGGAGGGCGACGCAAGTGGATTGCATCCTTTACTACATTTAAAAAAAATTAGCGTCCCTTTACTTCAATTTTCAAAGGAACGCGGGAGAGCGCTTATAACCGGTATACCTGGGGACCATTGATAAGAAATCATGAAAGAATTATATATTTTATATTATTAGTTTTAATATTTTTATTATTATTAATACCTTATTGCTATATCAAGTATCTATTTGATAATGGCAAATTATTATTTTGTATATCACTTACAATACTTACAGATTATTATTCATATAACATTTGACAATTATTTTTAGATTTATCCACAGATATACTATAAAATTGTATATATGCGTGGCAGCACAAATTGTCGATAAACAACGTCGTTAATTGGTGAACCGTTATGAAAATTCTGTTTTATTAGTGATCATCGTGTGCCGATGTATCACTGTATAGCGTGAATAAATTATAATGTTTTTTTATAAGTTGTTATAGCACACTATCATATAATTGATTTTCACAGAATTATTATTCTTAGTTAAATTAAAATGGGTTTATTAGTTGTTTATTAATATAAAGTGTTGTAGACTACTACTATTATATAAAAATTGTATAGAGAAATTTTTTTAATTGAAAAAAAAAGAATACGGTAAGAAATTGGGTTATATATCAGTGATAAACGGGGATGTTTGGGATACCCACGTTTTTGTGATAGAGACTATTTCATTTGAAATGCTATTTTCAAATTTCCAATTCACTGCATTATTATAATTATGTATTGATACATTTTCTTCTAGATTTCGTCACCGTAATTTTTTTGAACATATACCAATGAAAAAAAAATCTTTTGACTTAGGCACGCCACTCTCAAAAAAACTACGAAAGAGTCATCGAAGTCCCCGTAATCGGGTTTTCGATCGATTTAATTTTTGAAAACGAGTGTTCTCCACGACGGTCTGACACCATCAACACCAGACCAACGGCTAACTGAATGTCAGGAAATGCACGCTGTTAATTGTTTTCTCCGACGTTCCCGTATAAAAACATTTATACACGTTTATACACGTTCGTTCATATGCACAAATGAACTGAACTGTATTAGTGTCGAGTTCGTTCGTCACCCCGCTCTCCATCCGCCCACAGAAACCGTCCCTGGTAGAAATACCACTCGTACGGTGTTCGAACCCACGGCCGACGGTTTATTTTTTCATTCTGTACAGTGAGTATCGCACTTGGACGGTACTCGCACTCGATCGATTACGAGACAGCGGCCGTCGTGAAACGCGTACGAGTCCGTACACTCCGGGTTCACACAGCCGTATTGAAAAAGCGGAGAGTCCCGGGCACGTTTTCTTCAGTGGTTATTATTATTACTACACGTCTTTACGCGGGTCCGGATTCGAGTTCGCTAGCGACAATATCGCGTCTGCAAAATATTCACGTGTTCTCATTATCAACGAGCTTATTATAACATTCTTTGTCTTGGCCGGCGTTTGAATTTGGAAAATAATTGCCAGAGGGTAATGCAAATGTGCGTGACTAAATAATGAAACGTCTTATTGACTTCAGGGGCGAACGCAAGAATACATTTTTTTTTTGGGGGGGGCGGGGGCGGGAGGGAGTTGCAAAAAATATCAATACGAGTAAATTATATTTATTAATTATTATTTTATTAAGATGTCCATTCTTAGAGGTAATTTAGCCTTTATATCAACAAATTCTTCGCATGTAACCTCAACGTTTCCAATACAAGTTTAATATTAAAACATTTGAAACCGTTGGAACGGCGATTGTAATTTTCGGTTTAAAGAATTTCGAACCAGAACTCGTTTTAACAAAACATTCCAAACGTGTATAATCGACAATAGTTATAAATATAATAATTAAATAACACACAGTTCAATAATTCACACGTATATTATGTCGTAAATCGATCAATGATTAAACAACGATTGAATACGATATCCGTAACGGGACAAACGTATTGTACACAAAGTGAATAATATTCAATAAAAGATAACACACATTTCCAAAAATTCCGAATTTCGGAAATACGTTACGTTAATACGTAAGTAATAATAAATGTTCATTGGGTCGTATTACTTTCATTTAAATTCAAAATTACGTACATATTTTATATATCATCCTAAATTTCGAGGGGGGGGAGGAGGAGGATAACCCCCAAAACTTTCGTTGCGTTCGCCTCTGATTGTCTTGTTGGCAGCTACGGCGTTCTTGGCGTCCCATTAAGAAAAACCAGAAGGACGAGTACGTTAATAATAATCTTTAAACAAGTAGAGATACTCCGTCCCAACGCGAAATGGTCTTGCCGATACAAAATATTTATAACAATTTCAAACGTTAATATATTAATGTATTTAATAATTTAACATGTTAATAATGTCAAAAAAAACATACATAAATGTATTTATGTGAGTATATGATTTTTAGTTATTGTTCTTTTTCCTTTTTTTTTTTTTTATGATTATTTGATGGGAGTGAATATGAAATAATTTCTAACAATAGTCCATTTAATTTACACATCTACTTACTTACTAAAAAAATTATCCTTATACTAAAAACCCGTACGATTGTTTGGAACAATTTGAATATATTACTCCGCGTCAGCAAATCGTACAACGTACAGGCCACATTACTTGTTTTCAATAAAAACGAAAATCAAACCGCTCGACAAGGGAGAAAAAGGCCGTCGTCGGATCAACAGTAACGATACGTTACGATAAATCGCATTCGTTATATATCTGCATACACGATACCGGTATGTCCGTTGGAGTTTCGATTTTTTGTGTTGGATCGGCGCGTTGTGAATCTCGTACCCGTTCTTATCGGCGGGCGGATCGTTTTCTTGTAAAATACACCTCAGACCGACCGAATCACGCGTTCGACAGGAGCGACTACACTCCTAGCGACCATCCCGTGAGAACTTACCGTTACGAAATCATGTTTCACTTGCACTAGCCGTGCACAAAACGTGCCGAAATCGTGAACACCAGAACGAATCGTTCTCTATGGTCGGCTAATTACATTTCGTGCATTCGATATTTATACGCGTATTTCACGCTATCGGCGATATTTATTTCCATTGTTAATCGACAGTAATAAATTCATATTTATCGAACAGTTTTTTCGTTCGCTTTTTTATCCTATTAAAAAAAAAAAAAAATGTATAAATTAACGAATAAAATCAATTATTACGTTTTGCACGCCCGCGAAAAACGACGTGTTTCGGTTATGCGTTTCGACAGTCGGAAGTCGGATGATTTATTACCGCTGTTGTACGGTAACACTACTGAGATACGGACCGATTCCAACAAATATATTCCGACAGTCGATGAAATTACGCGAAACGCCGCCACGTACAAAACCACTAGTTTGTGTTGACGTGACCCCGCATGGTAGTTTTCGAGTTTCGGTCACGGCCGGCGTGCGATCACGTCGAGTTTTTTATTCATCAGGAATTTCAAAATGTAAACGCAAACTCGAGGCCGGAAACGCACGGAACGCATTTCGAACAATCGTTCGGTTTTAGTGGCGCATCCAAGGGGGGTGGTCTTCGAGTCCAGACCACCCCGTTGGGTATTCCTAAAGAGGACAATCGTGTAAGATAGTTTTAATCTCGTTGGCGACAGATAAACGTCGACTAGATTTTTCGTAATAAATTTGGTGGTTTCTTTTGTTCTATGGTTTTCAATAGAGTACATATTTTTTCAAACCGTACATTTTAATTTCAATAATAAAAAGTGAAAATTATCTTTGTTGTATAAATCGGGTTTTCATATTATTCCAGGACTCCCCCTCCTCTTGAAATAATCCAGGGTGTGTTACTGTTCGGTGTTTAAAAAACGGCGAAAGAAATTTTGTCATTATCAATTTTCTTTCTTTCGATACGTATTTATATATGATTTGTTTAGAACTTTTTTCAATTAAACAAATTTTGCATTTATCGTTTACATATAATTTTCGTTCAATATTTTAGCGTTGTATTTGTTTTCAATTCTCTAAAATACATCACGTTCAAAATTAAAAAATTAACAAAAAACCTCGTTTTAGTGAATCATTATTATACTACGTATTGCGGACTCCTGTCGACTTCACAGTGTTTATGAACGTAATAATCGCTATGATTTGTACAACGTATATTAATTAGAAATAGACGATTTGCCTTTCTCAGAGACAATCTTAACATCATGTTAGAGATGGTTGGAAAACAAATTGCTTTTAAATAGCAACCTTTTCGAATCGATATAAAACAAAATGTAGAATCATTGGCGATAAATGCCAATTATTTCGATAATAATTATAAATGATGTGTTCAGATTATCTTTCATCCGATACCGGTAACGAAATAATTATGCGTTCGAGTCGCGGGTGTTGTTATGTTGCCGATTAAAAATGTCAAAAACGTTATAATAATTGTACTCTGAACTGGTATTAAAATAATTATATTGTGTTTGGTAGCAGTCTGTACATATTCGGATAGAAGAATTCATTTTTTCTCATTATAAACTGTATTTCAAAGCCGGAAGTACAACAAAAAAATAAAAAGTTACTATTATGATAATTGTTTGTTTTCGTTCAGAGATGAATGATATAAATTATGTGTACTAATATTTGACATTCGTGATAACGATTTCGAGTGAATTATAAACGCATAGGTTTTGTTGACTTAAATTTTTTTATAAATTTAAAAAACTTAAAAAAATGAATTCCTTAAACTTTTTAAGTGATCAGTGTGATAAATTTCCAACCAATAAATATAGATACATAAAACTTTTTTATTTTCAATAAGTGCTTTCCGAGCAAAACCCACAAACAAAACACTCGAGTATAATAAAACTAATAAATAGCACGTCTTCTCCAGAATCTGAGTGTTATATTTTGCGTATTACTTAGCTTGCGATTTTGCACTCGTCGCTTTCATTTTATGAATCGCACAAGTGTCTACTTAACGTGAACATAATATTTGTCGGCTTTGATGGATATCGCGAACACTTTTCTTCTCCGTACTCGATTAAAATGCGTACCTCACGGTCAGACCGAAACGGCTGGTTAGACGATATCGATTCAGAAAACGAGAAATACATTTCTATGATTCGATGGTTCAGTCAGTTTGGGTGCACGTCGTCATATGTATTTCGCCGGGTTTTCGTAAAAACACGATCCGATGACGAGCTGAGCGCGAGAACCGGATTCGGAAAGACGTCACGTCAGAAATGCGAGAACCAAGTCGTCAGCCTACGGCGATATATTATTATTATGTGAAAATCGCGGCGAATACAAAACGTCCGTCAACTGGTTTTTATTTTTTTTGGGGGGGGGGGAGGGAGGAGGGATGAGACGTCGAGTAAAAAAGTCGTCGAGTTATGACACTCATTTATGATCGAGAATTAGACCCTGAAAACAATTAAAACCTCGCCGACTCGCGTGCTGTTAAAAAACCGAGATTTAGGAAATTAGTATAGTAAGTGAGGCTTACCGTTTCACGTGTACTTAAATACACGGATATACGTTTATGTGAAAAATGATACTGATGTGATGTAAATGACTGTTAATTTCGGCAAAGTTCGACAGCGACCGGTTGTGTTTGCGACGGCCGGAGACGGAGGTGAATAATATTTGTTTTCGAATGGGCTCGCGGCGCACGGTTCGGGAACCGTCGATTTGTAGAATGTCTATTGTCGTGTCGTGATGCGCGTACGTACACCGTTAAAAAAACCCACGAGATTCCAACAAACCGACTAAAACAATTACTTTTTTTCGAATGATTAATTCCAAGTACACGATATCCGTCCGAGGGGGATGTTTCTTTTACACGCCGTCCTCTCGGTTCCGTCGCAGACGGATGACACAACAGACGAGTTTTACCGTACCAACGGATTCGTCGACGTTAACGTTTGTTGGCTGTGTCACACGAACCGAGACTTTTGAGGCCGAACCGAACCCGAACTCGGACTTCATAATAAGTCCAGGGGATTAAAATTAATTTAACACGCCTAAGTATTCGTTTGATTTCATCGTCTGTTAACCTAAATGATTAACTATCAATTCATAAACTATATAACGTCGGTGTGTAGCGTTGAAAATCACATTTTGTTTTTGAGTTGTAACGAAAAACTGGGTACGAATTTCATTGACCTTGGTTCGATGTTCGAACCGAATTTCTTTTTTTATATGTTTATCGAAAATCGAACAGTTTGTTTGTATTTGTCCATTATCTATGTGGTTAACGATTTTATCACCGGTGTAAACTACTCTCGACCTACTCGACGTTCGACGTGAATAGATAGATGTTTCAAAGTATAAAACAAGAAGTAATGTAACGGATTCCACGTCTAACCGTTTATTCATTTACTTTCGAAACAGACATTGTTCGCACCGACGACGTTTCAGAACTTTGCAAACTATATTTGTTGTACCGAATTAAAAAAAACCCGATCCTCCCTGACATTATACGTATACGTGGGCTCAGTTGTGTACATTATTCCAAATGTTGCAGTGAAATCGACACGTCCTTTCTGCGATTAAAACGCTTGACGTTTATATATAAAAATGACACGTCGACACATTGTAAACAGTCGGTACGTCGTTGGCATAAACAAACACGAAGCTCGTTCCGTGGGAGAAAGATGATAACAGTGTAAAACTATGAAATATATGTCAGTGTCTCCTAAGCCGTGACGGATTATTTATAAAATAAAAACCGAATATTTTACGTCTTAAGACGGCTGACTGACCCGATTGTTTCATTTCTAACGGGGAGAGGGCGACGACGAATGTGGTACACCAGGGGTGAACGCAGACAAATCATTTGGGGGGTTTGAAAAAAATATCAAGACGAATTAATAATATTTAACCAAGTTTTATTGATGATTTTTATATTAAAATATCCATTTTTCGAGGTAATATAGCCATTATATAAATAACTTCTTTGCATGTAATCTCAATATCTCCTGTACAAATTTAATATTAAAAAAAAACTTGAAATCGTTGGAACGGTGATTGTAACTTTCGGTTTAAAGAATTTTAAGATCGAACCAGAACTCATTTTAAGAAAACATTCCAAACGTGTATAATCGACAATAGTTGAAGATATAATGATTAAATAACACACAGTTCAATAATTCATTTGTATATTATGTCGGAAATCGATCAATGATTAAACAACGATTGATATCCGTAACGGGACAAACGTATTGTACACAAAGTGAATAATATTCAATAAAAGATAACACAAATTTCCAAAAATTCCAAATTTCCAACGTTAACAGTTAATACGTAAATAATAATAAATGTTCATTGGGTCGTGTTACTTTCATTTAAATTCAAAATTACGTACATATTTTCTTATATCATCCTAAATTTCAGGGAGGGGAGGGGTGTTTACTCCCGAAACCCTTTGCTGCGTTCATCTCTGGGGTACACACAGGGTTGGACTAGGCCCCCGGGATACCGAGGAAAGGTCAGGTGGGCCGCAAATATTATACCTAAACGTGGCCACTATAAATACAATTGCAAGGTCGCCTCAGAATTTGGTCCGGACTATTTATTTTGATATGATGGGTAGGAGGGAGTCTGCCGTAAGGCCGCCAATGTTGGGTTATTGTATTTCGAAAACAGAACGAACTGTTGACATTCTTATCGGTTGCATGGAAAACCACGTGGAGACGGAATATACGATTATTAAGATCGTCAAAATGACGTTCGTAATTTCACATATCTAACAATTATTATTTATATTAGGAAAAATTGACAATTGTGAACCATAAATTTATATTATATATATATATATTGTACTTTCGGTGTTATCCGCACGTTTTTTTTTCTATACACTGTACCCAGTCAGCATCACGATTAAATAAATAATTTATTTAAATTTAAATTTATTCTATTTAAGGAAGTTGAATTTATCGTCAGTATCTGAAAACGTTGTTTTCATTGTTATTTTACCATTTTGGAACGTCGACGACACATGTAGGTACGTATACATGCTTGATTACTTTTATAACAAAGTATATAGTCGTGAAATATAGATTCGTGTGATAAATTATAAAGTATACTAACGCGTTGGAGAAGACAGGCTTAATACGACTAATACGAATTCGAACAAAGACATTTCGGAATCTCTCACGTTTCGAAGAAGTCCTTCACGAAGTGGTTTCCAGCAAAGTACCGTGTTGAAAAAACGCATTGACGGTATAAAAAACGATTAGACATTGTACGAACTAATATTTTTTTACTACGTTGATGATTGAAATTAAAATTAGTCTCATAGAGAGGCCTCTAAAAATACCGCTCCCCGCCGACCCGCAACGGACGGCCAGCCGAACACCGGGTACACGTTTCGGTAACCGTCCGCGAACTCGTACGTTCGGAGGAACACGCGCGTCGCGTCACAACTAGTCGTTCCATATGGTGTTCGTCGCGCGGTCGAGGAGATATCCATGTCCCTTATCAGCGGTTATCGGCGGTTTCGCCGGCCTAAGTCCGCGCACCGACCGCACGCGTTTTATTAACGTCACTCCAGAGCGCCGTCTACGGACCGTCAGCGCCACGCCCGTGCCATTTCGCGGACAGGACACGACTCGGTCGAGCGCTGTGTTGCGCGTTCCTCCACCCGTCGCCCGGTCGTGCGGTTTGGTTATTACCTGGCGTCTGTCCCAAAACCCATCTAACGTGGCCAAGGGGACTGAACCGTGGTTAGTGTTTATGTATGTATACTGTTTTTTTGCGATTGAGGTGTAAACTCGGTGGCGTAGCCAACGGTGGGGGACAGACTGGCCGTGCCCTCCTTCCATTTGGCCATATCAACGTATTTACACAGTTTATTTTATACGTTTGAAAAACGTACTACGGATTAGTGTTGTATTAATTCTTAACGATTTGTATTTTGTCAAATTAAAATATTTAAGTCTAAACAATTTTAATAAAAATAAAATTACGATTGTCGATTGTTAATTTGCCCCCTCTTCTCCGTCTCAAAATCCTGGCTACGCCGCCGTGTAAACTATAAACGTTTGAAAAATTCATCGTCCGTCCGTATTTTCCGGCGTCTTATCATGTCCAACGTGAATCTACACATCACTGTTTTCGTCGTGACGACGTCGGTCGAAAAATATGGAAAAAACGATGTGATATATACGAGAACCGTACGGTGAGAAATTTGACGGTGTATTAAATTTTTTGCATTTATATCGAAATTCCTACGCATAAATACAACAAAACTTTCGTCATCGGGCCACGTTTACTGAGCGTGCGTACGAATTTACGGTTTTTAGTTCAGAAACACTCTGCACACGTGTATATATATATATCTTTTTTGCTCCAACCGCGTTAATAAATAAAATCGATATCAACGCTAAGACTTTATAAGTTTTAAACCCCCCGAAACCACTTGTTACCTACGCCATCGCCACAACCGCCACGTCGCAGTCGAGGTTAGGTTAGGTAACCAAGCCTGGCTGTTTAACCTCGCGGCGTTGTGGTACCGACTTGGTTTGAACTTGACGTCGGCGGGTCGAATGGAGGACACGCACGGTGACCGAGTAGCTTTTCTATTTTTTTCAAATATTTAAGCGTACTATTGTTTTTTTTAAAATTTTTTTTTTATAGAAGAATGCGGGGCACGGTATTCGTTTTTGTCCACAGTCCATGAAACATAAAATAATATTGTTACGTCGACGAAATAATATCACATTTAATATCACCTCCGGGCACATCGTGATTAACGTGCCGACAGATGCCGGGTTATGGCCAATTGGGTTTCCCATTATTTGTCGGTCCACACACGACGCGACTGTCCCGCCTATGTAATTACCTACACTTGTATTTCATATTATTATTTGAATTAAGATACACTCCACGTTATTAGCTATTACCAGGGAACGGACTTTATTGTAATCAAAAAAAAAATTAATATATGTGCATATATATGTAAAATTTTCCTTAAAATATGGAAAAAAATTTTTTTTTTTTAATATGTAAATATCCAAAAAACCGTATTGTTATTGAAAATCACAAAAAAAAAAAAGTTTTTCGTTAGGAAACTCATTTAAATAATATTTGGCTTTCGATTTAACAACTTTCGGCATTAAAAAAAAAAAAATTGGAAACTACACGTACACGATACTAAATGTGACCTGTCAACAGTCACGTTACGGTACACGATAACGCGATAACAGAACTAGTTCAGATAACGCCAAATATCGTGTAAAATAAATTACTCGTACCTAATGCATGACAATATTCTTAGAGGTATTCTTAAGAAATTCCGTTAAAATTGAATTAATCGCTACCAAACACGTGATCGTAAACGATGTGAATCGTGCACATTTCTTATCAGATAAAAAATATCACCATCTAATAAAACCACGTAATCCGTTCGCCAGTTATCACCTCATTTTCCACTCTCGGATTGTTGGTAAACGTGACAGCGATGAACTTTTCAAAAACGTATTGGGGACGTAACTAGTTCGTAAGCCTTCGGAGTACTTCTACTAATTTCCCAAACCACTGCGGTTACAGGCGGCGGTGTGTCGACGAACGCATTCAACACGGTATACGTTTGTAGATATTTAACCGTCGAACGTTTTTTATTTTTTATTTTTTATGTACATTTCATGTCTTTACTTTGGCACATTAAAATAAAAAACCGTCACGAAAAAGTGTCCACTAAAAAGTGTCCACGAAAAAGCGTTACAGAAAATAAAAAATCTAAATCTCCCTTATAGGGTTTGTTTCCATGGCAACCATTGTTTCGGTTTTGAAAAAATTTAAATTTGAATTTGAAAAAAAAAAATGTTCACACACAAGACATAAAATGTCTCACTTAACGCGGACTCGTATGCGTTAATCATTTTTTTTTTTTTAGAAATACTATGATATCGGTTTTCGTCGAACAATTTCACACGTTCATTGTTTTTATGTACGTTTACAATGTTGGACGTACGACGTCGTTGTGGATCGTCGATCGAAATTCGATTTCATCCGTCTAACGGAACTACGTGGCCACCGGGCAACAGACACGACAGTGTCGTACTATTGGAAAACCTACAGTTTAATAACGTCAGGTCGTTTCGCGGCAACGATAAAATACACGCGCACACCGTTAATATTTTCATTTTTTTTTTTCCTCATTTTTTGTAAGTATACACGCCGGAACTCGAAGACAGGGATTAGCATACACCCTTCATTAGACCGCTGGTATCGTGAGTAGGGCTGTGAATTTAGTGCACTATAAAACATTGAAAAATGCAATTTCAGATTTTTTTTAAAACGTTCTATTAAAAAAAAAAAAATTGTTTTTATTACAAAAAATTAAAAAATTAAAATTCCCGGTAGCGCTTGCAGACCGTAAAAACGGCTTTTGTATTTTAGAAATTGTACTTGAAATCGTATGAAACTTGTTTTTTTTTGCAAGAACGTACGCAAAGAACCAGAAAATATATATTTAAACACTCGTATTGATTGTCGTATCGGACCGACCGGCGTTTCTTTAATATTTTCGAATGAAAACCACTGCCGATTGTCTGCCGTCAGATTGTTACAAAACGAAAAACTCCTTTCGGCTTGTGCCGACGTAAGTGGAGCGTACCGCATAAAAGCCATGTCGTCGAAACTTACTTTCGACACAACACTACGCTCACGTACAGAAAGCGAACAGGTACTAACTACTAAATGTAATTCTCTAGTTTTCTGATATTGTGGAAATTCGATAAAACGCGTAAAAAAAACGTCAATTGACAGAAATTGATAAAAATACTGAAAAACGAAATGAAAAAAAAAAACAACAACAAAAAGTTGACTTGAAAAATGTAAAAAACTAGGAAAAGGGAAAATAAAAGTTTTGAGACTGAATTCTTCGTTACGTTTAACAATAAGCTAAAAAAAAAAAGGGAAAACCCCACTTTGCTACAAATTCACAACCCGAGTTATGAGTTTCGGTACAGTCACGTCGTCCGTGTTTTCTTCGATCGGAATTACAATGTCCTCAGCCCGGTGGCGTAGTGGTGGATTTTTCGTCGAGGCGGGCTAAACGCTTTTTTGCCGAGTCGTTGGGGGTTAGGTAAGACGTTAGGTTTTGGCGGTTTAACTCCAACAAAATTTATAAAGCGTTAGCATTTAAACGGATTGAATCTATTAGTTTCTGAACCAAAAAACCGTAAATCCGTACACACGCTCAGTGGCGGTGACCCTATTGACGAAAATGTTGAATGTTCGATTCGATAGAATTTCGATACAAATGCAAACAAAAAAAATGAATACGCCGTGATGTTGTGCCTGCGAAATTCTCACGGATCACGTCGTTTTCGCATATTTCTCGCCCGAAGTCGTGGTCGGCGATCGAAGTCGTCATGTCGTTAGCCTGCCCCCTCCTCCCCCGTTCGGCTACGAGGCCGAATCTATTAAAACGTTTGAACTCGTCCGCGGGCCACCGGACTTGGATGTGTTCCGGCGACGATTTGGAGACGGCCGTCGATATCGTTCTACCCGTCCCGTGTCGCGTACGAAACGAACGTACAAAAACGGGAAAAAAAACCGCGAGCGCGCACGAACGGCACGTGAAAATATGTTTGGACGCCTCCGCACCGTTTCCACAGGCCGAGACGACCTTCGAGGGCGCGGCTGTTTCCGCCGGTCCAGTTCGGTGTGTCGGTCCGCAATTTGTTTTCCGTCGCGGCGTGGGTGTCATCGATCCGCGTACCGAGAGTACGGAAAACTAGAAAAATCCGATGGAGTCGGTAGGTCAGGTTGGGTTCCGTAAAGTCGTTTCCACGCGGTCACGGTACGAACAATATCATCACGCGTAAAAACAACAACAAAAAGAACATCATTCGACATCCAAAAGCGAACAGATTACGCGACGTGCGCTCCGCCGCGTTCGATCTCGCGCGTCTTTTTTCCCACACATTCCCCCCGCCGGTCGTTCGCAAAGATCGTTCGATCGATCGATCCGGGTGTACGCGTAGATCCGTCCCAACCCTCGGGCGTCGGCGTCCGGACCGGCTAAGTTTTTTCGTTTAGACGCGCGGTCTTCCGGTTGCCACGGGGCCGTCGTTTCGTTTCGCGTGGAAAAAGTCCCGACGCCGAGTGACATTTTTCTCGGGCGCCATTCGTTGCACAGGCTTTGCGCGCAACCGTTGCGTTTCGAACTCGTGTTACTCGACGAAATTTAAATCGGACGGGCCGGATCAATAACTTTCGAGTGCCCGTCGCCACCCGCCACGCATATATATAATATTGATTACTATTATCTGGACGTTAACGTTTAATATTTTATTCAGAAGTTTAGATAAAAAATTCAGGCGACAACCTTATTTAAACAAACAAAAACGATTTTTAATAACAAACACGGGAAACCTTTTTGGTTTTGCCGATCGATCGAATTTGAAGTCGACGAAATTAAAACCGACAAAAAACAGACTTACTTCGACCCGAGTGATGTCCGCGTGTTTCGTTTGTTTGTTTTTCTCTTTGGCCGTCGACGGGGGTGGCGCGTTTGAAAATTTCGTCCGACGGACTCGCGACGGCACGAGACGATCAACGGAGGACAGCACAGGACGGGGAGGTGGTCTTTTTTTGCATCCGGTCGAAACGCGCGAACGCCCAGAAAACGAAATCACGTCGAACGGAAACGATTTGCCGGCGAGGAAATCGTTGTGTTTTCGCAAGCCGGTGTTTGCACACATACACACACACACACACACACACCGCGTATGGTTCGCGTAGTTCGCGACGAGCCGAACGTGCAAATAAATAGAAAATAATTAAATAATAATCACGGTATATTTACTAACGTTATAATATTCAAAACCAATAAAAAATGAACAATAATTTATTTAATAAAAAATAAAGCAATACACATTCGGATAGTCGTGTACTTTTGTAATTGTTTATTTTACTTTTGTTTTATTAATTATATATATATATATAACATTTTTTCTCTTTAAATACAGGCAATAACGAACATTTAAAAATAATAATAATAATAATTATCGTACAGAGCGAGCCGAATGTCGTACGAATAAAAAAACGGAAAATCACGTGTTATCATCATAATGATGTAAAATCAAAGGATTACGAAAGTAAATAATCACTGTACCGGTCCAATATCGTTCCAGACGATCCGAAGCTCGCGCGCCACGAGACCCGCTCGATAGAATAATAATAATAAAACAACAAAAAAAAAAAAAAAAAACTTATCTGCTGCGAGTGACGTAGAAAAGTGAATTTAGGGACAATCGTTTAAATTAATGATACGTCGCGACCACTTTTTATCACATGGAGCACGTACACGGTAAATACACAATAATATATATCTTATAAACATAAGTATGATGTATATCATATGTATATAAAGCATTTTCTTATTGTATTATACATATATATATATATATATAAATAAAATACGTATACAATAAAATTTCGTTAAAACGGTAAGAATTACGTCTATAAAAAAAAAAAGAAAAGAAAAAAAAAAAAAAAAAACCAGACGAACAAATAGACCCGCACGAATTTTATATATAAATATATAGGATCGACTTTATAGACGATCGGCGCTAAAATCACAATCGTAATAATAGAATAAAAAGTTAATTATGGTAAGCAGGCGTGTGTTTGTTTATGTGTTTTAGTTGAGTTGCATAAACGACCCGGGACACGGATTCGTTCTGGTATTACAATTCGATAAAAACAAAACAAAAAAAAAGACATTTACAATTTTCGATATTTACATTTGAAAAAATATAAATAAATCGATAACCATTCCTAATACGCGTACACGGTATTTATCAATAATAATTTATAATCATTATGTTGTAAACGTCGAAACTAACGCGGACGACTCTGCACCATCGATTAAAAAAAAAAAAAAAACACCAACAAATGTACAAATATGATAATAATAATTATATTTAATAATAATATAATGATAACGTAATATAATAGCAAGAGACAGACAGACAGACAGACAGACAGAGAGAGATAGAGAGAGAGGAAGGAAAAAAAGACTCGACTGGAAAGTGGGAGGGGGGGGGGAAAGACGTCGAAACAATAATAAAAATACGATCACAATAAAGACGGTTTTCCGAAAAAAAAAAAAAAAACATACAAAAAGAAAGCGATCTCTAACACCTATTTAATAATAAAAATAATGATAATAATAATAATAATGATAATAATAATAATAATAATAACAATAATTATTATCATCGTGCGCGTACCCGGAGAACGGGACCGGGCCCCGATCAAGTGTTGCCGTCCGCCGGAAGCGAGACGACAACGGCCGTCTTGTTGTTTCCCCCGACAATCCTCTTCCGTTTGAACGGACGCCGCCAACGGCGGCCGGCCGACGCGATCGCGGGCCACGACGATCACCGGCCACCGGCCACGGCGGCCAACGCGGCCACCGACACGACCAGGACCGGAGCGCCGGACGCGGCCGCGCTGCTCGATTCGGAACTGCACAGACCTTGAACGCGACAAAACGACGGTTAACGGCGCGCAGTGGCGTACCCTTGAGTGGCGGTCAAACCCAGGGGGAAGGTGAGGTTAGGGATTTATCATCCCCTCACGACCGTTTTGTTAATGATAACTTAACCCCCTGCTCATCGTCCGTGTCACAACAGATGAAGTGTTTGGACGAATTGGCGAAAAGAAAAAATAGATTTAATTATTTAATAAAGTGATGAACTAGTGTTTTCAATGATCGAAAACTCCCCTCTAAGTGCATTGAAGTGATCCGATTCGTCAACACAAGGAGATCCGGTCCAAAGACCCGTGTCCGCGATCCGATAGTTTATTCCGGGACTGATGAACGTTGTGATTCCCAAACGGTTCGCGTCCGAGGGGATCTCCCACCGCCTCCATTGAGTATCTTTTGTTTTTATGGGTTTCGTTCGATATCAAAACAGCATAGATATATTCATAACTGTACGTTTTAATTTCAATAATAAAAAGTAAAAATTATCTTCATTGTTTCAAATCGGGTTTTCGTATTATTTGAGGACCTCCCTCCCATTGAAAAAATCTCGGGTGCGTCGCTGTCACGGATGCAAGTGTGTGTATACTTCGTACGCCAGGAAGTAACCAAAGTAATGTTGGTGCCCATGTCGATTCCTCGATGTCAAGCGCGCGCCACGTAAAATTGTTTGTTTTAAAACGTAAATCCGAATATAATTCGTTGCCCGGTTTTATCACACGCGAACCGTTTCGGTGTATCCATACGAAGCCAAAGCAAGAAAAAATATATATATATATATATTGGCGGGAAATTTAAAACCAACCGAATCGGGGACCGTGGTCTTGAATACAGGCGCCAAAAAAAAAACGCGGCCCAGAATGTTTATGTGCCCGCGCATTGTTCGCGTCCTACTCTGCCGACCGCGGGAAACGAAAACCCTTACCTTGGTGCGTTATGTTGAACGCCCAGTGAAGCCGGCCCAACGGGTGCGGATGACACGACTCCATGACCGAGGCAATGTGCAACGTCTGCTGCGCCATGCCGTTCACCTGCGACATGATGAAACAGTACCGTCTGGAGTTGGGCGCGGACCGTCCCTGCGGCGTGGATATCACGTAGTTGACGCCGGTCACGTCGTTCTTCCAGTGTCCGTAGCACGTGTACGCTGCGAATCGAATTTTTTTGTGTAAGTGGTGCGCCGGGGAGGGTTGGGTGGTGGGGGGGGGGGGGGGGTTCGGCGACATATTTGCATTTGACGGGCTCGAACGTGACGTTTTAACGCGAGGCGGCGGTAATTTGTACCGGTTTGATTTAGGCCGCCTGACCGAGGGTATTTCAAGAACCGGAACCTATATATTTCATGTTCCGACGGCGGCGTGTTTAAGGGTGGACGACGGTGGCTAGGGTTTTTTAATGGTTTTGTTTGAATCATATTACCGCTTGTTTTTGAAATATTCGATATTCGATGTTTTACATCACGTTTTTGACAATGAATATTATCAGGCATTACAACACCATGTATATTACCCTATAACGAATTGTATGTTTTCTAATAGTTATAAACATTGTAAACATTAAAAATAAACATTTATAAACATCAACGTAACATTGTTTTAAGCATTATTTATTTATTATTACTTTTACATAAAAAATATTAATATATATGTCTTAAAAGGGGTTTTTTTACATTCAGTATGGAGGTCAGTGGGAAGGGAGGGGTAACGAAATTCTAAACACACCACTGTATTCCATAGAACCTGTACCGCAACTTGAACCGATAAAATCATTAAGGTTCCAGTCCCTGAATGACGACCGTTCGCAGAGGAACACTTACGTGGTCTTTCACGCTAGAGCGTTGTTCGGGGACGCGCGTTAACCATAAAAAATAATCGACCGGTGTGGGGGGGGGGGGAGAGGGGAGAACCAGCGGCGTGGCGAACCTATTGAAGATAAGGAACGGACTATTTTCCCTAACACCCAACCCCTCTATAAAAACGACGAATAAGTTAAAAAAAAAAAGAAATATGTATCGTTTTTCAAATACTTTCTGGCTTTTGTTTTCTTCCGAGTTCTATCTTCTAAATTCTAACAAATGTTTTTTCGCTAATAAGTCGAGTGATAATAATTAATTCATAATCGTTTACTACACGCAGTGCTCGAATTGTGGTGGGCGGGGGGTGGACGTGTGGACGCAAGGGAACGGAGCTTCTCTACTAAATTTCAAAAAAATTAGCGTCCCTTTACTACGATTTCCAAATGAGCGTGCTTATAACCGGTATACCTGGAGACCGTAGATAAAAAAAATCACGAAAGAACTGTATATTTCATATTATCAATATGTTATGGCTACCTTATTGACACTTATCACAGAATATTATTTGACGATTATTTTTTAGATTTACCCACAGATATTGTATAAGACCGTATATCTGTGGCAGGCACAAATCGTCGATAAACAACGTGAACAGCGTGAATATATTATAATTTTTGATAGCATTAATCGACGGTTACATATTATCATGTTTACTTCAATTACGAATTGTATCGGGGAAATTGTTTTCAATTGAAAAAAAATAAAAATAATACGGTTAGAAATTATCGGTTATACATTAGCGGTGAACCGATGGGTTGCGAATAGTGACAGTGTGTAATATTTCGTTCGGGACGCTATTTTGTCCATTCCAATTCGAGCACACGTCATCCGTCCGACAGCGGCCCCGTTCCTAGATCACACCGGTTCGCCGAGCCGCTGGCGACGAGTGGGCAGGGGGACGGGGACGGACGGTGCGAACAAAACGTCTTACTGGCCACCGTCTTGGTACCGCACTCGGACTGGAACTCCATGGTGTCCGGCGAATTGCAGCCGATCGTCAAGTACTGTTTGCCGGGCGGGTTGCACGGCGTCGGTTTGTCCTGGTTGTTCTCGCCGCCGGGCCGGCTGGCGGCCAGCGCTTTGCCCACGTCCTCCGCGTTCAGGCCGCCGCTGATCTCGTACCGGCCGAGGAACGGACAGTCGCGGCCTTTGGGCGACGGGGCTGCAACACGCGCACGCGCGCACGATAAGTTCACGTGGTACGCCGACGGTTAGAGGTTAGGTGAGTGTGTGCGCGGGAGGAAAGGAAGTGTAGCGCCGTTTCGACCGAACGTAGACAATAACGTACAAACGTGCGCGCGGGGAACGGGGCGCGGTAGAAACTTTCGCGGCCGGGCGTAATGTCCCGGAATGGCGTAAACTTCGGAACAGACCGCGTGCGTTATTATTATTGCGCACGCCGACGGTATAATCCGTTTGCGGCCGACACACTGAACGCGGATAGATAATAATAATAATAATAATAATAATATTATTGAAAAGTTTTAATGACGCGCCCGACGTGGTTTTTATTGTTCGCTTCTCTTATCGCCCGCCGCCGCCGTCTGTCGGACTCTCATAAATTATTTACGTAGTGTGTGCAACGACGTAACACGTATCGGTCGAGACGGGCGGGAGGCGAACGGTCTCGGTCGCCGTCCCGTCCGTGATGTTGTTTTTTTTTTTTCCGGATCGCACGCCACTCGGGGGGTTTATGATTTTTACGATATCATAAAAAAAAACAAAACAAAAGAGTGAGAGAGAGAGAAAAACCGAAGGCAAATGCACCCAGAAGGACGAGGCGGCGGGCGCAGTCTGTGTAATCTATACACCGCGGAATCACCATATCGGACACTTATTAACGGGCGGGGCGCGACGGACGTAGTTTTCTCGTTGAAAAATTCAAAAACTTCGTTTTGCACAACACGCCGTCGCGACTTCCGACGGCGACCAGGAGAGTTCTTCCCGCGGCCTTTCATTCCGAGATGTTTAGCCGGCGGCATTACGTACACGATCGCTACTCTACACACGCATATACAGTGCCGTAGGTGAGATGTGGTTTTTTGGGATTTAACCGAAACAAATTTTTTTAAGTGTTAGTATTGATATGGATATGGTTTATTAATTTCTGAACTCAATACCGCCGCGAACTCGTACACTTGCTTCAGTGGGGTGACCACTTTGACGAAAATTTTAACTTTTTATTATTCACAGAATCGCGATATAAATGTAAAAATAAATACACCGTGATATTTCCTACAAAATTCTCATACGGATCGATATATCACATCGTTTTTGCTCATTTTCGCCCGATGTCGCCACGGCGAAAACAGTCATATAGATCTCCACCTTAGATATGATAAAAACCAACACAATATGGACGGATGATAAATGTGTCTTATCTTCAGTGATACAATTTTACTGTTATCGTTTATCACGTGTCATACAAATTTTCCAAACATTTAAAACGTTTAAAGCTCCCTCCCCCTCCAAAAAAAAAAAAGGGTACGCTACCGATACAATATAAACATACGATTCGTATGAAAAACGTACATCGGCGTTTTGATTTCGTGAAATTAATCGATTTAATAACTGCAGGAATAATAAAACGTTTGGATAATCAAATACAGACACGCGTCGAATCCAATCATTTTTATATAACGTCTACGTTGTAAATATCAACGTGATATGATTGTCAAAAACAATTCGATACGAAACATTTAACAATATGTATAACATTCATAATTTTAATTGTATTGCACAATGCTATTAAAAAATTGATGGATTTCACGACGATATTGTTATAGAATTTTTTAAATTTTTTTTTTTTTACTATAATATATCATAGTTTTGGGCACGAAGACATAATACAATACTAGTCGAATCGTATTCCGACGATATTATTAACACATCTCGAAAGTCAACGGTAATTATTTTCTTTTACGAGCACGTGAAATTTTGAAACACTTTGTTACCAAGTGAAACTTGGCTAGTTAATTGTTTTTTAATACGATGATTCATCATCGTTTCCGAACTTAAAATAATAATATGACGTACCTCTCCGAGTGATTCATCATATCTACATCAGTGACCCCCTCCCGAACCGACTAATCTATACCGGGGGGGTTAATATTAAGCGTTAAAAAAAACAATGATCACATTAATCGCGGGCAGGTTTGTTTGATTTACCGATCGCAGTTTCGCGAATCACCGTTTTAAACCCGTCGTCGGTTACCAGTCGGACGTAGAATAATAACAATAATAATAACACCGTTTTATTAAAAAATAAATTACAGTCGATCCGTTCAAATCTTTGGTTTAATAAAACTTTTTAATAACACACGGCACTGATAAAAGAAGAAAAAAAGATTGATGGTGTCGTTTTAACACGGCCACAGGACTAAAAACATCAAAACCGCTTCGGACGCAATATTTTTCGCCGACATGTTTTAATATCGCGAATCCTCCGCCCCCGCCGGCACGCGCGCGGATTTCCCAGCGGAATCACGTAGCAACACGTGCACCCCATTGTCCCGGCGACGTTGCCGTTCACGACGGAATAATCACGCGCGATCATATACGATATTAACGAAAGGCGGACACGCGCAAAACGTAAAACGCCCCGGCGAATCGAACGTCGCGTTTTGTTCGTGTCGAAACACACTGTTGTACGGCGGCCAGGACGAAGAAGCAAACGAGGAGAAACGAAGGCACGTGTCCGCCCCACAACACCATGGCTGTGCCACGGCTTCCAAACCGATATGGGACCTCTTCGAAACCGACGCGTTCAATAAGCGGCACCTTACCCGAAGTAGATTTGTTTAGTAATAACGAAAGAATGAACATAATGTTCGGACATTTATACTCGGCGTGATTTACGATTAGTTAATCTTCTCCAGATATTCAAATGGACATCCTCCCAACAGTCCTGATTTGTCACCATGTGATTTCCATGCATTCGGGCCCATGAAAAACGAACCGGCGAAGATCCGATATCACTCGGACGACGAAGTAAATGATGCGATAAAACGAGTGGTGTTCCCTGACTGGACGGGAGTTTTTTTCCACAAGGAATTTGTAAACTTGTACGATAAGTGTAAGAACTCGCGTGGCGATTGTGTAGAAAAATAATATTTCTATGTACTTTTTAATAAAATCATTTTTTTTAGGAGTAGTATTTTTTGATTTATGGCCTTATATATATATATGTGTGTGAGTATATCACTTATAAGTATTGTGTCCCCCTCCCCCGGTTGACATTTCTGCGAGCGCCCTTGTCACTTCACCAATCGTGTTACGTGAACACAGGCCCGGCTCAATGGGTAGGCAATATAGGCACATACTTGCCTATGCGGCATTTTTCAGGGGCGGTTAGGTTTGGTATTATACGTGATTTTTATAAAAATTATTACACATATTGTGTAATAAAAAATACGAATATAAAAATAATTTTGCTATTGTATTTATATTAAACGACACGTTGAACTTGTATAATATGCTCTTTGATTTTAAATTTCAATAGTAAATTACTAGAAGCTCCCCTCCCCCAAAAAATTTACGCCTAAGAGAAAATATTGTATTTATAAACATGTGAGGGGGTGGTAAATCTTAATTTCGCCTGAGTGTGTTTAAACGTTCGAGCCGGGCCTTCGTGCACACACACACACACGCACACACATGTAATCACACGGCACTAGTACGTCTACCGTACACGACGGACAACGGCTACAGGTGGGTATTTTTTTTGTTTCACGCAACACGCCCGCCCGTCGCGGAATCGCTTGGAAAGCCAACAACGGTCGTGTTTCGACCATATAAATCACCACGATGTCGCGCTCTGCAACTGAACGCCGTCCGCCGTCGACGGTACCGCGAACACAAAACATCGGTACACGACTGTATTCTCAGGTGTACGGCGACAGAGGCGTGCTCAGAAATTTCGAACGTGGGACGGGTGGGGGGGGGGAGGCTATTATGACGTAGGCGTCGGCTAAGAAAGGATTTTCCAAAATTCAAGCCCTGATGGGATCAAAAAGGGGTAAAAATGGTAGATATAGAATATGTAAAATATTAAACACTAGGGCAAACGAAGTTGCACGGGATTGCTGTGTTGTTTACAAAAAAATTTCTAAAGATAAAAGAACATTTAAAACAGATCATCCTAACCCGGGTTATACAGCTAGTTCACGTTAGGTGATATGTCTTGTTATAACAAGATAAGTCAGATACATCTTTTGGAAGCCTTTCTCATAGTAAGTAATCGAAAACATGACGGTGACCTCTAACATAATATGAAACTGATAATTACAGTTAAATAATTATACCCCAATCCTGAATTGAATAGGAATCAATATGAATATGACCTAATAGCCTTGGGTATGTAACGGTTAGGCTGTTACCATAGTAACATTTTCGATTAAAATTATTATCCAATAATGCAGGACTGACGAGGATAAAAAAAAAAAATTTGTTTTGAAAACGGCCTGATATCAGATATGAGATCTAGAATACGGATCAAGTATGTAAAAACAATAAATTTTCAAAATTCAATGAACCCCCTCGAGCACGTCCGTGTATGGCGACGATCAGCATTGTTAAATGATATATGTAGAGCGAGCATAACCGTCATCGCGGGCGGTCGATCGAAGCGACTCAAACGAGCGAGTCTATAACAGCGTGTTTTTTTTTCTTTTCTTTATTTTATATCCGACTCAAACAAATCACGAGCAATTTCTTAAGATCGTACCGGAGTGTTTGTTATTATTTCTGTATTAACAAAGAACCATCTATCAAAATTAGTGTTTAACGGACTTTAACCGGTACAGCACGTGACAGCGTACGGAAACCGAAACGGGAATGAACACGTATTGGGTCGCACCAAACGGAGTTCGGTTGAGATCTAATCTCGTCCCGACCCTCGGCGAATTCGCGAAACAACAATAAGAAGGAAGGGACGAGAGAAAACAAAAAAAAAACCGTGTTCGTGTCTCGGCGAAGTGTCCGGGATCTACAAACGGTTCGAACGTTTCCGTCGGGTCGTTTAAAATCACGTCGCGCGCCGTAAATTATAATCAACGTACTTTTGAAAGCACGTTTCCCGAATTGTTCCGTCGTAGCCGTTTATTACGGTGCGTAACGTTACGTTACGGTAATAAAAAGGACGCGAAAACCGCGGTCGAATTTACCGATAATTCAATTATGTTAAGTATCATATGTATATATATTATTTTCATGACGTCTAAACGAGACCCACGAGAGGAGCTGATATAAATATGAACTGGAACAACGTGATTATATATAAATATTTATATATGTTAACGTTGGTAAATACAAAATTAAACGGGAAACAGCCACATGCGTAGCACACGGTAGTGCCGAGTTGTACGTATGGTAGATGTTTTACAGGGAAATTTGTAATTTATTGAAAAAACGCGGCACGCCGACGGCGGACGGTACACAATTTCGTCTACAAGAGTAATAAAAAAAAAAAATAAGAAAAAAAAGGGGAAAAAGTGAAAAATTAGCCGTTGAAAAATAAAAATACGAAACTTTTTCAATCATAAAATGATTGAACGCAATGGAATCTCGCGGCGTAAACTTTTGCGTAAATATGAAGATTAATGGTTCAGGGATTTCTTCGTCTTCTCTGCGGCGGACGGGCGGGCGGTTTTTTATTATTATTATTATTATTTGTTCTCCTCGTACACACCTATACGATTAATGTGTGTGTGTGTGTGTGTGTGTGTGTCGTACAAAACGTAAATAATATAAATGATTCTGCGGCGGGAACCGGACGGAATGGGCGGTGTGTGCGTGCGTTTGGTACGAGCGAACCGACGAGGACGGGGGACGCCGTGTCGTGTTGTTCGGCGACAATTTTCCGACCCGCCTCATTGGGTCTTTCGGCCCATTAGTATGTGTCCCGTCTTGGCGTCGACGGGTAACGAGATGCGACGACGGCACGACGTTTAAACGGTGGCGCAGACGAAACGAGACCGAGTGAGAGAGAATCATAATCATAATAACAACAATAACAACAACAACAATGATAATAACGATAATGATAACGATAACGATAATAATAATGACATGGATACTTACGCACTAACGTGCTGTACGTCAGCAGCTGCGAGTGGAAGTTGTCCGGCCGACAAGCGTCGTCTGCGTTCTCCACCGGGTTTTCTGCGAACACGAAAAATACTGATAAACGACACGAATTCACGTAGACTTTTTTAGCGGAGCGTCGTGAAAAACAAAACGCAAAAAAGTAACCCACGAAACGTGAAACGAACGTGTCAACGTTACAAACGGTGTGAAAACACAAAAACCGAATTAGCACACCGTGGAATGTGACGCCTTTTGTTTCGGACGTGTCAAATTTTATCGACCGATTAAAATCCGAATCGTTTTAAACGACAGCGACGGATGATTTTGTGCCGTTTGAATTCAAAACACATTTCGATTATTGTGACGTGAAATCAAAAAACTAAAAAAAAAAAACCTAAAAAAAGAACTACATTGCGCCGAACTTTTTAATTTCATAATACGTCGAATGGGGATTTTCATTTTTGAAGTGTTATGCGGACGGGTTTCGTTTTAATCGAAAACGATTTCTAGCGAAACGATTATAATTATGTTTGTAGTGTCATCCATCAAATTAAAAATGCGTGATATGACGTTTGTATCCGAAAAAATGATTATTATTTCATTTTATTTTCGTATTTCCGAGGCGCGTAGTTAAAATATATCAAATAAACGTATTTTTCATGTCGGCTCGCAGTTGTTCAGACGACGTTCAATGATTAATAATAGATTAATATATAACATCGCGCGAGAAATCGGTTCAAGTCGATGCGCAGCGTTTTTTGTTTTTAACGACTCGTCCTGATTAATTGCAAAGCGCACAACAAGACCTTTATGGAATTTCGCCCACGGACATGATTTTCTTTTATCCTTTGATCGTTTCCCGACAGTCACATGGTTAAGAACGTAACGCAAGATCAATAACGAGCGATGTTTTCATACGACATTATCTATATTGCTATGCAAATAATAATATCGTTGTCATTTATTCATCGCTGTTTTTTGTTTTTGTTGTTTTGTGTTATCTCGGAGATGAATTTCGAATAACGCGTAAAAAATGTAAATAAGCAGAAACATTAGTCTATTTATTTTCAACTGCAACCCCGTGCCGTTAAGAAACGTCGTTTTATCAGCAGAGAATAAATCGAGGAAACGGTACGAGACATTTCGCTTAAATGTCCAAAAGATAATTAATATTAAGCGCATAGAATAATAACGGTTACACTTTTAAAGGAAAGCAAACGGATAGTGTACAAGCCACACTCGTCTGCACGATATACATATATATTTTTTTTTTATGAGCGAACAAAACGTACAACGATTCGTCATTCAAAACACGTTTAATTAATGATCGTTTTGCTTTCCCACCCGTGGCAATGTATTTTCAGTCTGACCTTAAACTTATAAACGAGTGAATTATCCAGTCGCGTTACCGTGTTGGTTATCGACGCATATTCGAAAACGTAACATTCATTAACCGGAACGAGACGTGCGCGTACGGTTAAATCGTACACAACGTACATTTCTCATGACCGAGTCGGTCATACGAAAACGAAAACAAGAACATTGTCTCGCCGCCGTCACGTTAGCAGGCCGAGAATATTCGCGAAGACCGTTTGCCCAAAACCGTGTCTCACACGACTCGTGCACAAAAACAATAAGAGCGTATATATATGTACATATAAACATAGTGTAGCCACAAGTTCTGTCGGAAAATTTCAAAATTGTGCGGAGCGGAGGATTCTAAGTCTCGAACAGTGATAACACCGCAGGCGTGATGTACAGGATCCCCCGCGCCATACATTCATGACCATAACCTCAGTAGTTCCCGCGCAACGGCACGATGAAGTTTAGTGTGTAGCGAAAAACATGTTGCTGTTGTAGCCATATACGAGTACGGAAAGACGGCAAAACAACAAATTTATCAGACGTTAAAACAGCTGCCCATAAACGAACGATTTGGTTTTCGTACACCGGAACGATATTGAGAAAAGGACGACATAGTTGATCGGCCAAGAGAGGAGCGTCTGAGGATCCATACGCTGTCCGTGCACGATTTAGGCGATGTCCTCTTCGTGAGCACAAGAGGCTTGATGGCAGGCAAAATGAATGTTTCCAAGCGAACTATGAGTCGTATTTTACGTGGAGATGTGCGACTAGGTGCAGATCGTCGTTGCGTAAGTCATTTATTGACCCCTAAGTTGAAAGAAATTCGTATTGAAGGGTGTGAAGAATTGTTAAAACGCTGCAACAAAAAATGAACACCGTCGAATTCTGTTCGCCGATATAAAAATCGTCTCGATGGAAAAGAAATTTAACCGCCAGAACGATCGCGTGTATGCTAGGACACGGTATGAAGCCAAGGAGGAAGCCCCACGGGTCCAAAAGGGTCGTCATCCCCCTTTTATGATGGTACGGTGGGGAGTGTTTTGCGAAGGTACGACTGAAATTCATTTTTGTGAGGAGGGTGCCAAGACAACAAGTACTGCGGTGTATGAATGCACGTTGGAGGATAGATATGGTTCAGCGTCTTAACAATACCTTATTTGCAGACAACGGGAATCGGTGTTTCCATAAGGCGAGAACGATGCAAACGTGGTCGACGGAACACGTGCCCGACTTGATTGCTACCGATCATCGGCCTTCCGGAAGCCCCGATTCGAATCGTTTGGATTGCCGGTCGTGGAATGCGTTGGAGGAGACAGAGCCTGGGCGCGAGGACATGTCGGAATAATTGAAGGCTAGTATTGTAAAAGCGGCTAGCGAAATCTCATTAACCGCTGTTCGTGAAGCGGTCGACGAGCGTTGCGTGCAAACGAAAGGGGATCGTTTTGAGTAACGATCACGGGAACGTTAATATTGCGGACTGTTTTCTAACTGCTGTGCAAATTTCGAACGTAACGTCTCCGGTAACGTCCGAGTAGTAAAAGTTTAAAAGCGCTCGCAGGAACTTTCGACCACGGTACGCGTGGTAACCAGGTGTGCGCGAACGTAACGTGCGGTTCGACAGTTCAGACGTCCGACGCGCGCACACGGACCGACGGCCGGTGATTCCTGTCGGAGAGCCCGTCGTCGTCGTCGTCGTACACACGATTACACCGGACGTCGTTTAGCGGAATCGATAACAATAACGCGGACCGCGGGGGTCAAGGGGATTCGGTACGAACCGGCGATCGATCGAATACCGCGGCACAGCTCGAGGCGTTTCGTTCGGGAGACACCCTTTGCCACCCCCGAAATGGCGAACGACGACGACGACGAATTAATGATGATTATTATTTTTCGGTCGTTCGCGGTGCGTGTTTACATATTCGTCTCGTACATTTCACGCGCGCAGAAATCGCGTACGCCAACAAACTGGCATGTGCGCGTAATGGAATCGTTTTACGGCCGCAACTTCGGTGCTGATAGCACTATATATTCTATGTACCGACGGACCTCCGTCACGTTATCCGCGTGTGTTGGAACACTACCGAGCCAAACAACGGTCATGGAAAAAGGAGAGATAAACTATATAACACGTACATAGAAACCGCGTCCGTAATAATTTGTCTTAAAACGTGTAATTGAATTGTTGTCGATTTTACAATTTTAAACATTTCTCAATCAAAATGTTTTTATAGTTTGTTCGTATGATAATAAATGTCGTCATATCATACGCTTCTTCTGTGCGATGTTATCAGTTTCAGTTATCGCCGCTAGGGCGTTCACTTATCATTCATCGTTGTTTTTGAATTTGTCGAGATTGACGTTCACTTACACGGATTATATTTGGCATTTATATGTATGCGGCTAAAATGTAATTTTTTACGGTTTTGTTTTAGATAATTTTGCATTTGAAACGCAGTTTTCGTTACTGCTGTGTCTAGTCTGTCCTGTACTTATTTTTTCCCAATCCGTGCACTGCATACACACATATACAAACGTGATAATAACACGCAGAGGATAAAAATAGGGGAACGGTCCCTCCGAACGGTCACGATCCGGCCGTCGACGGTTAAGCGCGCACGGTCGTCGTCGTTAACGCGAGGGATACAAATTTGGAAACATGTACGTTTCGGCCCTCCGCGCGCGCAGCAGTACCATATCGAAAAATATATATTTGATGTCCGCCCTGTGAAATCGCTTAGAAAACGTTATGTCAGACACTCCGCGTATGAATATACGAGCCGTCTCGGTATTTCCGCCTTGGAGGCGGTTACTTGGCAATGGCGCAATATTTTTCAGTTTCTCTCTCTCTTTTTTTCGACAAATACTATTCGCGTTATCATAGACGTTTGCGCGTTACATATTAAATCGTTTCTCTGTCCGCCCTCTCCCCCACCCCCCAACCACAACTCCCGCCACCCAGAGAGATATTTTTCGTTAAAAATAACAAAATCTCGTAGATATTTTGTAGCGCTACAAATATTGACATTATTACATGAAACACGATTCTGTTTCGAAGTAGTAGTCTCGTTCGTTGTAAATTATATTTTTAACGTAACGGAATTCCGATTGTAAAAGAAAATGAACATTTAAAAATACTATGTTTTGTACGAATCAAAGTAGAAAACAAAACGTTTGGTAATATAATAGTTTAAAATAGTTTCGGATAAAAGACCACAATCAGCATGTGTATTTAAATATTTTATTTTACATCATACAATGTGTAATTTAATTATTGTCGGTACTTCACGTAATGTTTAACTCAGAAAGTATATTGATTGTTTAAAAGACGAAGGGGGACAAAGATAATAATAATTCTTTTAAACTTACAATACGTGTTTTCAATACTTCAAACTTGTAGATTTATGGATTTTATAGCAGCAAACAACCCCTCTTTTTCTTCGTCTCTCTTAGGGAAATAAGTTTGTATCTCGTCTCTTGCGATATCAACGCCTAAGTGAAAAGTTCGCAATACGTACGCCGTTCGTTTCAGAGAATGGTAAACTTCCGTTTCGCAAGCGCCAAGTTAGCATTACAATTTGACTGTGACAAGTTCACAGTCAAAATTTGACGTAAAACATTTTAATTACGTTCGTGAGTTTGTCAGCCCATTATGTCATAATATCGGTCTGACACCTGTCGGATTTCATTAAAACTACTTTTACGCTTGTTTTGAAAACTTTTTGCGAGGTTTTTAGCATACATTTACGTTAGAATGTAAGTTTTATTCGACACTTTAGATTCATATACGTACCACTCTCTTGGACTTCAACAACTTGGCTGTCACGACGATAAAACCCCATGCATGCGTATCCGCTTTGGCTGTAAAACAAAAAGCAACATTACATAAACTACTCGCAACTAAATTAGTTTATAATCTGACAAGTAACTAATGATATAACGGCGAAATTGAAAAAAAAATAATAGCACAGTAAGAAAATCAATAGTACTGAATTTGTTTATTATTAATTTTTTGAACAAATATGGAATCAGCGTTATTGAAATGGATAATTTAAAAAGAATAAAAAAACCCAAAACATATTATTATATTTAAAGTTAATTACTGAAATAACTTTTCAAAAGTTTCGCGAAATTAAAGTCAACCATATAATAATAAAACCCCCCATAAGGTACTTCCGTGTTTCGAATTACTTTTGCTACTGGATTATTTTATATTTAAATGAACGTACAAAAAGAAAAAGCTAAACGATGGATCGTCGAAAATTGTTTTTAGAATATAGCTCGAAGGAATACCGAAGTAATTTAATACTTGTATTAGATTAATCAATAAAAAAAAATTGTTTCGTTACGTTTAAACATTTGGATCGGGCGGTAAACGTCGTTAGCCACAGACAGTTCAATAAACACGTTCGGTGTACAATCAGTGGTCGAAGTGGTTTAAAATAAGTGGAGGGATGCCTACATTTTTATTTTGAAGTCGTGATAATATTTGTACTTGAGTTCGATTTAGTTAACCAATTTAATAAAGACATGTTTATTAATACTGTAACATTAAGTCGGTAAGACTGTACAAATAGCAAATAATTAATCGTATTATGTACGATACACTAAATATTCGTAATATCCTCGTAAATAAATCACTAATAACTACCTGTTTTAACATCTTGGTAAATTAAATAATAATAAAAGTAATAAAATACATTAATAAACGCACTAAAAATACGTTATCATATTTATTCATAAGTGATGAGTTATAACATTATAAACTGTATACTTATTTATTTATTGTATTCATATTTACATTTTCTTATCAACATAAAATTATAAGAAATGACGTATAGGTTTATTATATTTAGGCGTCAATTAGTCCAATTTAAATGAGATAAAAATACTTGTTTCATATCGAAAAAAAATAAAATAATCATAATAATAGTAATAATAAACATCAATGTATTTTTGTAAAACTAATTGAAAAATCATCGTTAAAAACATACAATTTTTATGAAAAACACCAATATAAATCGATAATCTTTGTATATAATTATGAGTGGGATGTATTATTTTGGACAAAATAAGTAGACGGATGCCACCCCCACGTATTCTCCTCACTTCGACCACTTTGTATAACATCTTCGACTCGTATGCATATATAAAATAATATCGCCAATAATACCAAACACGAGACTTGTACGAACTAAATATTTGATGTTTCACGATATTGACGTATGAAATTTCTCGGCTGCGAATACGCAGGACGTTTATAATTATTTGCGTATATAATCGATCGTTAATGCCATTGGCGAGAACCATTATAAAATAACAAACATTCCCGTGAAATTTAAACTTTACAACATCAACATCACCGCCGTCATTACACGCGCTTTTTGCATCGCTCTTATAACTTCAGTAGTTTTCTTTGGTAATAATTCTCCGCCGAGTGAAGTTCACCACTGCCGCAGAGTTCGAGAGAAATAATAATAAAATCGTTCGTTTTAATTTCCCGAATACCCTTTTCTATTCCGCAAGCCGCCCTTTGCGTCGACATTTGTTTTTTCACGTCCACGCTTTCACGCGAACAACAAACGAATATCGAAAAACGATAACACGTAAAGACGGTGTTGACTTGTGCAAAGTTCTCCGTAACGCGTGATGCGTGTGAGCGGTCGAGAAAAACGTCAAAAAATACTCACCGAACACGCTCGTTACGCGTACGCCGATTAAAAAAAAAAAAAAACATTGAAAAAAGTGGTTCTCAATCTTTTTAAGACCGCCACCCACACGGTTTTACATTTAAAGGGAAGGTGAGGTTAGATGTTACAAGGGTAAGTTGTTACAAGTTAGTTTTAAGAAAATGTATAAGTGTTAACACTACTTAATTAACATGCTGATAAGCTGCATGTATGTTAATGAAATATTTTTAACTTATATTTTAACTTTATAATACTTTTTGTGAAAAGTGTAACAACCTTTTAAATACAAAAAAGGTAAGTTTTCTTAATTATTTTGGTTTTTAGGACTAAGTATACAATTTTTAAATACTGCAAAAAATTACCCTCTATTTATATCATCTTACTCCACTCGAGGGCAACTTGTTACAAAATGATTTTGTAAGTTTAATTTGAAGTTTTCTAAAAAAAAGTACTTGTTTTTCAAAATAAATTTGCATACTAAAATGACGCTTGTTATGTTGTTTATGTGTCATTCAATTTGCACAAATATTTAGCTGATGTTTAGAATGAGTTTTAAATGACTGTTTAAATTTCGTAACAACTAACACCACCCACCCCTGCAGCGTACAAGTGCGCTATACTCACCACCCGATCGTGTAATGCGTGACGATCAGCGCCTTGTTGTCGGTGACGTTCAGTACCCTGTAGCACGCGGCGCGGATGTCGTGGTCGGGCCCGGCGCCCGGCACGCTCTTCCGCAACGTGCCGTTCCTCGGCGAGAAATGATAGACGTGGCCGTGGCTCAGCGAGTGCCAGGTATGGTGTTCGGTCAGCCACGACGGGTACCGGCAACCGGAACCGACGCCGTGATGATGGTGGTTCTCCGCTGGAACAGAGAAAAACCCGCGGTCATGAATTCGTTCGGCGGACGGGGGGGGGAGTGAAAGCTCGGACACCGACGCCGACTGGAAACGAACCCCCAGCCACACCGTTCGTCGTATGCGCGTTCCGACGATCGGAAACCGTTCGCCTGCGGTTACGACCGCACGTAGGGAGCAATCGAATGAAAAACCCGGTGACAAGTCGACATCGACAAGTCTTATATCCCGCCGAGCTTAATAGCCGGCCCGTCAGAGAGGAGCGATGAAAATACGCCCAAGCTTTGTCCCCCCCCCGTTTTGTACGGTTAGTCGAAAATCTTCGACTGCTCGGCGCTTCAGACATTTTCTATTGGTTTTCGTGCGATTGAATTTTTAGAAAAAATCTTTTTTGAACACCGAACAAAGAGGTGCGTACTTTATTTTATACATCATTTTATTAATTTTAAGCTAACATAATATGGGCTTATGGACAATCAATCTTCCAAAAATATGATTATTTGTATATGTGTCTGGTCTTGTCGAGTTACATTTCTCGGTATGTACAATGCAGTCAGCACAAATCTCAATTAAATATTATTATAAAACTGTACACCCTCTTCCTCCATTTCATGTATGAACACTGTTTAGTTGAATTCACACACAAAAATAAAGAATTTTCAAAAAACCCAAAAATATGCACAGTGAATAAAGAGAAAAAAAAAGAGTAAAAAGTCAGGTGAGCGAGTCGACAGCATCGATTCGTGTACACCCGCGCAACAATGCTTTTAGCCGCTCTATACTATTAGGCTAATACTGGCGAACCTGACTCTTTGCTTTTTTTTTACAATAAACACGTAATTATAAGTAAAAATCGTGTTTTATTTTACTACATTCCGAAAAAAGTCATCAAATATTTTAGACTGGTTTTTTCTATCGAATACTCTAATGTGCGTCGCGTGTCGTCGAAACGCGCGTTATGTACAGCTAACGTTTGGTTTTTTTAACCTTCGGGCGGTCGGGCCAACGGCGTTTATACCGCACTTCAGAAAAATTCGAGCTCTGTCGTTAATACGTCCATTTTAGCTTATCGGCAATACTATGTATTCTCTAATTGTTGATCTAGATATACGACAACGTGATCGGGATAGATCTAACCTGTTCGAGTGAACCTATATTTAGTCTTAAAGTCAACTTAGGTCCAGTACACGTGGTGTCAAGACTGCGTAAATACTGCCACGCGCGCGCCCTTCGGTGTTAACATTTAACCCGTGGTCTGGCATCCTATTTTAGCTAACCATAAGAAAGTGATACTAAACAAGTTTGTATATTTTCTGAAAAATATTAAAAGACAACTTTTTTATTTCAAAAAGCTTATCGTATGTTTTTGTTTCTTATTTCATGAAAATGTTTTCCAATGATGTTATTGCATATTGTTATTTTATTTTATATGTTTCATGTGTCACTACCTAACTCCAAAAAGTATTAAATGATGTTTTTATAATTTATTTTATTTTTCGTTTAAACAAGCCGATGTAAAGAAATGCTCGTAAAATATTGATTTTAGCTTCAATTTTTCTAATATGTTTTTCGCCGTAAGTTGTGGTACTTCAGAATGTTAAAAACGGGTTCGTAAATTCGTTTTATTATAAACCGACGTTATGTAAATGAAATCTATTCAAAAAAATAAAAATTTATAGGTTACCAAACATTAAAGTGCGCAAAAAGAGGCCGACGTAAACAAGACCGGTGTAAACGCCGCTACGCGCCCGTCCGAAGGTTAACCCGACATCGTTGTTCGATTTATTTTCCTATTAATTTTCGTTTTTAATTTGAAAAACAATCGGCCTAGACGTTAGCACGATACGACGACGTGCGAATCGAAATAAAACCAAATTACATAACCGGACTGATTGATGAAGGAATCGACAGAAAAGACGACAGGACATAAGCGGCGCGACGGGAAAATTGATTTGGCAGTTGAAATTAACGTCGAGCGACTGGGAGACGTGTAAAAAGGGACGCTGACGTCGAGCGTTGGACGAGAAAGGGCGCGACGGGAAACAGCAGACGAGCATAAACATAGACAGTCTCGACCGTTTAACAGTAACGTGTTATGGATTAGAAAAAAATGCGGTCGATGATTTAAATACCGGGGGCCAGGAGGCTTCCGATAAAATTATTGTTCGTTTGCCGCGAGTGTGGTGCATATCACACAAATCTGAAAAATCTCTGGCTCGTTAATCCGTCGTGTCGCGTTTTTATATGAAACGAGCGCATTACAAATCCTAAACATTGTTTACGAGTTCGTACGAATCTGAACGGACGTGCGTACGATGTATATGTATAGTCTACAAACGGATTAGACGGACAGGACGACGTACACTACATCAAAATAAACGTAAGGTGTTCGAAATCAATATCTTTTGTTAAAACCGCAAAACCCATGGCCGGACATCCGAGGCTAAATAATATCATATCGAGTTTCAATGGTTTTATTTTTCCGGCCATTAATACGTTTTTATTTCTAGACCGACGAGGCACGTTTTTATGCGGTCGAGTTTGAGATATCAAAATACGCATTTTGTGTGTACGAAAGAAGTGCCCTTAGCGTGGAAAACATTAAAAAAAAAACTATGTCTACACAAGATAAGGACGAAAATGGACGTTTAAAGGGGAAAAAAGGCTTAATCAGCAAATGTGTTTACTGTTATGACACGTCGGCAGCCATAACAACGAAAATTGTGTACTATATTATAGTTGTGTGTATTAATGTATTATATATATAAAGGTATACGTAATATATATATATATAGTAATGGTGTTTTTCTCGTGTCTGATAGAAGTAGATGGGAATCGATGAATATAAAACGTCGATGGGCGTGAATCGCGATAATAACAACGCCGAGAACGTTCAGCTTACTAGTTTAACGCAGTGTGCGTATTTTTATTTAAAAAAAATACTGTTCGAGAATTCATATGCACAGAGAAGACGCGTCCTCGTTCCAAAACCTACCCCGGCAACCGAAATCGGCGACGGTGACGATGCGTTTATGGTATATATATATATGCGCGCGGGATAAACCGCCGGACACGGTACGACAGTCAAAATCGACAGTCGAATCGTCGTGTAAGAACAGTGGTAGAACAGTGTTTTTAACGGACATAACGTTTATTAAACAGAAAGCGTAAAAAATCGATAGATTTCTATTAAAAGATAATGCGTTTTATTTCTACATGCGCGCGCCGCAGCCCCCGTTCCCCATTCGTCACGTCGACATCACGTTCGACCGGGATAAAATATGTATCGTTTCGATGTTTTACACGATCGATTTTTCCACGGCTAGCTCCGCGGTGTTATTGCCGTCGGGGGAATCGTTTAATCCGAAATTACAACCGTCCACGACGGAATGGAAAAAGTAAAAAAAAAGAAAACGGAACAAGGGAGGCGGCGTGTTTTTTGAAGAAAGACATTTCGTTTTTTTTTTTAAGTGGAAAAACAAATTTTTTCCGTTTCGTTTTTTCGCGCGGAGACGACGGGCTCACTCACAACGACGATAGGACATTCCTCGTGACCATCCATCGACGGTTGTCTGCGGTCGGAAGGGTTACGCGGCGGAAAGTTGGGCAAAGGGATGGTTTTTCTTTACCCACCCGACCCCAGCCAACCCGATGTTCTCTCGTACACACGATATCGCCATCGCCCATCGTCGTCATCACCGCCGCCGACGCCGTTAGTCGTCCGTTCGGACGGACGGGCAGGAATGAAAAGATCATTAGTCCGCAAACGTTTCCGGCCGCACGTCGTCCGCAATAATTGCGGCCCATTTGTTGTTTGTCTCGGCGGATCCGGCGGCCCGGCACAAGAAGAGCGTCCGGGACGGGGGGGTTCACGAAAACGCAGAGCAAATAAAAATAAAAAGGGTTATTAAAAAGTTTTAAACGCCGGCGTGACCGTCCCGAAGCGGAGAGACGCGTATACAGGTAGAGGCGGGTGTAAATGTTGAAACGTTCGGTATTCGTTCCGGGCACTCTCCCCGTCACCCCCGTCACCCCCGGCCCGGCAGGGCTTTCTTGAAGACTTTTCACAACGCTAATACGATAGCGCGGCGAGACTCGCGGACCGAAGCGCACGCACCACATTATACAGGCGCAGCCGCGGTCGAAATTTCGAGGCTAAAGCACGTAACGCGTATACGGGGAAAATAACGGGAGACTTGGTCCCGCGCCTCCCCCTCTTCGATTATCACCGGGGGGGAGAAGGCGAGGGTTCGTGCAATGTACACACAATCAACAAGAACCGCCGAGTTGTTCGTGTGCAAGCTGATGACGATGATAAAAAAAAGATTTTACATTCTAACGTGCACCTGCACCTGCAAGTCCATTTTAAGTATATCCAAGTTGGTCGACTATTCGATATGTGTCTCGCTCAAATATAAATGTATTGCTGAATTCACCAGCTATAAATAAATAAAATAGTCATCACGTTGACCGCGGTTTAACCCCTGTGAATGCTGACTGAACGCTGAAATTAATGAAATGATTTTCATGAAATTGAGACAAACCAGACCTAGCGTCTAATAACAACTGTTAAAAACAACTTTCCCAGCGCATGACTGATAATAAGCACTAAAACGGAGAACGTGGAAGTCTAAACACGTTGGACGGGGTAATCACACCGTAGTTTCGAAACGCGGATTGTTCTTCGGACTCGATCGATTTTCAAAAGTGCGTATAGTCTTTAGATTTGCCGCGATCACTGCGCACGTGTACGATTTCGTTGTGTGTACAGTAAGATAAGTACACCTAAACGACTTGCCGTTGTGTACAGTCCGACGGCCGACGGAAATCGATTAATATGGACTTAGTGTGTTCGTATGACATAGAACGTATTATAAACCGATTACACGTAAAGACTCGGGATATGAAATCGTAGATAACACCATAAGGGTAGTAAATCCAAAAAATAAAAAATAAAAAAATCAATCTCTGTCGCATTAGTTTTTATTACGTTTTCGTGTTTTCATATGTAAAAACAAATATATATATATATGTGTGTATCGTAGTAGTTTAAAATCACTCGCGTTTCAATAACACTAAAAAAAATAAAATAAAAAATTGGATGGTTGTTGTAACACGCACGCACTTCGATGTTTGTTTGTCGGCTTGTTTTGCACGAAAACGAAATATTATATTTTCTCGAATACCGTTACGAGAATCGGCCAAAACTTCGAACGCGAGCGACCGACACGAGAAAACGGGCGATTTACACGTGGATTTTACGTGCGCGTGATACGGGACCCAGGCGTAATGCGAGACGATTGCCGGCTAATCAATAATTCGGGCGGGGCGGTTAAAAACAAATAGAAAAGAAGCCTTCGTACCGGCACAGTTACAAATCGTAGCATTGTCGTCGGTACCACTTGAAATTCAAACGCGCAGAGAACCGTATCCGTTACACGCGTCACCACGACGCCGACCACGTGGCATCGCTTCCGTTATTTACCGAATCTGATCGCCGCGAGACGGATAAAAAACACAAACGACCGTTCCCCGGCGACTGTTCTTCGGGGCTATCCGAACAGAACCGACAAAACAATTTTCGAGCCCATCGACGGTTGATGGACGCTCGGTGATGTTTAACGAGCGCCGGGCCAGTTCCCCTCGCCGAACACCGTCGCGCACACGAACCGACAATAATCATTATCCAAACGGCTACGCTCGGCGGTAATTATTATTATGGTCAGGACCGGCAGCGTCGGGTTCGATTACCGGACAGTTTCCGCTAATGGCGCGCGCCCGAAATAATGGACGTAACTGCTGGTGCGTGTTCGCCGATACGTACTCGTGTATATATGTGTGTGTTGCGTGTACGAGAAATAATTCGTCGTTTTCGAAATCGCAGTAAAAAAACACCACCAACAACAACAACGTGATTCGCATAAAAAAAAACACATCTCACGACTAGTACACCGATGTTGACTCGATTTGGTACGTGTATTGATATACACGTGTGCACGCAGTCCGTTCCTTAAATCGTTAAGTGTACGGACACCCTCGTTTATTTAATTACACGTGTTCTTAATGTTTGCGTACACGTGCATTAAAAGTCCATCTACCCGTGCAACTAACTTCCAGAATAGTTTGTATAGAATTTTTCTATTTTTTTTATTTTATGTCTTTACTTTGGCACATTAAAATAAAAAACCGTCACGAAAAAGTGTCCACCAAAAAGTGTCCACGAAAAAGCGTTACAGAAAAAAAAATCTAAATCTCCCTTATGGTTTGTTTCCATGGCAACCATTGTTTCGGTTTGAAAAAATTTAAATTTGAATTTGAAAAAAAAATTTTCACACATAAGACATAAAATGTCTCACTTAACGCGGACTCGTATGCGTTAATCATTTTTATAAAATTTAGGAATATTACCCCGTGTGCTATACAATTTTCGTGGTATTCTTATATTGAGTCACAATGTGGTTAATTAACACTCTTAATACACATTAAAATTGTGTATATATATATAAAGGTTCGGATTTAAAAAATGAAATGAATATCATGCATTATTTCTTTGTAAACAACAACGGGGAGAGCACACGCCTCTCGTGTCCCACCCTTAGATCCACCACTGATCAGGGTGCATGGGGCTTTGAATACACGGACTCTAAACACACGTGTACACGCGTATTTTAATTACACGTGAAATAGAGACTTTTAATGTTGACCGATCTATAGCAGCGGTTCTTAAAATTTTGTTGAACACGGATCCCCTTTACCAAATTTCTTTCAAATACTTTTTTTTACAAAATATATCATGTTATCACGATCAACATTTTAATTACTTATTCTATACGTAAAAACATACACGTTTGCAATTATTTTTATTACACTAAATTTTTCATAAAAATTTAATATTTTATTTTTAATGCTCTTGACATTCAATTTTTATTTACTTTATGCTCACGATGATGTTGCCATTTCAGACATCAGTTTTCCAACACCAGGCCTAAATACCAGAAAGCTTTAATCGTAGTTCGGACCCTATGTTCTCTATTCGGTTTCGCTAAATTATTCTCAATATAAACAAGGGCGGAGAAGACTTTTTCACATAAATCAGTTGTTGGAAACGGTATTGAAACGTGCAGAGCTTTACTCGATAATTCTCGATAATCTTTTTGAACGCGCAATCAGGAATTCTTATGATTACGATTAGGCGTAGGTAGCTAATTGTATCGAATTCCATCATATCTCGTCGCCGGTGTAATAAAAATAAGCTACATGGAAAAAAATTATACGCTTTCAAAATTTACCCGACAATCGCATTGACGCACACATGTCACGTGCACGTTATGCCGACCTAACTTAACCCCCGGGGAGCCGCGGACCACAGTTTAAGAACCACAGTGTTCGTTCATGGAAGCGAAACGACGGGCCGTAACGGTTTCGAATCGTTTTTAACCTCCGGTATACTATAATCACGGCCGTGTGATAATTATTATGTTAATGATCTCCGAGTTAACGCGCGCAGGGCCAATCATCAACGTTTGATTAAACCCCGTGGACCACGTTCCACGTTAAATCCCCTTATATTTATATTAAACGTTAATTGCGAACGAGAATCAATTACGAACGCAATCACTTGTAGGCCAAAGAGTATTGCGAAACACTTGTGATCAATTTTCTGTTAGGATTCGATGGGTTTCGAAGTATAGATTATTATTATTATTATTATTATTACTACCACTACACGAGCGCCTAGAAAATCGAATCGAGTGGAGGAATATTGGACACGCGGAGGAGACGAAATATAATAAATGATTTACCGGTACTACGAGCCCGTTTTCTCTGCCGAACGGTGCCACCGAAAGACGTACGCGGATATAACACGACGGCGTCTCGAGTGTAATGGGTCGTGATGTCGGAAAACCCGCGTGTTTAACTACACGTACGTAAATGCGAGGCCGTCGTTTGCCACGGAAATAATAACCAATAACCGACGACGACATATAAAATAATGACGGCAATCGATCATATACGCGTCCAGAGAGTTGGTTCCGTTTTCTAATCGTATCGTAACCGTTATCGTAACCGTGGTCGTTAGCGATTGTCTCGTCGACTCGCAGGGAGAATTATAGAAAACCGTCTCGGGACCGTAGTCGGTATTTACCACGTGGCGAGTGTTCGCAATCGATAAACAAATCGAAAATCCCGTCACACGTGAGTTTCGGCCCGCGACCCGTTTTCTTCCGAATGTCACGACGGATACCAAATCAGCGGACGTCCGTCGTCGAATCCGTGAAGTTTACGGATAAAACGTCACGGGTTAGTATGGTTAGAAGACGGGCGCGAATTTCGAAAGACCGCGACAATGTCCGCCCCGCCAGTAGTGTATCTGTGAACTTTTTTTTTTTTTTTGGGAGGGGAAGGCAAAATATTATTAAATACTTCACTTCAAAATCGTTAAAATGTAAAAGTCCAATAGCAATAGATAATAGTTACTTAATATTAAATGACGAAAATAGATATCAATTTTAAATTTTAAACGATCGAGATAGATTACATCAGCTGTCGACTGTCTTAATGTTCGAAAACGTCGATGAAACAGTTATTGATAACGACCTAATGATGATCATCACCATTATTTCTGATGGTAATTTGGTCGGATTATGATATTTATATGTTGATAAGTCATATCAAAAATCTATAACTGAATATCCACACGATTATAATGTGCAAACCATATTATATAATCAAAACCAAATATGCATTTAGCAAAAGAACGAAAAGCTTCTCGAGGGGGGGAGGGTAAATGCCTCTGTTATTCTCCTCCCCTAAAGTACGCCACCGAATATTAATAGATCAAGTCGGGGAAAAAAAACGCCGATCAAATGAAACACCTGGTATTAAATAACGAATCGAACAAAGTTTGAATCATTTAAGTGTTGGCAGTTTTTACGAGCAACTGGGATGGTAGTTAATAATAATAATGTAGAAAAAAAAATACATATGTGCCTATACGTAAATATCTAATTTTAACCGAGTACAATAATCGATATCGAAACTGTTCACATTTTCACATTTATAAACATAAATATACACTGAAATCAATCAATATGTTCATAGTTTCCGTCGTTATTTAGATACTTGTCATAACCGGAGTACTAGTTGTTTCCGTATTCCGTGATCACGTGGAAAGATTCCACCTGTGAGTGAAACCACGTGTTAACAGCATCTTTCACCTAGTCATGTTCGTTGAAGTTCTGGCCCCACCGTAGAATGATTTTGGGTGTGAAAAAAACAAATGAAAATGAAAATCACTTGGTCTGGACTGTAAGGGCTATGTGATCAGGCCACGTTCCCAGCCAGTGGCGGTTCTAGTATTTATTTTTGAAGGGGAGGGTGCAAAAAAATGGGTTGATGACCTTTTTTTTTTTGCTAATTTTCTAATAGTAGTTAAGGTTAACAACTGTTGAACGTAGGTACAATATCCTTTTTATCACTTATAAACTAAAGAATAAAACTAAAAGTATACTAAATATAAATAAATATACTAAATTTTTTTAGGAATCTGAGCCCCTACTGTTCCCAGCCAAAATCCGTATGAAGTAGCGTTACGTTTGCTGTGCATGGGGTGCAGTGGCGTACTTTAGGGGGGGGGGGACAACAAGGGCATTTGCTCTCCCTCGAGAAGCATTTTATTCCTTTGATTAATGCATATTTATTTTTGATTATATAATATGTTTTCCATAATATAATCGTGTGGATATTTAATTATAGATTTTTGATATGACCTATCAATATATAAACATCATAATATTACAAATAATGGTTATGATTACATTAGGACGTTATCAATAATTATTTTATTTTGCATACACTGCACACAGTGTTAAGGGTACAAGAACGTGGGTTAAGTAGGCACTATAAATATGTAGTGTTTAATATAGCATAGGTATGTTATAAAAACCTAAATCCCTATTAGCTTCCTTATCTCTAGTTTTCATGATATTAATTATAAGATATTGATAGTGCTATATTATTTTCTATGGTTATTTTATATAATTATTTCAAAGGGCGCCTATGACTTATTGGGGCACATTTTACTTAGTTGCATGATCTGCAATGAAAGCCTGCGCACGCCTATGGTTACTATTATCTATTGCTATTGGACTTTTACATTTTGATGATTTTAATAATGAGGTATTTAATATTTGGTCCCTTCCCAAAAAAATGTCCATACCTGCCCAGGCCCTCTAGAAATTTTGTACTCGGGTCTTAAGCTATATTTTTTATTATGACAAATAGGCAATATAATAGCAATATAATAGTCTACATATATTTATATAAATATAATTGGTCTACAAAAAATAATATAATACCTAATAGAAGAAATATTACGATGTTCTAAAGAATTTTTCCTATTTGTTATCTTCCACATATCACACCGTAATCGTTGCCAAATAGCCGAAATCGAAGGAAACAATACAAAAATAAAACGACAATTGGAACTGAGGCAACGGTAGCTAAGAAAATTATTATTAGATCCATTTTTGGAATTATGTGAAAAATCATGGCATAGATAAATCTTATTCGTATCTGTTTTATTTTCATGCATTCTACACTTATTATCGTTTATGACCATTATATATATATAATTGTTAATTTTGATTATTTTCTAAATTCCTGTTCGTATTAACTTTTGTAAAGTTTATTATTATTTATTACTCCGATCATTTATTCATGATTCGTTAGTGACATTGCTGCGTGTGCTTGTGAACGAACAATTTTTAGACAATTGAATACCTACGCAAAAGTATACAGGTAAATACTAAATTTATTTAATTTTAACGTGCGTTTGTCTTTGAACACAAGTTTCGTGTGTAAAACGTGTAGTTATTTTTTAGTAATGCGTGATTGGAAATGAAATATAAAGTATCTTTAATATTTGGTCTGGGAGTGATACAAGCAAGACATAATGTGTCGATTCGGAATCCGGCGCCGATTTCGACAAGATCCGTGAAAGTTCAAGACTAGAAAGTCGTGAATTATTTCATACCTTTAAGTGCATTTTTTTGGAAGTCGGTTTTATGTTTTTCCAACAATTTTCTTTGACGTTATAAATACATTATCGAGTTATTTATTTTATTCAAAATTGAAAATCGTGACATCGAGTCGTTCGTTCGTGTCGATTGCGTTAGTTAAAGGCCTCCTAAAAACATACCCCCGCTGCGCATATAAAACTCGACCTACGGAGGTTAACCTTCGACCTAAAGGTGGGGGGGAGCAATATTTTTTTATACATATACACATACATGGCCATTAAAATGTAAATATTTTCAGTTGATTATTTCTAAGCAAAAAAATGTATAATGTACATAAAATAGGTAAATTTTTCATTTTAAGTTTACATTATTGTTATTTGAATACATCACAATTATAATAAATTTCTATTTTTCATACTTGCGAATCTATTGATAATATTCTCTATGGAGATATCGAATTCATGATATTTCGTAAAGGTGCGTTCACCGTGTCCGTGTCGTGTTATTATATACTTTTAGAAAAAATTAGGGAAAAATGTATTTACGCGTACAGTTCAAAGTATTTAAGGAGAACAATGGCCCCATACCCCCCCCCCCCCAACACCGTATCCGACAGTACTTTATACTGTTGTGCGAGTTGGGGAGATTTTTTCCAACTTTTATGGTCTAATTCTGTGGCGGAAATAAGTAATAACTCAACGAATCATTTATTCAATGTCTCAGTCCCCTCTCAAAAAAAAAAAAATTCTAAATACGCTATTGCTGAGAACGATAATGTTTCGTCGTTTGTTCGTTGTCAAAGGTGAAATGTGCTTTTAAAAAATCGCACTGCCCATAGCGCGATACCGTGTCCGATGACACGCAGTCGTGGGGTCTAGGTGCTGGAACCGAAACGGAACGTTTTTCAAGTTCAAACGGGTGCCTCCGGGTCTGTGACTAGTACGGAAGTATAAAGTTCACCTAAGGTTCCCGATTCGGGTCTGGTACTCGTTAGGATTAGTCCGCCCGACTAGGAAATTCGCGAGCCTACGCAGCACGATTGCGTCCATAGGTGGTGGATAATGGAAAGATCCCTGTCGCGGGGACTGCTGCGAATATTCAAATAAATGGCCGCAAACCGAGGTTCTCCCATGGCCGGTCTAGGGTACGGCCCCAAACTGCCGGATGGATCACACACGGGACTCGTCATCTCCCGCTTGAAGGGAGGTGGACAAAGGAGAGAAAAACTCCTCTTGAGCGTGTAGTGACAGGCGCATGGTAGCCTGCCACGCGATCGGACGGATGATGTTCCTATGCCGTCTGGTCGAGGAGGGTAATGAGAATTACGGGTCTCCCACTCGGAGTCGGGGCCCCAGCGTCTTAGAATTTAGTCTCGGGCGGATTCGTCCGCGGGGCATTGCGGGTGTCTAAGCGCACGGGCAACTGATACCCTTTAAGACGGTAGAGCGGCTGAGGCGAAGGTCGTTCGAGGTATGTCCAACTGTTGACGCGAGCAAGACTAGTAGTACGGGTGTCGCTAAGTCCCGTCACGAGGTGACGTAGTAACACGGATCGAGCATAGCTCGTCAGGGTTGGATTCGTGCGGGCTGGGTTTCGCATAGATGATTAAGCCCTCTGGCAAACCGCGTCCGTGGGTGCGCATCGACGTGTAAGATCGGTACGAGATCTAGGAGGTCTCGGTCTTGATCGGCGCTAGATCGTTTGGCATCTCGGTTAAGGACTTTTGGCGTCCTCTGCCCTGGCTCTGGAATGGCGCCAACTGCTAATATATGGTCCGGGGTCAGTGTCTGGCCGTTTGGTCAGGACGAAACCCGAAAACGATTGTCCACAGCGTGATATCGACGCAATATTGTTTTATTATTCATATTTGTGACGTCGCGGAGGGGCCAATTATGATTTGAATTCGTAAACAAATTATTATCGACGATTCGTACCCGGGCGGCGACCTTTAAAATTAATATCGTTTCAGAATTTCGACTTCGAAACGTCACTATATCCGAAACACAATTACCATGCGCAGTTGATTATTCAAAATCGCGTCGTTGTCCCGTCGCTCGAAATCGTGTTTTCATACATGCCACCAATTGGATTCGTTACGAAAACCTCCGTGACAATTTGACATCCAAAATTTGTTTGAAATCTCCAGATCTATCTGATGACTCGACGAACGACGACGACAGTGACGAACATAATTGTTAAGTATTCGATAAAAAAAAAAATAAAACGAAAAAACGAACGAACCTGTACTCTCCCGTGTACAAAGTTGTCCAGGAATATATTTCATAATTATCGGTGCGCCGAGCAACGTATAAAACGCCAACTACACGGCTAATATAATTACGATACATATTAAATAACGATATTTCGTTCGTATCGAACGTTCGTTTATTCGTTTACACTGCAGTGCGCTCGTCACAGAGCAAATAAGGTTAACTGCGTTAATGCATTTTAAAATAGTGATTGAAAAAGCGAATGCGCGATCAATGTAACAACATTAGATATTGCGTCCGAGGACGAGTTTTCGTTACGTGTTGTGTGCGACGACTCGCGTTAACAATACCGACGCCCTCAAAACCACCCCCACCCCCCATCACTGACCCGACTGACGTAAACGTTTTGGTATTTTTTTTTTTTTAAAACGTACGTTCCGTTCATTCGATCTTTAGATCGGGGGCGAATGGGACGAGGGGAGGGTGCCGGTTGTCGAGAACGCGTTATCGCACACCGACCGGTCCACGTCACTACCAAAGTTCGGCGCGACCGCGACGTCGAGAACAACCACTTATGCGGTGTATACGTACTTGCTCGAGTGTGTGTGTACGGCAGCCGGCCGAGGCGTTTATATTATTTCGCGCCTCATTTATTACGGACACGGTATCCGCTGGCCTCGTCCGTTATCTCGTCCGTTCCGATTGCGTAGGTTGACGTATCCCACCCCGACACCGATCGCCCCTGCTCGGTCGTGGATGGGGGGGTGGCGGCGGCGATAAAGACCCTTTGGCCGTGGAGAATGTTTAATTTCGTATAATGGGATCCTCCGCCGTTCACGGACGTCGTACACGGTCCCTTCGCCCCCCGAATCGTTTCCGCCTTAGGGACACTACACACACCCCCGTCACGACCGCCGGCGTCGTCGTATACGAAGTTTGGACCACGTCCAACCGTCTATATATATATATTACCACCACCACCACCACCACCACCACCACTACGACGCGTTATCACCTCCTGTCGTCGCCCGATCCCCACCGACTGTCGCCGCGCTATCGTCCCGTCCGTCCGTAAGCTAACAATCGTTCTTCCCCGGGAAATCGATATCGGCGGGGGCCATATGCTGACAAACACGGTCGTTTACGAGTCGACGGCGGTAAATTGTTTCGGATCGCCACACCGTTACGAGCTGCGACGGGAGCGTGGTCTCGCTCGAGTCGCCCGCCGAAACGCAATTAACCGTCGATCACCCGCGATCGAGTATCGAGGTCCCGTTCTCGCGACGTCTGCACGACCGACCGACCGTTCCTACCGCGTCTGGGAGTGTGTTTAGGAGTCGAGTGATCGACTGGATCCTATAGTCGGACGGTTTAAGAATCAAAAACGAAAACGCTCGAAAAGCGAACACGATAAACAGTACTCCGACGAATGTCCTCTGTAAGCTCTACGCGCTCGGGTTCGCTGAAGCCATACTGTAGAACCGCACGATTTCGTAATCAAAACGCATATCATTGGTTTTTCGATTTCTATACGGATAATATCGAAAGATTGATACGAATTGACTTTGACGTTGTCGAATGTATAAAATGATTTTTGAAAACCTGTTGTCGAGCCGTCGAAAGTGATATTAATATAGATTAGATGACGCACGTCATTGGGTTGTATACAGCGGCCGACTCACGTAAACGAAATCGGAAACATTTACTTTTGTTCGGTTACGTTTTAATATTTTATGCAGTTTGGCCGACGAAAATGGTTTTTGTTTGAAAAGGCACTTGAAACGACCATTTCCTGGACGGGCCGATAAATAATTCTCCGCGATGACGCACACTTCGAGATATTTTACATAAACGGTCCTCGAGAATATGTTAAGTTTTGGAGATTAAAAAAAAAAAAAAAAAGTACTATAGTATTTTTTATTGCGACTATATAACTCGCGCTGGAAACGTTGAAGTGGAAAACGAGGAGAACATGCATTCCTATTACGAAGTTACTACAGCTGAAAAAAGTGCTAAAACTGCGTTTTTTTTTCTCCAAAGAACCCTCGGCGCGTTTGGAAAGCGAACAAACGAATCGTGCGAACCGTGTTTATTGAAATTTAAACAGGCGGCCCCCTTCTTTTCTTGTCCTTCCAAGTGACTGTTGAAAACTCGGCTCGGTCGGAAGAGAGCCGACAGCGGGTCTTTCAACGTTTGCTATCAAGAAAATTAAAAGACGCCAATATATGTCAGATTAATTGAATTTGGTCGGCAAAAGGCGATATTCTCTCTTTGAACGAATAATATATATATATTTTTTTTTTTCAAACACGAGTCGTAAAACCTGTGCACAACGTCACAACCATAAAAGCCAAATAAAATGTTTTCACGGTTTAAGCAATATACTTTTCCCCTCTGCGTATGCCAGAATAATGGTAACATATAGTGGTTAGGAAAATCCGAAGGGGGTTTTATGTCGGTTTTACGGTTTGGCTTCAGTTATTAGTTTTTTTTTGTTTTTTTTTTTTTTGACACAATATTAATCGGCCAGTTGTAATTAACCGAATTTTCCCGTGTTAAAAAAAAAAAATACACATACGAATAAAATAAAACGTTAAGCTCATAAATGTCTGTTAAATAAATTGGTTTAAAAGTCGACGTTTTATTTATTTGGACATTGTTGGAACGCTCGTACGGAAAATGCCATAGTTAAGACGACACTTTAAAATAATTCAATGGTAAAAATGCTAAAATGTATACACCTGTAGCATTAAGATATGTTATTAGAACAGGACTATCATTTTGTAATGAAAACAAAACACCTGTTTTTAATTTTGTTTCTTTTTCATTTGCATTTATTTTAAAATCGAAATTCGTTTTCGTGCATTAAGCCGGAAAGACAATATTACGTTGGTAAATTATGGGTCGCGGGCGATAAAGGAAATTACAATTAATGATATTAAAAAAAGTCTGCGTACATTCGCTAACTGTATAGTACTGTATAGTAGACGGCTTTTGTTTAAGCTCTTTGACAAATTAATATACGAGATCCGAGTTAAAGTGAATGTAAAATGAGTTCTACTATTTGCATTATTACAAAATGATAATAATTATTAAAATGCTTTAGGAAGGTTTTCTCGCAATTAAATTTAAATATCAATTTTTCATTACGAAATAAATGTAAATGAAGTATGAATATAATTATACTCGCGACATTTAATAAAGATTAAGAAATAATAAAATATTATAAATCTACGTGAATAAAAAAGAAAAAACATGTAGTTGTTAATTTTAATTATTCGTATATATATATTGTGTGTGTGTTACCGGCAATGTGAATAATTAGGCACTATGCCGAAAATGATCAGGAAATGTATATAATAATCACACTGACTAGGCGTTATGAATAATGTCTAACACAAATCAGGAAATGTAAAGATACTCATTTATAATTTGAAATATTTATATGTAATACTAGCTGTGCGTTCGCTTCGTTGCCCGTAAAAAATGCGTAAAAAATCCACCTCTTGTATGATACAAATTTTGTTCGATTCGTGTTTCAGTGCTCGGTGTAAGGACATCGGAACTTAAAAAAAAGAAAATAAGATAAAAAACTCCTACCAGCTAAAGTGAATTCTACTGTAAGGATGTTACACTGTATGTAAAGGACGAGGAGATGCAAGGAATGTATCGGCGATCGTTTTAAAGGTAAGGGGGAAAAGATCGATTAAATTATTTGTATTCAAAATTATTGATGAAAAAAATTGTTTTTATTTTCAATTATGTTTTTCAGGTAACGGATGATGATTTTTACCAGATTGGTACAATGGACGGTGTAATAAAACAATTGTATAGTAGGAGTCAATTTACAGTGTGCCGGAAGAATTCATTAGATATTAACGAGGCGCTCCAAAAAGAAATTGCTCTTAGAACAGTTGCAAGCAAACAATCCTTGAGCAAAACAAGTCAACGGTTTTTTTTTTTTAAATGTTATCGTAAAAATAAACGTATAAACAAAAAGCGTAAAAAAAAAATAATATTATTTGTAATTTCAAATGTCGTCCATCGTTAATAACGTGCACCAATAGATAACATTAAATGTACTGTTTAATATTTACGTATAAGAACGTATACCGAATTTTCTATTTTGTACTCTGCCTAATGATGTTTGGGCGTTTTAACTAAAGCCTAGGCGACGTCTAACTATTCACGTTGCCGGTCACATATACGCGCGTATGCACATTCATCAGGTTAAACCGTTTTACCTGTGTCGATTTACGTGTTTCCGAATGTTTGCCGTCGAAACCAACCAAAACGTATATATACATAAACGCGAACGTCTGTCACGACAGTTGAACGAAAAATCGGACGGACGGACGGACTGGCACACGGCGCGTTTCGATAAGACTAATTAGGATCAGGCCAGCGGATACGAGGTGCGCGCCTAAACAGCGGGGATATCGGAAAACGATTAATCGAACTCGTCGACCCTTTCCAAATGTTCACGTGCGTGCGAACCGAAGTCGTATTGGTATCCGTGACGAGAACGGATACGTGAACGAAACGGCCAGTCTGCTGCCGGCGCGGAGGGCGAAGAAAAACCGAACGAAACGGCGTTTGGTCACTTGTGTTTTGTTCGTAATGCTGTGGCCGCTCGCAATCGTCGAACGCGATACGGACGGATTGGGTCGGACGGAGAAAAGAAACGTTCGTTACACGCGGCGGAATGCGTCCAACGCGGTCGCCCGACTGGGACTGGGGCCGAGGCGGGGGGAACATGTGGCGCAGAGAGGCCGAGGACCATTGTGCGCCGGCGTGAAAGACAGGTGAAGACGAAACGAGTGTGGGGTCGTTTTTTGTTGTTTTGTACGTCGCCGAGCCCAACAACGGATTCTGTACAAATACGTGAGCCGAGGGGAAAAGAAAAAAACGAGATAAAAATTGACGCGCATCGGGAAATAGGTTATTGTTTTTATCGAAATCCGAACGCGAACGCGCACACGTGTCGTGGTCGGCCGGTGTTTTGTAACTGGAACACCGGATTAAACGGTCAACGGAAACAAATCGGTTTATCAATCGAACGCGAAACAACGTGCGATCGTAACAAATGTTAACCGAGAAGGAAAATTTCCAATTTTATTATTTAGACGTTATGACATCGATGGTAAAAAAAAAAAATGCGTTTTTAAACACCGGTGCACATCCAAAACAATAACGGAAATCGATCGTTACGACTAATCACTGTTTTATTATTTCGTATGTTCTGTAACGCGAGGTTATTGGCGATATATATATTTCCGACGTCCGGTTTCAATTACGCGTGAATTTAAAGACGACCGGAATCGTAAACCGTGTTCGTCGACAATAGTCCCAACCCTTCCCGCACGCGCTGTGGTCATACGATCGTATTTTCTTTTTTTAAAAACAATTAACAAATCGGCTGTGAATTGATCGTTTGCATGTTGTTTCTTTTGTAATAACGGGTTTTGGTTAAACGCGGCTCGCGAGGGACGTTACTCGACACTGGGTCCGAACACTTATCGTCACAAACGTAAAATCAAAAATAATCGTTCAACGTGTTTTCGACGGCGTTAAAGTTTTCTCGAACACGCCACACGTTTTATGGCGTGCCGATAAAATAAAAAAAAATCTAACCCGACGCGTCCCCGTTCCGGTAAACATCGTTTTATTTTTTTGTGACCGACAACAACAACGGCGGCTGCGGTGGCAGCTGTGTATTGTTCACATTGTTTTCTCCCAGACAACGAATCGCCAGCGGGCGTACTTTAGTGGCGGGAATGGGGGGGGGGGGGTGTGTGTGTGGGCAACAGGGGCTCCCAAGAAGTTTTTTATTCTTTTGGCTAATTCATATTTATTTTTGATTATATAACTTGTTTTCCACAATATAATCGTGTGTGATATTCGGTTATAGATTTTTGATATGACTTGTCAACATATTAAATATCATAATCCGACCGAATTACCATCAGAAGTAATGACGATGTTCATCATTAGCACGCTATCCAATAACCGTTTCATCGACGTTTTCGAACATTAAGACAGGCGACAGTGTTTTGGTGTGAAGTGACGGACCTACGTTTCATCTCCTGTCATTCTGTCCAAGCTCACACCGGGCACGGATAGATAAGGAGGCGAACGCTGACGACGTTAACGTACTCATCTTGTTCGCGTGTCACGAAGGTACTAAACGTCCGATCCGACCAGTTCAAATTTTCTCAAAAAGAGAAGAAACTAACGATCACAGCAGTGGTACCAAATTAGAAAAATAAAATTTCCCTTAGCCGCTTAGAGCTTGGAGACTTTACTTTTGGGACAAGCGTTCACTGTGTACATTCGTCGGTTTTTGGGCGTCGCGTTCGATTCGAGCGGAAGTCGGTGTTCGCGATCGGGCACAACAAGTGGTCGTTTCAAGTTAATTCGTTTCGTTTACTTTTAATTTCTTTGCGATCGATTAAAATCAAAATTTTAAAATATGCTTAACTGAAGACAAAGGGTTATAGAATATACTTTTTTCTTCTTTTTTTTTTTAAATATCATATTTATTCCGCTACAAAGCCTCCACCCCCCATTTAATATTATTGTTCTTCGAAAGAATTAATTTGCCAGACATTAGTTATGGTTTAAAAGTTACTTCTGTGAAAACTTTTTAACAGTCGCGCGACACTCGGTTTTGAGGGTGTCGTAAATCACAAAGTTTTTTTTTCCAAGACATTAGTAAGTATGACGCACCCTCAAGGTATACACGGAAAAATAACATTACACTCGGGTTTGGCGAAGTTTTAAGACTATTATAAAATACCATTCGACGAGACTTTCATGTCAGACTTTCGAGACACACGGAAGTATTGTATCGTATGGCTTTGTGAAATATTGTATCTACTTAAGTCGAAAAAAAATATAATAATAATAATAATAATAATAAATCGAAAACGTATAAATATATATTATATTAATTCATAACTAAGACGATATGATATCCTTTAAAGCCAGTGGAAATATGTTGGATTTATATATTTAACTTGTTAAAAGACGACGACCGGAGCAAACTGCACGTCACATATCTCATTAACCGGTTATGTTATGATAACAATAATACATAACAATTTATTTTGTTCAGATACTTTCATACAGTATGATTCGATATTCTAGATTTTATACCCAATAAAATTCTATTTGGTTTCAGGTTGACGGACACTGAACTGTGACCGTTCGACCAATAAGTTTATTGGTCGATTCTTTTGACCGGTTTACAATACGGACTTAAATATTACTTGCATATATGCGAACGAATTAAAAATTAAATCGATAATGGTTTCGGTGAATAATGTATACACGTGAGCACGCCGCTCGCGTAATAAATAATAAAACAACGGATCGGATATACAGGGATACGCTGTTCAGCGTCGGCGTCGGACTTCCGTATTGTTTTGTTAATCTCTGCGCAAAACATATAGTTGGTTTTTTTAATTATACATCCGAGCGCGTCACGACCAACCATTATGCATTCGAAAAACGATTATAAAGCGGAGCTTAATTTAATGAAGTATTTAGGGATGTCGTTTAAAGACGTTTTCGATATGAACAAGCGAGCAAGAACTTTTTGTTGAATAATAATACATATTTATATTTATGTGTATAGTCGAAATGAATAAAAGCAATAGGTGTTCGTTGTAAGCGCGCGAAATGAATGAATGTAATCAACGTAAATATTTCAAATAATTAAACCCTTCGAGATTTTACGGTAAACCGTAACGAACTTTATTCAGGACTAATACGTTTCTATCAAATTATACGCCACACGAATATCTGGAAACCATTTTCACCAATCGTTTTTCTAACTCGGTATTCTAGAGTTTTTATGGACGATTCACCTTGAAACGATACTGTATTTTGTGTTTAGAATTTCCTCGAAAACCACCGACAATTTAGAAAAAATTATTTAACTCCAGTGCATTGTGCAGTTAGTTGTCGATCGACAGACACATAAAATGTTGAAACGATTTTATCGCCTGAAAAATCCGCACTTCGTTCAACGTTGTGAGCGGACAGCGTTTTATCACGTTTAATACATTACACGGCGCGGGTTACGTTTCAACACATTACTTCAACGCGGAGATAAAACAGTATTTGTTACGTGTAAAAGGTTCCATAATATCCTGTTATAATATATGACACGGAAAAAAAAAACACATATTTCGTTAGGTGTCGTTTTATAATTGGATATTAAATGTGGCGAGAATGATTCTACCGGGTTACAAACGATTCGGCCTACATTCGAAGAGGGAGGGAAAAAATGTTGCGTCCTGACTTACCTCTGGTGAACTTCATCGTCCTGGACCCATCAGTGGGCGACGACATACCATTGCACGTCGCGTCACCGGACTGGGCCATCTCGAACGAACCGCCGTTCGATTTTCCCACAACAAAGCATCGATATTTGTCTTCGTCAGACGACGTGGGCGTGTGTTCGAGTTTACCGATCATGTACTTCGTCGAGCCGTCTTTCCACGAGGCTAAGCACAAAAGTTCTTCGACTAAAAAAGAAAAAAAAAAGAAGAAAAACCATAAATAAACAAAACGGCAGGTAAATAAATATATGAATTAAACACGAAAACAAATATTTTTAATTAGCGGGATTTTTTTTTATGCCGACTGCTCCTCACCGACATATTTGACCGTGTTTCAAATTATCAATACAGTGATAATTCGAATGATACTAACGACGAATAAAAGTGAACGAAAATTGAAAAAAAAAATACAATTTTGTTATAATCATTTTTATCGTTTAAGAAATTTTAAATACATAGTTTTCGAAAACAACAATAATAATGATACAATAACCCGAATAATTATTTGTTTATATATTAATTTTTTTTTTCTGTTCTCGGCATTATTTGATTATAAGTCAAACGAGAAATATGACGTAGACGATGTTATAAAAATGAAAACATAACGAGGAAATAGATTAACTCGCAAATGTTACTCGCGAATCATAAAACACATTTTATCCCGAAGCAAACGGCGAGTATTCTATGGGCAAACTATTGCCCGTCAAGTACATCTCGCGTTACGTTAGTGGGGGTAAACACGAAATTGAATAAATGAAAAATAATTTGGAAAAGAGCCAGAGCGGCTTTCCGAGCCTGTCATCAACGGACGTTCCATTCCCGAACCCTCTAATACACTTGCAAAAAATACGACGCATTTGAACATTTAGCTTTTTAAACCAGACTGCAGTCAATGTAACTGTATTCGTACGGACGATAATGGCATAAACGCAATCAACGTTCACGACGGTTCGGAATCAACACGAAACGAACAAATAATCCTTGAGAGATTCGCGGAGAGACTTTTCGCGTTTTTATGGAGACAGTTATGCATTACTACTGCCCGCGTTTAAACGGTAGTGGTAAAACGATACGCGGAGAAATTTGTAATTTTAATTACGGTCTCGGTTAAGCGGCCGCGAACAATTACCGTTAATGACACTCCGACCGGAGCGAGAAAAAACCTTGTACGCGTTTGATGCGCCCGACGACTGACTTTTTTTCCCCCGGCCCCCGACGAGTGTACTTCAGAGTTTCGCTGAATGGGAACAGATATACGTACGCGCACGTGGAAGGGTAGATCAAAACACGAGCGAATTGCGTTCGTATTTAATGAGCGACTATTTAACACTCGTGTTTCAAATCTGTACGGGTTGAACGCGGCCAGCCTTCTAAAATTCGTTTTGATGGCGAATGTTTTGATCTGTGTAAAACATATGGACATTTAGTACACGCGTACGTCACCGGAAACAATGAACATCGGCCAACGTCGACAACGACTAATTTGGTTGGCGTGTTGGCGTAAACTAGGCGTTGTTATTGATCCCCGAGGAAAGAAAGCAACGCCGTTGAAATCAATCCAAACATATTGTGTAGATGTATTAATCGTAAACATTTGAGAACGTTTTGTCTCACGTTAGACTCCGTCCAATACTGTACACTACATGTTTCAGCATATGATCCATTGGTCACTTAATTTTTACATTTGCGTCGAATAAAATCTCGTGATGCCGATAAGTGCAATAAAACGATCAGTTACTTTAAGATAACACGATCGTTCGCCAATTTGGTAATAATAACAGCGAAACATGCCGACATCCGGTGATAAACGATAGACGCAAAAAAACGACATTCCGTAGCATACTTATATAGGTTTATATATTTTTTTTAATTTAATTAATAAATAACCCGCGCGTATTTGCGATCGCACGACGTGCAAGAATGAATTCGTGAATTTTAAAATGTATAACATTGCCGAAGATGATACGTCAAATGTCGATAAAATGATCTAATTAATCGATATATAGTGATTTCGGTAATATATACTGGTAAAGTGGTATATTTACTGGACAAATTTATATATCTTCTTCTTCCTCTTATCAGTTTAGCGGACCATGTAGATCCATCGCTGTCACCATTATTTCATGCCATCGGTCCCTATCGTTCGCATTCTCTATTTGCACGTTTTCATTGATAAATATTAGATCTTTTTCTACTACGTTCTTCCATCTTGTTCGGGGTCTTTCTAAAGGTCTTTCTCCCACAATTCTTCCTTCTGTAACTCGTTTTATGATGTTTTCCATCTGTCCTCCAAACATGTCCAGCCCATTCTATCCTCTTGCTTCTGCTATACGACAGTATATTTGGCCTTCCATACATATTTTGTAAGTCATTATTATGTTTTCTTTCGTACGTTCTTGTTTCCATGTTAAAAACTGGGCCAAATATTTTTCTGAACACTTTTCTTTGGGTTGGAAGTCGGCCTGATCGCTTTTTTTTTTGGACACAACCACTTTTTACAAACCTTCGACGACGTTCTTTAATGTCATCAGCATCAGGCGCTTCGTATTGATATTCACGGCGGGAATCGCGCTGTACAGTTATCACTGATCGGCAGTCGTCAAAGCGAAGGACACAAAAAGCCTTTTGCGGAGGGCTCTATCGCCAATCAATCAAAACGTGAGACTCCCCTTTTATTAGCAGTAGGCGGTTAATTGTCATTCACTCGCCGGTCGTAAAGACACGGTTTCATGGACTCGTGGAAGAACATTGTGAACATCCGGTACGATTCGTGACGATATCCGTGTGATAATTACGTGCCGTTTAAAATAATCGCGTGAGATTAGTCCGGCCATCGAACGTCCGTAAACAAACACGTTGTAAACGCGTTTATGTTACATACGTCCAAGCGAAAATCGGTCAGTGTCGAATTCCCACCACTTTTTTTTTAGATAGCGATCTAAGTGCGGTGAGAGTCGATAAATGAAAAACTCGAGATAAGAACGACGCAAATATGTATATTGCACGCTCGCGCGGCCCCGTGTACGCGATTATTTTCTTGGAGCCATTGACAAAAAATTCAACCGTGAAATATTATTACGCTGCGAGATGCACTCTACAGAACGTAACAGACGTGGCTGAAATTGAAAACAACGTTCGATTTATGTGTCGTAATATGTTTCTCGTTCGAATACCATTCCGGAACGGAACGCGGAGTACGGTGTTGTTTTTTCTGCGCCGCGGCAACGTTATTTGTCCCGAATGGAAATGCGGACGATCCGAACGAATTATTTTTTGCGGAAAAAGCAAACATAAACGGAGAAAAAAGTATAATTTTCCAATTGGCCGGATCGAAAACGATTCCGTGTTCGACGCCCGAGACGAATGTCCAACGTCAACAGGCGGATCTGTAGAGACGCACGCGCGACATAAACGTGAACTACTGGGTTAGCCACACGTGCATAATTGCCGAACGTCTCGTGTAATTTACGTGGTCGGTTGCGATCAGTCCGTGCACGCTCCCGTCCATCGTTCTCATATTAGTTTTTATTAGTATGACGTTACACCAGTGCTCGAATTGGAAAATATAAAATAGTGGAGCTCAGTTGGAAATTTAAAAACAGCGTTTCAAATTAAATATTCTATATCACAAAAACCCAGTTCACCACTGATATATAACTTTATTTCTAATCTTTTCTTTCATCAATTAAAAATAATTTCTCTATACAATTTTTAATAGAATAGTATTCTACAACATTTTATATAAAAAAATCCGTTTAAATTCAAGTAAGGATAATAATATGAAAAAAGTGATTATACGATAATATGCTATGACAACTTATAAAAAAAATTATATTGTATTCAATATATACGTTGCTCATCGACAATTTGTGATGCCACAGATATACGGTTTTATAGTATATCTGCGGGTAAATCTAAAAACAATCGTCAAATAGTATATGAATAATATTCTGTAGTAAGTGATATACGAGATAATAAATTGCCATTACCAAGTAGGTGTACTTGATATAGCAACAACGTATTAATAACAATTAAAATAATAATATCAAACATACAAATTTTTCACGATTTTTTTTTATCTCCGGTCCCCAGGTATGCCGGTTATAATAAGCGTTCCCTCGCGTTCCTTGGGAAATCGTAGTAAATGGACGCTATTTTATTTTTAATGTAGTACAACAAAACCTCCGTTCCCTTGCGTCCCTCCCCAAGTCGAGCACTGCGTGACACGCATACCGTCGATTTACCCGATGCACACCGGAAAGCCACTAGGATCGTTCGTCGGTATACCAGGCATAGCGTAAAAATAAAATATATACAATTCATAATCGATACGGTTCAAGAAGTATTATCGACCCTTTGTTAGACGCTCGTATTGCATAAAACACATTCTGGCATGAGACGAACTGCGAATCCATCTGCTGGGTCTCGCGCTTTGTTTGATATCGGCATCAATATGATATCTCGCGGTCCCGATGAGACGATGTCTCAAAAGCAACTGTTTCCCGGAGGGTTGTTCTCTTGTATCTTTGATTTTTCTATCACCGTCGAAAATTGTACGTTTTATTAAATTCCCATAACAAAATCAATCAAACGATCCGTACCAATGGTTATACGGTTCACAAAACAACACAGTTTCTCTTTCTCTCTCTTATTAGTTTTCAGTGTCTCAGCTTAGTTACGCGTACACTATTTCGAATCAATTCGACGCATGCTGGAAGACCACTTGGCGTGCAGTCCCTTACACCCAGAAACAGCAGTATCGAATTATTTTCAATGCCCGTCACCTTAACATTGCAAAAAATATTGTTTTCCTCGTGTCATTTATATGTCTCGGGAACAATTGTCGAACAATACCAACGTTTAACCGGTAAATTTATCGTAAAAAGCGATTCATAACGTAACGTTTCCTCTTCCGGGTTTGTATGAAACACAGACAAATATAAGTTGATAAATTCATATAAACTTCACTGTACCGTGAAACTTAAGGTATTAAATTCCGAATGAGATATACGGAATGGCAAATATTATTAAAATAGTTTTTATGGTAATAACCTATTTAACAATAATACCGTGAAAACGATTGAAATCTCATTCGTGCGTTAGTTTTCAAAGTTCATTAAGTGCCAACGCGAGCTTTATCGTGACGAAGTTTACACGAAAAAATATATTATTTTCCGATTTTACTTTTAATTAATGATTAAAAATTAAATTTTATTAGATATATTCGAGTGTACTCGGTCACTAATTGTCGCGACAATCATCAAATGAATTGCAGACTGTGTAGTATGTCGAATGTGATAGATTTACTAATTTAGCGGACGAGAAATAGACTGAAGTGCGCGTAAGTAAAATAAAATTAAAAAAACAATTCACTCACAACATAGGTACTCGTGAGAGACGGCCCGTTCAATAACAAACGTGTTCGAAATTCATTTCGGCTGAAGCGAACAGACAATAAATAATATAATTACTCGACGGTCGTCGGAACGAGGCCGAACCAATTAACCGTATAGATTAAAAAACAAAACAAACGTGAACAAATTCGATTTGGTTTCCGTTCGATTACCGTGGCCGGTAGTAAATAACGGTAATAATCACAAATCGAACGGAGTTACTCGAAAACCGTAGCAAGTATAAGAATCGTCCTTGGAAAAAAAAAAAAAAAAACATTATGGTTAGGGTTACGATAAGTTTTTCGTTATTTTCGCGGATGCTATTTTTTTTTTTTTACAAGGACGATAAATCCGGATCTGACGTTTTTCGAACGTATTACTCAGCAACAGTCGAACGGCACACGAGAACTTTGAATGCGAACAGGGCGTACCCGTACGGACGCGATAAATCTAAATCCATCGGGGGGGGGGGACTGCCGTTACGGGGAGACCGTATGTATATATACTGGTCGTGGTACTGGGCGGTCGTGTTACACGAGTGCACGTGAATTGCCGGCACGGAACGCCGTACGGAGACGAGCCGACGGGATTATTGTTATTTTGGTCGTCGATATTTCGCCGAGGAATTCCATCAAGATTTCTCGTACGTTTTTATTTACCGTTGTCTCGGAAAAATGCGATTAAAAACATGCGAAGCTTATTGAACCTTTTATTATTATTTTTATTATTATTATTATTACTATTTTTATTTTTTTATGTGAATACATTTTATATTGTTTATTTGACAAAAGCGGAGCCACACGGAACCGTATAGCGTGGCTCTCACGCTAAAATAAAAATAAAACAAATATATATATATAAAAACAAACAAACAAAACAAAAACAAAAAAGCTGAAACGAAATTCTATTAAGCTCCGAAAGCTCGAACAATGGAGGAGGAAAATAATATTTTACTTTTTTTTACCAACCCACTTTTTCAGACAAAAAAAAGAAAAAAAGCAAAAAAAAAAAAAACCATCAACAAAACTCCGTGGTCGCGTGAGCAATCGCCTTTTGGGTTTTTGTTGCAAGGGAAAAAAACCCGACCATAAATAAATAAACATTGAGACGCATATATAATAACAATAACAATAATAATACGGTGCCGTACAATAAATACTTCGCGAATGCCCCGTCATCGGCGACGGAACAGACCGAGCGAGAGAGAGGGGAGCGGGGGGGGGGGAACTATTCATAACTCTAGATTTGTCGATAATTGTTATCGATATTGTCGACGGGTTTATTAATACGGTGAAACGACAGCGGGGGACGTATTAACGGAAATTATGTCGACGTTATACGGAATATCAATCGCACGCACTTGGACAGGAAATTCAACAAAGAATAAAAATAAAACGTATGTTTTTTTTATAACTCAGCACGTGAAATCTGAATTTCGTTCAGAGTAGGATGGTCAGATTATAAATATAAAAATACGGAACGAATATGTATTCTTCTATATTAAACAATTGTGTTCCGTGATAAAATCAATAATACTTTATAACATTTATTTAATGTGTAATATACGTGAGCATCAGGATTTAATCAGATACGATTATATTTACAAGTGCAGACTACTCAAGCGAAGATATTTTTTTTCGTTTGTTTATTATAAGGAAAAAGGACATATTATATTAAAATACGAGACAGTTTAGCGTCCCGAGAGCATTTGTCGGGACAACGGGACAGACTTTTGGAATACGGTACTTTCCCGGATAATACGGGACGTCTGGCCACCCTAGTTTAGAGAGAAAAAAAAATCAAATAATTAAATGGTTCAGGGATATTACAGGATCGTTATAGGATCGCGTTGTTATACAGTGATAAACAGACGTCCGTGTGAGGCAATTGTGTTGTTAAATTTTACAAAAAGGATTTAAAATTTATAAGTGTCTCGCTCTCTCTCTTTTGTTTTGGTTTTAATGCAGATACGTACACTCTGAATTGTTTACTGGAAATGAAATCACGAATGTTTCGACTCGTTGCATGCAAATGCCATTAGTGTGGAAAAAAAGGTAATGCATCGTATTTTTGTTTTTATCGACGCATTCGATCGATAAACGCACTTAAACACGGGCGTTATACGAACGCGAAACATCGCACGTGAATGGTGCGAACGATCTGTTCGTACCGTTTACTCGATAAACATTAGCTAGCCACAGTGCTCGACTTGGGGAGGGACGCGAGGGAACGGAGGTTTTGTTGTACTACATTAAAAATAAAAAAATAGCGTCCCTTTACTACGATTTTCAAAGGAACGCGGGGGAACGCTTATTATAACCGGTATACCTGGGGACCATAGATAAAAAAAATCATGAAAAATGTGTATATTTGATATTTTTATTTTTATTGTTATTAATACGTTGTTGCTGTATCAAGTACACCTACTTGATAATGGCAATTTATTGTCTTGTATATCACTTATCACAGGATATTATTCGTATATTATTTGACAATTGTTTTTCGATTTATCCACAGATATACTATAAAACCGTATATCCGTGGCAGCACAAATTGTCGATAAACAACGTATAGCGTGAATACGTTATAATTTTTTTTTACAAATTATTATTCTTGCTTAAATTTAAATGTGTTTATTAGTTGTTTATTTATACGAAATGTTGTAGAATACAATTCCATTAAAAATTGTATAGAGACATTTTTTTAACTGAAAAAAAAAGATGACGGTTAGAAATTATATATATCAGTGGTGAACTAGAGTGTGTGGAATGTCCACGGTTTTGTGTTATGAAATGTTTCATTTGGAACGTTATTTTTAAATTGTCAATTGAGCTCCAATATTTTATAGTTTCAAAATTCGAGCAGTGGCTATCCACTGGCCGGTAGTAACGAGTAGCAGGCCGACGGAACGTTTACATTCGGAACGACGAGCACAAAGCGAACGAAAGCGATTATTAACGTTTCGAAATGTCGTTTCACAGACGAATTCGGTCACGAATCACAAACGTGTCCGGAGATTTCAATATTGTCGAGGTCGAGACGAAGATTCCGTCACACGGACCGGCAGCAATCGTACCACGTCGCACCACGATTTCCGTTATCGGCGTGTCCACATGCTCACGGGACACGCATCCCGACGAATTTAATATCACGTATAACGATAAACATATCGCCGTCGTACTCGAATTGATAACAGTATTGATAACAGTATCGATAACAGTCCAAACGCAGTTATCTTCGTGTAAACCGGTCAGTGACATCACTTCAGTTTTCGAAAAGGGGGGAAGGCAAACATTTTAATCGGCCAGTTTGACGAAAAAACAACTCGCTTTGCTCGCAAACGTCCACCCACTTACATTTAGCTCAATACGATTTCTAGTATGATGTCATATTTATTGTCATAGAAAAACCATACATATAAAAATACACACACACATAACCCGATTTTTGTGAAGGAAATGTTAAACAAAAAACAATGTGGGTGACTCGATAAACATAGTATCTGTTTGAAGAAGACTCCCCCCCAAGTTTATCCTTTTTTGCACCGACGTGCATTAATACATGCAAACTTGTATTTTTACGCAAACGGCCCGAACAATAAACGTGGAAACCACCATGGACATGTGCCTCGAATTAATGCTAATAATGTACGCACTGTCTTTAACGATAACCATTACCACGTTAATTGAAAAAGCACATAACCGCGCGGTAAGTTACAACCACGATTTAAGACAAAGTTTCACCGATATTATTTTATTTTACATCCACCGTTTGCCACGAGGTTTGTTATTACGATCTAACGACATTGGTTCAAAATAATAATACAATGTATTCATTCAATAATGTAGGATTAGGTTTAATTTATACCTATTCAGTATTTACATACAAACACGAATCGTATCGGCGGCCCGTAACCAGCTCGAAACCGGCCCGCCGATAATAAGCGGGGAGGCAAATGCTCCACCGCCCCCTTTTCCAAATGACGTCACTGTGCCCGGTCCGTCGTTGTTTCGACGACCGCGCCAAATTAAGCGCGAGAGACCCTCCGGACGGGCGCGTCAAGTTGGTGGTAAGTCTCGTTAAGTGGCAGCTTGACGTCGTCGCCGCGAGGCGAACATCTGCGATAAAATATTTATCGTATCACGACCCCACGCCGACTTCCGTCCACTTCCCCCGGCCGCTTGTTTTGTCCGACTCTTCCGGTGAGATTTTCACGATCATACCGGGCGCTCTTCGTCCGACGACACCTAATGATGAAAGTTTCGGACGGCAATCGTGCAAACGCCGTGACGGCAACTTTTCTTTGTCGACAAAACTCCGATATTTCATTTTCCCCGGACAAACTTTATCTAATTATTTCTGTTGCTCGGTTTTTTCTCCTTCTTCAAAACATTTCGATTGTCGAACTCACTTAGATTGAGCGCATCTTGAGTCCGACGTCTTACGTACGCGCATCGCCTGTATCGATGTGGGATGGGGTTTTTTTTTTTACTTTTCAAATCTCAGATTTTATTGCTTTTATCATTTTATTACTATCAAGACAACGTGCGAATAAAATTCGCTGTGATCGAGTCATTGTTTGTACAACAACAGCGTACCGACACGATTTGAGAATTAAAAACGTGTACACGATGTAGCGATTCCGGGTGTCGTGCGCTTTTCTCGGTCCGCACACACCTCAGAACAGTGCTTAGAGTATTTCGTGTATATTTTCGATAAAACTAAAACAAAGTTCGATCAATGCTACGACGTCAAGTCCAATCTCTAATAATATGAAGAACAAACGCTAATGCTAAATTTCTGGTGCATCGTTAATACAAGACGGTATTGATCTCGTGCGTTATACATTACAAATTTAAAATCTTAAAACCCATAACATCCTCTCTACACCACACGTCGTCGACTTAACGCCCTTGGTGAGTTTTTATTTTATTTCCATTCGTTTTCTAATAATTGTTTTTATTGTTATTTTAATTAATTGTCGACCTGGGACAATTTTTTTATTAACACATAAAATCACATAATACTTTAGACGATTCTATAGAAATTGTAACATACAATTTTTCAAATAAAATTAAAACTTTAATATATTTTAATTTATACCGTTTACTAAATTTTCGGGTCTTAAAATATATTTTCAAACTAGCAGACAAAACTCGTTATTATTATTTCCGAATTAATAACAAGCCAACTTTTCAAGAAACTAGTGTCAATGCACACACGTAACGGTTTGAAGTTGTTTTGAAACCGACACAGAAATCCTCGAAAAAATTCTGTTTATAATACCAACTGTGTCAGATTCAAAATGTGTAAATGTGGAAAACAATGATCGAAACTCGAGGTAGTCTTCCAAATTGAAAAAGTGATAAAAAAAAAATGTATCACATAAAAATTAATGTAATTTCCTCGCTTCCTTTTATAATTCAGAATTGATTAAATCATACATTTATGAAACTTCCGATATTACGGAATAAAACGATATCTTTATAATGCAATAAATTACATTAAGGGTCGATAAAAAAATGTGAACTTTTATGACAGTAATTGCTGAAAGCCATGTGTCGTCGTAATAGAATTATATTGTGTACAGTGTCACAATTTTAGTACTGTTATAGAAGAAGAAAAAAAGATATTAGTAAATATAATGTACGATATATAAATATATATATATATGCATTAATATAATATATCGAAGGAAGTTTAAAAGTGACAGAAATTGAACGCTTCCGCGTGGAACCCTAAACTCTGCTGCCGGGCTTATTCGAGTGTAACTTCCGTTCGGTATGAAACATTTCCACCATAAAACCTTTGCCTTCGATTCATGCCAAAAACGATTGTCTTATTAGTTATAGTGAAACAAACACCGATGGTTTTATTTCACGTAAATGGTTACGGTGTGCCGTAATAACCGTTAATGCAATTTAAATTCAAGAGACGATAAGAAATAAAAAAAAAAAAAAACCCGTGATACTCAGGAGGTGAACGTGAACGTAGTTCCTATGAAATAATATTTCGATAAATTCATCGGACGTATAAATATGGAAACATATTTTGTACAAAATACATTATTAATACGAGAAGACCATGGTCGGAACAGAACGTACGTTTCGTGACGGAAAAATGAAAAACACGTACAACGACAAGTTACGATTCGCAAAGGAAAAAGAGAAAAAAAAAAAGCTAGTTGGCGGCCGCTCGGGGTTAATTTACGTCGAACAAATGCGATCGCGTTAAATCACAATAATAAAGATGAAAAACGTCAGTGTATTTTGAGTTATTTTTTTAATATTACAAAATTATGCTTTCGAAAAGGTAATCCGTACGTCTTTTTGATAAACGGCTTGATAAGTGGTATATGTATAGGTCCTAAAAGACACGGGGAAGGGGGGGGTGGGAAACAAAGAAAAAACAAAGAAAGTTGTTCGTAACATAAAATATAATCCCCTACCCGGTCCGCGTCACGCGTTCGCTCGAACAATTACCACTTGTTGCCGTCGTCAACCCCGGCTCCCCGCCAACCGCAGTTAACCCAAAGCGAAGGGCTTCAAACGAATCTCTCTCTCTCTCTGCCCATCCCGTCACAATTCGCTCTGGGCGCCCGTCGTCCGGGTAACGCGGCGGCTTTTCGTCTCGGGGTCCCGTTTACGGTTTTCCGTATTTGCACGGCGGAAATTCATTAAACGTCGAAGTTCATTCTTCTCCGCCAAACGCAAACAGGTCCGTCGGGTCTGTCGTATGAGGATTACGGACGCGGCTCGGCGTGCGTTCGGCTGGCGCGGCGACGACGACGACGACAAAAGAAACGCTCGAGGGCGCGCGTGCGCCGACGTGACGGGCCCCCGAGGGAGAGGGTCGCGACCGAAGGGTTAGCGTCGTCGTCCGCGGCCGGCGGATCCCTTCGCAAGACGACGGGCGGCTTCCGCGGTTTCCGACTCGCCGCGTTCGGAGGGCCCCCGGGCGCCCACCGTCTGGTCGGGTCACGAAACCGATTGGCCGGCGAAAAATCCAAAGCGGACGATAACGATGTACGTCCGTGATAACGTGCCGTGAGAGTCGTGCCGTTAATTGTACGGAAAACGTATTTGTCTGGAATTACTTCGAACATCGGATGGCTCCGGATTAAATACAGAAACGGGCAGCGGTCGAAGTCGGCGAGGACACGGGGAGATGGCATCCCTCCACTTATTTTTTTTCCAAAATAATACATTCCCCTCATAACTATATATACAAAGATCATCGATTTTTATTGGCGTTTTTCATAAAAATTGTATTTTTTTTTACGATGATTTTTCAATTAGTTTTACAAGAACGTGTTTATTATTATTATTATTTTATTTTTTTGATACGAAACAAGTGTTTTTATCTCATTTGAATTGGACCGCTTGACGTCTACATCTAATAAACCTAAACGTCGTTTCTTATAACTCTATGCCGATAAGAAAATGTAAATACTTATATGAATAATTCTGTTAACGTATTTTTTCTTTCATTATTTTTAATACGTTTATTTATGCGTTTTGTTACTTTAATTAGTATTTAATTCACCAAGATATTGAAACAGGTAATTTAGTGTTATCGTGCATAATACGATCAATTATTTGCTATTTGTACAGCTTTACCGACTTAATGTATTAGTAAACATGTCTTTATCAAATTGGTAAACTAATAAAAATGTAGGCGTCCCTCCACTTATTTTGAGCCACTTCGAAAACAAACGTTTTCGTAATATCGTAAATTGTATTTTATATGGGATTCGGTGTTCGATTTCAATGAAAACCAATAAGTAAACCTACACTTAAGATAACTTTACAATAATCTATAGGTTGTTCAATATTCGCTGTTAAATATTAACTTGAATTATGATTTATAATTATAATGAATTCATCGAGTTAACATAAGTGTTAACTGAAAAAATAACAAGGATTTTCCTGACGGAGGACACGGTGAACAGAAAAGGAATGAACTTTTTAACCAGCCCCGGGCGCCAAACGTCCTGGTTCCGGATCACTGGGCGCGCGTTATGATTAATTTGCGACACGTGGTACACGGGTTTCGAGTCGTCGGTGCTACACGCTGTCATAAGTCGTTATACATTGTTAATCGTGTACTGCCTTCGGGTCTCGAAGTTCGGGCGCTCGTGAAGTATTGCTCGGATGCACGGGCGAGTGAAACGACGCGATCACCCAACGCAAAGTTTCGCGCGGGTTATTCGTCGTGTTCTCGTGCTCGTGCGGGACGGGCCGTCCGTCAAAAGCGGTGCCGAAGAAACACGTACATTACAACACGTTAACGTTTAGGGGGATTCTCTATTTTTTTTTTTTTTGCTTTGGCTAATTCAATTATAATCCAAACGGATCTCTGGCGTGCACAGCCGCAACAAATGAATGTGCAAGCGGTGCGGTGCACACGGGCCCCCCCCAAATTTAGATTTATATTGTATAGATTCCCGATATTTACCACTTATAAGCAAATAAATATTATACTGTGTGAATAATTGAAAACATCTCGTATGTCTTCATTAAGGCAATATTTCAGCGGAGCTACGAAAAGAAAAAGAAAAACGGACTGAGAAAATAAAACAAAAACAATGGCTGGGTCGTTAGATTAGTTAAACCGATTTTGAATTGGAGATTATAAAATTATAAGTTTATAAAATTGAATATCGCCCTTTAGTCTTCAATTTAACTCAATTAATAAATGAATTATACTATTTAAATAACGCTTGAATATTTAACCCTTTCTGGCCTGATGGGACTTTTAAGTCAGATTAATTACATTATTTACTACAAAATGTATTGTACAATTTTATAAATACCTATACAGGTATAGTAAAAAATAAAATACTATAAAGAAATATATATGTAATGTCGGTCCTAATACGAAGAAAATACATAAAAACTATGAATGTACTTTAATTAGGTAGGAAAAATTATGAGGCCCCAAAATAACCTCTCGCACACGAACCTCAGATTTCATAGTTGCGGCACTGCTGGCGTGTCATGACGACACAACAATTTGATACAATTATGAGTTTTAGACGGTCGTATACGAATCGAGCTTAAAACAATACAAATTTTGTACGTTAACGATATAATTTTAGAAAGGATAGTTTACTATATATCTTCATATCTTGAAGGGATTCATACGAAAAAGCTCTTTGACAATGCTATGAAGAAGTTAAATATATATATTTATTTATAAAATTTATAAACAATACAATTTTAAAAAATTAAATTGTTGAATATCTGACAAAACAAAATGAAAATATTTTAAGAAAAAAACAGTTAATTCAAATAAATTCGAATTCAGAGTATATGAAATTGTTGTATAAATGTAAGTCTATCTAAATAAAAGTTGTTAAAAAATGTGAGAAAAAGTATTTATCTGAATTTTATTTTCTGAATTTTAATTGAAGTTAAAATTTAATTGTATATATATATATAATAGCTTTTCAAATATAATATAATATAATATATATATGTTCTCGTCAACGTCGGCAGTCAATTATTAAAATTAATAATTATTTACAATGGCTAATTTGATACAAAAGCACTGTTGATATTGCCCAGACACTTCATGAAATGACGAAAATTTATAGTCAAAGTGGGTAGTAGTTTTATTTATTTATTCCAACTATGTTTAAATCATTTGAAATATTTGAATGTATATCCCCAAGTAAGTGGTATTACAATTTGAAATTTACTTAAGTCGATCGTTCCTGTATGTTTAGCGCAGAAATTAAAGTAATAAAACTTCGTTAAACGACCCGGAATTCATGATATGACGGAAATCATTAAGATTTAACTGTATGTCTGTTAGATCTATCCGTGCACGCGAAGATATGGATTACCATCAGTGCTCGTATTGGAAAATATAAAGTAATGGAGCTCAATTGGAAATATTAAAAATAGCGTTCCCAATGGAATATTCTGTACTATAAAACCAGTGGGAGGCTTCGCTTTCCAACCCCCCCGTTTACCATTTATATATATAACCTCTAATTTCTGACCGTATTATTTTTTTATTCAATTAAAAAAAATTCTCTATACAATTTTTAATAGAATAGTATTCTACAACATTTTATATGAATAAACCTTTTTAAACCTTTAACAATAATTAGGAAAAGTATACAAAACACGCGTACCTACCCTAGACTAATGTTATAATATCTAATATCATATCATGTAAAACATCAGCTATATCGTATGTACGATAGGTATGTAAAACTAGTCGCCGCCCGATACCAAAGTCCCGAAGTCAATAGAGCATATAATAATTTACAATAATCGTACAACAATCATGGGAATACCATCACAGATTAAGTCATTTCTGTACTCGGTACACGTTAAGATAAGAGCCCCGGCGGCGAACGAAAACTTGTCTGTCACGCGTAGACCCCGGTATCACTAATGAAATAGAATTTTTAAAACGGTTTGTCAATTAACGACGTTGTTTATTGACAATCTATACTGCCACAGTTAGCGTAGATAATATTCTGTGATAAGTGTTATACAAAATAATAAATTGCCATTATCGAGTAAGTGGTACTTGATATAGCAATAAGGTATTAACAATAATAAAAATATTAAAAATAATAATATCAAATATACAATATTTTCATGATTTTTTTACCTACGGTTCACAGGTATACCGGTTATAAACGCTCCCCCGTGTTCCATTGAAAATTGTAGTAAAAGGACGCTAATTTTTTTTGAAATGTAGTTGAGAAGCTCCGTTCCCTAGCATTCCACCCCTCTCCCAATTCGAGCACTTTTTACCATTCCTTTTTTTTTGATTTGACGATATTTTCCCGCAGTGAATACAGAGATCCAAATACGTCTTCATTTATAAAACACGTACATTTTTTTAGCACCGCATACCATCTTATCTTGACCATCATGACTAATAGTAGTATAACACGTATTGAAAACACCTTATTACGTTAAAATTCTTAATTGCGTATTAGTTACGGAATAAAGAAAATCCGATGGATTATATTTTAACAAGACGATCGTTATTACGTCGTACTTATGAACGTTTTTATAATGTTTAGGATTTTTCATTTAAACCAAAAGGGATAATTTAGTAGTATTCAAATTCATTTTGAAACGTTTCCAGCAGTTTGTTATACTTGTCGACACAACGATAACGGTTTATTAGTTCCACGTTTTTCCACCAATAAAGAATCAATGGATTCAATACGTTTTTCACGCGTATCGGCTAAATCCATTTTTAATCATTATCGCAGTCGTATCGTTTACACAAATGGTTCTCAACTTGGGGGCGCCCTCCCCAAGGGAAGCGTGATGAAATTTCAGAGAAGGCGTGACGAAATTTTTTGGAAAAACCACGAAACATGAAAACGTTATTCCTGATTGTTTAAGAAAAAAATTTAAATGAATATTTAAGAAAGTTAATATAATATTATATAATATACTTTGTATCAAAAATTTTTAATTTTAATATTTTTTTCCCCTATACAAATAAACGCGTTAAATATTTAAAAAACTACATTGAAATTGTATTTATATTGATCTAATAACCAACATAAGTCATGCCGTATATATATATATATATCCTATATTAATCATACTTCAATCTTATAGTGGTGAGGGCCTCAAAAAGTTGAGAACCTATGGTTTACACGACGCATTGCGCACGCACAAGCTAATGTAACGCGAATGTTTTGTCAGAGATAAAATGTAATAATAAAGTTTCACGGACGATAGATCGATAACCAGCTTAGAGAACACCGATAAATGACATTGATTAAACTTATCAGTCGGAAATGTACGCCGATTGCCAGCAATGACCGGTGTGCACTATCGGCGCGTTACCGACGTCGCCTAGTTATTATCTTCTCGTACAATCTACACTGCCGGAATTGCCGACATTGACGGTAACACATATAAAAGCCGTTTTTAATTTAATTTTCTCGTGACGTGTTTTTATTTAATAACAGTCGACTAAAATCGGGTGTAGAATTATTTCTATGTGGAACATAAACTAATAAATAAAACATAAAAGTCACACGCATATAATAGACGCGGTACAACGAACAATGTTTGTTGTTATTTTTGATTTTTGTGTGAGATCTGATATATAAGAATGATTACGGTTCAACTCACAAAAGAAATATTATTTTATCGACGTTACACGGAGCGTGGTTTCAATTTAAATGCCATAATACTCGAGATAATACAATAGATTGAACATATATTTTTAAGTGACCGATGTCGTTTAAAATTATCAAAAGCCAACGCACGAACGTCGTTATTATTTAATGAAAGGACCGACGAAGTAAATTTGTGTAGCACGTTGTCAATATTTTTACTTTATTTCCACGTGCGTATTATACGCTGGAAGAGACTTCGACCCATACAATTTCGCCCCTAGCCAAAAAATAAAAACAACAGAAACACGAGACAATAGGCAAACATTTTAAACTTATGGTTAACGCTCGTTTTTGCGGTTCTCTTGAATAATATATGAAGTTTGTCGGCGCGGTAGAAGGTTTGACGTGTATTATTGCCGACAATGACTGATGCTAGGGTGCCTTATTACCTCCTCGTGACACGGGCTTGTAACAATAATAATGAGCGCCAGTACACTATATTCTCTTCGACGAACACCTCACTCCGTATATCATCCCTCTTTGACTTGAACGAGATATGCGATGGCAATATTGTACGAGACAGTTCGCTACAAACAACAATACGTGTAGGTGTACAAAGAAGGGTTGGAACATTATACGAAATATTTGAGCTACGATACTGAATGCTGTAGTCGAATTTCAACACGACATATCGCTACTGAAAAATACTGCACGTATAAATAAACGGTGCAAGTAATAATTGTATTTGTCAAGGAAACATTATGTTTTGAGGTTATCCGACGTAAAATCAATGTGAACAAAATTCGGATAATCAACAAAGCATATATATCTTATCATATTTTCAATATACAGTGGACGCCGCTTGTAGGACACACTTTGAGACCAATACAAAGTGAATGAACCTTATTGGCGAAGTGGGAAAAGATATGAAAAAACATTAATTAATTGTTAACTTTATTTTGCTATTTTCATTTCACGTATTTTATTTTACGAATTACATATTATTTATTAAAAAATTTGTTATTTTTGTTACTTTCGACTATTCCGGTAATATACGACTCGTACTCGTGTTGCATATTACAATTAGCGTTGATGTTCAGTTCTCCTCAATATGTCTAGATTTTTTCTGCCAATTCTTCAGATTCTTGGCGAGACAAAGGGTCTCAGACGCGAACATATTTGCGTCTGACATGCACAGACTATTCTTTCAATGCATTATCGTCGTTTCCACACCGTTTCATTTTCCTACTTTGAGATTCACTTTGTAACGCTTCACATTCAATGTCTTGCCTATTTTTTCAATATTCTGCCCAGTACCGATTGTGAAGTGTTCAGTTTACTTGTTGCCTCACCATTGTCCCATTTACGGAAAAAGGTGGTTAAAAAAAAATAAAAAGAGTACGCTCTTCTAAAATGTTTAATCTGTCACTCAAACTAAGAGCACGTCACATACTTAAGTTAACAACAGAAAATGACGGTGTGGCGTTGAAACTCGAATGCCGACTGATTGCGCTGCGACAACAACAATATAAATTGCGATAAACGTGAAATGCAATACCGGGCCAGTTCATCGGGAGTGTACCTTACACTACAATAACGACAATTGTGATAAACGTGAAGTGCGATATGAGATATGAATTGAAACCACTACAACACAAATAACATTTCAAAACCAATTTATTTCAAAATCTGTTTATAATTTTTTTTACGAAATCTGAGTCTTATAAGCGGCTGGGCCTTATATCCGCGAGTCTTATGAGCGGCGTCCACTGTATATATTTGTATTTGATTTAGAAACGTAGCGAGGGCAGGGGGGAATGTGACATCCACATGTTTTTTTTCCCAGTCGACATTTTCGGGTAATCCGACTTTAAATTCAATTAATCGGCAATAAATGGTTTCCCGCGTTTGCTATTAAAAATCGATAGGATTTTTTTTTTTTAATCGGTTGCCGAAGGAATCGGGGATGTCTAAACTTTAATCTACATTTATAAATAAAAATTTTTTCAAATCGGCATTTTGATGTTTCCCAAAGATTTCATGTGTGATATTTATAAATGTCGACTCGTTTACGCGCCAGAATGGTATACGTTTATATTTGCCATAATTAAGTCGTTTTTAATTTAATAAATTCTGAACATTAAACATAGGCCATAGACAATCAACTCTAAATTTAAATTCATGATTGGTTTTAGCTTTCGTTATTTTTTGATAAAAATAATTGTTGTTTCTGATGATGTTTGTCGGTTGGAAAGTTTCGAAACCTCATCAGTTAACACTGTGTAACAATTGTGTTTAGATGTATCATATGAAAATATAAAGTATCTAAATAATAAATTAATAACTCTGTAATTTGCCGCTCACAGACTTACATTTTTTTTTATACGTGATATAACAATATTATCTAGGAAAAAAAAAGTCCGCATTTGCGGACGAGGCCTCAGTCAAATTATGGTCATCGGGGGTTAGGTTTTTACATCCGTTAATACTAATTTCAAAAAAATGAAATAATAATAATAACAATAATTATTATTATTAATATTGTTATTTGTTGAGATATTCAAATCATTAGCTTACACGCGCACGTTATGTCACGGGTTGGATAAATCGTACCGCGCTGTCCGACCATTAGATTAGTTGATATTCAATGTCCCCCCCTCTATCGTGATCAGACTAGTATGTCCCGAGAAAAAAAAAGGGAGCTGGATGTTTTAATAATAATTTGAAGACTGGCAAATTAGTACACAAAATTATCATCGCTTTTTTTTTTTATTTGCTTATTAAATTTTTGGTGACGGCCCTCCCCTCTTCATTCCTTTTTCCCTCCCACGGTGACCTTGTCCATTCTATTTTGGTTGGCGGTCATTTGAAATAATCGCGGACGGGGCTTTTTGAAGTCGGCCCCCGACACCGTGCGTCACATTAATAATTACGATATGAAGTTATGCGTTTGTAAACCAATGGATCTACAGTCGTCAGATTTAACTTAACCTAACCCCCCCCCCATCAAACAAAAAAAAAAAAATGTCCAACGCCCCCGACTCGATTAAACACTACGGGTCGAACGTTAAACGTTCGCACGAGTAGTCGGACTGATCGGGTATCCTAACCAGAATGTTTAACGTGATTACGTAACGGGCCGATCGTCGACGTGCACCAACCACACCGGAAATCGACGACGTCCGACAACCGCGTGTGCGGCGGCGCCGAGGCGGCGGCGCGATCGATCCAACACGAGCGACGGGCGCGACGGACCCCGCACGTGTGCAACTCGCCGCCAAGACGAAACGGCATGTGAACGGTAACGTCGGGGCGCGAACGTGAAAACAACAAATCTCTCGGTGGTTCACGGGCGATTTGCACGGAGGAAGTCATCACGCGGCCGCGGTAAAAACAATAACAAACAACGCGCGCGCACGGTCGGGCCGCGGAGGAGACGCGAAACGGGGAAGGTCACGGATGGGAGCGCGGCGTGAAGGGTCTTAAAAACGCGTGGCCGAGACGGACGGCGGGTGTGAGGTTGCGGACTGGGAAGGCTAAGTAATAAAAGTTTTTCCCTCGAACGGATTACCGACGATGATGGATTGCACGAGTGGGGGTTCGTGGTGTGTATGACTGGATTCCCGAAAAACAAATAAAACTTGATAAATTTTACACGTTCCACCGTCCCGCCGACGCGTTGCCCGAAAATCTGTGTGGCCCGATCGAACACGTCCAGAATATTTCATTGAAACTTTTTTCTTTTCTATTTTTTTGTCGGTAAATTACGAGAAGACGCGCCCGGATCCGTTCGCGTAAGACCGCCATACGTCGTCTGACGTGACAACAAATGGGTTTGTAATCGCACGTGTTTGTAACGTCAACCCGGATATAAAATATAATGGAAACAGACAAAAAAAAAAAAAATACCACAACAACGATATTTCAAATTGAACGTGTACGATAAATAAGTGTATCTGAATGACGGTCGAAATTATAAATCGCAAAAGTTTCGCCGTGTTTAGACGTCGAGCGATATTTTTTAGACGGTTATTATTATTGCATTGTTGTTTTAAACAAAAAAAAAAAAAAAAAAATAGAAAAAAAGAAGCGCCCGCACGGAATACCATATCGTTATTTGATAACGAGCGAAAACACTTTCCCTAACTTCGACATTAATTATACTACGAACAAAAGATTTGTTGAGAGAGGAAATCCGTTTGATCTATGAACTACGTATATTACGGTTCAGTGGTTCGTGAGGAATAGTTACCGAAAAAACGCCTACACGTTTGATACGATGCGAGGCACTCGGATGATTTTACAGAACGTTGTACATTTATGGAAGTTATGATCGAAACTTTTTCACGGTAAACACAAGCAGGTATTAATAATGTAAAACGCTATAATTATACGTGGTGACAACGATCATAAATAATAACGAGGTTTCCTTTTTGTTGCTTTTTTAGTTTTTGTTTTTTGTTTTTTTGATGGTTTCAAATTAAAATTGATAATTTTCACGTTTTATGTTTTGTCTACCTTTTCTCGCTGTTCTTTCGGGTTGTGTTTTGTAATTTGCTCGTAACGTATGCGCGCATACAAGAAACGAGTACACGTTACACGACAAACACACCAATAATATGTAACAGATAATACCCGTACAGAATATTTTCCTCTAAACGTTTTCTTTCGGGTACGTAAACAAGCGTTTTTCAAATCGACGTATTTATCGATTCGTACGGCAATAGTACACGATTTGCCGTGTAGGCGCGCGACATTGGAAACGACGATAAAAAAAGAGAGAAAAATACCAAGCGTTTTATAGAACGCGTGAGATAATTTTTTAGAACGAGCGACAGGCCATACATACGAGTTACAACGTATCATATATTGTAGTTCGAGGAATTCACATGTAAGGGTGTTTAACGAGATTGTTTGACATTATTGTAAACGTAATGTCAATGTACAATTGTGGAATTTCCGTGACGCACGCACGCACTCTGTATAAGCTGTTTACGGGTTTTTATGTTATTATACGACGTATCCAGACACGTACGCGTAATCCAGACAATAATAAAAATAATAATAATAATATTATTTGGTTCGATACAATGCGACGCGGAGTACCCTCCTCCTCCTCCTATATTCCTCTATTCATTATTCCGGAGAAGTGCGTTTTGAAAAAAAAAATTCTAATTTATTATTGCCCGGCCGAACAACGGCAAACGCTAGGGTGAAAAGAGCGTGAAAGGAAAAGGAAAAAAACGCCGACCTTATCGAATCGTTACGAAAGCCATAACGCTCCGCTCCGGCATTGTTAACTGTCACGGATGTCAATCAAAAAAAAAGAAAAGAAAAGAAAAAATTAAAATTAAAAATAAAAAAAAATACGCCGCCCCGGACCGCGGACGGGGTCTTTATGTTCGACACGTGTTGTAAACCGTCGACCGACCGACGGTTTGTTTCGATGAATCTGTCACGCGGCACACGTCAGCGTCGACACGAACGGGCACACGTGACGACCACAGAACCGCGGTACCGCGACGGAACGTGAAAGTGAAACGAGATTTACCTGTGCTCTCCGTGTTGTGGACGTCCGGGCAAGCTTGAAACTTGAGCATCAGCCGCGAGTCGGACGTGCACGAGTCGGCTTTTGATACCGGCGACCTAGAACGAACGACAGAGTCGAGGCGTTAGCTGGCGACCGCACCACCGACCGTATAAATCGAGTGAACGTCCGACCGCGCGCGATATCGCGATCAATCGGTGGCGTGGCCCGGAAAGAGCACCGTGGTCGGTGTATGTAATTACTATCACGCGAGTTATCGGTGGAAAACGTTGGTTGGAATCGAGAAGACGGGAACCGGGACGACAGCCGATCGCCGCAGAAAGTATTTGAAAAACGATACATATTTTTTTTTTTTTTTTATTCGTTTTTACCGATTTGTCGTTTTCATAGTGGGGACAGGTGTAACGGAAAATAGTCCGCTCCTTGTTTTTAAAATGTTCGCCACGCCACGACGTGATCAATCGATAAGAAAAAAAAAACACTACCGACCATAAGCCGTAGCGAACAAAAATCGGTATTCGTTTAGTATGTGACCTACCGTAAAAAAAAAATGTTATAAATTATGTTAGGCAACACACTTTTTGTACATCACTTAAAAATTAAAAAAAAATTGTATCTTGCTTGTTAATACTTCGGTACCATGCCTCAATTAAATGACGTGGCAACATTTTTGCTGATGTTCCATGCATTTTTCGTAGGATTTTAGTTTTTAATATTCCCCATGAACATTCGATTGCTTGTGTGTGAGCTCCAGTAGTTGGATCAACAAAATTATTTGAATGGTTTACTGTTCTATGATCATAGCCTCTATGATCTAATGCATCGTGCATTAAGATCAGTATATGTAAAAAATCCATTTGTTGATCGTATTGATTGATATGTCTGACATCCTTTTTTAATACATCGTATACTGCTGATTTCTCGAATTTCACCTGTAGCTAATCGTTTTTTTCTAATGTATATCTTTGTTTCACCATGACATTTATGGCATAAATTGGTTTCGTTATTTTGTGGTAATAATTTATTCTTTTGTAAAAATTCTAACACGGTCTTTTCAGAAGAAATAATCGCATAAAATTCGAGTGCTAACATTTTAAAATTTTAAACACACGCGATTTAGGATTAACGCCTGAACACGTACTGACAATATTGTTGATAAAATATCTATTGGTAAAAACCACTTAAGTAGGTTTATATAGCAAGCATAGGTTGTCCGTCTCTATATATAAATAATCGTTTTGGTAGATAATAAGCCCGATAATACAGGTAGGTCACATATTAAACTCGATTTTCGTCCGGTAGGTCACATACTAAACGAATACCCAAAAATCTATTGGACAGTCGGATGTATAAACACAGTTACTCACTTGCACTCGGTAAAACCGCCACGGCTGTACGAAAAGTGAAACGGCGCTTGTAACCCGTTAAACGGACACGGGATTGGGTAGCGTCCACCCTAAACATTGAATATAGAGGGGCGTCGCTGGTGATCTCCCCGCACAGCTCGTCTAGGGTGCGCTTTTCACATATTGCGTCTGAAAAACAATATCGAACACATTTATACGAGTACGTTAATTCACACAATACACAGAGATCAACCAAGGGTCAGTTTTACAATAATGCTTTAAACCTGGTTCAGAGTTTAAACCTAGTTTAAATCGAAAAGTGCGTATTACGATTCACCGGACCTAGTGTAAACTGAAGTTCACTTGATCCACCGATTTCAGTGAGTTAAACCGGGTTCGAAGATGATCTGCAATTTGATCGGTTGTTCGTTAATGTTGATAACGGACACTTATGTAAAGTCATATAAAATCTATGAGTAATGACAATTCCATGAAACCTTCAACATCAATTAAATGTTCAGACATCATTCTTATATTACTAAATTGATTAATCAAACACGTTTTTATAAACTTTAATAAATATTATTATCAATTTCTTCACTGTTATCATACTGCTATTATATTATCATAGATAATTTGCTTAAACCACAGTTTGACCACGGTTTAAAACCACAGCTTTAACTCTGTGATTGTAATATCGACAATAAAGTTGAACTAGGACCTGTTGATGAACCGGCTTCAGCTGAACTCTGGTTAAGCCTAGAATTATAAAACTAATCATACGCGTATTGATAATTTTCGGGTTTAAACCAAATATCAGCATGAGAATAATTTTGTTTTTAAAACATTCAAAAATATACTTAAACATAACGTTTCAATGGTCGCCGGCAAAACGGTTGTGTAAATGAAATGATTTGATATCGTAATAAAAACGTATAATTCTTTGTTTGTTTGCATTTTATTGCATAATTATGCATTTTAAATAAATTGTTTTTAATATTTACTAAAATTATATCAGGGAACATACGCGTATCTATAGGTGACCAATTAAAAGACTATTCGTACAATACAATTAAAAACTGTTGGTATATCAAAGTGATTAAAACAACTGGCGAACGTAGTGTTAAGCCACTTACTAAGTACCTACTCGGGCAAGGCAAATAAAATTAGAGATACGTGTTACCATCGTAGGCGTAAGTGGTTTTTTTTTTTAAATTATTATACGAGTGAAATAAAACCGTACACTACAGTACAATTTGTTTGTTTTTGTTTTTTTTAATATAAGCTATACTGTAGGTAGATGAAAAACAGAAACCGTACAAATAAATAAATCATCGTTTCGGACGTATCGCTTTGGTTCTAGACGTTTATTTCATTCGATTATTTAACATGTATAGCACGACATACGACACGATGTTTGTATTTCTAAGTGTTTACGTTATTTTCATACACTCCGCAGAGCAACGCTAATGGTGTATTTAGTATTTACCTGGCACTACAACCCCACATGGTTCGTTCCGTCGGAATTTTATACAAACACGCGTTCCGATTTTTGTCGTACGCTCAAAGCCGTCTTAAGGTTATGTGGTAAAATGCTTGGAGGCCTTTAAATACTATCGTATATATTTGAACACATAATGTATTATATCAGCTATTAAAAACTATACTTTAATGTTTATTATGCTAATTTTTAAAACGTATGATCACAAAAAGTACTTCCCTATCAATTAAAATAAGTATTAGTCATTTATTTATAACGTAATACTCTGAGTAGTTAATTTAAAAAACGTGTATTCTGATAAAAATTACACTTTAATCTATAGATAATGTTTAATGGTATTTTCCTAGCTTTTTCGTTCGCGAACTCTTCAACAACATTTTGATAATCTAAACTTAATAGTAGTTCATGTTCGATACGCATTTTAAGGACAAGTAATTTAACCGTTCCTGGTCCATGGTACATCTAAGATATTATTTTATTGAGTTTAACTTAGAAAATGAACGTTCTCCACTGCAGTTGGTTATAATCATTGACAGAAAAGTTCTAAAACATATCATAATGTTTCTTGCAATTGATCTAATTTCAAACGTTCATATATAACAGAAATACTAAAGCTCGAACAAATACGGTTTCAAATGTATACATTCCGAAATTACATAATATCAATAATATCGTGTCTGTACGGTATAAAGTTTACTCACGAAAAACAAACTGAAAACATACACCTTTTGAAGTCAAAATGAAACGCGCACGAACTGCACATTTAGATGTAGCTAGTACGACGAGCGAATGTGTTTTTCAAAAGTCGGGTACCGCCCGAGCTTATAAGATAAGATATTTATAAATAATACTCACAATACTCACTCACGTATATTACACATACATTACGTAAAATATCTATCAGTTCTATACAGTTTCGTGGTTTTAAAACAAGGCTGATATTAATGTTTTTGTTTATCATTCGAAATATATTTATTTTTTAAAATATCCGAGTAAGAAAAAAAAAAGATACGTTATTTTGTAAATAAATCGGGGGAGGGTCATTAGAATTCGGGGGCCCGTGCCTTAAGACGGCGCTGCGCCACGCGCCCGGCCGTTATGGCCGGCGTTTGATTTACACTAACGAGATTTCCGTTCAGAGAACTATCGCAAAGAGGGAGAAAAAAACGAGACGGTTCAAGCTTATATCGTGCGCGTCGAACGCGCGTGCCAGACCTCACGCGTATCGATCGTGACGCGATGTCGCGGACGACCCGAAGCACTCCCGTCGAAGCACGTCTCGGGGACACGGGAACCGATAATGTCATTGCATACGGTGGTTCGGGAAACGGCCCGTTCCGTATTCGTTTCGCACGCGGACCACCGACTAGATTATCAGGACGCGGTTATGAGCGAGGGAGGGGTGGCGGGCGGGGTAGATCTCGTTTTTTACGTCCTCCTCCCCCTTCCGACCCTCCGCCGTGCCATACCCCACGTGTGCGTTATTCGTCCCGAACGAAAAAACCGATACAGAAAAAAAAGGACCAGTTTTTACGATCGGCCGGACGCGTCTGGACGCTGACCGGCATCCCCCACCCACCCCCCCCGCCGTATAAACGTCGTCGGCGTATTGTTACGAGCATTTCCATGCCGGTCACGACAATCGGAAAAAGAAATAAAAAACCAACCACGGAAAGCCCCTGTTGATTATCGTTATTGTGTAGGACGACGCGCTCCGACGCGTTTTTCCGTATTCCAGTGATTACCACCACCGGCGGCGGCGGCGGTTTTTTCGCCTTCTTTTTCCGAAAATGAAATTTGGCGCGCACACACGACACGAATTGACAACGCGACGAACCCTCGGGGCGTGATCGTCCGGGAGGAGGGCGAGGGACGAAAAACTTTTCGACCGTTTCGCATAACCAAACAGACGTAAAAATTGGACCGGGGGTGGGTGAGGGAGGAGAGTAAACACACTTTAGACAACTTTGCTGGGGACAGACGTGAGGCGGTACACCATGCGTGTTACATTAAACATCACTCGAGTAGAGCGTGGAAGTTCGGTGACCGTCGTCGTCGTCGTCGTCGTCGTCGTCGTAGCAATTGTAAGTCGATTTAAGTTAAAACGAATTCCGTTAAACTCTCAAACTAAGAGATATTTTATAAGTTTTTATTTTTTTGTTTTCTATTTTTCGCAAAGGCAGTTTAAAGAAAACCGTAAACGTGCCCGGGTGGGGAGGGGCAGTGAATATTTCGAAATATGATAATAAACCACGTCATCCCTTGACCGCCGCGTTCGGGACGTACTCGTTCGTTTACTGACCGTTTCGTATCACTCGTTTTACAACAAATTAACATTGTTGACAACTATAAAACACTATCCGTGCACGAGCTATTGTCGCGTAATGCCCGTCGTTAAGTGTCTTACCCCATTTTTTCCAAATGTATTTACGTTTTTAACACACCCGAACGTCATTGCGAATATCATCCGTGTTTTGACGTTTTCGAGAAAACCATCGTAACGTTTTATGCAAAGCGAAAAGCACAATGTTGTTCGTTCGGTAAATATCATCCATTAGTTTCAGACGCGAGACGTTGTTCATGTTTAACGTGAACAACAAATGGATTATATTTTTGCATTTTTCCAACGATCAAATAAGGACTTTAGTGATATTCAGATAATGTCGTAGGACAGAAAAGAAAAGAAAAATCGAAATTACGTAAAAACACGACAAATGTTTATATCTCAATAACGAATACGCGTGTCGAAATGCATTGAAGCGTTCGTTCATTTTAAGGGTTTCAATTCATCGTGTGCAATCTGTACGCCGAACGAGACGCGGTCACGTACGAACACGGAAGACATAACCGGTGCATTAATTGAAATAACGGTCGGTTTTAGTTAAAATAGACGTATTGGTCAATCGTCGTCGGGTCATCCGAGAGCCCTGACGATGGACGAGTGGGCACCGAGGGTGGTGGGCATGGGACGCGCCTGCCGAGAGCTGGTATCCCCCTCGCTCTTCGACCGGTGGGATGACGTTTCATCTCTCCCGGCGTGTCTGACGGGACACAACTGTTTCGATTGCGGACTCTTAGGCGGCTCTCACACCGGAGCAATAGGTTAGCAACCATGTCGTTATCTGACGACCTATTCTGTTGGCATTTACGAAGGAAAATAAAAAAACGAAAAACGAAAATATTGGATTAACCCATCGTGTTAACAGCTTGTGAAATATGGTATGGTGCGAATGTACATGCAGACGAACTTTAAACTTCATCTTGCGCGGTTCAAAAGCTGTTATAGAATGAGCCCGGATACTTTTCCAAAACTTTTCTAACTAATTGAACTCGTTGCCTTTTCCAGTCACGTTTCTTTTTACCCGTGATCGTCCCGAGTGAAGTCATTAAGACATGGTTATTGTTCAACACATTCTACAAATCGCATGTTTAACGCAGATTCGTCACGCATACGCAAAACTCAATTAAAGAAATATCGAAAACCGTATGTACCATGTCACAAAAATATTGCACAACACTGGCAATAAATATCGACCGGCGACGCATGTCGCTACAAGTTTGCAACAAGCAACATCATGTTGCTTCGGCGGCGTGAGAATATTCATTAATTTTTACGAGAACAATCGAAATGGCAATGTTTTAGCTAATCGCCGGCCGCTAGTCGTTCGTCGCCTAATGCTCCGGTGTGAGAACCGCCTTACCGTCTCACACGCGCTCGTCCGCTGCGAAGCGTAGTCGAGTGGGCCAGGGACGACCGACCTTGCGCGCGTTACAGGTCGTTTCCGGCCGCGCCACCTCGTCGACCACATGCCGGAGTCCCAAGCGGGAAGCGGTGACCAGATTCGCATCGACCGTGATGGGCGGCACGAAAGAGGAAGCCGGGCGCGAGAGGCGGTGGGCAGCCAGAGGGACACTAGGAGGAGAGGTCGGGCGATAACGGCTCGCCCGCGGTGTAGTTTATATTCTTGTAAGACGAAGAGCGGGACTCTCTGTTCCGCCGCCGCCCCTCGAGCACGCGCATATCCGGGGATGGTCCGGTCACCCTAGCACAGTGAATAATTGTTTGGTTTTTTTAATCTTAATAAATGACGGCGACCCACTGCCTCAAGCGTTGCTCGACAGGCTTTCTGGACAGTGGGCGTGTTTGCCGATAAACTTCGAAAGAAAAAACAAATAGAAACGTCGGTGGATTATCGTCGTGCACAGTGTCGGATTTAGGTATGCGGTGGCCGGTTGGGCGGAATATATCGTGTGGGCCCCGTCGTCTCAAATAAACAGAGACGCGTGTCCGGAAAATATGGTTTTTGCTCAGAAAATAACGTTTCGTATGTTCTGGACATTAATTGACAAACAAAACGATAAACACTACCGACGAACGGCGAAGAACACGGCCGAAGAACGCTCAATTATTATAACGTTACGTTTTTAAATTTATAGAAAACGATTACACTATTCGCTAAAAAAAACAATGGGTAACGACTACTACTGTCTCTGCTAAAAACGTGTGTACTCTGTTGTATGGAGTCGATATTCATTTGTCGCGGTTTATTATCGATTGAACTAATCTAATCAAAAAATGTGTTTTGACGTTTAATTCCGAAACGCTATCGATAATATTAATGTCGCGGACGTCACAGCCACTTTTTTCGTCTAGATTCTGGAAAACCGTTAATTGTTTCTTTTTTTCCAATACGAATCCAAATTACACATATTAATATAATAATACGGAAAATATGAAAATATCTTTTTTTTCGATGAAAATTTAGTTATTACTTTATCACAGAAAAATAAACCAGCATATAATAAATCAGTGGTTTTCAAACTTTTTTCGACCACGGCACACTTCGTTCTTCACAGCCATTTCACTGCAAACTGTGATCCGTTTTTTTTTTATTTAGTCATTATTTAATATTTTGCACCAAATTAGAATTAAGATCGAAATTGATGGGCATTACAAATTATTTTAATTATTATTACATAATATTACTTACTAAATTTATTTAGTTATGAAAATAAATGTATGCAAGAAAAAAATTTAAAAGACAGCGGCACCCAATTCGAAAACCACCGTAATATATATGTTTAATATCTGTCGATTAAAGAAAATAAATTTTCCTATGTTTGGCGTTAAACAATTACAAAAAATGTTGGGGCCCCTGAGCCCACTTAGCTCTCCTCTAAATCCGGCTCTGGTCTGTACAATCGAACTTCGCGCACAACGCATAACGTCCGGACCAGCGAAACGGACGCGTGGACAGGGGGAATAATCATTTTGACACATTTTAGGTTTTTCGTAAACGGTTTTGTTTTGTTACATTTTTTAACGCGTGTGTTTTTTTTTCCCGGCCTGACTCGTTCGAGATGATCACCGGATTAATCATTTCGTCACGCGTTCATTTTTTATAGGTCAGGAGCACGCCGCCGAGCACTTGAATCCCATTCACAATCAGTCGCACGGAATCGTACGGGTGTCGCCAATTAAATTCATGCGTTCTGCGCAACACGCTTGGTTTTTACATATATATATATATAAATATACACACGAGTACCTGTATGTACATGTAACAGCCCGACCCGGCCTTTTGGTATCGGTTAAACATATATATATATATAGGTGTATAGCGTGTCTGTTGTAACACAATCAAATTACGCGTTATCAAACATTCGTCCGTGAGATATACGCGCCGTTTACGTTTAAGGAAATATCAAATAATAATCGTATCGTATCGTTATGCCGTGTAGCCGGTTCAGACGTTTGTGCAATCGCGCGATTACGTGCTTTCAAAGACATACTTCCTGTTGGAAATATTTACGGAATTCGCTCACATTGTGCAGGAAACATAATTATCTGTATTCGCCGCCGTAAACGATAAACCGATCGAACGTGTTGGTCGTTTTGTATCGCACTGGGAATGTGCTGAAGATCGCGGGAGGATATTAGGTTGTTGTTGAACATATCGTATACAATACGAGAAATGCGAAATAAAAATATAGTGTCTGAAAAATGGAAGTGGACGTACGCGTTACCGAGTAACAAAAACGGAAAACCTTAGGAAAGAGTAAAAAGAAGCTAAAAAGAAAAAAATAAGAGAGAGAGAGAGAGAGAGAGAGAAGAAGAATTTCTATATATATATAAATAATTCACAAGTGGACGCTATTTTCCCCCCTTTATGGCTATTATAGGGTAATTACTATTCCTTATGCTTGGGCGGATTTTCCATTAACGACCGGAAAGCAGAGAGGAAGTTTTTAGATGAAAACGTCTCCCGAGACGTAAAAATACGAGGAACGAACGTACAGAATTCTTAACTGAAAATAATAACATTAAAAATTAATACGTTAGTTCGGGAGTCATAGATGTTTTTAATTTACTCTGTTCCGGGCAACCGGTACCGATACGTTTATAAACGGGAAAACACAAGTGTGTCTAGAGTGAAAACACGAGTATTATTTATTTTATTCTCGAAAGCTTTTGTTAGAAACTTTCAATGGAAAAAGTCAATAATTATAAATCGACAGTAATAAAGAGCCGAGCGACATTTATTTATTTCGTCAAATGTATTGTCCCGAATTCTCCACCGAAAATTTATCGCGACCCACACGGTTTTACATTTATAGGGGGGAAAAAAAGTTTAAAAGAAAAAAACAAGAATTTCTTCGAATCTACATAATTTGAAAAACTTCTCACGACCCATCAAAAATCGACCCGGAACCCACAGTTTGAGAAACTGTACACGCCGCAGCGTGCGCGATCCGACAACACTGGTGACTTTCCGTTTGGATAGGTTTGTGGGCGAACGTCTTTGACGAGCTTTCAGTACGCGTTTTCGAACTCCCTAGAGTTGCGTGTTGGTCCGCAGCGGTCGTTTTCGTGAACCGGGGGGGTTTTTTTTTATGGTGCGTTCTGTGCTGTTCCCGGCTCTGGCGCTTCGTTTCCGGGCCGTACTCTAAAATCCAAGACTCGTCGCCGGCAACGACCACGTGTTCCGGGAAAGAAGCGTCGCTTTCGGTCTGCTCCGAAAAATCGAGACACCCGTCCCTTCTGTTGTCCTTTTGCGACAGATTTTCCGGAACCGTTTTCGCGCAGGACTTCCTCGTCTCCGAATCCATTGGTCGAAATTCGTCGAACGGCGGCGTGAGTGAATTCCGATTGTTATCCAACCGTTCCGACCGTCAACAGAAGATCCCGGACTCTGAAGATGTTTTCGTCGTTTTTCGCGATCGAAGGCGTTCCACTGCGAGGTTCGCCTTCGATCGACTCTTTGTACTTCTGAACATGCTTCAAACCGGCCCAATAATCTCCACGCGTTTGTTGAAGTTTTTGAAACGTTTCCCGTCGCACTGTGCCCAAGTCTGAAGCGAAAACGGATAGCACGCCGTTGCTCGAAATCGTGGTCACTCTTTTTCAGAACGTACTAGAATTTAAAAAAAACCCCGGGTTTCGGAGACCATCGCTGCGGACCGACACGCGACTCCAACGAGTTCGAACTCGTACTGAAAACTCGTCAAAGACGTTCGCCTACAAACCTATCCAAACTGATAGTCGGGGACTCGTTGCCGTCGGACGCGGGCGCGGTCAAGACCTGGTCATCCGTTCCAGTGTCGTTTTTGTTTATAAATCGCGCGGATTACGTTTTACGGAAATCCCGTGCGGACGCGTCTGGTGTGGTAAAAAAAAAAAACCCAATAAAATAATGCGTTTTCGTTTTCGTCTTCTCCGTTACGCTCGTCAGATTTCGTACAGCATTTTTTCGTTTTTCTGTCGACAAACGTTCGGTTAATTATCGTGTACGCGATTTTAGCGCATTTCAATCGGAAGACAATTAATTACACACACGCTAACGAGGAAATCAACTGAAACGGGTAAACGCTCGGTTTCGTATACGTTCGCCGCTATTTTAATATGTGTATGATTTCACGGTTTTTAATTTCCACCCTACAACCAACGAACAATATACATATATATATATATACACATTGAAATCGACAAATCGAAAATACATCGTCGAAAAACGTCACCGTGAAATTAACAATGACGTCCGACGGGCGGACGGACGAACAATATACAAACGAGAACAGAAAGTTAACATTGTTTTGTGTGATAATTGATAATTATTGTTCCGATCGGATACACTCTGCGGAATCAAAGGAAACGATTTTGATGTGATGCGAACGTCGAAACGAAACCGTATTTTGAAATCGACGTCGAGTCGATTTGTTTTGGCAGAGAATTCGGACTGGGTTTTGTTTGTCGGCTAGCCAACGGTCATTGGTTCCAAACGTTTGTGTAGCGGAATTTTCCCACGTAAAAACGTACACGCAGTGCAGACGTTCTTACTTGGGATCACCGTCGGACAGTAATGTCGCGTAGTGATCGACTTTAGAGAATCCTACGGAGTTGATGGCGAAAACTTTATGGTGGATAGCTTTTGGATGCGCGAATGTTCAACGTTTTAACTTTGTTCTAAATATTCATGATGTATTAATAATGTCGTCGTAATCGACATTACGGTTAGAATGATGATTTAAACATTGAAATCCGTGTGAAATTGTTAAATAACCCAAAATCGTAATAAATAAACCGTGTACGGTTTGACTAACAAGAGCTAAAATATGCGTAGTAAAACGTGCTCCAATTCAGTGGTTCCAAAACTTATTTCCCTTACCACCCAGTTACAAAAAAAAAAAAAATCTCACTCTACTCCAGAATTTTACTTTAATCAATAGATAATTTAAATAAATATACATTTTAACGAGAAGAATATATCCGGTGGGTTTTCATCAATTTACTAACGTTCGGCTCTATTCGTGTGAGGAATATTCTTTTTTAATTTTATTAAAAGCCACCAAATTGAGTTCATAGAACTATTGCCCACCTGTACCATACTTAGCGTCCCCTTGGACCGTAATATCACTCATTTTTGGGAACTACTGTTCTAAATTATTGTATATTTTCGGTCGACGTGGCACGTAGGTGCAGACGTGTTAATTGATTTGCGATCGATATGCGAATAGTATAACGGCAACAACGGCGGACAAGGCGTATTCGTGGGTCTGAGCGGCGTCGGGTTCCGTTGAAAACCGAGAGGATCGGACCAAGAACTTATACAACGCTTATTGAAATATAGGTACGCCCGCGGTGTTATCATCACAATCGTTTCGACTGCCGCGCGTATTCGAGCGCAAAACCCAATTAAACACGGAGACGGATTCTGGCGATGGAATCGTTCGATATTGACTCTACACGTTTTCGAATGTTCCGACACGACCTGCCGGCCTACAGTGTTGAATTCAGGTATACATTACATAGTTTTCCCGGTGGATTTTGTTTGCCACCCCCTCCCCCACCTGTTAAATGTCGGTAAATGAATTAAAGGATAAAAAAAATTTGACCGGTCCATTAGTCCATTGTTTCACGCGGCCCATCAACAATCAATAACGTGATACGATTGGAAATTCCAGTTCGGCATCATACAAAACGGAATATCGTGTTTTTTTCATCGGCCTGTGCCGCTACAAAGTAACGTTATCTTTGATGAAGACTACCATGACAACAGTAGTTATCGTTCAGTGTTTCGTTTATTATTTATCACGAATATCGCGGGGAGGCCGGCCCGGTGCGACGAACGGAACTATGACACGCGAAATAACCATTGCTGGCGGCACGCGTTTCCTCCTGGACGACCGAGGCACGTGGTGTGTTAGGCGTGTATAATGAGCCCGTTGTCGCCGTCGCGGTTGCCACGGGCAACCGCGACGGCGGACGAACGGGACGGGCTATTAGTTAATGGAGTCCCGAGGACCTTTTGTGCGGGAAGCTATTAAAAGACGGACGAAGACTTGGCAACGGGACATGGCGGAGAGAGACGTGCTAGCAAGGCCTCGGGGGGGCCCTAAGCCGACTTAACCGCCGAACCCGGCGATTCCTACGGAGGCCGAAAGGCGCGCGCGGCGGTACCGTTCCCAGTCGTATACGTTCGACAACCGTGCGCGCGCGGTCAGTGGGTCGCCCCGTTGGATTTCTCCGTCTCGTTTCGCATGACGCGGTCCCGTTCATAAATCGCACGACGGCGATGCGTTTTCGTGTACGTTTTTTACGCCCGCTGAAAACCAAAACTGTTTCACGACGAACGTACGATTACCGTCGCACCATTAGGCCTCCGCTATCCACTCTCCGCTTTCCCATCCGCCCACCACGGCCGTAAAACGATAATTTAAAATAATGGTCCGAGCGGAGAAACAAGTGGCGAAAAAAACAAGTCGCGACGAGATATGCAATATGCATGAACGAGAAACGAAATAACGTGTTCATATATATATATATATACGCATTTCAGTCGATATCTTACGTTGCACGCCGAGTAATATCATACGTTGTCCAGGCTTTACAAAATACGTCGATTTTTTTTTACGAGGTACTTCGGGGAATTTAGGGTTTTAAGAGATTTTCCGGTTTCGCGCGAATTTCCGGATGCCCGTGTAAGAATGTTAGGGAATACCGATCACGTTTTATTCAGATCAAGAAAATATAACATATAAAATAACAAAAATAAATTAATGCGTTCGTGAAGCGACAGCATTAAACTTTATGTGGTTTTATCCACCCGTTACTCGTGAAAACAATATCTATAGACGACATTTGTTTTTCGTTCTCGGTCGGCCTAAAACCTCAAACGTGCATCGATAGGATAGTTTTTATTCATTAAATACTTTTAATAACGTTTGTTGTCATAGTAATGTGATGGAAATAAATTTTAAGCAAATCTAATGTTTAGAGTATACATTTTAGACAATATGTTAGAGCAACTCGTACGCATTAGAAAACATTATGTTACTACAAAACGGAAAATATGGATTTACCATTTCATTATTTTAATACTTTGTAAAATAAAATAATTAAATGAAACGCTTTTTTTATGTCTGTTTATTATTTAACATTTTTCAATTTGTTATTCAAGTATAGATCATTTTTAAATAAGAAGACAATTATTAAATAATAAAAGTTAATTGACTATGTAATGAATTCTTTACGAATTGAAATAGCGTAACAACAATATTATTAATGAAAAATCTTTTCAAACATTGAATTGAAATTCGATACGAGAATTGTATAAATTACTATTTAACTAAGTAACTTAAAAAATAAAACTCATTTTTTATACAAAATTTAAAATAATAATAATTTTTTTTATCGAACAATATTAATTGAATAGTGAATATACCTTTGTAATTTAGAATAAAACCATTAATTGACAAATCAACATATAAAAAGAGTGCCTTATACATGTTAATTATAATATTGTTAAACAATTAATACAACAATAAATGCAAATATTGAAAGTAATACACTTATAAACTTACACATAACAATCGTTTTACAGTGAATTGGTACGTGCAATTTATAGTATATATATATTCAAAATAAAGGTTTTCGGAAACTACTCGCCAAGTAAATCAATTAAACTTTCAACAGCGGGAAATCAATCAGAAAATTTAATTTGGGCTACACAATTATGCATATCGAAAAAAAAATGAGCACTGCACGAGAGGGAAATGAAAAAAAAAACGTTTAGGAAAGGACGAAAATGTTAATTAAAAAGTTAAACTGAAAACTAATTGTCCGCCGGTTAAATGAATTGAGATTTTTTGCGTTTTCGCGTTTTTTTTTTTCACCCCGCCGTGGCCTCCGGCCGACCGACCGTTGACGAACAACTCGAATCCCGCAAGAGGGGAGTGAATCGATTTCGGGACGAATTAATTTTAAATATAGAATTACACTCACTTTCTTTGTACTGTATCACGTTCTGGTGTTTCTCCGTGATCACCAGGCACCTCCTGCAATCCTCGTCCCTGCAACGTGAATAAAACCCGACCGAATCAATACACAGAAACAGACTGCAACCCCCGGTCTCCGTCGCGGCGGAAGGCCGACAACAGTTCGCGACAAGTGAAAGACAACAACAGCGCGCGCGTCCGTCCTCGTCGTCCGACCCTACAGCCGTGCTCTGTTTTCGTCCGTTTCGCGGCGCACGTTCGATCGAGGATCGACGAACCTCCTGGATCACTGCGCGCGAGAGTTCGATCGAGGATCGACGAACCTCCGGGATCACTGCGCGCGAGACAACGGACGTTTTTTTACGGACGTATACGGCCGCGGAACGACTCGCCCGGGGCTCATAAAACACACGCGCATGCACACCTGTCGATGTCGCGGACGCTCCGCGCGTACGGGCCCCGCCGGGAGACCTTTTAACGAAAAGCAAAAAATAAATACCTAAAAATTGTGAAAACGAAGTGAAACTTCTTTCAGAGTCATTCGACCGACAGAACATTAGGGTTTGTGTTGGAATTGTTTCCGTTGACACCGGCGTGTCCGTGGGCGACGAATATTGGAGCACGACAGAAAGTCAAACAACAGTGTCGGTCAACAACAAATGTAACTCCAACAACTTCTCGACAAACACGTCCACGGCACGCCAGACCGTCAGACCAGTCAACGGAAATAATTCCAATACAATACTAACGTCGAATGACTCCGAAAGAAGGTTCACCTCGTAACGCGCGCGAAATTTTTTTTTTTCCCCGTACCCTCTGTAAAGAAGTTTCACTTCTCGCAAAGCAACAGTAACGTACTAAAAATACGTACGACGCTCTTAACACAACATACACGCCGCGGCGTATTATTACACAACGGGATCGCCCCGTGACGGTTCACGAAACGACGTTTCGACTAACCGACCCCGTCGTTATAATTCTTTATATGTTATAATTATCTTTGTCTGCCGTTGAAAGCCTCGTGAAAGACAAACCGTACGGACTTGAAGCGTTGCCGGAAAAACGAATTCCCGTTTCACGTTCTGGCGCGTCTGATATGAATACCGTAGGCGCCTATATTGTTTTTTTTTTACGCGCAACGAACGTTCCGCGGCGGTGTTAATATAAATATTATTAATAATAAATCTCCCGAAACGTATACGATGTTATTATTATTATTATTTTTTGTTTTTTGAAAAAAAGAGAGACAGGGCTAATAAACAATCGCGTGACAAATACTACAATCCGTTTATTATTGATAGCAATGGCCATACCGTCGTTTTGTTATTAAAAACCCGTGCGCGATACGTATACAATGTATATTCAACGCAACGAATTTCGACTCACGATCGTTCCATTCTGTTTTAATGTCACGTTAGCGGTTAAAACAAACGTAACCGAAAGAAGCGCCGTGTGCCATTAGTTCATATTTGTTTATGGAATTCAACGAGAACCATTGAAACGTCTTAAATGAATCGTGCAAATTAAGTTTCGTAATTCACACCCGTTTGAACGATTTATTTGTATATTTATAATTTATTATTATTTATATGACACAGTGGCGCAGAACTAAATTTAAATCGAATGGGCGAAATTAACATTAGAATACCCATCACCCACAACTGTACTATAGACATTAATTTGTATATAATATGTAATATTAAATTATTATGCATACTTATATAATACAACGAGGTACATTAAAAACACATTTAATTAAAATTTAAGAAAACTTAGCAAAACATTTTATAATTTAAATTTCCTTATATATTATCATGTATTTAGACCATCAAAATGTGTAAATTCAACTCATTATAACTGTTTAAAACCGACCCGTTCGCCATCTCTTGTTATATATACCTACCTACCTAAATACCACCGTTATTACAACTTATAATACGTTAGAATTGCTAAACCGATTGTGTTGGTGACTTGGTCATAGCTATGGGTTAAAAATTATAATATTAATTTATAAAAAATGACTTACAAAAATTATATCATTTGAAGTCAAAATATTTTTACAAGTTAGTACCGAACAGCCGACGACCGACACCCGCCTTAAAATAGAGTGGGCGACTGCGCCTCTTTGTATATAGGTTCGGCACCACTGATGTAACACGTGTTATAAAAATATTATAAATCAGATACTAATAGAATTACCGTATTAGAAAATCATTTCGATTATTATTTTAAATATATATATATAGCCGGACATTTATACAACTATGGTTCACCGTGCGTACGTATAAAAGGTACCTTAAACAAACGGCCGTTTACAAATACGTACCGAAATAACTCGTTTCGATATTTTATTGGACAGGTATCGAACGGACGTGACCTAACGGTTGCCGTGAATCGTAAATCGTTTTCAAGAAAAGTCAAAAATGTCTGTAGAAAACCGGAGTAATAATGCAATACCCATACGAATTCAAAACGAATCTCACGCAGTCATTTTATGCGCATTATTCGATCTGATTCGTAGCGTGTTTATGCGAATTAAATTTCTCGTATCGTAGCAGCGCGTGCACGTGCACCGAATTTCATTATAAAAATGAACGGGACGCGGCGATGTGTGTAAAACACGTGTACACAAAAAAAACAAAAATAAAAAACAAAAATAATAATAATGATAACCGCGCCTAGAAGGACGGATGGTCGATTCGCCATCAGATGCTCACGCGTTTTGTTCGATTCGTTCTGTTGTTTTCAATGACGTCGAATAACTCGTAAAATAATACGAAATTGGATCGCAAAACGATCCGTTCGTCGGTCGGACAACACTCGTACGGAAACACTGACGTACAAAACATTACGTACATAATACATTACACCGCGCCGGTGTCAGCGTAACGACTACTTATATCGTACATTCGTATTGGACACGGGCGTGCTCAATGGGGTGGGGTGGGGGGAAATTTAGGGGGTTTAAACCCCCCCTCACCCATTAACTTTTGAAAATATATTGTTTTTACGTACTCGACTGTACTCTAGATTTCGTATCTGATGTCGGGCAATTTTCAAAACATAATTTTTTTTTCTTATCAGTCGTATATTATTTGATAATAATTGTAATCACAAATGATACTATGGTAGTAGCCTAACCGTTACGTGCCCAAGATCATATTCGTATTGATTCCAATTGAAATCGGGATTCGGGTATAATTATCACTTTCATATTATGTTAGAGGTCGCTGTCAAATTTTGGCAAGATGCATTTGACTTATCTTATAATAACAAGACATATCACATAACATGAATTGTAAGAAAAAATATTTCTAGCAAAAAAAAAAAGAAAATCTTAAAAATCTTCACAAGCCCGAGGCAACGGGCCCGGTATCCGCGTATCCGCGAGACTGACTGTTTACATCGCACGCGGTGCATAGTATACAACAATACTAGTTATTAGAATATAAATATCGGTTATTGTTTGTTATTCGTGTGTTAAAGTACGTCAAACGACGAAACCATTTAATCATTAAATTGGACAGACTTTACGTTTGAAAACCAGGCCTGACCCTGAAAAAAATAAAGCGGCCCGGAAGATTTAGTACGACGTATCCGTTAGCGCGTACGCGTTAGGCTAGACTTTATAACGTCGACCGGTGGCTCGGGAATAACCGCGAATTTTTTGTTTTCTGCCAGAGGTCGTCATCAAATCCCGTCCGTCACGGAACGCCCGGTAACGATTATTATTCCCGCGGGAATTCGCGCACGAGCGCAACGCGTTCGGCGGTCAAATTTACAACAATACGCACGCGCTCCGGCGCGTATGAAATAAATGGAAAAAAAAAACCGGCGTTCACCTTATTTTTTTTTGGTTTAAATTGTATTTATTTATTTATTTTTTTCGTATCGTTGTCCGTTTTGTGAAAAATAATAGTCCATTTGACCGTGCGCATTTTTTTCAATCGGCAATATCGTAAATCAGCAAGGTGCCGGTCGGTCGGTCGGTATAAAACACAAACGCACCTCCGCTACGGCCGCCGCGGTCACTGTACAACTCGTAACAACGACGACAACAACAGCGGCGCGGCAACAAACCGGGTTGTCGTTTCTATCCGAGTCACATTTAATCGGACGCACACACATGCACACACGCATACGTGTGTACCCGGGGACCGACGTAAAGCGTTGGACAGTTTCCAACGGCGACCGATGGCCCGGCAACGGGGCGCGGCCACGTTAATTTATCACCGTTTACTTACTCACGCGAGCGCACACGATCGATCGGGGCAAAAAAAAAAGCTTCAGAGCCGACGAAAGCTTTCTACGCGCACGTCGCGCGGTGCGCACGGTGAGATATCTGTGGCGATTACGACGGCGGTGGGGATTGTTCGCGACCATTCGACTGTTTGACGCCGCGGACGAACGTGGGTCCCGGGCACGGGGAGAACGGGAACACGAGACGGAGAACGGATAGAGCCGACGGTGGTTTTTATCCGGGATCCGGAGGCGCGCGACCCAAAGACAAATGACGGACGGTTACGGACGACGACGACGCCGTTTGGAGAGTCCGCCGCCGAACCGAACGTAACCGTGCCGCGGCGAAGGACTCGTGGGGGGTGGCGGGCGTGGGGGTGAAGGAAAGGAGGAAATAACGCTAGCAAACAAAAAAAATGTGGGGGTCATTCTTATTCCGGCAAGACCGCCCCGCGGGGAATAGGCGGAACGAACTATCGGATATCCATTGTGTCCCGACGCGACATCGTCCACAGGTGGGCGGGGGGGGGGGGGAGACAACTTTTCCCCTAGCTCCTTTACAAGTCAAAAAAGTGTATATCGATGCGAATGAGAAGAACTCGATTCGGAAGAAATAGTCGTCGATTTGAATCCGAGAAAGACAAAAAGAAAATTCGTGTTCAATTAGTATATTGGTCAATGTTATGATAATATCGTTCTCGAAAATACACATTACGCATTGATAACGGTGTTTTTGATTTTCAATACGAATTAACACTGTCCCCCGCCCACTGAATTTTTAACGGCGGACGCCTTTTGTCGCGATGTTCGACGTTCCCGTCCACTCCTGTACCCGTTGTAACGCGCTTTCCGCGTAACCTCCTGGAATTCTTCCGTCGTTCGTGATCGCTGTAAAAGTACGTACACGTCACACGGACAACGTGTCGCGAATAATAATTCAATTCCGCTATGACCGAGCTCCTTTACTACATTTAAAAAGATAATTAACGTCCCTTTACTATCGGTTTTCTAAGGAACGTGGGGGGAGCGCTCGTACCTGGACACCATAGATAAAAAAAATCATGAAATAGTTGTATATTTTGAATAAAATAAAAAATTTAATTATAAATCATTAATAGAAAATAAAATTTCTTATTTTCTTAAATTTAAATTTTCTTCGTCACAATAGGGCTCCCGTTGGTACTCAATGAACTTTGAAAACTAACACACGATTGAGATGTCAATCGTTTTCGCGGTATTATTGCTAAATGGGTTATTATCATAATAACGATTTTAATAATAGTTGCCATTCCGTGCATCACATTCGGAATTAAATACCTTAAGTTTCACGGTACAGTGAAGTTTATATGAATTTATTAGCTTATATTTGTCTGTGTTTCATACAAACCCGGAAAAGGAAACGTTACGTTATGAATCGCTTTTTACAATAAATTTACCGGTTAAACGTTTGTATTGCTCGACTATTGTTCTCGAGACATATAAATGACACAAGGAAAACACTATTTTTTGCAATGTTAAGGTGACGGGCATTGAAAATAATTTGATACTGCTGTTTCTGGGTGTAACGACTGCACGCCAAGTGGTCTTCCTGTGTGCGTCGAATAATTCGAAATAGTGTACGCGTAACTAACCTGAGAAACTAAAAACTAATAAGAGAGAGAGAGAGGGAGAGAGAAATAGTGTTGGTTTGTGAACCGTATAACCATTGGTACGGATCGTTTGATTTTGTTATGGGAATTTAATAAAACGTACAATTTTCGACGGTGATAGAAAAATCAAAAATACAAGAGAACAACCCTCCGGGAAACAGTTGCTTTTGAGACATCGTTCATCGGGACCGCGAGATATGATATTGATGCCGATATAAAACAAAGCGCGATACCCAGCAGATGGATTCGCAGTTCGTTTTATGCCAGAATGTATTTTATGTAATAAGAACGTCTAACAAAGGGTCGATAAAACTTCTTGAACCGTATCGATTATGAATTGTATATATTTTATTTTTTACACTATTCCTGGTATACCGACGAACGATCCTAGTAGCTTTCCAGTGTGCATCGAGTAAATCGTGTAACGCAGTGCTCGACTTGGGGAGGGACGCAAGGGGACGGAGCTCTTGTACTATATTAAAAAAAAAATAAAAAAATTGCGTCCCTTTACTACGATTTCCAAAGGAACGCGGGGGAGCGCTTATTATAACCGGTATGCCTGGGGACCATAGATAAAAAAAAAATCATGAAAAAATTGTATATTTGATATTATTATTTTTATTTTTATTAATACGTTGTTGTTATATCAAGTACACCTACTTGATAATGGCAACTTATTATCTCGTAAATCGCTTATCACAGAATATTATTCATATAGCATTTGACGATTGTTTTTAGATTTTCCCACAAATATACTATAAAACCGTATATGTGTGGCAGCACAAATTATCGATGAGCAACGTATATATTGAATACAATATAATTTTTTTTATAAATGTTCATAGCATATTATCGTATAATCACTTTTTTCATATTATTATTCTTACTCGAATTTCAACGGGTTATTTATATAAAATGTCGTAGAGTACTATTTTATTTAACATTGTGTAGAGAATTTGTTTTTAATTGAAAAAAAAGAAGAATATGGTTAGAAATTAGGTTACATATTTGTGGCAAACTGAGGGGTGTGAGAGGTTCCACACCCACGGTTTTGTGATAGAGAATATTTCATTTGGAACTCTATTTTTAAAAATTTCCAATTGACCTCCACTACTTTATATTTTCCAATTTGGGCACTGGACCTACTATACAGTAGTAATCGTTCGCACTTGCACGTCAGACGCACAAGTATAAAACAAACGAATATCGATGCTGGTCAAACTTTGTTACATGAATTTAAATTAATATGATCCTATTTATTTAATCCTTTCAGCACTAGCCTACGCTTTTGTGCAGACAAAATAGTTTGATATTAACAACTTAGCATTATTTTTGTTTTATATGAATAGTCAACCAACCAACATAATTATGTATACAAATTTTTATTCTCCCTTTAGTCCTGATTTTTTTTTTGTCCTTCAAATGTCTTACTATTTTGGAAATTGACTATTTACATATTCAAATAAGTAGAAAAAAAGTTAAAAAAAAATAGTTTACTGTTTAGATCATTAAAATAACTACTCACACTTTTATGTAGATTAATTTTGAAAACTACAACTTTATAAATAAATTACTTTCTAGTTTTTCTTACATTTTCAACGAATTCAAAAACTAAATTTTAACTTTTAGTTACATTCATTGACAGTTTATAGTATAAAACACATTTATAGGTTAATTTAAAAGTTCAAGGTTATTATAATAGTACACAGGATCTGAATTCTAAAACTATAAAATTACTAAATATTTTTATTATTTAAAACTGTTTTGTTACAACTGATTTGTACAATGTACAAATTATTATGTTAAAATGTTAATTTTGTTAAAACTTTTTTTAATCAAATCTGAATCATCACTGAAGCCATCAATTTCGGATCCAACAGACAGATAAGATAATATCTCATCTGTGATCAATCTTTTTGATCTCATAACTTAAAAATTAAATTAGCAAAAACTAGTATTCAATTTTAGTTAAAACACATGTTTAAAAAAATATTTTTACAAAATTGAAATAGAACAAAATATAATAATCAATGTTTGTAATAATATGTGGTTGAAATATTTTGTAACACGCATAGAAATCAACTAAATCAAGAAGTGACCCTACGAACGCGGAACGTACTAACATACACATAGGTGTAGGTTGACCACAACAGTAAATACTCAAAAAAATACTGATTTTTAATGACCTGCGACTGGACAATTAGATTCATTGTTAAATTATTTCAAAGAGTCATTATGGAGAATATAATTTGAACCTTGTAGGGAAGTCTTAGAACCGTCGATGGTTATACAGTTTTACGGTGATAGGTGGTAAACAACTGAAAACAAAGAATTTTCGGTGTATTTTTTAAATATTTTTTTCGTACAAAGCAAATAACCTACATAATTGTGTGGCATTGGTTTGAAATCCATATTGTGTTTAGTTATATTTCTATAAAATGTAAAACTCATAAAACACATTTAGGTGAGTAAGTTTTTAGTAAATACCAAAATAGAAATTAAAGTCAGGACTTTAGAATGTATAAATTTGTATACACAAACGAGTGACTCAGTAAAATATTACTACAAAACCAAATTCTTCTATAGTGCTGAAAGGGTTAAATGGGTTTTCTTTAAATATATAAACTATGTGCATGGCATAAAATATTTTAAAACTGTTTAATTTTAATGAAAAGTTTGGCTAATCTCAAACATCTAGTATCAGTATTTTTTTATTTTTTTTCAATTCTAAGCAAAATGAAAAAACTAACTTTTTAAAAATTTTTAAAAAAAATAACTCTTTGAAACTGTAAAAGTTCTTTGAAATGTTCAAGTGCTATAATCAGACACATATCCAATTGGTTCATTCTAACTCGAAATTGAATTATAAAAATAATACTTTAAGAAAGTCGATTTATTTATTTATTTTTTTTGAAAGTCAATTTAATAAATGTGTAATATTTTTAAGCCTAAAAGACTGCAAAATCAGAAGAAGAAAAACGGTTAAATTGTTTAACAATTCCGATTCATCACAATCTCCAGTTCTTACAGTTTCGGAGTACACCGAGTTAGTTATCATTAGTTACTGAATGTCTAATGGTATATTATCTCTTTTAAAATTAAAATAATAACATAACACATGAAAAATCTCAATATCCTATTTGCAATTTTCTTTTTACACAATGCTTTAAAACGTATTACAATAGTTTTGAGAAGTAAACAATTATTTACACACCTCAAGGGTTTTATTCATTAATTCGTATGTTGAAAATTATGCTTCCACAACGTTTTCGTACAAGTCAAACAAAATAAACATTTCCGTTAGTTAGATGTTTGTTTATTAATTCAAAGTCTCAGTTATAACGTTCAATATATTAAAGTCCAGACTCCTGGGAAATTAAGTTACTTATCCAAAGCATATAAGAGTGTATAAAATTGAAATTTCATTATAACGGTTCTCAGTGATTTAAGATTAAAAATGAATATTGCACCATGGAGTTGTTCGTAACTGAGCTTTGGTCGACGCGGATATGCTTACGAGAATGAACTTCGTACACATTTACATGTCAATTACTTTGTACGTGTATGTATTTCGAACAAAATAAAGTCTCAGGATGTTATAATGACCGAAAACGTATTGTAAACCAATAAATTACTCAGTAAAATGTGTACGAAAACATTTGAATGCCGATATGGCGATATATTATTCGAAATAGTACAAAAAACTTTAAACACACGTTTATAAAACAAACAAAATCCTTCATAAACAACGTATTCGTAGTCATAATAGGCATTTATAGAATATTACGTTACCTTTTCTTTAATAACACCATACACATTTACCTTTCATCCTGAAATGTAATTAATGAAATGGGCATTTCCCCCTCTTAAACTCCTCCTATTTCATCATCCCGGTGTATTATTATTATTGTAGTATATAATATATACCTATTATACTATACCGCGCGTATACATATTATATGCGCGTAAAACACTAGGGACAAACACAATAATGATATTGCGTGGCTGTACAAACACTAAATATATAAGGGTTGGGAGAAAAAAACGTCCTTTTTGATATTAATATTGTCGACCCCGACACAAACACCAGACCGCGCGGTAGGTTTTCTACTTTATTTTTGCCTTTTTTTCCCAGACTATTTTTTCACCCCCCGTCATATTTAACGTTTCGTGCCAAAGAGCATTTTCCAGTGAATTGACCAGGGAAAACCTACACGGGTAATCATTACACGATCCGGGAGAACATCACGCGAGAAGAGACAAATGGAGTGATACTCCCGGGACCATTCCCACGTTTAATCACTGGGAATAATAATGAAGTGAACACGAATACCGTAAGGGCGCACGAAATGTCCAAGATTTATGACGATTGCGTTTGCTAAGACTTACAGAAAATAAATGTGGTAGCTATGGTCAAAAAAAAAAAACACGAGGTCGAGTTTTGATAATTTCTTTATAAAATAACAATTGAAAACATACCAATTTTTAATATTTTTCAGTTATTATTTAACATGTTTGCAGTCGTTAACGTCGTATTATCAGATATGTTTATACTAGATATTTTTTGGTGAACATTGAAATTAAATTAGTAAATATTAAATAAATATTTTTATGTTCTGAAAAGTTTACTTTGATAAAATAAACCGTATGAGAAAAAAAAATGTTAAAGATTACTACTAGTTTGTTTTGCATTACGAATTTGAGTTATTGCGAAAGTGACGTCATTGTATAATTTATATTACCAGGAACTCTGATGCAAGCTATTCATTTTCCTGACTTTTTATCAGATACTTTTCGTAACCAAACATTTATTTAAAGTACGCGCATACACACACACGCACATATATATATATATATTATATACAGAGAGTTATGCTTATGACTGGTGTATAATATAGTAAAGTAGAATTAACGGTGCACCGGGCTTTGGTCGGTCGTAAATCTTAGCGACACCTCTGCCCCAGACCCTTCGGACAAATTATTAGACTTACTTTTCTCGAGATAGGGATAAACCCTTACCTTTAATTTGCATTCGGACACCATCGCGGCTACGGTATCGTATTTCTCCCTAATTCGGATTATCACGTTCCCCAGTAGTGAGATTTATGACTACGTGTTCAAAATGTTATGAAAATATATAAAAAAAAAAAAAAAAATCGGTTCATAATGTTTTGTTTTTAAAATCATATTGCATATTTAGAAACGAACTAAATACGGATTCCATTCGTACGCGGTAATCCATAATATGGTTGCGATGACGGTCATTCGCGTTCAAATAATACACTTAAATCAATTTCCCGGTTAACGTGCGTATTTAATTATCCCGGTGTAAACGACGGGGAACGCGTAAGAACGTACCTAAACATGCATGTCGTACCTAAACATAATGCATAACTTGTCCAATAATACCGTATGAACACGTTTAACCGAACGTCTTAACACGCAGCACCGAAATGCTGAACGGCCTTGGCGGTGAAAATAGGAAATGGCGTCCGTCGTGTAAGGTCACGCGTCTGCAGCGTGGGTCGCGGCGCGGCGTTCTTAATTTCGTTCGAAACGTCTTGGCTCGACGCTGAGGAGGTTATCCGGCCGGCTGTGGAATCGATTGCGGCGGCACGGGGGTCACGCGTTTCCCGGTGTCGCGTGTTTATTGACCCGACGGTGTGGGAAAGCCGAAAGCCTCCCCGAAAAGCCGAAGTCCCGGCATCTTTACTTATTCACAATATCCCCGAGGTCACACGATAAATATTTCAGAGTCCCGTTTTGTCGATCCCCCGTCCACCCCCCCGTCACACGAAATACCGCCGTCACGTTCATCCCGCGCACAATCGTCCAAATGCATATACACGCCTAACCCGTAATATAACTTTTACAAGATTAAAAGTTAGGGTCGCGGTGACAAATCGGACGTGTCTTTAACATTTGGTGCCACAAACTTTCGAACCGGTAACGATCCGGCATCAATTCAAAGTACATATATACACGTATGTGTGTGTGTGTGTGTGTGTGTGCGCGCGCGCGAGTACATAAGACGCGGGTTATGGGCACGCGTGTGTGATTAGAAAGGGGATCACGAGATTAATTGGGGTCTGATTACTACCCGATCCGTCGGTACGCCGTAACGTCTGAATGACGATGATTTAGTTGTCGGAACGGCGCACGTGTCACGTCTGTTCGCCGATATCTGGGTGTCGCGTGGATTCCCGACGAAAATTATAATCCGTACCGGCTGGCGGTCAAACGGAGAAGGGAAAGGGATAATATATCCCCCCCCCCGTCACCGTCCCCGTGACCTTTTTGTTATACGCGGCCGAACCAGAAAGGACGCTTTACAATGCTTAAAACGGCTGAAAACGTATTTAAGAAACACTACGCTTGAGGTAGAAATACCTAGCTATAACTGGAAAAAAAAATGTCCAGTTCAAACATAAAACACATATTTTATTCTACAATGTTTAATTGAAAACATGTTTGACGTTTATCGATTGTGGAATTATGTTATTTTAGAGTCGTCTTAATGGCTTGGCCACAATATATATTTACCGTGGATATATAGATATAACCCTAGATGAACTGGCAAAAAAAAAAAAAAAATAAAATAGATATAATAATAATAATAAAATTATCTAATAAAGTGATCGTATATACACAAAATGATGACTTATGTTTTCAATGAACAAAATTCATATTGAAAAATCAGCCTCACCCTCCCACTTTCTCCTACATGACTAAATCATTTGACCGCCACTGATCCGTACGGTCGGACTAAAACCGAACAGTTACCAGAGTTGCAAAAGTATTTAAATATTGGAATGTATTTCCTTTCCTGTATATGAGTAGCGTACAAATACTTTTGTACTTATGTTGTATTATTTTATCAAAAATCAAAATGTTACTCGTTACAAATGCATCGAAATCGGTAGATAATGAAATCAGTCAATATTTAATGATTTCACCAACAAAAAACATGGACAGTTTGCAATCATTTCCTACACTTTAAAAAGTAAATATAAATATTTTAGTTTTTAAGGTTACAAAAAAAAAAAAATATATATATATTTGTTAGTTTTTATTTCGCTTGATAGGTATTTAATAAATACAATACACCTCTCCCCGGCAGTGTTTCCGTTGAAAGGATATTTAGTGTAGTAGGGTAATAATGCCACGTTAACGAAAAAAGAGAACATCAACAGCCGACAAACATTTTGAACAAATTATGTTTTTGAAATGTAATGATCATACGATAGTCAATACAAAACATGTCGTCAAATAGTATGTACAATATATACGAATAAAACTATGAATTAATTACTACGTTTTTGAGTTAAGCATTTGAGAACTGTTACAAACACTCTCTGAAAGTAAACATTACAACGTTTGTTACGAAACGTCGGATGTCGACTTGATAAATACATAAGCGTTCCGTTCGCGTTTCGATTCGAGGCGATTCGCGCATGCACGCGCGTGATGGTTAACGTGCGGGAGAAATTCCGGAAATCAAACCCAACGGACCGGGTAGTTCAAACGGGGCACGCGGCGTCGTGAGCGGGACGAGAGCACGCGCGGGCCGAACCACAAACGCTTTGGGCTCGACCCCCGGGCCACCTGTGTCTGGTGTCGGCGCGCCGCGGCGTTATCGTTTGACTTTACCGCGTGATTCCGCGTTTGTGAACGCTCTGAGCGCGAGTAACCCGATAAGCTCCTTCTGCGGCTTATCGAGTGCTAACGATTCGCCGCCGCCGCCGCCGCCGTCCCAATGGTCGGGAAAGTCGTCGCTTTGGCGTATCCGGCGGAGAGCGCCGCCAGATTGCCGTTCGGGCGGACGCGGCGGATCGTGGAAATCACGAACGCCGGAGGAGAACGAATTTCAAGGGGATTCGAGTAATCCCCCATCCGCCCTCCCCCTCTTACCCGCCCCCGACGTAACACGTTCGAAACGGTTAGTGGCGTACTTTATAGGGAGTAGACGCATTTGACCTCCCTCACCGTCGCAAGAAGCTTTTTATTCTTTTGTTCAATGCATGTTTTATCGACGTTTTCAAACGGGCGACAGCTGATGTTATCTTGTCTCAATCGTTTAAAATTTACAACTGATATCTGTTTTTGACGTTTAATATCAAGTTACTGTAATCTGTTGTTATTGGACTCTTACATTTTAATGATTTTTTTTGGTGAGGTATTTAATATTTACCCATCCCCATCTCCTACCACTGAAAAAAAAAATGTTTCACGGGTACGCCACTGAGCACGCGTACTGAATACACGCACGTCCCAACGGCGGCGGCGGCTTATCAACGGTACGTCGGATCACAATCCGAATCACGCGCGACGAAGACGATATCCGACACCGAATCGCGTTAGTATTCTTTTCCGTATGTCGTGCTATTTTGTCAATGGTAATCGCGTTGTGCGATTCATTCGTTTACCTTGTCGCTGTTAAATATTTCTAAACGAATCGACGGATCGCCGGCCGTGATATCTGACATGTGACGTCAAACGAAATCCGCGGCCAACCATTTTTATACGACTACGAAGAAAAGCCCCGTCGATTACCGAATAGTGATTTGCATGTGCGTGCGCGGTTAGTGTGTGCCCGGCCCGTCGAAAGGAACAACGGATCTTTTGTTTCGGGAACGAGAAAACAATACCGCCGTTTCGACAGCTTCAAGTGGAAGTAATTGTAGTGGAATAGATTTCCCGGGGGAACGGAGGAGAGGAAAGACGAGGTAAAGTTTAAACAAAAGATAAGAGAGAGAGAAGCATGATGAGATCGCCCAGGGGATCCCGGGTCTTTTTAACGATACCGGGTACTAGACCAACTCTGGTTCCTCTTCAACGGCTGTATACTTATGGCGGCTACTCGAGGGCCGTGTTCGTTTTATGGGAAATACATCACAAATATATGGAACGCACGCAAAGGCGGACGCGTTTGAAAGAAAACGGCAATAGTGTTGGGGATACATTTAAAACGTACATACCTGTGCGCAAAAAAAAAAAAAAAACACAAAGAGATAAAAACAAAACAAAATCGTTGGAGTTTTCGTTTGGGAAATTGGTGTAAAAAATAAACCGGTAAAATTTTAAGACACTAACAATAGAATTTTATTGCGGTCTCTTCTAACGCATTTCATTCGGTCGATATTGTTACCGTATTGAAGAAGAAGAGCTGCGGAAAGTTTTCTGCCCTCTCATAGCCAGCTTAGAACTTTGGCCATAAAAGAAAACGATTTCAGAATTTCGATACACCCAAGCAAAGGGCAACCCCGCCCGCCTTTGGAATGTTTATAATTCTTTTGTATAAACCAAATAATAATTTATGCTCATAAACATATGCGCGACAAAAGAAAAATCGAAAATTCTTAAACTCCCCTTTTCAAGTATACATACACTCACACACACACACACACACACATATATAAATGTACAAAACTTTCAGTTGCCCTTTTTACTCGACGAGACAAAGTCCGTGAAAAAAAAAACACACACACACACAAAATACAGTTGCTTTTGAACGTTTACCTGGGCCGTATAAATATATCAACGACGAGTCATTTTCGACGGAAACCGCGTTGAAAAAGCGGCAATTCAACGAAGTCTTCGGCGTCGTCATGATGATGGGGATGGAGGAAGGGGGTGAGCCGACTTCACAAGAGTCGGACAATAAAAGCAATGCAGAAAGTACAGGCCGTATATTTGATGACTACGCGCGCACGCGTGTTTTACGCACAACAGGTAAAGCCGAAGGCGAAAAGGTACAAAACGTACGGCGACATTAAAAGACCATTTCGCCGTGTGCGCCGGACAGCTGGCGGGGAAAACGCGTCCGCGGAGTCCCGGGGGCTCCTCTCGTTCCCCCCCGAGGAAAACAGATGTACGCGACAAATTCATACGGGAGAAATCGTTAAGACCCTGTCCGCGGCCATTGTCGGTCCCGCCGCACACGATACGCAGCAACGACGAAGACGAAAACCACGGGACGCCGCGCTCGACGACACGATGACAAACGACTCTGACGGGATGAAAACGTCGTGTACCGTTGAATAGCGGTAGGTAAATGCGGAGCCGTCTTAAGGTTATGCGAGGCCCAAGGGCCCAAAATATTTGGGGCCTTTATAGACTTAAGTTAATACATATAGATTATATTTTATCAATAAAAATTAAAAAGCCAATTTTCATTATAAACTCTGTCAATTAATTGTCCATTACGATAATTTCAAAATGTATGATCACAGAAGTACTTCCCAATCAGTTAAAATAAGTACCAGTCATTTATTTATATATTAACACTTTGAGTAGTTAATAAAAAAAAATTTTCTTTGGGAGGAACAGTAGAAAAATCTTCTGTTAACTTAGGTAAGGCGTTTATGATTATTTTCTTTCGTTAATTCCTTTCACGGTTGCTTTCTGGCTCTCTGATGCACCACTTGGACAGGAACGCTTTGACATCATTATATTTTTATAATTTATTGATAATCAAAATATCTGGAAAAAAATTACAATCGTTTACTTAGCTTGTAGATTTTGAGTACACACCTTAAAGTGGATGGGCAAACTTCACACACGTCTCACAACCAATATAATATCAATAGCATCAAGCCGGTACAGTGTAAAGTTTACCTACGGAAAACAAATTGAACATACACCTTTTAAAGTCAAAATGAAACGCACGCGATCTGCACATTTAGATATAGCTAGTACGACGAGCGAGGGACGCGGCGTCGCGGCTTTGTTTCATATTGGGTATAAATATATATATATATATATATATAAACATGGCCATGTTGCCCGTCGCTACAACAATATGTTTTTCAACAGTCGGGTATCGCCCGAGCTTATAGGATAAGATATTTATAAACAATACTCGCAATACTCACTCACACATATTACACATATGTTATGTAAAATATTTATCAGTTCTATACAATTTCGAATCATGGTTTTTATACATAACTAATTTTAATATTTTTTTCATCATTCGAGATTTATTAATTTTTTTAAATATCTAAGTAAAAAAAAAAAATGAAAATGAAAATGAATACATGGTGTTTTGTAAATAAATCGGGAGCTCTTAGAAGATTCGGGCCCATGCCCTTATGACGGTACCGGGTAAATATAAATCTAACGCCGACGGCACGCGAATCAAGACGAAAAAGACGAAAACACGTCGACGCAAGTATGTACGTTTATACGTTTATACCTAACCTGCGCGCCGTATTGAAATGAACGCTTTTTACTATTTATGTAAACATTTTACGCGCGTTTGTTTTCCGTACATCAGACGCACGCTCGGGTATCCGAAAATAGTATTGATGCTTTTAAAATAAGACCGCGACCCTAAAATCGTTTACGGACTCCAGCGGTTAAATGGCACTGTTAACAGATTATCACGGTAATAATAAACATCGGAATAGCCAACACGCTTTTGTACGTATTCAATAATTGCTCATTATAAGTTATAATATATAAATACATATAAACTTCTTTTTTTTTACGGCAGGTTTTTACGTGTGTTCTTCTGATGACTAACAATGGTAGGGCTTAAAGTAGCATAAGCAACAAATAATATAATCTGAAAAACTGCGAAAAACAAAATGACGAATGATTATAATAATTATACGAGAATAATGTTTTCGATTAGGCGTTTGAATGTACAACTCCCGATAGGGGTTTAACGAAATCTCGACGTTGTTTATCGGCAAACCGAGGCCCGTTCGGAATTGTTTTTCGAACGACTTGTCATTACTTTCGAATTTAAAATGATAACGCTGTTTGGCGTACCTGTATTTTAAAGTTGAAGAACACACGATTTACTTTATTACCTGTGAGACGCGTGTTTAATAATTTATAGTGGGTCCTGCAGGGTCGAGCAATAAAGATGGGCACGTTAGTCGCGGAAAAGTCGTACACGAGTAGTCAACGTCGCAGATTTGTATTGTTAATCGTATCGTTAACGAGCACGTATAAATTTAACGATCGGGTTGTAAATCGGTTATACCATCGATAGTAAAGCAGTTTTTATTTATCGCTGGCGCGAGTGCCAAAACTACCAAGTCTACTATTCGACGCCGAAGACAATGAATCCAACACGACAGTGCAAATGTAAAACCAAATATTTCCGCAAAGAACCGCAATAAAAATAAAACATATCTAAGATATACTATGAATTATATTCTAAGACTAATTTCGAGTACGGTCTAATTACGTTGAGACGAATGTCGAAACCTCGAGTATCCTCGTTACATACACAATATCATATCTAATGTTTGTTCTCGTCAACGCAAACACGCGATCGTTTACGCAGTTGCTTACACTGTCGAGTGTGTAAGACTACATAAAGTAATCCTGATATATACTGTTATAATGGCTCATGTTTGGTTAATAGTTTGGCTATAAATCGTAGGTCTAAGTACAATGACAGATTTATGGCATTCGAGTTTCATATAAGGTTCTGTTACTCCTGAGAGTTATTGTCGGACACTAAAGCTGTTTCATATGGTTTCCCTCTCCCGGTAGTGGCTCGAGACCCGTCTTTCTCGAATGCCACTGGCACCTACACTCGTTATTACCACACAAACGATCATTTGGTGAATTTCGTGTACGCCGTGGAGACGAGTCGATCAACAAACATTTCCACCGTTTTCGCCGTGGCAAAGAGTTGAACAACGGCATACGAATGAGAATATATCGTTGGATCGAACAATATGAATTTGCATTTTAGCGTCACGGAGAAACGTCCAGCACAATAACTGTTAGACTGTAGAGCACGTTACTACGTCGGATATTAGTCTAACGATATAAATTGTCGGAAGTCGCCGTCCAGTGATAAATAGGAACGTATTAATTGAAAATAACGGAGAAGCTGAAATCGGAACGGCGAAACCACTGCGAAATAAGAACGTTTAATCAGCTTAATGTAACCGACACTTTTCAACCAGACGTAAACTCATTTTTCTCCACAAATATATACAGTAAGCCATTTACATTTTTATTTTTATTCAGAAGTTGTTCACCTAATGCTACAATGATTTCGGACACGTTTGATTGGTCACGTACATTCGTAATATAATGCATCGTTATGTATTGTACAAGTGGAAATAGTAGTCTGTATAAATTACAATATTTATCAACTAAGATATTCCGAAAAATGAATTCTCTTAAGTACTCGAAATAAAACGTATACGATATATGAATAATATTGTTGTAAAATTATTCGTCTTCTTCCGTGCTTCATAACTAGCGCTAATTCAACGTGCACAGTCAGTGGGCTTCGGCTGGGTTTGGATCTACTCACGGCCACTACTGGCCGCTGGACCCGCAGACTTATCGGGAACGTGGAAGCATGGCATAGCAGAAGACACGGGGAAGATGAACTTTCACCTCTCCCAGACCTTTTCAGGACACGGCTGTCTCGCCTCACATCTACACTGGTTTGGCAAACTTCGGTCGTCTGGATGCCTGGATGCTGTGTCACGTTCGGAGGAGAAGATCGGAGACACTCCTCGAGGAAGATATCAACCCGGATAACTTAGTGGATCTCATGCTAAAAAACCCGAGACAACTGGAGGCTGATTCAAAGATTCGTCCACGAGAAAATGTTGAAAAAAGAGGAGGAAAAGCGAAGACGGCAAGCCTTACATAATACTCGGTTAAGATCCTATTGATGTAGGCCGTCTGTCAAGAAGTCCAGGATGGTTACAGGTCCCCCGGACTATTGTAGCTTACATTATACAGTTACGCAGTGAACTGACTTCGGTCTGTGCCACCCCAGTCATCGCCTACGTTCATCAACCGATAAGACGGAGGAACCCGAGCGAAGTCCCCGGCGTCGCGTCGAACACGATCTGTACCGAGGCTTCTCCGGGCGAACGGAGTAACGGTGCGTTGATCACCGAGCGTCATATTTCCTACAGCTATCTCCGGGGGGTTGTCGATTTCTTTTCGCGATGAAATGCGTCGTTTACAACGCGCGCGGTTCGTTCGATATTCCTCGCACGGTGGGCCCCGAACGAATGTCGGCGGCACCTTTCGGACGTCGACGGATTAATTAGCCTCGCGCCACGTGTCACGAATACATGCACGGGCACGACAATAGGCACGGCGCACCGACTCCGGGAATTATTATTATTATTATTATTATTGTTATTATTATTGTTATTATATATACAAGGCGCCGCCTCCGCGTTTCCGTAACGATACGACGACGCCGGCGAGATACCGCGATGAATATTAAATTCCGACATTAATATTACGGTCGTGGCAGGCAATTCAGACGGCCGGTCTGTGATTTACATGTATACATGTGAGTGTATGAAGTCTTACCGAAGGCAGCAACGACGACGCGGTTATTATCTCGTACCTGCGCACTCGGTTACGCTAGGGCGCTCCGTAATACGAATTGTGACGTAACGGAGCCAGGGAGAGGGCCGTCGTTGTTTTTTTTTTTTTATATATACGATTGTACGTTGATAACGGTAATTGCGGTCGGGCGATATTTATTAACTAATATTTTGTTATTGATCACTCTCTTCTTTCCGTCCGTCTTGCGAGCATTAGGTAATGTGGGTCGGTTTCCAAAAAGTTATTATTTTATTTTACATGTTATACAAATAAATCACGGAGTAGAACCCTGTAATCTACTGCCCGGGATCGGGTGATGGAGGAGGATGAATAATGCACAACATGCGTGCATCCGCACACATGGGTAATATGTATACAATTATTATTAACCTTGGCCGGTAACATCTATTTAATAGATTTCGTAAATAAATATTGTCTTTGTTTTTTTTTTTTGCATGCTATGACTATATCAATTTACCTCTATATTCTACATCTCACATAATTAGAAGAAGGTGACCCTCACATCCGAGAGGGTTTTTTAACCCTAACCTAACCTTAACTTTTGTAGAGAGTTGGCCATCGTGGATTCCGGATGCCGAGTCTATCCGTGCACGGGAACCTCACAGAATACGGAATATCGCAACGTACACGTCACACATCGCGTCCGAAATATCTCGGTAGCCCCGGATCTCTCAAAACCCCGACGCGGCCGTTTGAATCGTACGTTATCGAAGCATCCCAATCCGCCGGATCGGTAGTTTTTGTTTTCAACTATTTTGCCGCTGTCCACTAAACGCTTTTCGTCGTGTGTACAAGAGTGGAGTACTCGGACGACCTCGACTCGCAATACTATACAATACCCGGTTAAGCGTTAACAAAAAAATATCGTAGATTTTTATAAACCATGTCCTTAAACGATTTGTATTCAAAAATATTTGATTTCAAGATGGACGTTCCGCATTCGTGAACAGGACTGGTCGCGGTGTATCTATACTGATAATAATTAGTTTATCGTGTTATCAAAGATTTAAACATAGAACACAGGAAGACAGTAATCGTCAATTTGATACATTATCGGCCGACCCGCGACCAACCAGCGACTGGTCTTACGACTTACAAACCGTAGAAACAACTAAAACCGCCAGAAGTATCATATAGAGCGAATTCGATTTCAAAACGACTTGTTCGGCATTTTATACGCCTGTTCTGAGAAAACCAGGACTACTGAAACGGGGAAAAAAGTCAGAAAAATATAATATTTCGAGTACAAATGCAAAAGATAACGTAAAATAAGTATGCAATCGTATTTTATATTCCATATATTATTATTATTTTATTTAATATCAATATTTTCTATAGTGTTTAAATTGTAAAATTTTAAATGTTTTAGATAGCAAATAATAAATATTTAATAAATAAAAAGCAAAATCAAAGGGTTGTTGAAATTATTTTTGTACACGTCAATCCAAGTACTTTCGTGGCCACCCTAGTCAAGCCGGTACTTGTGGTATGACACGTTTTTCGATTTTCCCAATGTAGTTTCCTCGGGCGTGATTAAAAAAAAATCGGAAAATCGCAAGAAATCGGAGGTGAAACCATTGACGTTTTGCTTTTGCGAACTCTGACAGTTTTCGTGTTCTTAAAAAGCTCAACGTTTAATACAATCCTAGACATGCATAATACTTCGAACAATATGCATTCATTAATTATATAACTAAGTACTAGCGTCGTTCAGAACCGGGTTTCGAATACAATGATTTATCGTTGCTTACAAATTCAACCCTTTTTATTAGAGTAGAAATCTCATCGACGGGCATGGCGAGAACGAGCGAAATACAATGGACATCCGGTTACTACGAGTAGGTCGTTATATCTTTCGTTTTCGTTCGATCAAAGATTTTTTTAGGAAATTAAATTCAAGTATTTAGAAATTATGTTTAAGTAATATTAATACAGTTTTTATCTCAATTATAACTAAAATAAAATCATCAGTATTTCACGTTCTGCATTTACAGCGAGCAATTTGCGTTCTAACCGAACACGACGAGAAAAACCCACCGGCACCTGAAACACGTTTTAACCGATTTCTACCGTATTATTATTATTATTATTATTATTATTGAAATTCGTTCTAACGACAAATTTTAAACTCATGTAAAATACAATTAAAAAAACGATAAATATCCAATGACGATAATGAGTTTTAAACGGTACCTATATGGTTTGAATAATTGTAGATGTAAAAATTCAGGAAAATCGGACTGCTAAAAATTGCAATACTCAAATGGTTCGAACAGAACATTTAATCGTGAACGAGTTTAGAGACGTGTTATAATAATTTAATTTGATAAATTATCGCAAAATTCTGGGCAAAACCCGGGTTACTAAAGAGATTTACAATTTCACGTGATATAGATAAAATTGTCATTGGAGAATTTCCGAGATATATTTTATGAAAGTTTAGATAACGGACGTACTTTGTTTAACATTTCGCTGAAATAAATGTAACACGTTAAAAATAATATTATTTGAAAAAAAGTTAAATTAAAACGGTCTCAAACAAAATTCTTTAGACCGATTTCCTCAAAATCAAAACACATTTTTTTATAATATTTATAGAAAAGTTAGTTTGCAATTATTATGTTATGACAATGAAAAATACAAATTGTGTACGTATATCAATATTTAATATAAAAACGGTTAAAAGGCTAAAATGAAATAGCACCCTGTTAAAATTTATTCGACTAAAATAATTGAACGGCGGACATTCAAAGACTCGAAGATAATTATTTTGTGAACTCCGACAAAGTAACGAGTATCGTGCAGAGACACTGGCGCGCCATAAATATTTTCCGTTTTTCCGCAATTTGTCGATGGTTCTTCCTTACGTTTTAGAAAATGACCAAAAAAACCTTTTCAAAGAACCATCTGTGTACAATTTCCGGTCTTTTAAAATGTCACCTATAAAACATTTGAAGCCCTCGCTTTTACACACAGCACATATAAATAAAAATAGACACGTCATTGTAAAACTAATCATTTCGTCACTTCGTTCAGAATCTAAAAATATATAATTAAAAATGGAATACATTTAGTGCGTACAGTTATTATTTCCTCATATTCACAACATGATGTTTCAAATGATTATCTGACAACGAGAACTAAAAAATAATATGATAATATATCATACCTTAAGGATACTTTTATTACTTTAATTTTTAACAGGATCGCGTATTTTTTGATTGTGTGTTCACCAGCCTCCAAACAGTCAATAGATTTTCATCATATTTTTTTACCGAGACCGTTTCACTAACTAATATGTGGTTTTTTCAGACCTATCGTTGTATTTTTTTATGAAATCGATCTATTTTTCTGCCGTAAAAAAATATGAAAAACTCGTCCAGGTGTTCCGGAATAATTGAAATGAAAAAACGGCTTAGCGTTATTACACGTTTTAGTTGTACAGATTTTTTTCACCCACTAATTGTTATTTTAATAAAAATAGATTTTAAAATTTTACGCGCAGTGAGTCGTGAAAATTTCCAAGTAAATTACCGGAAATAATGCGAATTTGTTGATAGAGTATCAAAAAGAAAAAAAAAAGGTTTTAAGCGGATCTAAAGCGAATTAAATTTAATCTTCTGTGAAACCGTTAAACCATAACCAAACGAATGTTTTCCTCTAGTTTACGTAAATTATATTGTAAACGTTTTACTTATTTTCGTAATATTTAATTTCGGTACTTTTTATGGTAGTGAATTGTAAAGTTTTATCTATCTATGTAAATATATTAAAAAATAGACGATTTTGTTGTATTACTCAAAAGTTTATCCAGACGTATATAATTTACATACATCAAACAGTTTTTCGTCGTGTTGGAATGTTTTATGATATGGATAACGTGATTAACGCACACGTTATTATTATCGAGTAACGAATAACAATAACGTCTTGGGCGTATGCGGTTTATCATAAAAGGTAGTCATGGTAACGGGCGATTCGGTAAATGTATAATGAGCGTACTTACTGATTATAAATTTACGCGACTCCGGATTAACGAAACAACTCCTTGCCCTACCCCTAAAAAGCCGGTACCGTTAAGAGACAGTGTAAAAATGCCGAATGGTTGCAAAAGGAGTTTAACCGTCAGGGCGGGAGGGGGAGTGAGGCGTGTTTCTCGTTATATACAAGTCAGACTACCTCGAGTATTAAATTCCTTCCGGAGGGGGGTAAGGAATTCTTGGATTAACTAAAGGTAGCGTAAGGAGATGGTAAGTTGTGCAGCCCTTTTGACGAAAGACGGCTTACACGTTAGTTCGTTCATCCCGCACTCGCCCTACCGACCGGCGGGAACAGAGGAATTCATTTCACTCCTGTTCTGAAACCTGGGATTTACCTGAATATGTTATGGAAATCACTACTTTTTTTCATATTATTTAGAAAGTTATTGTTTCTTGTGTGAATTATCAACGAATTACTGATTAAAACGAAAACAAACGTTTTCTAATCTAAATGCAGCGTTTTGTTGTTATTTAATAAAATATTTCTTTGCGATTAGAATCGCTAATGACAAAATAATGTTTATTCTTGAAAAGGAATTACCTACTCCAATACGAAACAATAAGAAAAAAACAGGTATGTTAAAATAATACATCTAACATTAAAGCAGCAACAAATCGAGCATATAAAAACAGCACCTCCGTCACACGTGGCAAAAGACGGTATTATAATTTTCGTAATATAATTCATCTTACGAAATCTTTCTTACGGGTATATTTGTCAGCAAAACTCAAATAACCCAACCTAGAGTTCGTTAAGACTTTGCCTCGATTGGAGAAGTGTTTAGGGTTAATCCCAATCACAGCAGTTAATCTTTTAAAAATCGAGCAAAGTAAAAACGTTGGGAATGATAAATGGCGTTGTATCATAAAAGTCATACCCGACTTACTAAAATATTGATTTATTATTATTCTATTAACGTAATATTAATTACTCAGATGCGTTGATTATTTTTATTATGATTAAATGATGACTAATTAATTTTTATAAACCTATCAGAATAATTTATTTTTAAACTTTGCTCACATATTTAATTTCAAATTCGTTTGAGTTAAAAAATATCAGACATCATATTTTTTCGAATAATATTTTTAAGTTTATTGCATTATTCAGTTTTGATGCGCTTAAAAATGTTTATTCATCTTATAAAGCTAGTTAAAAATGGTCAATAAAATAGCCGATATTATCGAAGAACTTTATTAATAAATTTTAACAGCTTTTTCGTAATTCTGCAGCAATATGGTGATATTTTAACGTCATATGACATATATATATATGTATATTTATTTATTTATTTATTTATTTAGAAGAATTCAGAACTCTGTAGGAAGCAAGTCATATTCGAAATATCGAATATGTATTTCAATTTTCAGATGGCAAAGGAATCTTTTTTTTTTCCCAACAACGCCATAATATTGGCTACCGGGAACAAATGAACTTAACGTCGAAACCTTTGAAGTTTTTTTTCACCTCAGAAATGACCTTCCTTTAATGGCATTTCCGTGCGGGTGTAAGCTTTAACACGTTTTTCGGCCGAAGGGTGTATTCGACGAATGGTGGTGCAGAGGGTTTAATAACCTTCAAGATACATTCAGTCACTGACAGTCTGTTTCATGTGCACAGCCCAAAGAAATAGCGTTTGTGTTTTTCTTTTTACTAAGGTTTTCGACTACACGCGACGACCCGTCATCATAGTTCACTCCCCTGACGATAGTTACCAATTTTTCTTGATACGGACGGTAAGTAGTAGAGTTACTCTTTTTACCAGTCATACGTTTCGGATTGAAGCTTTTTGTATTTTTATTTTAAGTATATTTTAGATTAGAATGTGATCAGGAGATAACACATAATAATAATAGTATTATAATATAATATTATTATGATAATTATTATTATTATCGTAATTTATAGTAAAAAATAAAGTATTCGTTAATATTTTAAAAATTTAACTAAAAAACGAGATTTCATTGTTTTTATTTCAATAGTATAATACGTAGGTAAATTATTATTGTTTTTGTCAAATTATTTTTTGCCAGTATGCGTGACAAAATAGATAAAATCATTTTATAAAGAATATATTGGGCAAATTTAACTAATAATTCGCTTAATAGAAAATAAATAAATACAATTATTAAGTGTATTTATAATAATTATCTTTTTTTAAGGATTTAATTTTATACAATTGTATAGCGAAAGTCAAGAACAATATGAATAATGATTTTTGAAATGAATTACATTATATATATATATACATATATATATATTTAGATATTTTACATTTATATAATACAATGGTATTCTGTATGACAAAATTATATTTAAAAGGGGGATATGTAGTGATTTTGTATTAAGTTTTTTTTTTTATATTACTTACACTTAAGTTGGAATCCAAGCGTATGCGATGAATAACAAAAGAAAAGAATAATCCTAGTTCACAATAGTGATTTTAATTCAATAATAGTAACGATTGTTGAAATCACGGTATTGTTATCGTCTAGCGAATAGATGGGGACAGCTGGTCTAAAGTATGAAACACGTTGTCAATTTGACACACGTTTTACTCTACTATTACACATTGTATGCGTCAAAGTATTATTTATAAAAAAAAAAAATACGGTTTATATTAATAAAATCATATAAAATTTCCCTGAGAGGAGAAACGAAGGGTAGCAATAAACATCTTACGTTTTCTTGACTTAAAATATTTTTATACAGATAGAACATGGTCGATAAAAAGTATGTAAAAAATATGAATAGTAGAACTATGAATTTTTTTTTATTTCAAAGAAGTGTACTTGAATATTCTGAAAGACTTAAGTATAACAAATAAAGACTGTCGAACTCACGAAAATCTAAGTGATCTTCTGACGAGGGCGCCTTTGATTATAAAAATGGGTCAGAGGTTATTGTGTTTAAAAATCAATGAAAAAATTCTTTAAGGTACTCGTGCAATTTTGCTTTATGTTTTATTTTATTAATAAAATTGATAGGTTTTCACTTGTCATTGACGTAACTGCAAATGTGTTGCGCGACTGATACTCGGATCAAATTACATCAGGATATACTACCAACATAGTTATCGGTTATGTTTCAATCGATTAATTTGTTTATTACTTTAAGTATGTTACTGCACGTTCAAACAACGACAGATAAAATCTTTTCACATATAATAGGTACATTTTTATATTTATTTGAATCGCTTAACAATAACTCAATGAAATGGTTTATTTTATATTATTATTTTTTTAAAGTAAAAGATTAAAATTATATATATATATACACACACACATATTTATATATCTAAATATTAATGAAATACATTTACGTGTCTTTTTTTCACTAGTAAATTCTTCCAAATCACATAAAGATCAAATTAAGTAAAAAAACAAATATAAAATCATTATCTCGTATTATGTAAATGTGTGGATTTTTTTTTATCGACTTTCTTATTAAAATTAAGTTTCAAACTGAATATTCATCAAAAAATTATTTTTTCATTCATGATTTATCATTTGAAAATTCTACGCGTAAAAGTGAAATTTGAATTCGTCAAATCTTTCTACGAAAAAAACAGTGCTGCATAATACAAATGTATAAGTTATTTTTATTTCTATCAGACCTACACTGGGAAACTATCCTCTCTCTTCTTACGTCCTCTCCTTATATTCTAATTTATTTAATTTTTGTGTATCACAAGAGGCTGGCGCAATTTTAAATACACACGTATAATGTTTGGCCATGCAATTATAACTCGGGATAGCGTGATGTATAGTGTATTCTCAGACATAATTGTCAAATCGACACAGTCTACTATGTAACATAATCTATTCTTACTCATGATCCTTTTTACCACATTTTTGATATTTAATATTTCCATTTATAAATTGAATCAACTAATTTCTACACGTTCCTATATTTGGTTTTGTTTTTTTTATCCGTTTTCGTTTCCCTCCGTTTCTGTTTCTTTTTTATCTAATTAGTTATATACATATATTATATAACTTCTTTAGTCGTGTAAGTTATTTCGTGTCTTATATATTTTTACTTTGTAACTGTAAAGTACACGTATTCAATACATGTATTAAAAATTAACACGACTAAAAAAAAAATAATATGTCGAAACGTTGGATTGTTCGTATGGTTCGTGTACACACATCGAATATACCTAAATACGTAGAGGATTTATAAATCAATACTTAATAATGAACAAATAATTTTTTTTTTCGTTACAATCGTTATACAGATTAAAGACAACATAAAACAAATATATAACAGTGTCCTTCGGACGGACTGTACACCGTCAGAGATAATACACGATTTTTCGCGCACTTCTACCCCGTAGAAAATAATGAAAACAATAATAAACGTGAATAAAAAAAAAAAAAAATAATTTTTTTAAAAATACACCCGTCACTATTGTTCGCGTTTACATAATATATCCGAGCCGCGACGACTCAGACTTCCGCCTGCCGAGAGGCTCCCGCTGACGGAGACGTGGTGTAAACGCGTGAGAGCACGGGAGTCAAAAACAAAAACAAAAAATTACCCCACGGTTTCACGCCATTGTCGTCGTATTCCCACAAGTCGGCGGGGCGGAATGAGGAACAGCGGAGTAGAAATCAACCGGCACAAAAGAGACGAGAGAGACCTTTCAATCGCGACGACGAGGACGACGAGGACGACGACGAGGACGACGACGAGGACGACGAGGATGACGACGAGGATGACGACGACGACGTTGACGACTCCGACGGGTAGAAACGCGCGCGGGTATGCTAATAATAATTAACCGGTCGCCCGGCCGAAACGACAATTGGCCCGCGTCTCGCGATAAATATGACGTACGTTGTGTTATACGGTTTCGCCACCCCACGATGTACACACACGGTCCTCGGCCGAAACAAAAAGCGTCTCGCCGCGGCCCGAGCACTATTATAATTACCATACGCACGTCGGGGCATTCGCATTATTATTATAAAATATTAAAACTCCAAATTACGACCTCGAAACAATAGTTTTGCCGTCCACTCTCGTTCGACCCGTCACGTGCACTGCTGCCCCGGTTCCACCCTACCGCCCGTCCGAGCCCGACGACGGTACAACACTTTTGTTCTCGTCACTCGTACTCTCACCCCCCCCCCCCCTCGTCCGCTCACCGGTAATTTATTCCGATTGCGCCAGTCGTTTTTTATTATTATTATTTTTTTCCCCTACGTATATAACGTGTATACGAATAAAACCACACGCGGACGACGTACGATGATTAATAGCCGCCGGGTCGTCCATAACGTGTACGAATACATATAATCGAATAACAACGAGTATTTATTGACATGACACGGATATAGTGGAAATCCGGTCGCTGGCGGACTGCGCACCCGTTTCGAACGTGGACGAAGACGGATCTCGGAGATCACGGGGAATCGGATACGTCACGGCCTTGGGGTCGGTCTCCTTCAACGTCGCGCGCGTACTTTTATCCGACAATACTCAGGCAAACGCGGTGCGTTCGTATTATATTGCACTGGTCGCACTGACGCGGACATTGAAGATAAACATTGGGGGTTCCGGGAGGAACGAAAACGAATCACGACACGGGCGGCGGTCCGTTTCCAATGCACGAAAAATGCTCCCCGCGTATTTTCAACACGTCCGTCACGATAACGCGGAAATATCGCGCGACGTCCCGCGAACGTTTCATGTTCAAACCACTCGGAATTGAATTCGTCGTCGTTCGAAACGTATTCGTGTCTCATCGTTGTGAGACCAAAGACTTCGGTCAATCGACGTGACCGACCGGCTTATTGCCCGGATGATACATTTTCGAAATTGGTTTCATTTCTATCGCGCACACAACAACGCGATCCGCACGTCGACACGGACAGACACGGACCGACGAACCGATGGAAACGCGTTATCACTCGAATCGCCTGCGTTTGGTGCCAACGGTTTCGTGTTTCGGATTCGGGCGTCGCGTTTGTTGGGGGCAGCAAATTTTCAACGGTTTTGTTTGAATCGTATTACTGCTTGTTTTCGAAATATTCGATATTCGATGTTTTACATCACATTTCGAACAATAAATATTACCAGACATTAACACCCTGTGTATGGCCTATAATGAATTGTATGTTGTTATTTTATCGTTATAAACATTGTAAACGTTAGCATAATATTGATTCGGATAATTTATTTATTCTTACTTTTACATATAATATTAATATATGGATTTCAACGGAAAGGGTCGTGTACGTCTCAGAAAATTGATTGGTAAAACATTTTTTTTTACATGCAGTAAGGCGGTCAGAGGGGACGGGGAGAAATAAATAAATATGTACCTAGGGCAACAGAATTCCTAAATACGTCATCGGGCGGGTTATGTCGTGGGGGCCCGGTCACCCCAAAACAAACAGACAGGCGTGTCGGGACGATATATTCTGTGCTTGTTACATAACATTGCATGCGTTTGGACATTGATTTACAAACAAAACGACGAACACGGCCGAAGAACGTTTAATTATTATGACGGCCATCATCCGTATTTAGGTTCGTAGAAAATGATCACACTATTCGTCGAAAAAACATTTGGTGACAACACCACCGCACTACACGGTTTACGTCCGAACGCAATATTATGAACGGTTTTAGGTTTATATAAACTTTCCTGTATTTACCGTTGAACGAATACAAAAATGTGCGGGCCCCTGGGCTGCAGCCCACTCAGCCCACCCCCAAATCCGGCCGGCCCGGCGGCACGGGGGGACGGGCGTTTTTTTAACGGACGGCACACGCACAACGACGATTTTCGACGAGCGCCGGATCAAACGTTAACGGGTTAATGGTAAAACGAGCCGTTACCTGTCCTCGATTAGGAACTTGTCGCTGACGTTTTGCACGCATTCTCCTTTGGTCGTAATGCTGGTCGTGTTTATGTTGATGTGATGGCTCACGCCGGACTGAAACCATCGGCCGGACCATTGGGCAGGAAACTCACATTCGCCTGTGCAAAAAAATTGAGAAACGCACGCGTTAAAACATATATTTATCATGACGTGACACTTAAGTGCGAATGTCGCGATAAGTTGGTTTACAGTTAGAGTATCACCGTTAAGTTTGGTCAAGGACGTTAGTAGTAATCGTCAAACATTATTATTTCGTGTTTATATGCTCGACTAACAATATTTTATGGCGCACAATATACAGACGCTGGCAAAATTTTTACTACGACGTATATTAAACTTATGTATGTTTATTTTCGGGACAATATTAATTTAGAACAATATTCATTACACTTTCGAATAACTTCAGTTTACACGTAACATTATTTTATGCGTACAGACCCTAAGGCACGTGACAGTTTTCACGATTATGTTTTTAACAGCATAACCAAGCGGGCGGTTTGAAAACGAGAACACTCAAGAAATTCTCGAAATTCTCAAAGAGTCAATGTTTTACTTGACACGACACAGCTTTGGTTGTTGGAAAAGTAGACTAAGTCAGCTGTTATAGATTAGGCATTTTGTTTTGGAAAATAAATGTTTTTTGATTTATCGCAGTAAATGTATGTAAGTCAGCACAGCGAGTTCTAAAGCGGGTTGAGCCACAAAATGACTGGAGTGAGCGCAGCCTCCCAGTTCAATATAATACATGAATGATTGTAACGTTACAGTACAAGCGAATCGAGAATTATAAACCATTGTACCCGTGAACTTTGGCGACTAATTATATGGACGTTGCATGCGTATGACTTGACGCGCGTACAAATATTTTAGGTGAACGTCATGATGAATTAGTCCGGCAGTGTACAACGGCGATAAACGTAGAGACGAGTGTTTCCTTCTTTTCCAACACCCCTGTCCTCCTGTCACCCACTCACTCGAACCCTATGTTCCACACTCCAGCTCGTTTAATCTCTCGGAACGCGTACGGACACGATACACGTACACGTAATAATCCTACGGATTAAAAACTCATACACGGCGGTAAAACTTAAACACACATGCACGCGCGTTCGAGAATAGCGGAGGAAAAAATTTCCCTTACGGCGTATTACAGTAGGCGGATATCATGTCTATATATATACGCAAACTACGCCCGTTCTCGCAGGACGAGTACTGTTAATAAACATCGCGGACGGGGGCTAAGAGGACGGTACGGGGGCATATGTGCGCACGTGTGTACGCAGTTTTAATACTCGGGGAGCATTGCTATTAAACTTTAAGCTTTTCAGGCCTAACTTCGTGCACGCGTATAATATACACAAGAGTACAAAACACTACGGCGTTTATAAGCGCACATAAGCCACCCAGAGAAGCCCGCAACGGTCGGTTCGCGGCGACGGGCTAGTGGCGACACGTCGGCGGGTAAGTACGAGACCGGGACAGCGTTTCGGCAGGACGGAAGAGGGCCGGAACCGGCCGAAGACAGAACGCGCGCGCACAAAATGCGTGTGTGTGAGAGAGAAAGAAAGAGAAAGTGAGAGAGTGTAAGAGAGAGAGAGAGAGAGAGTGAGACGCAACGGGTGTGCGTGTGTGTCGAAGAGAGGGTCGAAAACGTGGGCAGGAGGAGAAAGAGGAGGAACACCGCCGATATTAATTTCTATATACTGGAGGCCGCCGACCGGGCTGTCAAGAGGAGTGATGGAGATCAATATTGCCGAGTTATAAATAATACCAGACGAAACTTAACCTCCACCCCCCCCACCCCCACCCCACCCTTACTCAGTCGGTCCCGACCGTCCCGTCCAAAAACCGCTATCGTCGCGTCGTTCTCACACTGTGTATACACGCGCGCGCGCACACAAATATACATATTATATGTATAAATATCATATAAATATATACGACAATCATCCCGCGGGCACACGGTCCTATACGAGAGCGCACAACAAACGACTGTAATAATATCACTACACGCGCACCACCATCCCGAAAACCACCCCTCCCCCCCACCACACCACAAGGTGATGAATGTCGTATACGAGTGTCGGCGGGCGGTTTTTTCCCGGCTTACCATTATTGTTTTTTTTTTAGTTTTTTAGTTTTAAAACATAATTAATAGGTATAATATATTATACACGCGTATATTGTACGCACACGTATAGCCACGTGATCGTATTATATAGAGGACCGGATCAAAGGGAAATCGTTGGGAAAAAACGTTTCGATATTTTTAGGAGGCGACTTTTTACTACACCGTACGTACGTGTTTATGTATGCAATGGCGTATTTACGGGGAAGGATAGGAGTCTAGGGGTATTGGACAACCCCCCCCCTCACCAAGACACTCTCCCGCCTTCCTATAATAATACTAAAACACTCTTTTTTTTATATAAATTTGTTGTACTTTCTTTTTTTTTTGGTCTACCCAAAGACAATTTTTGAAAATACGTTATTGTATGTATGTGTTTTCGAATTTCTCATTCATTAATTATCATATAAATCGATATTTTAATTATATTTTGTAGCTAAAACCATTCATAGGTAATACTTAGTATTTGCACATTATGCATTTCACGCGGTGCCGGATCTAGAGGGGGGGGGCAAGTTGTGTGCCCTTGCCTTGGGTGCCGATTATTTAGGGTACGTTTCGAAATTGATTAAGAGAAATGTAAGCACCTATGATAAATTTTCCAACAGAATATACGAAAAAATAATGATATCGATATACATTCATGATTAAGTTATTGTTCGACTTCAATTGTAAATGTTGTCGTATACTATAATCACTAATCAGACACCGAACAGAAATGTATTCGTTCGAACATCAGACAACTTCGGTTGAATATAGAAATAAGAAAAACACGCTTTCGTGATATTGTCAGGTTAGGCTGTGCAATGAAAATATGTTTCGATGGAAACCAATAATTAAGAGCAATACTTTTACATATATATTTTTCAAAGCAATAATTTTAATTAAGATAATTTTACAATGATAATAATCAAGCCAATTGTACTATCCTGATTGTTACTTGTTTTTAATAATCAATAGACTGTTCAGTGTACACTGTGAAACAGTAGCGCAACCAGAAATATCCTTGGGGGAGGGGGGGTAAAAAATAAATTTTTTATTTGTGCAATCGTATAAATAATAAAATGTAAAATTTGAAAAAAAAAAATTATAAAATAAAATCCGAACGACGCTTCGAAGTCTCTAAACGAGGTATTATTTCACCGGATTTTACATTAATATCATAGTGAATATTGAGAGTAGCTAATACATTCAATCTCGGACGTAGAGTTTCTTAAATAACTTATAATACGTTTGAGTGTAGAAAATGACCTTTCAGTTTCGTAAGATGTGACAGGAGGTGTGGCTAGTATTTGTAAGAGCTTAGAAATGCTTGGGGATAAATCTGAATTGCATTTATTTAAGATGTCGATGGCATTTTTTAGTTGAATGTTACTATCATCTAGAATAAATATTTTTTATTGTAAAATATAATTAGACAATAATTAAAATTACCTTACACAATTTTTCCACTTTAGAAATATTCAAGGGGGAAGAAGGTTTGGACTCGGGGACCCCTCATTGGTTGCGCCACTGCTGTGAAATGCTAACGGTGATAATTTAACTTGAAAAATGACAAGGATTTTTCTGTCGGAGAAAAGGCGAACCTAAAAAGTGTAATTTTTTTTTGTGATCAGTCCCGGGCGCCAAATATCCCGAACCCGCAGGATCGAGAAAATGTTTTTTCGAAATCACAATGACGTTCCTGAAATACATAGGTGCCTATCTATACGTCCGTACGGACACGGCGTGTTTTATTTGATCACCGCGATTAAATATTATAGTGATCGCCGAGTGTTGAAAAGGCAGAGGTCACCCGCGTGCCACGATGACCACCACACGTTACATCCTTGACATCGCGACGTGGAACGCCGAGCCTAACGAATTATGAATATCGATTAATATTTTACATTGTTCCGGGATCCCCGACGTCGTACGTGTCGCACCATCACAGATAGTCAGCGATTAGAAACGTTTTGACATTTCAATAGAGCCTCAAAAACTAACGATTTTTTATTTTTTATTTTTAACGAACGTACGTACCTAACCAATGATTGATCGAACAGAAAGAAAGACACGACGTGACTCGGCCGACACATATCTTATAAGACACACGTCTTAATACGCCGTCCATGCCAATTACGAACAACAATAACGTATATATATATATAAATATTACGTGCACGGATGTTACCGTCAGGTGCGGACTGGCAGGGCGAATAGAAGACCATAGCCGCCCAGGCCCTTTAGAAATTTTGTACTTGGGCCTCAAGCTATATTTTTTATTACGGTCTATTGGCCTACACAAAATAATATAATACCTAATATTTTAAATGAAAGCTATATTTTATATTGTCATGTGAACTGAATCAAAGCGTTATAACTAAAAACTTGTAAATAAACAAAATTTTGGAAAAAAGTTAACCAAAAAGTGTGAAATAATTCACAAAAATCTTGTCAAAGTCGGCGTTATTTTTACGTAATGCGTAATTGAAAATTAAATATAAAGTATTTTTAATACTTGGTCTGGGAGTGATATAAGCAAGATACCATGTGTCAATTTGGAATCCCGCACCGACTTCGACAAGATTTTTGTGAATTATTTCACACATTTTAGTGCATTTTTTTAAAGTCATTTTATTATTTTTTTTTTTACGTTATACATTATCAAGTTATTTAAAATTGAAAATCGTAACATCAAGTCGCTTGTTTGTGTTGATTACGTTGATTTGAGGCCTCTAAAAACTTATTCACCTGGGCCTTCAGGGTCTCAGTCCGCCGTCTCTGGTTACCGTCGAAACGAAACAGCCAGCTTCCGGATCACGTGACATTATTAAACGATAAGATCGGTCGGACGAGACGGGATTTGCCGTACGACGACGACGAAAACCGCCACGGCCCGCGACGTACACCGGTCACCTTCCGTCGGAACGTTATCCAGCCACGTCCAACCACGTCAGCGAAAAAACGTGCGCACATATATATATATTTAACAGCAGTCGGGTCTGTCCCGTTTCCCACGTGTGGTATTCTAGTGAATCCACAGCCAAAGGTACTTAGCTGTATTGATTACGGCGGGACCGGAATACGCTCCGGCCTATCTGGGCATTTGCCTGAGTAAGTCGGGGTCATGCACGGGCCCAAGCAACCCACGTGCGACCGTTGTTGGCAGATAACGGAATAACCCTGTCGCAGAGTTAACCACGAATATTCAAATAAGTGGTCGCTGACCATGGGTCTCCTGGCGGGCGGCTAAGGGGTACGGCCCCAGCCTGCCGAACAGGTCATCTGCGGGATAATCCATCTCCTGGCTTGGGGGGTGGGTGGATTTTAATGCTAAATACCTCTGAGGTAAGCGTGGCTTTAGTTGTGCTGTGCACGAACGGGTGGTTGAGATGTCCATTCTGTCCGGTCGAAACCCTCGGGGAGGGGGAAGGTGCTTGAGACAGATTAACCGTACTGGCTTGGGTGGCTGAGAGAACTACGGGTCTCTCACTCGAGTAGGGCCCCAGAGTCTCAGAGTTTAGTCTCGAATCTCACTCTGTTGATGACGCCGGGGGGTAGGAGTTTAAGAGTTCGAGCAACTGATGTCTGGTGTCGATAAAAACTACCTTAAGACGGTAGAGCGGCTGAGGCGAAAGTCGTTCGAGGCATGTTCTACTAAAGCCCGTCACGTGGACCACCTGGTGACCGTAGAGACATGGATCGAGCCTAGCTCGTCTGGATCGGATTCGTATGGACTGGGTTTAGTGCGGATGGTTAAACATTCTGGCAATCCGCGCCCGTGGGTGCGCATCGACGTGTGAAAGCGGTACGAGATCTTGGAGGTCTCGGTCTTGATCGGCGCTAGATCGATTGGCGTCTCGGTTAGGGACTTAGTCTGGCCGAGGCGTCCTCTGCCCCGGCTCTTGAGTGGCACCACGTTGCTAATGTAAGGTCCGGGGTTATAGTAAACGTAGGCCGTCAAAACCGGAGACCCTCACTGTCCCGTTTTCCACGGGCACAAACATTTGCACGCCGATTTCCAAAAAGGGATCGCAGACCATCATCCGTCCACCCGTCCTCTCGCCACGTCGCGCCAATACGGTATAACGTTTTACCCGGTCAGCGGTGCACGCGCTGCCCGTTGTGTGCCGGCAATCGACGCGTCGAGACCGAATTGTCTGCAAAACGCGAACCCGCCGTACGTATAAGAATACATTTGTCCGCGGTTTTCTAGCGAAACACCTCACGTACACACAGTTGTTGAATTGGGGAAAACAAGTAGTAGGGGTACTCCGAAGGCTTACAAAATAGTTGTGTCCTTAATACATTTTTATAAACGGTGTAGGTAATCGAAAAGTTCATCACTGCCGTCTGTCACGTTTACCAATAATTCGAGCGTGGAAAATAAGGCAATGAGTAATAACCAATAACATGGAGTTCATCTTGATTCAAAGAATAACATAAAATACAAGTATAGGTAATTTAAAGGCCGATAGTCGATAGTTTGTGGACTGACAAATAGTGGAAAACCCATAGGCCATAATCGGCATCTGCTGGCATATTAATGGTGACTGACGGTAATATTAAACGTATATTATTTCGTCAATATAACAATATTATTTTATACTTCGTCGGCTGTGGAAAAGCGAATACCGTCCCCTGCACGTTTCTCTTTTAAAAAAAAAATGTAGAGGTACGCTCAAATATTTAAAAAAAAGAAGGGATACTTAGCAGTGATATATTTAGAATTTTGTGGTCGAATATCGAATATTTCAAAAACAAGTAGTAATATTATTCAAACAAAACCCTTAAAAATTTGCTGTCCCCAAAAACGTGATATCCGCGGCAATCGCCTCCCTAGCCCTCTACCACCCCCTAGATACGCCACTGGTACTTAATCCCCCAGCTTACACCATCCCCCCCAATTCAACCAATGTGTACACATCGTGCAGCGAGACTCGTTGCAAACAATGCTAATCGAAAACCGGATACGGTTTTGCGAAAGTCCAACAACACGGTGTTACGAGGTCTCGACGCGAAACGACGCGAGTTCGGAGGATTATTCATTCCGTTCACTAGCGGCCGATTGAAAAATAATTAAAAAAACAAACGTCCGAATGAAATATGGTCAAAGGAAATCGATATCTGGCTACGACGTAGTCAACACCAGAAAACCGACATTTACAACGTAAAGGACTGTTTTATTTGTTTGCATCTTTTGTCTTTTTTTTTATTTTTTATTTTTTTTCGTTGTTATTGGCGTTATTTTTATCTGTGTCGGTTTATTATTTATTTTTAGGAAACTATATTAACTTCCATATACATATATATATATGTATGAATAATGTTATACAATACCGTCGCGTTTAAGCAAATTCAATTAAACGCGTATTAATTTACCGACAACGGAATAGGGGGATAATAACGTATCACGGTTGGGACAATGCGACTTTATCGACTATCAAATTGGAATATCCGGAATGGACCTTATTGAGACGCGCCATTGTGTGCATGTACATATACCTAATATACATAAAAACACGTGGTCGTTTTGTCCACAGAAGTTAAATTGAAATAGTATTTTATGAAGCAAAAAAAAACGTTATTAATTTAAAACATACTAGATTCTATTATATTATCATTAAGTAACTGAAATAAATAAATTTACTTGTACTATGTAGGTGTTGACAATATTTTCGTCATGTCCATATATTAATTGTTCATTAATCATTGATTAATAATAATAATAATAATATAGGAAAATCTATGAAAATAATATTATACTAACAGACTCTCTGAGCACCCTTAAAAGCTTAAACAATACAACCAAAACAACAGATATAGCTATGAAAATACAAGAAAAAATAAACCAAATAAGTAGAATAGGAATAAACATATTATTCATATGGATTCCGGGTCACAGTAACATAGAAGGCAAAGAAAAGGCAGACCAAGAAGCCAAGAAAGCAATATAATCTCCAGATACTCCAAAATTAAACTTAACAACTTACGCTGACACAAAAAATCAAATCAAAGAACATATAGTAACTAAATGGCAAGCTCATTGGCTTAAACAAAATTCAAAACTAAGGGAAATTAAAAACACCATCTTCAAATGGTCAAATCATTTTTTAAACAGAAGAGAAAAGGTTATAATCAATAGACTCCGCATCGGCCACACCAAATTAACACACGGTTACCTTATGACAAAGGATGAAAAACCAATTTGCAGAACCTGCAGGACGGACCTCACAATAAAACACATAATTACAGAATGCCACCAGTACACAGAAGATATCATCAAATTCAATATTTCCAACACCTTAGATGCAATACTAGGACCAAACATGGACACCAACAAGCAAGTCTTGAAGTTTTTAAAAGAATCTAATATGTATAATTCAATATAATAAAATGAATCAAATGTAAAATATTTATAACTAATGGCCTTTGCTGTCGATGTTTAATAAGAACAAGAAAAAAAATAATAATCCTTAATTAATAATAATAAAATAATAATCTACATTGTATTTACAACCAGTGCGTATGGTGATCATACTTTTATTTTTATTTTTAAGTAATGGATTCTGCGACAAAAAAATGTTGAAAATAAGTGAGTCATGTCTCATACTGTAATATAAGTTTACATATTTAACTCCGATATCAATACCAACACCGATGCCCAATAACGGTTAAATAAGCAGTTTTATTGAATCAATTTTTGATTATAATAATTTTAACGGAAAAATTACACGAATTTTTAAAACACAAACACACTAGTGCAGCGTTTCCCAACCGGTGTGCTGCGGCACATTAGTGCGTAGTGAGGTTTCATAGGTGTACCGTGAAATATCATGATTATTAATAAACAGCGTAAATTACGATATTAAAAATATTTTTATCGATTCTCTTATCGGCGATCTCCTAAATCGTATTATTCTCTTGATGGCTGTTAGTCGTTAGTCGTCCGTTGTGAAGTTAATTAATTATTATTATTATTATTTTCGTTTAAACGGAAGTCCAAAAAAATTGTATAATTATTATACAAATTACAAAACGAATCGATCGCGTCCATCGATGCAAGCATAGGCGCAAATAAGGTTAAGGGTTAAGTCTTTCCTACATTTTGTATAGCCTCTCTAAAAATTGATGACTGTCATTTGTCGGTCAATATTATTATGTATTAATAATATTTTTGAGAGTTTTGAATTGGTATAAAAATCGCATAAAAGTATCTCACTTCAGTCCTCCCTCCCTTAAACCTCAAACACTATTTGCATCTATGACAACAATAACTCAAAAACGAGTGCCAAGTGTGTCGTGGCTAATCGATGGCGTTTTTAATCGATGGCCAGGTAATATAGGGTGAAATTACGTTCAGGAAAGAAATAAATAAACGGACGCCTACTTGACGCGTTACCCGAATGAAATTGTAACGAAACGTTTTCTGCTTTTCAAAAACATTGAACGAACACACAACGAGGTTACGAATGAAAAACACAAAACGAAAAACGCACAAAACTCTCGCGTCTACGGGCCCGGCTGACGATTCGTTAACCGGGGCGGTCTACCCGAACAAACCGAACACTGAACTACGCTCTCCCGGTCCGTCACGTAGTCCGGACAATAACGACAATTTCGTTCAGCCGTACGGATTATCTTGCCGGTTGACGTTGTCGAACACTTATTTCCCGCACGACGCGCGATAACGTTGGACGTGAGTCATTCGGTTTCACAACGCATACCGTCGGCACGCGTGCTCGTGCAACGCAAACATCCGTCCGACAAGAATTCACGGCGAAAACCACGATAAGATAACGGCCGCGCACGGGCGTCGTAACCGCGCGGCGCCCGCGCGGTCGCAGTCGTGCGCGCGGCTACGCGTCCAACCGAATCCCGCGTCCCGAACCCGGTTCGTCGGTCTCTGTGCGCGTCCGCGTCCGAAGTCGATTTTCGCGACCCCCACATGGTTGACGCCGGTCCCGCCGCCGCACAATGTACGTCTCGCCGAACCGCGGTACGCGACGCCGCGCGGCCAGCCCCGCCGTCGTGACCGTCGTTTTTCTCGCAGCCGTCGCGTTCGTGTACGTGCTGGTGACCGCCGACGTACGGCGTCGGGCCACGTTCGGCACAGAGCCGCGGACGCGGACGGCCGACCGCGAAACGGACGGCGACCCGTCCAAGTGCGTCCGGATCGAAGCGCTCGACCCGTCCGAGGTGCCCGTCAACAGGACGATGTTCTTCATCGAGACCACCAGACGGACGGCCGTCGGGTTCACGGCCAGACAGGCGTGTTCGGTGGAGTCGGCGGCCAGGTGAGACGACGCGTCCGGCGCACGCGCACGGTGACGTGGCGGACGCCGGTCGTCTTCGTGGACGAGGAGAGCCCACTGTTTTTCCTGACCACCCCACCACCTATAAAGACTACGAATGAGTAAAAAAAAATACGTAACAACTCCAGTGATAATCGTTTACCACACGTCAGCCACCGCCCACCCCCACCCATTCCTAACCAAGGGCCGGCCGCTCCGAAATCACTCCTTCGCCACGCCGCTGGCCGTTGTACGCTGGTCCGGATGTGATACGGGTGTTCGCGAACGGGTTTTATTTTTTATTTTCCGTAATTTTTTCAACATCAATTGTTTTTCGTTTTTTTTTAATTACCGACAACTGTTTTTCCTGTTCGTCGATCCGAGCGAATACGCCCAACACGTTAGAACACGCGTGTGTGTCCACGCGGGATAGAAAAACAACATTCAGGACGGTGCGCGATTCGAATAATACAAATAATAATTAACTCGTACCCAAAAAAATAATTGATATCAAATATAATATATTTTTTTTTTTTTGTAATCGTAAAATTATATTGAAATGACAAAAAAACACTCGTCGTTCACACCGGCAGCGCGCAAAATGTCGGCTTACGCACCAAAGGGAACGGACTTTACTACACGTATGAAACCGTTCATGCGGCGGATCTAATCGTCTCGTATTTTTCATAAAGGATCAATCCCAATCGTCTTGTGTACGTCTTGTTCCTGTCTTCGTGGCTGGATTGCCGGAAAGACATGACCGCCGTATTTTCCTTGGTAACCAGTTACCGCAACGTCCGTCTTCGACACATCGATTTGCAAACATACACACGGAACACACCGATGGAGGGTTTTGTTCGGTCCGGGATCATGGACAAAGGCCGATGGCTGGTGGAACAATACAGCGACGCGCTGCGAATACTGACACTGTGGAAATTTAGCGGTATGTACATGGACCTAGACGTGGTGTCGTTGAGACCGATACCGTTGACAAATTTCATCGGCGCCGAGTTCCCGGGAAACTTGTTGGGTAGTGGTGTCATCGGCATGCAAAATAAAGACGTGGCGAAGAGAGCGATCCAGATGTTTATGTGAGTAATAACAATCGAAACGTGCCGGTGTTGTTGGAATTTTTATTTTGCAAACGTTCAACGCAATTAAATATAACGTCGATAATTCGACGAACAGCGGACGAACAGCCGTTCAAGTGACATTGAACAGTTCACTCATACGCGTGGCATTATTCTTTGTAGAGACGGCTGGGACGGCGAAAATTGGACAAAAAACGGACCAGTTTTACTTTCGAATCTGATGAGAGAACAGTGCGGACTAGACGACGTGCAAATGATGTATGCCGGCAAGACGAACTGCAACAATTTCACCATATACCCGCCGGAAGTGTTCGGTCCAATTCCTTGGTACAACTGGGAACTATTTTTCAATGAATCGGCCACCGAACTCGTGAGAGAGAAGATGAATAACAGTTTGGCAATACATTTTTGGAATAAGATGACCAAACAACAAATTATTATTCCGGCGAGCAATCAGCCGTATGCAAGTATCGCCAAAACATATTGTCCGAAAGTATTTAACACGGTTAATGATTATTTTTAATTAGTTTGTAATTTAATACTAGAAACGTTAAACAATTATGCGTGAATTGTACAACTGATTACGTCTGAAACGTCATTGTACAATACGAACAAAATATGTTATTCGTCTCTTTGACACCAAAAAAAAAAAAAAAACCAATAACTATGTTTTTCATATAAGTATACACATGATTTCTTAAACACACTCGCGTTTTTTTTTATTAATTTCATTCGAAAATTAATGTATTCATTATAATTGAATACAAACAAAGATACACTACAGGCTCCGCAACAACGTTATGTATATGTTTATAGAAAGTTGTCGATCAAATTGGTCTTATATTGAACGTATTACTGCTGCGGTAATTACCAATCAGTAAGTTACCGTTTTGTGTAGTATGACAGGTAATTGTAATTATACGGTTATACGATAACACACCTGTTTGCACAAGCTGCAGAAAATAATCGAATTACGTTTTTGCACTTTCGTAGTGAGAGAATAGTCGTTTACGATTTCTACGCATAAATATTATTGAATCAATGGCGTTTAGGCTGTTTCGACTGCGTAACAATAAATATCAACAAAGTTACAATAATTTGATTGAATTTCGTCGGAACGTTATGTACATTTTGCTCGAAATGTTCATCACGTTACACGTACGCCATATAATCGGTTTGTTGCTACCAAACATCACGATGACAATCGACGACGACGACGCGTGCGTGAACAGACTTGTGCTCATTGATTATGTTTTTTTTTACTCTCGGTATTAAAGAGAACACAAGACACATTCATAAATATTTCAAAACCAACCTGTGTAACGACTTCCGTAATTTCGTTAATCAATTTAAATTAAATACATCATTTTGATTATAAAAAAAAACTTATATAAAACGATATTTTTTCGTTAAAATAGACGTTTTGTTTATCAACCCATACATATAGCGCTCTTATATTTATTCGGAAATAAAAATGATGTAAAAAATGTAATTGGTTTTACAATTAAAAATTAAATTAATTTATATTACATATTATAATTCAAGTGAAAAAACAAAACAATATTTCAACAGATTTTAGTTTTTTTAGCCGCTATTAACGATGAAAATTGTCGTTTCGGCTAAACAATGTAACATTTGTATATCGTTTGTTTTTGGATTATTAGTATAATTATATCGATTGTACAAATGCCCGTAAATAATATTGCCACTATATGTAAATAATAAAAAAAAAAAAATTGTTGATTCAACTGGTATTTATTATTTATGTTGAACGTACTTGCAGTAATTATAATCATTTAGTGCTGTGACGAACACAGCGATACTAACAAATCCACTCACAAATATGCACACGAACATTCAGTGTAGTGTAGTATAACACTATACTACATTTCAGAAAGCAACTTGATACAGCCGAGACTACAATCATATTGCACAGTTACGAAAAAAATCATCAACTTTGAATTCCACAATTGAATTAATATAATAAATATTATAATTAATGGCATTTAACCTGAGCTGCAATAAAATAAAATACATAAATCAACCAGTATTGCATTTTATATGCTTTGATTCGAATTGTTGAGTCCGGGTTTTTGGCCGAGGCCTACTAACTGACGTATCTTACATTAACGTTCGGCGTTATTTAAGGGACGCAGCAGCGCAGGTCTACTCGATCGAATCCTGGATTGTCTATGCACCACCAGCCCCGAATTCCAGCTCGTACTTTTTCGAGGAGAATGTACGGCTCACATAAAAGTACCGTCCATTCTCCTACCACTGGGTCTCGTGGTTTGTGTACTATCTAATGCCCGCTCCACAGCCACCACGTTTCGGCCAAGATAGGCATCTCAACATGGCTAGGCACTGCGTCCGGAGCGGCTCCTGTGGTACCAACTAGGTTTTGAGTTGATGTTGGTTTGTCAACCCGGGGCATTACACCTCTCCCAATGTTCTGGCTACCAAACCAGCTAGTGGTAGGTCATGAATTGTTAAACAATGTCACATATATTTTGACACGAGTTTAGGTCTTGATTTATTTCAACGTCACCGCAACAGTGCACGTCTTATTCGACGTTAATTCATACGTGCATACAGTGAACATGCCGTCATTGCCGTCGAATATCATGACGACCAGCCGAAGACGATAAGAGCAAAATCAAGACGACTACAGAGGACAGTAGTGCTAAAATTGTGACGAAATCCAACGACGGTAAATGTATCCAGATCGAACCACTTCCGAGGTACCCGTGAAAAAATCGCCGTTTTTCATTGAATACACCAGACGAGCAGCCATTAATTTGGCGGCCAGACACTACGTTCTGTGAATTCAGCGACCAGGTGAGGTAAATTACGTATTAAATTTGATTCGTAGATTCCATAATTTGATGTAAACAATACTTGCCAGTTTATTCAGACGTTTTCGGGGGGTTATATCGATTATTTTCCGATCTGTACGTGCGTTAGTGACTATATAGAACTTATATTTGAGTGAGAATGTCATTCGCAAATAATCCTTTCTTTATCAGTTTTTCGTCATCATGAGAAATAAAGATTTTATTATTTGACCCCGAGAATAACAACGATTTAGAAATAAATAAATTAATATCTCGACATTTTCATCCGAAAAAAGGTGTCGCATTGTATTTTTTTTTTATTTTGGGATCAACAATCGATATGGGTCGAAACGGATCGACTCTCCTGTTCAGGTGGATATTTTCGTTTTTGTCCTGAACTACGAGATGCGATTTTTTTAACATTAAAACTCCTCCGAAATTTTGGATGATATATAAAATATGTACGTAATTTTGAATTTACATGAAAGTAATACGGCCAATGAACATTTATTATTATTTACGCATTAACTATTAACGTTGGACATATGGAATGTTCGGAAATATTTGTTATCTGTTATTGAATATTATTCACTTGATGTACAACACGTTTATTCCATTACGGATATCGTATTTAATTGGTGCTAAATCATTATGATTGACGACATAATATACATGTGACTTATTGATCTGTGTATTATTTAATCATTATATGTTCAATTACTGCGGATTATACACATTTGGAATGTTTTGTTAAAACGAGTTCTGATTCGATTTTAAAGTTATTTTAACCAAAAAAATACAATCACCTTTTCAACGACTTAAAATGTTTATTATTAATCTTGTACAGAGACGTTGAGGTTACACGCGAAGAAGTTATTGATATTATTGCTAATTTACCTCGAAAAATAGATATTTTAATATAATAATAATTAATAAGACTTTTAAATTAAAATTAATATTATTTACTTGGCTTGATATTTTTTTCAAACCCTCCCCAAATTTTTTGCCTGCGTTCGCCCCTGACGCACCGTCGTTATAATAATCGTATCATGTTTTCGAATCATAAGATGTGAACGCATCTAGTTAACAAAAGTAGGTCGTAAGCGTTTTCATTCTTGGATGGTGCCTGTTTGGTCATTAAAACGGCAAAAACTACGACGACATATGTGTTTTTGCGCGTAAAAAGCAGCACGTGATTAACTGGCTTTAGTTCGCGTGTCCGTCGTCTCCGATCCGTGTGAAATGCACGTGCATAGCCGTGCATTCTCAATCGACTGTTACCATGCCGACTAGGTGGTCCAACTTTAGGTGGACCAACTACCTAACACACGCAATTCAAAAGAGTGGAAGTCGAGACTGTTATACAGTGGTGGAAAAATATGTCCAACCGGTGATCAACCGGTACTACGGGCGAGAGCGATGACTCGGTCGACCCCTTGGACAGCTTAGACTGTCGGGATAGGTTACTCGGTGGCAGATAAGCAGGAGCTATCAATGTGGTAAAAGGCCTCGCGAGCTAGACACCGGGCACGCAAGCGGCTGAGGAACAGCTCGGAGAGTGCGGAACGACGGTGCATTGATATGTTATCGATCACGCTCTTGTATAATAACGTTCTTGTCTTCTCGAAGACAAGACCGTTTGGTTCGAACAACGCTGGTGCACTCCCGTCTTCCGACATAGGACTACGAGTCGGTCGATATGTGATATCAAAACCCAGATAATGCGGATATGCTCGCTGTTACCGTCCTGATCACAAGCGTGCAAGTGTTGATCGTAAAGTGTTGTGCCCGGCGTATTCGACACGGACACTGGAGGAATGGACAGTGGATGGGGCACTCAATGTGCCATAATGATTTTACGGCGCCATGACACACGTCACTTCAACAACTCGTCCGCGGTACCTCGCTTATCCCGCACGCCACCGTCGACGGCCTCGGTCCGTTCGCGTTTCGTTAATGAATCACCGGACGGACCCGCCGTTCATCGAACGCACTACAGCTGTAATCTCTCAATCCGCTTTGTTTGGAAAACCGTTTAAAACCCGTCATCGACACGCTGTATTTCACGTTTCACGCATTCAACACGAAGTCAAGTACGATTTACCGAACACGCAGACTTTCCGGCGGAGAAACACGGTTTAGCAGAACCAAAGCGATTTTTGCATCGGTAATATTAAACTATTATACGCTACCCTACCACGATCGTTATACACAATACAATACCGTCGCGTGGTCTGACCGTGCATTAATTTATATTTTACACAACCTAATCGATCGATATTGAAACCGGATTATGTTATTTACGAATTCGATGAAATAGCTGTGCTCGTAGTCGACGACGTTATGTGTCCCGACAAAGCGGACTGTACAGATTTCATCACATATCCGCCTAACGTGCTCAGGCTCAACGGGTTGGGATAAATGACAAATATGTATCGATGCAGGTACAAAGCCAATCCGTAAAATAATAACTCCAAAAAAACAATCAATTATTCCCTCGAATAATCTTGCTAACATTGCTGTATAGTATTGTCCAAATGTATTTAGTAAAATCATTGGTTATTTTTTAGTTGATAAGTATTATATTATTGTCCTATACGAGATCAGATCGAATTCGTAGGTACATTATTGTGAATTCTTCTTAAGATACCAAACATGATATTAAAGATATCACGATTTAATTATTTTCAGTTAAAACATTTTAGATAAATCGATTTGTTTGATTATGTATGAAACGTTGATAATATTAATTGAATCTCACACAATTCGAATCATCAAAATAATACTTTATTATTTCTTCATCAATTCTACCATGAATAATCTCAAGGATATTTTAAACTCGTATCATTTAACTATAATACATATATAATCAACATTGGCTTATAAATATAAAATAATATAAACTATACAATTTATGATGAACGTTTTAAATATCCTATTTAATTATTTTAAAGTAAAAACAATTATGGAAAATTAAAATTAAATATGTGTAGTTAATTGTATGTGAAACTATATGAATTAAGTAATGGCACATTTAATATGACTGCGATATAATTAAATTGATAAATATACTTATATTCGAAATTGTACATGAATTATTTTTGAGAGCAGACGATCGATAACTCACGATGATTTCTAAACACGAGTTTGTAATTAGACAAGCGCACGACAGGAGAACCCGCCTAACATAACTGAATGCGTAATTATCAATTATATATTTATCGACTGAACGTTTCCTTCCGATTTCAATTCAAATCTAATTATTGTAATGTACTTCCTACGCGGCTAAATTATTTGGCCACTGAAACATTGCAAATAACAAAATAATTGTATGTATTGTTGAATGTGCTAGTCAAGAAATCTATAATATAATATTATACATAGGATATGTGCGACTTGTTACGAACCCAAATATCTGATGATAAAGTATAGCTTATAAATTTGGTTTCTGAAAAACAAATTCTGTCAAAGACAGGAATAGGTGTGTGTATTTAATATACATATTAATATTTCGTTTTTATAACAATTTTATTTTACACGATCACATTTTTCGAAATTCGTCAAAAATATTAAATATTATATAATTTCTCTTTAATGTTAGCAGATTGTTGAAAAGCATTGGATATTTTAGTACATATCCTAATCTCATTATATCTTCTGATAGTACCAAACACTCTTATTTTATTTTTCTGCACAGTGCGCACGCATATAGATATATGCGTACACGTCCGAACCTCACACCGGCAATTACATTATGTGTGCTGTAGGTTATTATACTGGTCCCCGAAGGTTAAAGTAAATAATTGATAAAATAAGACAAATAAATAGATTTAAATATTTACATTTGAATAAATAAAATAAACGATCACTACGTATACGCTTTATTCAAAATGTTGAACGTCATATAAACTACATCTATACTTTCACGGGTGGACAAATGAAATGAAATAATAACTAATCGAGACTATTTTTCGATCATAATATAAGGCAAATGGTCTGTGGAACAACACGCGATCGAATGTCTCAAGAATAAATAGGTTTTCTGGAATCAAGTATTCGGCAAACGTAGTGGATAGTTGTGTAATTAGTATGTAAAATAAGATAATGATATAAAGAAAGAGAGAGACAGAGAGAAGAGAGAGAAAAATTCTTATTATTCGAACAAGAATCACGTTGAAAATGTTTAGAATAATTATGAACAATTTAATGGCATTTATATATTATAATTTATTATAATTAGGGTTTGGATGTTATTACTTTTGGAACATTTTTTCTACTGTTTTAATTTGTTGTTAAGTAAGTTTCTAAAATTCATTTTACATAAGTGTGAATTGAAATTTAAAGTCTTAACGCAATTATTTATAACTTTTATTAATTGTTAATGTTTTTTACGTCATTTTTGGTTTCAGGTTTTTATTAAATAGTTTTATGAACATTTAAAATATTGATAAATGATGATTATTAAAAAGAAATGTAGGTCATAAAATAATTATGTGTAGTACCTAATTAATTTAAGTATTTTTAGATTATCAGTAATTAACACAAAAGGATCGCTATCTACCAGGTGCTTTTTTTAGGTTCAGTTTTTTTAGGATTTTTTAGCATAACACTGCAATCAATTTTAATGCATTTTATTCTAACAACAACCGAGCTTCATTATAATATTTTGGTTATATATGGTATTCATACATTTAAAACTGACTAACTGATTAGCTCGACCATCGAATGTATGTATTTTTTACATGAGTAGTTGGTATGGCCATAATTGGTAAATAATGTACAAACCACTTTTGTTTTAAAGACGTTTGGATAAATAATAATTAATTTTACCTTTACATGAAGTATTATGTTCAGTTCCTTGGTGTTGTTCAGTCGTTGGATATTTGATATTATTATGAAATTAACGATGTTATAATTTAATTATAACAAGTGCATTTTTTACATTTTATACACATAAGAGTAATCATTAAACATAGGTTCTAATAAATATTCATCACAACAACTTGTCATAAAGTCACATGTAAAGCGATACATTTTCGTTAAAATATGTGTTTTTTGTTTCAACTTAATGTTACATTGGAATATAACACATACTAATAATTTTAATATACAAACTATTACCTTAAATTAATTAACTATGCAGTTTATGTTTTACACTATAATCATTCAGATATTTAAAAATATTGATAACACATTATCAATAAAATTAATAAAATGTGAAAACATAAACATTATATATTATATTAAATAAATTACAGATTTGATCCAGATGCCGATTCAATAAAAAGTAACAATGATAGAATTTAATTTTGAAAGGAAAAATATTATGTAAATAAATTTGCGTTATTATTTCAAAAATTACCAACAGGCGTTAAAACATGTATAAAATAATAAAGCATGTCATTTACAATATGTCTGAAATTCTTGCAGTTATTTGCCAATATCTTAAATAACAACATTGCCGAAACTTATGAATTATTTAGGAATTTTTAGACTTTGAAACATTGCCTGAACTATCATAGGCCAAGTTATCAGTGGTCTTATGAATATGCCTTTGTAGTTTTTTACGATATGATATTGCGAACAGTTTAAAATCGAACACGTGGTTTTTGTAATTGATATTATTTAAAAGAAATAACTATGAAAAGTAACAAGCTGTGGCAATAACGCTGGACAAGGATTCAATCAATGCAATTGCAAGATGAGTTTTAAAACGTATAAGTGTGCCTTATTATATGCCAAATTAATTTGAATTTTGAATAACAGTTATTGCTAATATGCATTAACTTCATTATGACATATTTTAAAGTGTACCAACCACCATTGATCGTAATGTCTAGTCAATATTGACATTTAAAAAAATCCTTGAACAATATTATTCATTGATTAGCCATTGTCAACATAGGTGGCTCTCTAGAGAATTTAAATGTCAAATTACTTAAGTGCCTAAGTATATTTTTTAACAATAAGAAATTATTATTGTGTCTTATAGTAAAATTAATACGAATCATTAAAATACTGACTAGAGAAGGTAAAGTAAGAAATGAATACATATGAAGGTGTATATAAGTGGCTTCGATAGTAGACAAAATGCGTGAGAAAAGATTAAAATGGTTGGGAGATGTTTTAGAGAAAGAAGAAACAGATGGAGTGAGAATAGTAAAAGAAATGTATGTAGAAGAAATGAAAGGAACGAAAGATTGGATGAGATTGAAAATGATAAGAAGAGGGCTGATATTAAGAGTTTAGAATGCAAGATATTGGGTTAAGTGAAAGTTGTGGACTGGGATGGCCGACCGCAAATAGTAAGGAGAGGTGGCAAAAGGAAAGAAGATGATAATATCTATTGATTTAATCCGTAATTTTTATAATATTCCTCTATTTATACAAATAATATTACATAAAAACGTTTCATAAAAGGCATAGCGTTTTTTGTAATGCCAAAATCACTCATTAGATACCTTAGAATATCTTTGAAAATTATCAATACAATTTTTACCTATAAAATACTTATGGAAAGTGTACAAATAAATTATGTTTTCTAATTAATAACATCCCTTAATTGCCTACTTAAATTAATCAATTTGTCAATAATTGCGTTTAAACTAAAATTTGAAACCAACTCCTGTCGTGTAGAAAGTAAAATAAATGATTCGCATTTAAGTACTTTTCTCCGTTTACTACTTACAATATTAGACTTTAAAGATACTCGTTTGCATAAACGGCTAGTTACTAGAATTATAAGGAATGTATGTAAGGTTTCAAAAGTAGTTTCAATTATCAGACACTTTCGTACGTAACACACCTTTGAAAATCGCATTTTAAGTGAGAACAATGATTTAAAAAAAAAAAAAAAAAAAAAAAAGGTTTTTGGGACCCTGAATTGAATTTCTAAGTAGTGCCCACATCATCGTTTTCTCATTTGCTTACTAATATCATTAATGGTATTTCTATTGAAATACCTACTTCGTAATTGATGAATTATTATTACGTAAAATTTCAAAACGAATTGTATACGAGTATCATTTGAACAATTTCAAAATAATAGCATATCTTCGTTGATATGTTTTTTTTTTACCTGCTTCAAAATCAAAGTGGTATTACAATCAACTTATATTATTTTATATTTTTAGCCACCAATGGGGTGTGTCTCGTTTGGAATATCTCTGTAGCCGTGGGATATGTCATCATTTCGTAACCGGGCGAAATTCCCAAAAGGACATTTTCTAATTTCGGTATTTTTCCATCCCTACCCTGAACCCGTCCCCACCCCTACCATTCTCCTATCCGACGTAAAACTTCTACCGTAGCACTCGGCACAAATTATATCGGAAGACGACGATGACGACGACTACGGTCGATATCTCTTCCTCCTACCGACAACCGGAGCGTATATTTCCCCCGAGGGCGTCACCATTTCTCAGCCTCGACGACTCTAATTACGTTAGATATCCGAACTCCTGTCGCCCGTATATATATATATATATATATATATATATACATACCCCTTCCAAGATCCCGAATATAATTCATTAATCACAAACCGGCCAAGTGGGTAACACGTGTTCCTAGCCCCTCCTTTCATCGCCAAATATGAAACACTACTACTACTATTACTACTATTACTACTACTACTACTACTACTACTACTAATACTCTATAAGAGAGTAGCTTTTCATTATACACGTTATGTAAAGTGACGGGTCTGAGATACCGTATATTTATATATATAAATCCATATCGGCAACCCGAAGTTCCGTTGACCGATCTTGTATGATTTATCGCAAAGTTTAACCTTCTAGTCAGATCCCCTCCCCTTTCATACGGTAACTATAACTCTTGTTGTCAGGCTGTCGATAAATACGGAACTTTCGGGAATAAATATACGTCGCATGTTGTCGGATGCAAAAAACACCGAAATTCAATAGGTTTCAGAAACCATTATAAATAGTATGTATAAAAACAATTTGTTTAATAGATTTTCGTAAACAACTATTGTATTAAACAATGTTTTTATTAAACATTTAAACTCGTGTAGTTTTGTTGAAATAACTTGATGTCTTATAGAAAAGCCGCTGCGAAGCGCATTTTTCACGAAGGAAATGCGTGTCGCCTGTCAGTACTACGATTTATACATAAAATTTTTTTTAAACTTTACGTTTTGTTGCGTGAAACAAATATCACGATTTATCAGTGGTAAAAACTCGTACATTTCAAGATTTATAGAAATCGGTTGTCCGTTTTAAAACTCGAAACTAAACATTGGTGAAAAAAAATGCATTGTATGCTTGGGGTTTTTCAATTATTCCACTTAACTTGAAATGAGACATTGGATTTCCATTGCATTTGAATGTCTAATTAAAAATGTAATCTACTTACGCATATTTTTGTAACAAAGTACAGTCTAGAATCCGGATGAAAATAAATGTATATTCAATATGAATACCTACAAAGAGGCATCTATTTACACTAAATAAAATTGATTTAAAACAATTCTATATGAATTTAACAGTTTCAAAATGAAATATTTAGAGATAAAAACGTTCATCAAAACTCCAATAGTATAACCGACATAAACATTGTCAGATAAATTATGATCAAACATACAGTTTTTATGGTCTTTGAACATATTTATTTGAAGACGTACGTATTTATTAGCTATAATATAGTATTTATATAGGTCTTTGATGTTCCTTTATAGTTATTTTTATGATATCCCTTTATACTGTTATAAACAAAATGTTTTAAATTAAATTTTAATATTAATTACGGGTAGGTAGATGAGTAAGAATTTCTAATTTTGAACGTTCAAAATAAAAGTAAAACGATCTTATCGAATTCAAGAAAAATAATGCTAAGAAAAACAAACACCGGTCGTATAGATTCATAATATATTAACGAAATAAACTCAGGGATTTACGGAAAACTTAACGCGGCTATCCGTCGCAAGAACACATTTAAGAAGCCATTTATTTATAATTTGTACACGCATTTCTGCCAAATCTTAGTTTCACCTTTTCAACGCGTCATTTTTATTAACAAATTAAAATAGACGGTAATGACACTCGAAACACTTGTAAGTAATTATGCGTACAGGAAGAGTCGCATATGTTTTTAGGATCGAGTTATGAATCGGAATTTATTTATTTTTCTTTAAATTAGAAAAAAAACCGTGTGTATTCACGGAATTAATTAATTGCTCCGGGACAAGAATAGCCGGGCGCATTACAACATACAAGATGCGAAAAAAAAAAAATAATGAAAATCATGTATATATATATATATTACAGTGACAACCGTAAACAGCGCGTGGAAACAAGGTTGCCCGGGAAACGTCTCCATTATTGGCTTTCGTGTAATTTCAACAAAAAAAAAGTGATAATATATATATATACACTACACGCGGGCGCGCGCGCGCGTATAAACCAACACTGACGAGTTTCGCTGTCGTCGGCAAACGGCGTTCTTCTCGCCCTCCGGTTAATTAAATAGTGAAATATAGCGTACGCGGCGCAACGGGCAGACAGACAGAGAAACGGAGAGTGTGTGTGAGAGAGAGAGACGTTTGTTTTGACATAAATTTTTCACTTAATTAACAGACGCTTGGGGTTTATTTTAGTTCGCATCTCCTTATGGCCGCGACGAGGACGCCGCACATATGGACGAGATACATTACCCAGCTACAACACGACGTATGTGAGCGAGCGCGTTACATTTACAAGCCCGGATTAATGGGGGAGGGGGAGCAGTAGAGGCACGAACCCGGGGCCCATTCGATTTAAGGGCCTACTTCTTTTCACAAGACTTTTTTTAATAGAAAAAATTTTAAAGGGATTTCTAAAAATTATTTTTTTATCACGAAAACGTTTTAAATGTCGAATAATAAATTGATGTTTAATGACAATATATTGATATTATATAATTTAATTTGTAATTTATAATATAATTTAAGTCAACATAAAAGTGATGTACAGTACAAAGGCATATGTACGATTTTTTCCCTTAACTCGGTGACAACACCGGTGGCACTTTAGTTCAAATCACCGTACTCCCGTAAGAGCCCACGTCATTTATAATCAGTGTCCATTCTGATTAAATTTCTTCTGTGATGAAATATTTAATAAAAGAATTTAGTACTTTTGGTTCTTATCGGCGAAGAATTGCTTTGCTTAATAATATTTCAAAATGGCTTGTAAGTAAAATCTTTTTTTATGGTCTACATTATTTAAAGCTGTATCAATGTAATATTAAAAATTAAAAAATTAAAATAAAATCATATTATATCAGTATTTAGTACAGTTATTTGTATAACACCTTTTTTTCTTTTAATGAATGGTTAAAGTCTGAGAGGGGCCCACTTAGTATCGTATACGGGGCGGCGACGGTTGTGTGTCGGTCGCGTATACGAAAAACCATAACTCGACACGTAGCACATCGGTGACGCACACCCAAGTCACGTACGAGTTTTCGCCGAGGGTCCCGCGCAGGCAGGCAGAGGTACGACGCGAGGTCTTGTACGGGGTGCAACTGCAGACCTTTTTTTTTTGAAACGAGCATGTACACCGGTAATATTGTGGGGGGCGGAGAGAAACTATTTTTTACGAAAAGACCCGTCATTATCACACACCGCCGTTCAAGAATATTGTGACGGTAAGTCTCTCCCGGAAGTTACCGTCCGCTCAGTTTCTTCTTTTTGTTTCTCTTTTATCGAAGATCATCATGGCTATATGGTATTTGCTTTTGGCGGCATAGGACAGTTCTTTGGTGTTGTTTTGGAACCATTTTCTTACATTTTGTTGCCACCTAGATCAAGGTCTTCCCCTGCTCCAATTGACGCAAATTTTCCCTTGCGTTAAGAGCTGATATTTCTCAGCATACGTCCAACATATTGCGGCTTCCTACGTTTTATATTATTCATCACTCCTGGTCCTTTGCCTATTCTTCTCAAAACGTCTACGTCTGTAACCTTGTCAACCCGAGACATGTTGAGAATCCTACGGAAACACTACATCTCATATGCTTGGGTTCTTTTAACATCGGCTTTCTTCAGTGTCCAAGCTTCCATTCCACACGACAACGTATAGAACGTATACAACGAAAACACAGGGCTTCAACATTCTAGTTCTTAGATCCAACGGTGGATTTCTGTTTGAAAAACGTTTTCTTAGTCTAAAGAATGCTGATCTAGCAATTTCAATTTTAAATTATTAATCTTTTTTGAGTTATCTCCATTATTATTTCCTAATAATGGCTTTTTACCGAAACCAATAGTATGGTAACATAATAAATTATATTTGTATAGATTTTTCTTCATATTGTAATATTTTATACATTTTCTAATTATTAATATATAGCTTTGATAAATATATATATATATATATATATATAATACAAAATTTGTAATTTGTATTTTATTTTAAATGTAATATATAATATGTCATTGATCGATCAGGATTCCTGATAGCGTAATATCTAAAGTTATTTGGGGTTTAATAGGCACTAAATGTCACCTTGATGTAACTATGGCAAAGAACAATTGTTTCTTCAAATATTTAAAAATAAATTTCAAATGAACGATGTTTTAGCAAATACATCGATGTTTTTCAAATACATCGATGTATTTCCAAATACAACGATATTTTTTCAAAGACATCGAGTTTTTGACATCGATTTTTATTTAATCTTTTGATATTGTTAACATCGGTGATTTGAAAAAGATATATCAATGTTCAAGAAAAAATTGTCACACTCATTGGCAGTATATAAACAAACACGTGAGCGACGGTTTAGCTTAAAACTTCACCGTGATGCGAATCCCGATGCAGTAATATCGCTGTTATCATTGATATAAAATGATAATATATGAATAGTAGTGATGAATTAGTGCTGACTTCACGATAACTTTTACTTTTATCAAACCAATTTTTTTTGTTTTTCACTAATCAATGTTTTTGTAATCTAGCAATAACGTAATAACATTTTATGTTTATGGAGGGGGAAGTGATCACCCCTTTCTGTCACAACCCCCCCCCTCCTCAAATACGCATTTGGCAGCTGCTCTCGTTTTCGTCACTGTTCCACTTGTCCGAAATGAACGCACCCATCGCAAAACGGTTTCACGAGTCGGAACGTTGATGACGGTCGATACTAAAACGCGGCGTTTCGACGTTCATACGGGGATGACAGCTACTGATAGCTTTTTCACGGTACATCGCGGAGATTTGACTGTAACACAACCTAGCTCTCTCTGCCGGTCCTGCACGCCGACAAATATGACGCATCAAAACGGGTCTGTTCCCGCGGCCGCACACTCACCGTACGAACGACAAATTCCAAAAAGAAAAAACGAACAGAAAGAACGAGAGATTTTTCGAATTTGCCCGTGTGAGCGCACGCGCGCGCGTGTGTTTGCCTGGCGACGGCAAGGATAGTTTTTTCCCCCTATCCGCATCCCTCGGGACCGAGAAGCACGCGCCAGCGCGTATTCCGGACGCAATTTAATTGGGATTAGAGGACCGCCGCTGTTGCTGTTGTTTCCGCCGCCTCCGCCGTTGCGGCGGTAGAATTTAATTCGCAATACAATCCTGCGTAAGCTTCTGAGTGTTTGCGATACGGAATATGGATGTGCGCGAGCGTGTATATATACTTTTACCGGCACAAAATATGACAAAAACGTAAGAGTAATATATGTATATACATATATATATATTATAAAAACATCACGATTTACCTCTCGACGTAGATAACACGACGGAATAAACATCCGAGACATTAAAAAAAAAAAAACAACAACAATCAAGAGATTTTAATTATTGCAATATCTCAAAACTATTATTCAAACGAGGTATATAGAACGTGTTATAAACGTTTTAACAATTTTATTTAGTATTTTAAAAAAAGGAATTTTTAATTGTAGGTATTTTCTTAATAAGATATATGGAATTCGTTGTAATAAATTACAGATTTAGAAATATTTTTTATGGTTAAGCATGTCAGGGAATCCTCTTCATTAAAAAGAAAAAAAAATACATGAGTTATATTTTAAAGAGTAAGAAAACCGGATATTTTTTCTTAATTTTAAATCTTTAGCCATCATCACCACATGTTCTATAATGTATAGCGACCAGCAAGCAGCAAATGACAAGTGTGGTTAAAAAACACATTTCCTTATGTAAAAAAAAATTCTAGGTACTTCAATAATTTATGACCGCAAGAAGGTAATTCTATTTTTATTTAAGCTTACTTAATGTATACATGTATTTGGATATATCGTATTTAAACTTCTAAGATTTATTATACGTATATATATATATATTTCACATATTATATAATGTACAAGATTATTATAAATCGTATAATTTCGAATATAATGTGTCTCATTAAAAAAATGTATACATATATAACGCATAAACATGTTTTAAATTCTTTAGCTTACTATTTAATATATAATATAATTAATTGAAATTTCTAAACATTTCCTCAAAATTTACTTGTAGAAACGAACAAAATGGTTGACAATTTTATTTGTACGTAAGTATTTACTATTTGTATGGATTGTGTATGTTTTATTTTAATCGAATAATACCTAACAAACAAAAAAAGTATAAAAATTATTCTATAGTAACTTACGTTATGCACAAAAACCACATATGTGTTATATTTTATTAATCTCTATTTATTTTTTCAAATTGACACAATTAACATATACAATTGATTAAATTTGTTGTCACCGAATGAACTCGAATATATGATAGTTATATTTTGACAGTCGGATGATTTCTTACAAATTGTATTACCATTCAAATGCATATAAGTTAAAATTAATATCAAAATGTAATCCGCAATCAATTTAAAACGAAATCCAATGACTATTGTTTAGTATTTGTATAATACGTGTATAGAAAAATTAATATAATATATTATATCGTGATGATGCAAGCTAATAAAATTAATTCCTATAGTAAAAACTGTAAAATTAAAAATACACTAACATAATGCTAATACGTTTTTCGTTAAACAAACAATAATAGAAAGTACAATAACTATCAGTTATAGATAAATAGACCATTATTATTATTATTTGGTTTTTGAATAACAATAAAATCATACTGTGAAATAATGGCTAGTTTTGTATGCACATATACATTGATATGAATAATATTTAACGAAGTATTATGTTCAGTTATACATTAATTATTGATTCGTTGATAATTTAATATTATATTAGCCGTGATATTGAAACTCGGTCTTTTGCAGTGTGTTGTGTGTACGTATTACTATAGAATGAATTTAAATTATGACATCGTTTTGAAATCATTTTACAGAGTAAAATAAATTAAAATCTAGTCATATTTATGTTCCGTATGTAGAAAGCAACAGTGATTTTATAATATTATATACTCGTTTCAAATATATTTTTATTAAGCGTTAAAATTAGTTAAATCTTCCAGCACATTCATTGAATAAATCATTAGCCATTCAACATCAGTTCAGTAACACAATGAAGTCAAAAAGTCTGGTTTTGTCTGAGACCCCAATTCCAACTTTCAGTCGCATTCTACCAGGAAAACTTTGTCCTTTATCGGGCCCCAATCTTTTCAAAAAATGGCTTTCCCAAACTCACCGCAACATCGTGACGATAAATCACTATCCAATTCCATTTATTATTAGTTATTTAAATTCTGAGTTTTGAGATAAAATAAAAAAAAAACAAGAAAACAGACTGCTAAACCCCATTTAAACCAAAAAAGAAAAAAGTATTTAATTGAAAACTTAAAAAATTAAATCCAACTTTTATGTAGAAGTGGAATATACGCATACACAATTACTCGTACATTATATTTTGTTAGTAAAAGTTTTGAAATATTATTTCAGCGGCTCAGATTATATTGTAGTGCGCCTACTCGTGTGAAATAAAATACAAATATTTATTAACCATGTTATAAATGTACTCAACTAGATATTTCGCCGGTTCAGCAACGTTTGACGTTTTGTTTATTTTACTGTACAAAAGTATTGTTATAGAATATAATAGGTATGCGCATTATGAACGATTGTCAGGTGGCGATGGAGGCCAAACGAAGCAGATTTATTTTATAAAGAGATTACTTATGATACATTTATCGACAATAAACTTATCCGCACGGAAAGCGATTAAACGCGTTCGCGAAAGTACGTACATTCTATACTTATCGATGTGTTTATATAGACTTTTGTGCAAGTGTATACGCTGTACACAAATGATTAAAGCTAGAGTAAGCAAAGCAGGTTTATAAGGATTTCGACAGAAATATTAAACGTAAATACTCGTATACCTAACGGATAATAATAAAATATACATTCTTTTGCAAAGAGTATTAAACATTTTATATAAACAAGTTTATCCTGTTTGTCCGATTGATTATTTGGAGAGAAGGACGAGAAGCCAAACGTAATGCCAATATAATATAATGTTGACAGACGACTGAACGGCCGAATAGCCGCGAATACAGAAATAGCGATTTTTTAATATCATATTGCGAAATACAACAACAACAACAATATATAACGTATGCATTATCATGATTTATTTTATATATTATTATTATATATATATATATATATATATGTGTGTGTGTGTGCGTGTGAGTGTGTGTTATACATTATCATTATCATCATAATCATCATCATCATCATCATCACGATCAATTTAAAACTAAGTATCGAAGTATATAATATTATGAGTAATACGGATACTTATAGACGTATACAATCAATAGTGTAAATAATGATAAATATTTACTTATACGTATGTTAATTAATTATTATCGTGTGTTATTAAATATGTTTTCATAGCGTGTTCAATTCATAGATTTGTTTGATAAAGAACATACATTAAACCAAATGTAATCATGACATATAATTTTGGTAATCATTATTTCAAGTATATATATATATATTTTTTTATTCATACATTTTTTATAAAAGCAGTAGTATACGTTATTTTAACAGGTCGTACTGTCAAAACAAAAGAGGTTCTCATTATTATATACACATTATACGAATGCTAATTCTGAATGTTAACTCGGGAAATAAATAAATTAAACTCTCGGTCCAATGGTGGTAACAGCGGTGTCAATATAAATAAAATATAAAGGGACGGAAGAGGACGCGGTGTAAGAGACAAGGGAAAAAGGGTTGAAACAAGAGAATACTTTTTTTTTCACAAACCATTTGTTCGGCTTTTGTAAAAATATTGTTTGGTAAAATAATGTAATAGAAGGACAAACAGACGTGTACCCGGCTGAAATTATGTACATACGTCATACATATACAAAATACAAACACATACACACGCGCGCACACACACACACACACACACGCGCGCACATGTGTATATATTTTATGCACTACGTTAACATTATAAACGAAACATAAAAAGGCTTTTGAATTTTTAATAACGATCGAAAGTATCAAAAAACATTCTACTCGTACTCGTACCTATATAATGTATTTTTCATTAAAACGAAAAGTGTCAACAACGAGTGTATTGTCATAGAATACAAAATATATTCATGTTTTTTGGGAAAAATACCAACGGTTTTAAATTACTCATCGTCAACTTCCTAAAACATTTAATAGAAATAATTATAAAAATGCTGAAACTGAAATAGTACTTTATAACTCTGTGACGATCCGGAATTTAAAAAAAAAACGAGATATTAATGTGGTTAAAAATATATATATAATTGTGTAGTAAATTTCTATTACCAAAAAAAAAAAAATCAAATTTCTAATGCATAAAATAAAATAAGCTTCATTTTACTATCATTTTAAATGTTTTAAATGAAATTTGTTTTACAGTTTATGCTATAAATATTAACTCCAAAATAACAACTATTTTATAAATAGAATAAAAAATATTAACGAATACAAATTAGCTAATATGTCATGGTGTTAAATGTTTTCCAAAAGAAAATATGATATTTAAAAAAGGGTTCAAAGACAATTGTTTTACAATATTTATTATGAAAATTAACCTATATATACATATATATACATATACATATACACACACACACATATATATATATAAACATATTTGTTTATTTTTTAGTTAGAAAGATTAATAGATTACAGATTTTGTTTTATTTTTTATTGATATTTTGTTTTAATAATCGTGAATTGGAATCTTTTATATAATATCACAATTCTCATGATCGATAAAAAATAAAATAATTGACTACTATAAATGATTGAGTATGACTTTATTACTGGTGGAAGTAACTCGCAAAGGTATACAATTCAAAAATAAATAAATAAAATAAAAAATTCTTTACGATGTCTGTTTTACATTTGAATGTCGGTCGATTAAACGTGACGCGCGAATTAAATAGAGCTGACTGTACCAGAACCGAAAATGCAAATCGAGTTATTTCCTGCATAGTTATCACGGTGTTTTGATGCTTGAGAATACAGGACAGAATTTGGAGTGGAAAAGCGCGAGGGGTGAATTTGTAATTGTGTTGGGACTAGGGTTTTGTCCCGGTTGAAAGAAGAAGAGGTGAAAAAAAGACCCGGGCATCATTGAACGATGGTGACGATGATGACCCGGCAATGAAAAATGATTCACAGGGCTGTATACAGGCAACATAGACAGGGAAAAATACGGAGGCGAGTTGATATCTGACAGGTGGACCTTTTTCAGGACTTTTGGGTAATAATTGCTTAATTTAAAACTGTCAGTCACCACGATGAAAAATAACTTGACAACAAACAAGACACTACGACTGTTGTATTAGTGGGTATTTCTTTGGGACATACCTTGGTCCATTGTACAGTTTTTTGTTTCCGAACACATTTGGTAGGAAAACATTTATAAATTTAAAAACAAATGCATCGTTCTTTATAGTTTAAAATACTAAAAAATTAAATAGTTTACTGATTATGCAATAGTTATGCTTATGAGTACATACGAATTATTTCAATTGTGAACAATTCGATATGAAGATCTTCTACTAAGTTAAAATGTTTAATATATATAATCTACACTATTACTTTAATTAACCTGCTGAAATGTTCAGATAGCTATAGTATCGGATGTTTAAATATAAATTATGATGATCACCTTGAAGTCAGCAAACTAAAATACGATTTATGCCAAACAAAAATAAAACAGTTATTACACGCAAGAATACAAATTTGAAATTAAAATGTTTTTCAACTTATAAATAAAGACAATTTAAAATAACTAGTTTTAAAATAGAATAATGAGAAAAAGAAAAAAGAAATCTACAAAATGTACAGTTTATATATATGCTTTGTATTGGATAGATAGAAGTGCACGTACCTTGTTTAACTATTTAATTTAAAATACAGCATGTACCACGACTTTTAATTTAAAATATATAATGAAAATAGTTAATTCATTGGCATATCTATATTATATCGTATATACTTACATGTTTTTTATGGTTTTTTTTCGTAGTTCCTACTCATTATAAAGTATAAATTGAATTTAGCTAGACGTAAAAACATGTTATTTCAAATACAAAATTAGGTAAGCTAAGGATGATTAATCAGAATCATATTCTGATATCATCTTTGTGACGAAGGTTCGCGAACCTTATTCATGTAAATTTTAATATCCATCACCTTGATAGCGGATCGTTGCAGTTGTTGGCATCTTAATGGAAATCTGACGGATAAAATATCAAACGGGTTTGCGGGTCGTCCGCAGAGAGTAAAGACGAAAACCGAGAAGGAATAAATAACAGAGAGGGGCATTATACATTTGGCTCAAGCCAATTATTGACCAGCTTGAATATAATGTTACCAAGCCAAAAACATCAACAACAACTCCGTAACCAACAAAACGGTATACAGCGGTCACCGATAGTCTATAATATATGTGTATGTATATATATATATATATATTACTAACTCTAATAACACAGGAATGGCCAGTGTAAGTCGTGCACACATAATTTCCGCATCATTATTAACGATAGTCTGAACCACTCTTCATTATTATTATTATTATTATTATTATTATTATTAGTAAACTTTAAGTTGGTTTGGTTTTTAATTAAAAATAATGATAAAAATAACGAAATAAATTGAAACCGCTGGAAATAATAATAATAGACATGAGAGGCTGTAGAGCTACCTCGAGAACGATAGGAATGCCAACCCGCGTATGATATTGTTACAGAAGAATGCCGGTAAAATGTCAACGCATACGAGAAGGGTTACCGTGCAGCAATATTTTGGCACGGTGAACCTGAATGAAAAAATTCCTACCTGTATTCACCGACGAAAACGATGGTAGAAGGAAAGGAAAGAGAAACGGCGTGCTTTTTAGAGTTTTTTCCTCTTTATTTCATATATTATTGTATACATATATTCTCTATTATAATATTACATCATCTCTGTGTACATGTTTCGTATATATAATATAAAAACTAGGGTTGATAATACATCACAAAAAATCGTGGTATTTGATTAAAAGATTAAAAAGCGATTGAAGACAACAATAGGATACCCATTGACGTTTCATATGATATATTTACCCCGCAATAGCTGTATAGTATTTATTAAGGGTCTGAAATAACACAACGATTATTGACCGGTTAAATGTAACCCTATAACTGTTTGGTACGTTTGAATAAATAAGTATCATATGATTCAATATGACAATGAATATAAACTATACATAACATATGTATATATGTATATATACATATATATATATACTATAGCTTTTTAAGTACACAAAACCCTTAAGTTTATTTTATTTTATTACAAGATACGTAGGAAAAACGGAAACATTTTTCATTTTAACATAGATAGTTAATTTTAATTAGAATATATAGAAAATATTAAACATTTAATTACTAAAATAGCATTGCTTTAGAGTGGCATTATAGGAAATATATATTTAACTATAAAAACGGCCCATGCATATAAGTTATTAACATTTTTAAAAAAAAACTTTTCGGTATCAGATTAAAATAGTATAATATATTACGAATACAAACTTGACTTTTAAATCCCAATCTCCCTATGGTACTTGATGAAATATAATGACCTTCAAAAGTTTACCACTTTAGTCCCATTGGGTCAAACATTTTTATTATTATTATTATTATCATCATGATAAAAATTCAAACATATGTAAAAATAATTTTTATAAACCAATGATAAACTATTAATATGTAAAAGTAATAAACAGTTGGTTAAAAGTTTTATTGTTTAGTTTATGAATGACTAGTAAATATTTTTCGTAACTTAAAATATACATATTATGTAAAATATGTACATATCAAAATACAATTCTGTATATATTAATAAGTAATAAAAAATGAAACTATAGAAAATCATGTTAATGATGGCTTGTCAGCATCAGTTAACTGATAACATATGAAACATTATTTTAAAAAAAAATAGTAATATAAAACAATGTATACATATTTGTTTTCATAGATAATGTACTACGTTGTGTTATAATGTTACAAAAAATTTAAATTAATTCAATAGCATCCGTATAATAAATTCATGATAATTTTTTTTTTTTTTAATACCATATTACTATGAGACAAATTCTGTAAATACCTTATAGTATAATACACTTTTTTAATCGGAATGTTTCGAATGAGATTAATTGTTTAAAATATAAACATCGCATCCTTTGTGTTATATGATGATTATAACTTTTTTTTTATTAGCTACTAGCAAACACAATGATAGCTCAACAATTATAACTTTACATTATCGCACAATATGTGTTTAAAATTTTAAACCTACTCGTTGTAAATACTTTAAAACGTATCACCAGATCATTTAATACATCGTATTATTTGACAAAATTGTGATATCACGTTCAGAACATAGTAGAACTTTTTTTTTATATTTCAATATTAAATTAAGAATAGTGTGGTTTTATAAAGTTATATTGCATTCAATAATTCCTATATTTAATACGTTTACTCTTTGGTCGATCTAGTAAACTAACCTAACTAAATAAAAACAATACAGCAAATGGTCTGCTACATCTGCTAAAGCTGCTAGTCTTTGACTAGATTTTTAACGTAATGCTTTAATGACTAATTATGATACATTATTTTATATTTAGGAATGTAAATGTTAAACCTTATTTGAATATTACATAATAACTTCATAAATATTCATAAATATACTATGTAAAATTAAAATATATAAGAAGAAAGGATAAAAATTATTTTCAAATTTTTTTAATTATTATAAGTTATGGTTTTAACATTATAAAATACATTGTGATTAAACTTGTAACAACAATGTGAAATGTAAATTGAATATCAACAAATCACTTAAAATATATATGTATACTTTCAAATTGTACTAATATTAAGTTATAATATAAAACTATTGTTAAACATGCTGTTTATAGATTTTATAATGACGGGTTTTTATTATTACTTAGTCTGTGGCAATTTTTCATGTAGTGCTTCATTGATCTTTAGCTGACACATACTTTATTTAACAATTTTTTCGTTTTCAAAATTGCAAAAAAAAACTGTTAACATTGTCAACATATTCGTTCTTCAAATGTGTGAAATTTGAATTTTGAAAAACTACATTGAATAATAATAATAAAATTCGCTAAATTTGAGTTTCGCTCAAAATAGTTTTTCGAATTTATTTCAATAATACAACTCTAACAACATCCGAAAAAGCAATCCTCTCGATCCGAAATCTATAGCATCCCCATCTTTTTGACGCTAAAATGACTTTCGGATGGAGGTCATTCAGAAATTTACGTGATGCATTTATTCGTAACACCTAAAAACATCATCAGCTGGCATAAGTGGCCGTAATCATGAGGGTAGGATCTGGGTGTCGAATACCCCTTCCTTGAGCTTTTTTTTAGTAAGTGTAACCACAGCATTTTGAAATAAAATTAACATCGAATCAATAGTACCTATATTATTTAGTATAGTATTTAGTTATAATTATTATTTCACTTATTTAATCCAGAGTTATACATTTATCAGCACTAAATTTATATTTGTAAATTGTATATTTTTATATGTTAGTATGAAAGTTAAAAAAAAATTTGAGGTTATTTCTCTTATCGAAAATGGAGAAAACTGCCCCGAGCCGACCATATTATTATACTATGTAAATGTTTTGTGGTCAAACATAAATTTAATATGTTCTGTGGTTATACCGTTATCGATTACGATTTACAACTGTTTTAATTCCGCCATCTGAATGCGAGAGTAACGTTACACGTTTTTATTGTGTTTTGTCATATTAATATAATATAATATAAGGTATAATTTATAATAATGGAATAAAAAAAAAATAACAATATTCTCTCATATTTTATTTTAAAAAATCGAGAGAATGAAAATGGTACACAAGATACACCGGAAGATGACACAGAACACTGACATTTATTTGTTCCGTCAACTTCAAACTCAGGTAATATAGAATCATACTATATAAACATTACATATGTAATAAGTAATAACTAAACATTTTATTCATTCGAATCGATTAAACGGATTGGCTGTGTTAGCTGTTAATAAGCATGTACCCATAGATCCCGAGAATATGATAAATGAAACGGCTCTGAAGCCAAGAACCTAGATCTTTTATTATAAGCATAACAATAATTTTACGAATTGTATTTTATTTAAATCTTTTATTTTTTTTCACCTTGATAAGTGTAAATTATTATATTTATTAAATACAACAAATTACGTATATCTGTTTTTACAACAAAATTTTCATATCCCTCCTAATAAATTCATCAGCTTGCATGATTGTTACATCGTGTAGTTTGTAATCGTCTCTCGATATTTGCCCGTGTAAATACATTTTGGATGACGAACATGCACTGCATATTGTCCAAGTCCACGAGACTTTTTCATCGTCTAAAATATCTGCTCGAAGTGTAGCGAGCGTAGACTTTTACTTTTATTTTTAAATGTTTAATAATTTGCTATAATTAACGTACAGTTCGTTTGTGCTCGTTCCTTCCGGACGTCAATCGACAACACTTGTTCGATACGTTCATATCACACGCGGAAACGGCATACATTGTTTGGAAGGTCTCGAGTTTCCCATAACCCATAATACCGAAATATACACAAAGACAACAGGAACGTAGAAATTATATATATATATATACGTTCTACATAAACGTATACAGTTACAACACAATAGCAGTGTTATCGCATAAGAAATATACAACGGGTAGGAAGAAGATCGTTTGGTGGAGTAGCGAAACGTTTTTTTTTTTTTTATAATCGACAATCGAATTTTTTTTTTTTCGATGCTATCGGAACGCAGTGCGATTAGATCGGATGACGAAAAACCGAACGGAATAATAAAACCTCCACACGCCCCCCAAAAAAAAATAAATAAATAATAAAAAAATAAATAAATAATAAATAAATAAATAAAAACATCCCTCGCAGACCAACGGACCCGGCAAAAACCGAAACGATTGTCGATTAAAAAAAAAAAAAAAAACCACGCGGTTACGAACAACACGAACGACGAACGATCCCATTAAACCCATCGCGGACGGTGACCAACGGTTTGCCGCACCAAAATGGTTCGTGCGAAATACATTTCGGGCGCGCGACGGTCGACGTCCGTCGGAAACCGAACGGAAACACGAGAGAACCGGTCGGGAACATCTCTGGCGATCTATCGGTCGGGGGGGAAACAAAGAAAAAAGCGAACACGGAAAAAACCAGAACGAAGGCGTTTGATCTCTCCTAGAAACCGGCCGCGGTCGGAGTGGACGCGTGACGCGGAACACGTGGTGCCGCGGAACGGTTACGCGATTCCTGTGCGAACGGCACGTATTTATATAGGCGAGCGAGCGAAAAATAAACGCGCGTATACATTTTTTATTTTTATTTTTTTCCATTAAAATAATAAACGGATAAAAAAGTCGTGGGGACGGCGGCGGCACGAGAACGGCGCGCGCGTCCGCCGCCGCCGCCGCCGTGCCGTGCCGAGTTCGTGACGGCGCGACTGCTAAACGAATTAACAAGTATAACACTATCGGACGAGTTTTTCGCCGCGCACCGTCCCCCGGCCCCGGCCGTCAACCTCGCGGGGTCCGACACCAACGGCGTGCGGCCGCGGTTGACCCGTCCACCGCCGCCGCCGCCGCCCGACCATCCCGTCCACCGACCGCCGGCCGACCGTCCGTCCACCGCGCCGCGACCCGACCGCCGCCTCAAACCGCGCCGCCGATCGGCCCGTACACAGCGATGGTCGCCATGGCGACCGACACACTGTTGTACACATCAATATTCTTTCCTGCCGCCGCGCCGCCACACGGCGTTTCGTTGCCGACGACGACGACGACGACGACGACGACGCGCCGAAAAGAATCGCCGCGTGTGTGGCCGCCCGTCGCCGCCCCCGCCCACTATCGCTATCAATCCGACCGCCGCGCATCGCTGCGAATACGACGCGCGAACCGGAGACGGGTTGAAAAAGCGCGTTGGTATCGCGGCACCCGTGGCGAATGGCGCGTCGCGCGATGTACGCGTTTCGGAACGGTATAATTCGATGGAACAACGAGCCGCCGACTTTTATTGCCGGCCCGTTCGCTCGGAGTGGAAACCGTACACTCATGAATATTCTGCAATGTTCTTTAGCATTTTTTATTTCGAAAATACAAATGTACATCTGAAGCAGCAATCGTCGTGTCATGACGGCCAACATATTATTAACACTGATCAAGGGCGCCCGCAAGGGGGGAGGGGCAGAAGGGGCCCATTGTATACGGTGTATTTATTTCAATAAAAATCATTATTTAATATGTAACATTGTACGGTCTATTATCACGATTTGTCGGCCACCGCAAAATAATTATTCTTGACGGACGCGATTTCCAAGTTGTGAACACGATATAAAAATAGCGGTATTTGATAAGACGGGTAAAAGTAATGGTACCCGTAACAAAGGATTATATACGATTTTTTACTGTACATTTTATGAGATTTATTTGCTTTTTTTTTTCTTTCGGTGTTCTCACAGCCAACATCAAAACATAATAAAAATAAAGTAGGTAAGTATTTAATTATAATAATTTTGTTTGTAATAAATTCGTACTGTACACAGTTAACAAATTTAAAACGCTCAATGTGTATGGCGTGTATGTTATTTCTTATGGTTCACATAAATATATACATACATACACATATATGTAACCTATAAGAATTGTGCTCCCCCTCCTAGTTGATGTTTCCGCGGGCGCCCTTGACATTGATACGTATTCGACTAGCCGCTGTTTTCCCGTGACAATTGCGGCAATTTCTTTCCATGCGTTTTCATTGAGATTGTTGTCATTGTGATTTGTATCGCTTGATTTATATATTGGCAGTATCGAACCATTTCAATGGGGTTTTCGTCGTTCACGGCGTTAAACGTTTTAGACTCCATTTCGACAAATAATTAATAACTAGCGACGAAAACCTATTGACCAGTACAACTGCGTCGCGCAAACGTTCCAACTCGTCCGGCGACCGTGACGTGATTCATGCGTGTGAATTATTAACAAACACAGACGTTGGGGATTTTGGACATTTCAACGTACTGCGCCCTGTTTTGGACCAGATGTCAAATTGACGACTTTGATCGGTCCGTTTTTAATTTGCGCCTTCAATATGTATATTATTTTATCATGACAAAAAACAATATAATTTTGTGCGACTGCGTGATTATTACAATAATTGTTTATTAACATTTAATAATAATAGAAACAGTTTATGAGTTAGTTAATTCAACATTTGAAAAAATGTGCGTGTTATTTCATCGTTTTCCTAATGATTTAAAAAACAGTAAGTTATTGTTATAACACATATTTACATAAATTAGTTTGTTAATCAATCAAAAATTATGTTTTTGATTTTTGATTCATTCATAAGTGCTTTAAATTGGGATAGTTCAATGTCGTTTCCCGACAACAACAGATCTTTTTAGTAAACATTCAATCTTCATACTCTCTAAATGACGTTCAACATCAGTATTTTATTTTCCTGTAAGAAAACTATTTTGCGTACCTACACATTCTACTCATATATAAACTATATTTAATTATTCACCATCAGTCAACCGTAGTGAATTTATAAATTTATAAATTGAAAATAATACAATAAAATTTTGTAAATTCATCATCACATACCTATTATTATAAAATGTTATTATAATAATTATGCAATCACACAATAGTAATAAATAATAATGAAAACTTTTAAAAGTAAGATATTATAAAATAATATAAATATTGAAGGCGCCGCTAAATTCAAAATAGAACAATCGTCAATTTTATATCGGGTCTAAAACAAGGTGCAGTATGTTAAAATGCTAACCATGCAACAATTACTGCTGTATCACAGTCCGTCCGTCGGGCTTTTTTATGATAACGACGATATACATGTATTTAGAAGGACGGTACTTTGAATAAGTAAAAATCGTTCACTGCGTCATGCAAGCGATCGCGTGACGTAAGGTCCGTACTGTTGTTTTACACGTCTCTAACTGCATACAGCGGACCGAATAGAAATGATAGATAACAGTTCGACGTCTAAAACGATTGTTCATTAAATCTATCTTTGTTTTCGACATTTCCATATACGTGATCGGCAAGACGCGTACGGTCTTCAATTGTTCACGTACGCGTTCAATTGTTCACGTGAAACGATCATGTAAATAATCGTATGGAATTGCTTCGGTTTTAAATAATGTTTTCGCAAAATTACTTCTAACGCCCGTACAGAAGTTTACACTCCCGAAAGTATTCAGAATAATATACGAATACTTGACCAAGACTGGTCAAGACATAACACACTGACGTGGATTGCAAATATACGGAATTTTTTTTTTAACTCTTGTAGTACCAATATATGCACGTTTTATTGATACGTGAAACTGTTTTAACTACTGACTACTACACAATTTACTACAACAATATATACCACAACAGTTTCATACCTTTCTCTCACCCTCTCTCTATACATATATATATATATATATACACCAAAGTTTTGGAATAATTATCATCAACTTCTAATTTAATTTTGAATCGACGGGGAGAAAACGTTACAATATTAGTAATGCTTACAGGGTAATTCTATTATATATTATTATATTCGCCTCGATATAGCGAATCCATTGTCAATGTTTATTAATTTAACTAGTACACCGTAGCTAGTGAATATGGTAACGACGTAAATTATAAAACTATACATACAGTTGCTGAAACCGTTATTGATCGATGAAACATTATTGTAGTCTATACGTAGAAAACACTATAGTTATCATCAAATATACTTAACGACTTTAATTTGAAACCTATCCCGTTTTATTGACCATCTACTTATTAATAATAATAAAAAATGTGTAAATTATTATTATTTACACATTTTTTTTTTATACACACTAAGTATAAACTTTATTTTCTTAATCCATTTTTTAATGTATCTACAACTACAAGTTTGTACATTCTCAACATTATTTATAGAAACTAAATATTTTTTTCATTTATAGGCCAAATAAAAAAATACGGGATATTTCGAATTATTAGTTATAAATTACATAACTAATATAGATTATTATGAGTTATTTATCCAAAGTAAAAACAATGAATATTTATAATTTTAAACCTGTTCAATTGGTCGTATATCTGGACCAATGGACTTATTTGAGTATTCTAGTCAATCTAATATGTTTCTAATGTCATAAACAAATAAACGTATTGCAATTAGAGATAGTTTAAATATAATTATATTAATTATAAACAACATATTAAAAATGTAATTAAAATAATGCAGTTATATAAATTATATAGTAATTACTTAAACGTAATTGTGTTTATTGTGTTTGTAATTTTTCATGATTTTCATGAATAATAAAAATGTAATTAATTACAATACGCGTACATGTCTACACTCTACAAGCAGTTTGAAATATGTCACCACATTTACTACCATAGTGGCTTTTGGAAAACAAAACATCTAAGAACATAACGATGAAAGATCAAAATTAAATACACCACCACTGTAAGCTATAGAAAACAAAACAAAATAATATCTATAATATGCATGAACATTAAATTAATAAAACGTAAATAATAAATAAACGCTATGATAAAAACTAATTGTATCATTATTTAGGATGTTAATAACGTAATTTATATAGTCATTATTTAATTTTTTTTGTTTTTTATAATAATACTATAAAATATAGGACAGTGATCAAATTAGACTACCTATGGTAAGTCTCCCTGTAACCGTGGCAACAGATTAACAATCTTCGAAAACTTTTGCTGGTGCGAAGAAACAAATTAATGAAAGTGCAAACTCGTGTTTTCACAAAAAAAAACGTTTTTGCCTTTATTCGTATAAATTTTAATTTTTTAAGATATTTCAATGTGATATTTATAAAACGTTGTACTCGCTGGAATATACAAATGAATAAACTATTAATTTGATTAAAATTATTCGATAAGATACATATATACATACATATACATATATAGATTTAAAATGTACATTGTCATAATGTACAACAATTGAGAAGTAAACTTTTCGGGCGTTTTATGCGCTTTTTTGACAATCCGACAGTAGCTATTTATATTCGCAGATGGGACTGAAAGAAACGGACGTCGTAATCGTCTGAAACGAAATGCCATCGCAGATAACAACGCAGGTTCCGGCAATTACTGTGTTGTCGCCGTTACAGTAAGCAGCGACCTACATACTGCGGTAAGTGATAACCACCAAATGACTGACTGAACGAACGCGGACGAAAGAAAGTAGACGGCGACAATACGCAGACTCGTGACGTAAATGTGCATTTTGTACGACAAAGGGATAAATAATAAAAAGTCGAAACATTCTTTTGCCGGGATTAAACAATCATTATATACGTACATAATAGAAATAAGGGATTACGTTTTTAATTACTGAAGTTTACTTTCTAAAAAATAAAACCCTGAGATAATACTAACTTTTTTACTCTCCTCCGGAATTTTTAGATGTTTATCCTTTCGCTGTCCTGGGTTTAAATTAAGTCTAAAAGCACTATCGAGGTGTTAAAACTTAAATACAAAATAAAAATGTTTTAAATATATTTTTCAATTTATCTTCCATGTACTGAATTAAGAGTAATAAACGAGTTTATTAAATATTACCCATGGTATGTATGGCTTTTATGATTCATATATTCAAACCTACAAATATAAACATATTATACCTTAAATTTTGTTTTATAATATGTTGAATCTTAATAACATAAAACAAATCACTAAATACAAATTAAACTTCAGATTATAATAACATACATTAAACGCTTATCTTTAGTCATTCAAAAAATTTGGATATTATGTATAGTATAAATATTTAGAAAGTCTTTTGCGTTTTTTTTTATATTATTTAATGTTATTCAGCAAGTTAAAATAGTTTCTATATTTTCTTGTCTAAAAAATATTATTATTATTGTTATTTAAAACTCACTGCACGAACAACCATAATTTATAGGCATAACAAATAACACGCAAGATCATAAGATATAATTATGCGCACAGATACAGAAAAGGGGTTGATGAAGCGAGAGATTACTATTATTGTCTAAAGAGTTTGGAAACGCTGTCAACGTTTTTTAACAAAATTTATTGTAATTACTAAAACGACACTAATTAAACATATAACGTATAACTGATATACAGATAAGCATTAATGAACCTCCGGGAACTCGAATAAAAGCGCGAAATATTCAATGAACCAGTCGATAAATAAATACGTTATTTTTCACTAGTCATGTACAAAACGGAGTTGAGAAAGAAAAAGCATTACGGTCGTTCAAAATTGCCGAATAATTAAGTGCTCAAAGTTTTTTTTTCTCATTTAGCTGAGGCTAATGATTCTTCATTTTGCGGTCGATTCAAAAGATAGATTAATGATATGCGGTGGCGGCGTCAGGAAAAAAAAAATTGGACAAATTACTTGAAAAGGTTTGGAACGGTAAAGAGAGAAAAGAATAACTCACGAGGGCAAAGAAATAAAAAAGATATACCTCACTCTATCACTAAGTTCGATTGTATTATATATTTGAGAAGAAGGCGAATAAATCAACGTCTCGCGAATGGTGCTGAATAAGTTCTATTTTAAGGAGGCCAACGAAAGACGTAAAGGGAAACTCATCTTTTTCTTTCCGAAACGTTGCAAGAAATAAATTTCACTTTAAAAAAAAAAAAAAAAAACAGAGACCATACGATACCGAAGGGTTTGGCACCGGGGGAATTAACGAGAAGTGGGTATAAACGTGAGAAACGTTTATGATAAAACCAATTTTTACACGACGACATCGCCGAAAATAGGCGGCGTTTAACGAATCGACTGCTCGGAGACGCCGTAGACCGACTATTTTCAAAGAAACGTACGTTTTCATAGTTTTCGTCGCGAAGACGAAAAGAAAAAAAAAAGGATTACCTGCCCAACGGTTTGAACCACGGTCATTTGTTTGTAATAAACGACCGCCGAACAATAGCGTAACGACGTCCGTGCATATTTATCGCCTCCGAACGTATAGAGATATCCCCCCGGTGCGTATGGATGTGTGTACACCTTTGGCTGTAACACTACTGATTCTTACGTAACTTTAAACACAATCCCATTATTGCGGTTTCCACCCCGCTGTGTCCCTACATGTCGTTTGCATAACGAGTTCGCCGATATCCTCGTAAGTTAACCGTTTCTCCTATCTTACCCCGCGTGCATTATTATATCATAACTCGTGTACGCGTGTACGTGCGTGTAACGTGACCGAGAAGTGAAAACGTTTATATTTAATTTCCGTACGCGGCACCTAATCTTTTTTTAGTTACAATTATTTTTTCGACTTTCTAATTTCGAACTTTTAATACGCGAACCGACCGATTTACACGTTGACATATAAAGTATGAGCGTCGGGAAATCCAATTAGCAGTAAGTTCTTACAAGTGTTTACAGTGTTTTTGTAGCAACAAGAAAAATTCGCTTCATTGATACCGATTGATTACGCTGCGAGCATTCATAAACATAGTTTAGGTATTATTATATATGAAAATAAAAATACATTTTAAACAAATAAAATAATAATATAATATTGATGATAACATACGATTATCGTATATATATATATATATACATATAAATCAGTTCAAATTAATTAATTATTTTAATTTAAAGTTTATAAAGCATTTTCGACATGAACATTCAGGTAGAATTACATTGAATTCGAACTCTCAACAGGTTATGTAAAAGGTTATCTTCATTAATTTGAAAAAAAACGACCGCTGTTACATTAATAGAATTGTTGATTGGCATGACACGGATTCTAGTTTTTGTTTTTCTAAATAAAACAAAGCACAAAGGTCTCCATAATTCAATTGAAATGGAACATGCGTAAATGAATTAGCACCAATTTACATTACAAATGTACAGCACACAATTGATTAAAACGTTTAAAAAAAATTAAAACAAATTTCTTACCACGCATTCATTACGGTTTTTTAGAACTTAAATTATGACAACAGTCTACAGGCGTACACATTTTAATATCATAGGGGAACACAGCATTAAAAAAAAAACACTCGAGAATTCTAAAATATACATTTTAATATTTATTTATTTATTTATTTTTTTTTTTTTTAAAATAATTTTAATAATTCATTGTACACTCTAGAAGCCGGAAGGGCCATACCCATTTTAAAGAAACTGTAATTTGTTACGACCGAGACTTTTCTGTCTCTAATTCCACATTAACATAATTGTAATACGTTTTTAAAGCAAGTCCTCTTTCTGTCTGTCTGTCTGTCTCTCTCTCTCTCTCTCTTTCTCTCTTTCTCTTTCTCTCTCTCTCTGTCTTTCATTCACTCTCTCTCTCTTTTCTCTCCCTCTTTATTTCTCCCTCTCCTGATGAATTTGCGTTTAAACTTTATTAGCCGGAATTTCGGAAATGTTTACTTGAAAGTCCTCCGAAAGGAACAATTTAAATAAGAGCACTTGTAAAATGTAAATGGTTAACAATAGTATAAAGTTAATATTTATCTGTAGTTTTAAATATTTGCCTCTCATCTAAATGATAAGGTATGCACACCTATAATTATGTTTTACTGAAATTATTTTATGCGATTAAATAATAATAGTACAAATGATTAAATATTAAAATCGGTATTTTCTATAGATTATAACTAAATAAATCTATAGAAAATACCAATTTTAATACGTATCATTAAATTGTCATAACTTGGTTTATTAATTTACAAAACAGTTTTGTTATTAAAAATATATAAATGAATTACAAATATAATTTGCCTAATTTAAAACATGTGACCATATATTTAATGTAATTTTTAATTTAAAACTTTATAAACGTATAAATACGAATTAATTTTGGTTTTGTAAAATTTAATTTTTAAATTTAATTACAATAACTTAAAACCATGGAATACGTATAATGCAGATATAAAAAAAATAGCATATTTCGTACTAATTATCATTTTGTTAATTTTTTTTTCCTGAAATTATAACATAACAACCGAAACTAGGTATTTTGAAAATGATATAAGTCACGTCAATGAATATATCTATATAGAAAAATAATAAATATGTAGATCACACTTGAGATCAACCGTTTTTCATTAGCATTGATCGACGTACATTATTCGCAGCGTACGTGCATGTTGTATACACACGGCAATTAAATATTTTATGTATGATCCTTTTTTAGTGGGTCAGCAAAAAACGTTGCGTTTCATCGACACCCGTGTAACGTAGAAATGCATTTGCATACGCGTGCATAACGTCGAACACATGCGACGGCGACAGTCGTGTCCTTTGTGTGAATATTCATTTTTCACGTGACCGTAAAAACCGTAACGCGTAAAAGGGAGAGATCAATGTCGCGGCTCGTAGGTGCTGTAGCACGGTTATTTTTTTAGGGGATTAATAAACACGTGGTGCTGCGCGCAGTGGCTTAGCATTTCGCTCTGAAACGAGCAAACAATACGATTTCTTCATGCGCGCGTACACATGCGTACACGCGAATACAAAACCAGTCGAATCCCAAACATTATTAAAATATGACATGGCGTACAAAGAAAACGCGGAGAAGCGAGCAATGTAAGCGAGTACCCGAAGGCCCGTTATACGTTTAATTTGGCGAGTGAACGCTCCCTGGTTTTGCGCCAGCGGTCCCCGAAGGCAAACGCAGCACAGTTTAATTAGGTTCCGGGGACGATAGACCAATTGAAAAGGTGAATGAGCGAGTATGGAAGGGAGCGGGAGGGCGACAGAGAAGGAATAAAGAAAACCCATCCTTAACTCACCATCCCTGAAACGTCTCCACGGACGGCCGTGTTTACATTTCATTCCGTCTACTGAGTTACATAACATATATACTTTACGTATATACCGTATATAAAAAATATATATACATATATACACGTATATTTTTATAAGAAGTTTGGTTTACGGTAAAATAAGAAAATGTATGTCACAAAATATATAATATCTAGTAAATAAATTTGAAAAAATTGCGTACACAAAGTAGATCATTGAATCGGGTTTGTTACTGATTCGGATAATACGAATCACTGGGACGAGTGCTGTTAGAATCAAATTTGTATTACAAATCGCAGAGCAACGATAAACCATTGCAATCGGAAAATGATTCAAAACAGAGTTTGATTTACCACATCAATGTTCGCAAAATGTAATATATACGTAGTAGACAGATAAATTTTTGAGACATTTGATATATACTCAATATCCAAAATTCAGCATAATATACAAAACGGATAAACTTTGGAATAAACATTTTTCAAGCCAATTTAAAATTTAATTTTCAATAATTATAAAAATGTTAAATGTAGTATATACAACTCAAAAAATATAAAATGTATTTAATATTTATAATTTAGAACATAAGAAGATTGATAAAAATATATATTTAGTGATTACATCAAAAAATAAAATAAAAATTTGTTGCTTAAAATAATACTACATTATTATTATAAAATTAAGCTTTAGAACGTTTGTGTTTGGGACATTCAAAAGTACGCTTAATGAGTCAAATAACATGGTGTCAAATTTAAATTCGTAGATATGTTCAACTGCATCGATTGCATTAAAAATTGCTTAATTCGACTGTAAATATATTGTATATATAAGAAGTATACTTTGTATTTGTAGGTAATACTGTTGGATATTACTGTTATGCCTATATACTCATCAACTAATTATAAAAACATCGGTGAATATTTGTGAGTTTCTTGGAAGGCATTTCGGTATAAGATACAAAATCGGTGTTTTGTACTTCTGATTCTGAGAGTTGTATATTTACGAACAAATATTTTGTATTGCCAAGAAGAGGGATGATGAAACAATTAAAAACGTACGATTATTATTTTCTGAATTTTAATGAAATGTATTAAATTTAATGTATTTCGGTAAAAATGTCTCCCGTTTCCTCGAATATCTTCTTACATACACTAAAAATTTACTGGTAAAGTTGACCTTTATAATGTACAGTCTGTAAAATGTGTAAAATTTCTTATATGTAGCTACATATAAGATTTGGAGCACTACTTTTACCCTCAAAAAAGTGATTAAATACATAAAAATACAAACATCCGTCATTATAAAACTAATATTATAAAAACTTATCAGTCCTTAAAATTGAAAATATCATGCACTTGTTACACATACCAGAATCTATTATGAGATAAATTCCATTAATTTAATTTGTAATTAAAAGTATTACAAATTTTTTGTGGTTATAATAAAATCATCTAAAAATTAGACAAAAATCCAGTTACAAAATAATAAATTTACCACCTAGCTACGACCGACGAGATAATACATAATCAAATTTAGAACATAACAATTTAATTCCACACGGATAGATATATATGAAACCGAATAGATACATGTCTAATATTAAATAGAAAAAATAAGTACGAAACATTTCGAATAAGATAAAACAAAACGTAAAATATCCATTGTCATTTAATTATTATATATTCATTTAAATAGTTTAATTTTTCTTTTTAATATAATTTAAATTAAATAATTTTTAAATGTATAAATACATAAATATAATATTTATATCCTTTTCTAATATGTACTATACTATTATATTATTTTACCTTATTTTCAGATTTACTAACTATAAACTAGGAATTAGTCGATGATTGGTTTTGAACTTGTTCTGAATAAATTATTTAGAAACCCACGACATTTGGTGTATGCCTATTACAGTCAAACACACTCTGCATGACCAATGAAAAAAAATATGGTATTCAAATATATATTAACGCTTATCGTCCGTATTGCAGGTATCGAATCGGGTGTGCAGTACTAGAGAAAAAGTACTTGGACAGTGAACGATCGTAGTGGTTACGTGATGCATAAAAACCTCAATAATGTACGTGAAAAATATGAAAACGCTTGCATGTACAAAATTAAAAACTAGTGCATTAAAAAAAAAATAATAATAATAAAATAAACCCTATAGGTTAGTCGAGCAATTAGTAACGACACTTTACAACAATAAAAAAAAATAAAAAATAGACGTTCGTGACTTTTGGTACTTTGGCACCATACCTAGCCCCAAGCTAACGTTCATGATATTGCACGGCGTGCGACTTTGCGAGTAAATCGCGTGGCTAAAGATCGTGTTATTTTATTCGTAAGCTTCCCCTACTACCTACTATCATTAGATCAATAATATTTTTTTATTAAAAATAAAAGATATATATATATATATATATTTATAGAGTATTATATAATATACAAGTCCTGTCTGTGAATTTAAACGTCTAATAAAGATCACTAAAGAAAAACGGTCGGGTTTTTTTATTTTTTATATAAAAACAAGCTCATTCGGACATTTTGATAAATGAGGTTTGTTTTATTTCTCGTCAGCCGTCATCATAACTCTAAAAATTCGTCTCCCCCGGAGGCTCACTTTTTTTCATCCTCCGCGTATCCCGTTAATAATGAAATTTCCACTCTTTTCCCCGCCGTCACTGCAAGAGAAAAAGGAGAACGGCAGCAATTTGCATAATCCTCGACACATTTCACCCGAGTCAAAGGAAAAAAATAAGCAAAAAAGAAAAAGAAAAAAAGGGAATCTTTTAATTCATACTAGTGAAACGTTTAAATTGGATCTTAGAATATGTAGAATGATTTTTTTAGAAATATAACATAATAAATAACTATATTTTTAATACCAAACCCAATAATTAATAATTATAGTAATCAGACAAAAGTATTTAAATTTACAAATAAAGACGGAATATCTACCACATTATTACTGATAGTTTTTAAAATATGTACAGTGCTATGTATATATATATATTAATACAAAATTTCAAGTATTAGTAAAATACATAAAACGCAAACATATTAATAATAACATTAATGTAACCTCGTAGATAGGACACGAATGTGTAATTAAAACATCCTCTCCACGTCTATTCCAATAAAAGTATCAGTTTATTATCACTGTATATATCTATAAATGCAGTTATGCCTTTCAACATCCACTTTAATAAGGACGCTACAGTGACCAATAAAATGAACGAAACGCAATAGTCAGGACGAAAAAAACTTATATTATTTGTCTTTTTTTTTTAATGCCTTCATTTACGGTCAGATGTCTTTAGAGCCTCGTAAATCGCTAAAGTTTATTGCGTGATCGGAGAACACATCAAGATGGATAAAAATCTGGAGATATAATATATTTGTTATGGGTTGTTTCATCATCGTCAAAGCGTTAATAAAAACTGATGGTCACAGAGTAATGATCAAAAATATCAACAAAATCAACCAACTTAACACTAAAACTGTTGCATTGAAACCGACAATCACTTAAAATACATCCTAAATAAATTGCATAGGATTTATTGAAAATTATGACTCACCGTATATCCGTTGGACTGCAATAGTTATGAGTAGCCCAAATACCGGTAACACGACCATTGTGATTCAATTATCTGCACACTGTAAACAAAAAGTCGATTATATCATTATTATATATCCAATTCGAGTCTGAATAACATGAAAAAAAAGAAGTCACATAGAGCATTTCAAACTTTTGGCATAAATAAATAAATAAATATACATTTATAGATAACTAAATGAACTTTAAATTAATCCTATATTATTATTTTTTCGATCAATGTATCAATATTTCTAAAAAATGTCAGCTACAAATACATTATATAATCGAACGAAACTATTTCGCTGTGTTATAACGTTCATTAAAATTTTAGAGTTAAGCAATGACCAATGAGTTAGTTTAATACAAAAATTATGACTAAGAAATTGAGGCGAGCTGTGATATAAATATATACATATATATGTGAAGATATACAGTAAATTAGAAGTATCGAGTTAGTAATAAAATTAATAATATTTAGTTGGAATGGTCTATATCTACAAACGCTGAATATATTAAATAACATCAATTATTCGTAATCATTTGTGTAAATAATTTAATAAATCAGACAACAGTCAAAATGTATTCATCATTGGAATTATTTCTTTGGGCTATACAAAATGATAATATTAAAAACAAAAAATCAACGAGTATTTTTGCCATTCGACGATCATTATGATTGTTGACTGGTTAGTAATGTATAAATAATAAATATTTACAATTGTAATCGAAATTCTGTTTATTTTCTTAAAGTTTACAGACACAAACCACTGAAATAGCAATAACATTTACCTAATTTTAAATCTAGAAATATGTAAAACTTATTAAAATTTAATAAAACTTCGACAAATGTAATCATTAACATCAAAACATTTGTTGCCTATGGCTGTTCCACCAGTTAAATATATTTTTAGTATTTTTTATTTCACCTGTTACAAACTTCCCCTACGCATATACTTCCTCCGGCATTATGTTTTCCATCAGATTTAGCCAACGGCATTTCATTTAACCCAAAAATACATTACATTACATTGTACTACCTCTTTACAAATCTATATTTATGTGGACTCATTTCACGGATGGTTTTTTTATCTTCATATTTCATGCAGATCTAATGTACGTATAAATATTATACAAGCGTAAGAAGTAGAAATATATAAAAAATAAAAAATGAAAAATTCGAATATTTCATAGAAAACTAGTATTTATTTAAAATACACTATATTAAAAGAAAAGGCGATAAAAAAACAATTCAAATTTTATTTGATTTTAAAGCTACCTCGCGTATTTGATTTTAAATGACTTTTCACTTTGCGTGTATGTTCATTGCCAGAACTGAATAGATTTACAATTTTAAACAAATTGTCGTATTCTACAAAATGTTGAGTAAGTATGTTTAAAAAGAAAAAAACGTAACTGTAATATCGATTTTACCCTCTATATATTCAATATAATAAGAAGCATATGATCATTTACTTCATTATCTTTTAATCTCAATTTAAAGGTATCGTCTCCCTTAATAGTACCATTACCTTACAAAAGCTTACTTTCGACGGATTCAGTCATAAAAAAAAATTAATTTTATTAATTACGCATTTTATGGCGTTGTCATAGTTTGACGTATCCATAATAGAAATATAACATTTTTAATTTTATAAATTCAACCTCTATGTGTAACAATACCAAAATAAACCTATTTATAAACTGACCATATTAAATACAAGAAAATAATTTCTATTTTGCTTCGGCTACATTATAAAACAATAATGGTAACCATCGCATTAAATTAAAATTATGAATTATATATCTGCAGGCTTACATGACCAAGACTCTTCTAACAAAGTGAAACAAAAAACAAAATAATTTTAAAAATAAAACATTGAACTTTATCGGGTTTTAATGCAAAAATATTATTTTTCATCTAATCATAAAATAACAAAAATATTTTCAAACTAAGACCTTCAAGAAAAAATATTATTAGATAAAATAGTAAGAATAGAAAATAATTTCAATATCCGATAACTTATAGGAAATAACATAATGAAAATATACACCAAATAATAAATAGTAACTAAAAAATTTGAAAATTAATTCAGAATTAATTACAATAATAGTCTGAACCCTACTTGGTCAACGTTTGGATATCAGAGTGGTTTATTTAATTTAAACAATGCGTGAGACGAAATAAAAAGAATTTCCGATTATTTAGATAAATTAATATTTAATATTTTTAAATAACTTTTGATATTGTTGAACTTCATGGGTATACATTTTCTAGTAGATAATTAAGATACTTTTTAAATGAGATATTTTAAAATTAAATATATACTTAGATATACTTTTATAATAATTAATTTAACACTAATATTTACCTAAATATAAGTATGAACAATTTTGTTTGGAACCTTAAAATAAAATTAATAAATACTAAACATAAATGTCAGTTTTGTTGAAAATTATTTTTTGTTAATGATGCTTATTATAAAAATATCTCACGATGAAACTTAATGAAAATCACTATAATTATACATGCAAATATCAAATTATAATCAATACCTTTCTAAAAATAAAATAAAATCAATATTAGTTTTTTAATTATTATAATTTCCTCCAATACATTAATTATCTTTTAAGTAAACGAAAAACATTTATAAAAAAATTATTTTTAAACTATAGTTTTAAATACATTTTTAAATTAGTTTAGGTAGATTATAAATACATTTGAAGTTTTATAATTCGAAGGATAAAATTTTATTATAATGTGGCTTGATACTATTATTAGTAATAATTGACCATCGTGAATAAAAAAATATATAAGTAATTTAATAAACAATAGAATGTCAATTATTAACATGGAGATTTACTATTTATATTAAAAATTTAGGAATTATTTGTAACACGTACCTAGTCACTAGTTAGAAATATAATAAAATGGCTATAATTTTAATTTTTAATCGTAAATTATAACGTGCTTTATTAAATTGTAGATTTAATTGTCTTAGAAAAGTAAAGAAAGCACGTGGCCAAGAAATACAACAGAACATCCAGTCTAATAATTGGACTTTGTTGTTGGCACGCGCTATAGTTAGTTAGCGGTTCTTCGCCTAATAGATCAAGAAGAATAAAAAAAAGGGAGAAAAATGAGTCTAATTGAAAACACTCAGTTTGTTTGTATATAACATGAGCGAGACTAACTCACCCTTTCATACCCCACCATCAATGTTACACAGGCACACTCAATGTTAATATTGAAGAGTACTTACAATTTTGTCGTACATTTTTTTATATATACCTACACACACACACACACATGTCTGTGTATATTTTTAAAAAAAGAAGAAATATCAAATAATATCTGACGTCGAGTTGATGTACTTTATATGAGTGGGAGTGATTCCCCCAGGAAGAAATTCTCATTTATACATGCATTAACGACTTAAATCTATAAGCTCAAGCTTTATGGTAAAATTATGGGAAAGCATATAAATTTAAACATTTGAGGACTCATTTGGTTTATTTATAAATTATTGAGTTTTAAGACTTAGAATCTTAATAGAAGGTTAATCTAATCTAATGTCAAATCTAAATTATAAACATGTTTAACAAATACCCAATTAATTAATGGTTTTTTAAGCATTTAAAATTTACAAAAACAATGTAACAAATTACAAAATGGATATCTACATGATTGCTTGTCATTGAGATAAATTATTCAATTTTTAAATACCTCAATATGTTAACAATTTTTATTTCATACATTTTAAATTATCTGAAAACAATATTAACATTTCGCCACTATTTAAATAATATGAAATCACTAATTAAAAAAATATATAAATCGTTTACTGTATAAGATAATTCGTTGATTATAATTAAGATTGCTTGGATAAGTATTGCTGTACGTGTAAATATATTAAGCTAGAGTTAATAAATCGAATAACGATAAATATGTTTATGTTAACTAGCTAATTAGTTGTTTTGTATATTTATATTGCCTAATATTGAAATGTTTTATAAGTTATAACTCTAGTTGTACTTATAATATATATATTACCTGCGTTATTTGTACAGAAATAATTGTATTCAGATTTCCTTAATACATAGATCAAATAGTATTTACATAATTATCCATATTGAAGAGCCATGTGAAGCCTCATATAGCACTTATGCAATTCCCTAATTTAAGTTATAAACTTTCGGTTTCATTTAACCGGGGACTGGGAAATACATGCGCGTACACGTTAAAAAGCTCGACGAGTTTTAATCTTATTCTCGTATGAAATGATATCGCAATAAATATGATTAATTCGAACAATGGTGTTTTCGTTTAATAATAATGAAAACTTCGTGATAAACTGAACACGATGTATCTACGTTACACTACTGCCGGATGATCCGGCCAAGACGCGCAAAAACAGTTTATACGCACGTTTCGGAATTTGAAACGGTCATAATAAATACAAATCGGTAAGTGGTAGGCTGGATCATAGGTTATCGTGAATAACATACAAATTATTAAATGTTTTCGGTTCGGATTTTCAAAATTATTATTTTTTTTTTTATGCCGCGCGCTTAGTTGTCTTCGTGTGAGTAAACCGGTACATGGTATGTTTTTCCGTGCGTCCAGTAACGGTTAGAGGAGTCTTTGAAATGTCGTCGACCAACATTTTTTTTCAACAGTTCCCGTGCGCGCGTAGATGATAGGTGGCGGCGGACACTCGCCGACGCGGGCATGTACTATATATATATATATATATTTATAAATAATATAGTGAATAGCGATTGCCATTGTTAAGGTGAAAAGAAAAAAAAAATAAGAAATTCGAAAAAATAATCGTATCTTGTTAGTTGAATTATTATGGCCGCCATCGAGAGTCCCCGTCCAACGTATTAAATTCAGATTGGTTTTTAATATCCATACCGCATGCCGCCTATTGACTTCGTAATGTACCTATTTCTCACGGAGGAACAGCAGGCCGCCGCCGCCGCCGCCCGACGGTGACCAGGCGAAACCAGTTTAATTGTCCTTGGCCTCTCCAGTACGGTATCCCCCGCGCGGCGTTATAATACGCCGAGTCGCCGAGCACGCACAACGTACGGCGTCGTACACGTTATTACGGGGAATGGAGTCATTTCGTATTCAATACGCGGCGCGGCTTCGAGTCCGCCGCGCACACGACCAGTCCGATACACGCATTAATGAGGACATAATTTTTGGACGGAAAAAAATAAAAAATAAAACGATTGGACGAAAGAGACCGAACGAAAAAACAAACGCAGGCGGTGAACATGGGTGGTCCCATCAGATAAATTGTCGTCAAACCCTCGGAATGTATAATCTACGACGGGCTTCCTGCACTAATGATCGCGTGGATCCACTAATTCCCCGGGTTATCCGTCCGCAACAAATAGAGTGGTTTCCACGACCGTATCACCTTAACTGCAGGACGGCAGGCTGACGGCGAACTTGATCGTATCTTCGCGTACGCGATCGCGTGTTCGGGTAGGAAAACGGACAATCTTATCTGATGCGACACGTAACACGTTTCAGTTGTTGAAAACCAAAAAGTAATAGACGATCAAAAACAAAAAAATAAATAAATAATAATAATAATACAAGCGACGGGTGTGCTAATGCCGTTTTACGAAAGAACGCGCGTTAATAATCGAAACAGTTTTAGAACGAAATCACATATCATCGTCGTTACCCATAAACCAGTCGTTCCCAAATTGGGCGATATTACAGTCCAAGGGGGCGCTAGTGTGATTCAAACGGGCAACAGTTCGGTAAGCGCAACTTGGTGGCTCTTTTAATGAAAAAAAAAAATGTTCCTCGCACAAATAGAGCCGAACGTTAATAAATTGATGAAAACCCACCGGATACATCCTTCTCGTTAAAATGTATATTTATTTTTATTTTCATTATAAATAAGTTGTTAAAATATAAATCCAAAAATAAATAAATACGTTGTTACGGTTTTTTTTTTTTATATTTATTAATTGATTAAGGTAAAATTCTGTGATAGAGGGCGGTGGGATTTTTTTTTTTTGTAAGTGGGCGCGCTAAGGAAAATAAGTTTTGGAACCCCTACTATAAACGAACGCACGACTGTTTTCGGTCGAATTTGTAATCGACTCTTCTCAAGACATCGTCAGTTATTATTATAACTCGCGTTCGTCTGTGTTGCAAAACCAACGTCAGTTCATCGAAATGTTTGATCGTTCGAAATTACAACAATACGGTTATCGGTTATTTCACATGATTAGAAACCGTGGAAAACATAAAATAACTGGAAATCGACAGAGACAATATTGGCAATGGAAATCGGTGATTGCACGCACAAACATTATAACGGTCAGCGGTGAGCGAATTTTCTCAAAGTTTTTTACACACAATAATGGAAACAAGAAATCATTTTTATTTTTTTAAACATTCCGAGAACGACCAAACGGTTGATTTACTATAAGAAAACGAAAGACAATTATCTTATCTAACAATAGCATTGAATGAATGAATGAATGAATGAAATTGGCATAGCCCATTGGTTTTTATTTATATTAAAAAAAAAAAAAACGGAATGAGTCGATGAAACTACTGCGACGATAAAGTTTCAAACACTACAATTATGGGCTAACACACTAAAGCTATAGGTACTACTACTGCGATTACTACTACTATATAATAAACGTTAGGCTTGAAGCTATTATAGAGACATACCTATGCATGAAGGTGTATAATTTAATGTAATAATGACCAAGCATAAGGTACCTACCGATTTCGGATCGGTGTTATAAACATACATACTTTAAACTACGGCAGATACATGCAAGTGTTACGCGTGCGACTATTATGGTAAATTCGAATAAAACTGACTGCAAAAACAATAATTAATGCAAGCACAATGCAAATCTGATGAAACGAAACGCTTTGATTTTATATCAATTATATTAAAATGAGAACATAAATGCATAGTAAAAAATAATATCGTTTACCAACATAATGAAGAATACAAATAAAAATGTGCATTTTATTCCGTACCTATTTTATTTCACTAAATAACGAAAATGAATACTTATCGAAAAATCATGACTACAATTTTCATTTCATGTAAAATTATTAAAACGTAGAAAGGAAGGTACTTCTGATTGTGCCTGTATAATTTTTTGTACTTTGCCAAAATACATAAAATATTTATTTCCATATAAATTGTATTTTATCAATTATCAGTATTAATTTATAGTTTATTATTATTTTTCTTCTTGTAATTGTATTATTAAATATATTTTTAAATATTAATTCATTTTCAATTTGTTCATGAAAATGTCTTTTAGCTGGGGGTCAGTCAGATATTTAAGTGATGTTTTTTATTTTTTCTAACACTTGACAACATCATCAATTGTGACATAGTTACATCTCGTGTAGTTTGCAGTCAGTCTCTTGACACTCAGATATATTTACTCGCGTAAATAACATTTTGGATCATAAACACATGTACTCCATAGTGTCCAAATCCAAGACCATAAAACATTTTCATGATCCAAAATGTCTTATAGATGAGTGGTGAGTGTAAACTTGATCGGTTTTTTTTTTAATACTTGTTACCTTCCTGATTTGTTGTAGTTCAGAAAATAATATGACTTAAGACTTACAATGTTCACCGATTAGAGAAGTTAGAGAAATTAAATTATTAGATTAGAGAATAGAGATACATTAAACACATTGAAAATTTGTTTTTTTTTAATTTATGTTTTATAATTTTTTTATAATTTTTTTCTAATTTATGTTTTATAATGTTTGAAACAGGTATTTACCCGTTCAAGCCTTCAAAATCCTAATGACTAAATTTATATAATATTACCTAATAATATATGACGTTTTTAACGGCGTATCAAAAATATCCAATTACCCACTCAGATACTAACTACTAGAACTACATAAGATATTATAAACGTTTCTATAACATTCTTAGTCAAAACTCGATATAAAAGAACACGATATCTCTGGATGAAACACTTGTTTTTTTCTGTGAAACTCTTCTTTGATTACAGTGGTTATGAGTTATTTCGGTCGATCAACACTGGGTACGAAAAATTGTAACAAAATCTGTTGCCACGGTCTTATCCATGGGTAATATCCCCGATCATACTTAATAAACAATAATACTATTTTCTTTTAATCTCCGCGAATAATTACTACGTCACAAAGTTATGCTTTTGTTGTGTAATTTTATTTAGCGGAAAACTTTCATATTTTCTACAGAATTCCTGAAATTTACAGCATATTTCTCAGCCATTCTACAAATTATCTCGACTTGCAAAATTTTCCCATACTTTGTAAAATGACTACTTATATATTTTTTAAATTATTACAATTTAAACAATTTATCAACAAATAAGTATATTAACCGATACCAATTGCTCGGCCAATAATTTATTTTAAACAATTGTTTGAAAATGTATTATTTTAGAAAAATAATATACATAATACAAAAGGTATTACCTGCATTTAAGTTTAGATCTCATTCAAATTACAACTAGAAACAATTATCAAGTGGATTGTCACATAGTGTTTTAATTCTGGTTTTAACTTACCTAACCGTATTAATAAACTTCTATGAAAAAATATTTTATAGGTATATATTAAGGTGTGTACATACATTAAATTATACCTATTATTTTCATCTAAATGTATGTATATCTATGATAGGTATAAATATATTTAGGTACAAACCTTATGAAAAAATAAAAAATAAAATAAAAAATGTACCTAATATGAAAAAACTTACAGCATAATGTAGAAACACTAATAATCCGATAGTTTATATACCTATGCAATATGCACAAGTAGATATATTATGCAGACACTGTATTTGTCCACCTACTCAAAATAATATAATATGCTGTTATAGTTAAACCTGCTTAATCATTGAACAATTTATAAGCAAACATTTTGGGTTAAGAGTATAAAAAAAAAGTAGACAGTCCAGTTTGTATTGCTAATATCACTAGGTATAATACATTATATATATATATGATAACATGCTTTCAATATTCTACCAATTACCATAACGCTATGTCATAATGCGACAATATAAGTACAAATCACCTAAATAATACACGAGATAATAAAGGATAACATACAAATCTACACAAACAGAAAATGTAAGTAGATATATGGATAGGTATGAACGTTAGTAACTCACATGGTCTATCTGCATTCACATTTTTTTTTTTAGTAGGTTAATCTCTTTTAACATTTATGATAATCAAACAGCATTGTCATTACATAGACATTAAGCAAAACATGTGAGATAATACCTGAAATTATGTTTAGATAAGTATCTATTATAATTTTTTCATAAGGTCAAAAATAATGTACTAGATAATTTATCTACTGAACATTTAATTTCAAGCATTAAACTAACAACCAAAAAATTAAACAATTTAATCTAATTCCACGTAGCTATATTTCTCCAAGCAAAATAGGAATCACTCGGAATCCGTATGAATACAATATTGTTAAAAACCGATAATATAAATACGACCAAGAAGGCAAGTATACAACTAGAATTTAAATGATAAACATTAAAAAATAAAAATTTAAACTTAGGATTTATACATATACACAAGACGATAAGTAATGGTGCCAACTATTAGAGTGTTAGATAACTAAATAAATTTGAAACCTAATTCTCTCATAGGTAATCATCGGCCAATCATAAATCTATCAATATCACTGTTCCAAAAAAACCATCCGACAAAGGTATGAAACCAGGTATAGGCTAATGTGATTATTTTATTTTATTTGTTGGTGTTTCGTTTGGGTCAGAATTCAAGCAACGGAATCGTAGCGTGTCTAGTTACGTTAGAAATGTTATCATACCGCGACAGACAACAAACGTAATCGTAGCTGGTGACAAGCGAAATTTTTAACAGGTCGTATATCCGAATAGATACAATAATACGGTTCCTATCTTCGTGTGTGTTATGGCACACACATCGTGTAGCAACAGAATACAAGTGTGTAGTAGGAAATTCATGCGTGCGTTATGTATTTGGGAAGCTAAACGGTTATTCTCATATTTTGACACATATGTTGAGCATTAGAGCCCATCTCGTTTACTCGTATGACCCACACATTACACGGTACCGTGGATGACGTGTGGTAGCAGAAATAATAATACAGGATAGGCCCTCGGTTCAAACCGTGAACTTACTTTGACGGTCGTCCGGTACGATAAATGTTGAGCGACGCGCGTAACGAAACGAAAACCGAAAAGGAAACGCGACGGGGACAAAGCGCACCGGGAACGGAAACCGGTAATCACGACGTGCCCAAAACGCACGTGCCACCGTCGGCGCGACTGTTTTGACGGACGGTGCGGTAATGTCCCGTCTGTTTTAAATTATTTTATCATCCAACGGGTCGAACACACCGCGACGACGACGACGACGTCGAGCGAACAAGCAAAACGAACGGACGGACGGACGGGTCACAAGAGAAAACGATCGCGCGCTGCTGCCGCTGGCGGTACGGCGGCCGAACCGATGCGGACGACGATTGCGACGGGACAACGGGCGGACATTGTTCGCGCCGGCACGGACTACGCGTCAACACGACCGTGGTAAACAAACTGGCGGCCGGCGCGCCGTCACCATGGAGGCGCGCGCACACACCGCCCCTCGACGGCCCGCGACCGCGCCCGACCGACCGCCTGCCCGTCCGTCCGTCCGTGCGTGCGTCGACGTGACCGGCACCTGCTGGGGCGGCCCATGCGTACGACGCACACGGCAACGGGCGTCATGGAAGAGAAACACGGTATTGCCGCCGAACCCGTCCGCCGCGCGCGCTCGCGGTCCGCGACGACGGACCCTCCGACGAGCCGGACGGACCGCCGCCGCGTCCACCCGCCCGCGTACGGTTCGACAGACGACGGGAACTACAGACTTTCTGTCGGCCTAGGATGGTTCGGTCGGGTTCTTCGTCAGCACCAAAGGCGAAATGGGCGATCGTCACTGCCCCACCACCTTGGGACGTGTGTTTCTCATTATGTATTTAAATATAACATTTAAGTCAAGATCCACATCCCAGATCAGAATTGTTATCGTAACCATAACCGGTGCTATGACTCGTAACCGAATTACGCTAAATAAATGTAACTTGTAACTTGTCAAATAAAATAAAATTTCTTAATATAAATAGTTTTTTTATAAATAAACGAAAAGACATAAATTTATATAAAAAAAAATTTGTTTTATTTAAGTAACAAAAAAAGCAATATGCCATACATACCTAATGCTAACATAGTTTGAAATAGCTATGTCATATTAAGCCAATCTCCCGTACAATATTCAATGTAACTTGTCCGTTTTTCACCATTTAAATAACTATATTATTGTATACATGAAATGTTTTAGTGACTAGCAAAGAAATAATTTGTTTGTTATTGTACAATGTCATGTATCTAGGTTAAAGGATTGAAGAGACTTAAACCATTTAGCGTTACTCCGTAGTCATAGAGAAATAGACATTAATATAGATTAGAAAGATTTTTCTAAAGTTAAAAAAAGAAATATAAAATTAGTACTGTAAGTACATTAATATAAGTGTGTCATTTAAATGCGTGACTCAATTGTTTTAGTAAATATTTTTTTTTCTCGTACCATGTTTGTTTTTAATTTTATTTTTTAGGAATTATCATGTATGCCAATTAATCGTTATAGAATATCATTGTTTGTAAGTATTGTACGTTTCTCTCCGTGCAATATTCGTTCCCTCCCCTTTGCGAGCAGTAAAACCCGCCCCTGGTCAGCACGGAGACGTATGCAAGTGCGCACGTCATGACGATTCGGTATCGGCCGACAAATCGGTTTGATGGGCTGCACGATTGCCTTCGAAGCAGACCGTCGCTCCTTTCACGCGCGCACACGTGCCGATTGTGTTTAGTCGGCCGATACCATCAATTCGCTCCGAGCTTTGGCGCGGTAAGGTAGTGGCGTACGTTGCGTGATGTCGAAACGTCTGTCGAAAATTTGACAGAAGAAGGTGAAAAAAGATCCGCGCTTTTTTCTAAACAATTTAAATACTATTAATTTATTCCTCAGTTGATGTATATTATTTGTATTAAACCTGATGATGACATTTTGTCGAAACCGGTAGTAATAAACACACATATACAACACTTTTTATATTTCCATTTTTCTTTAATCAACGTAGTAACCATTGGCTTTTTTGTGTATTTAAGTAAAATGAGTTCTGGTTCGATTTTAAAATTCTTTAAACCGAAAAATACAATCATCGTTTCAATTACTTCAAATTCTAATACTGATGAATCGTCCGTGGGTAGTTTACAAATAAAAAAACAAAACTTGATGAATCATAATTAACTGCAAATTATAATGCGAGTTATATTCATTAATTTTATAATATCAAAATTCTACCAGAAAGAGTGTTTCGATCGGTACAGTCATATCTTGTTTCTGATAGCAAATGGCATCTAATTGGTACTTTAAGAGAGGTGATTTTTCGATTTTCTCAAAATCAACTAGAAATAAAATTCAAAAACTACTGAAAAATTACATAAAAATGGTATAAACGTGATTTCGTCGAAAACGATTATCGTTATTTCTTCGTAATTTTGAAACTAATAGTTATTGGAACTGGAAATATTTACCAAAAACCAATATGTAACTTTATATTATATTTGGGGAAACAAATTTTCAAATTTTAGACGTACGTTACTTCAACTATATTCAGAAAATCTTAAAAATCGTTAATCATTAATAAAACTTTCAAATTTGGATGACTATTATTTACTTGTATTGATATTTTTTCCAAAACCACCTCAATAATTTTTTTGGTTGCGTGATGAAAACGATGTTCGGAAATGTTTTTATTGCTTTTATACAACGAAGAAGAGGGATTAAGAAAAGAGACCGAGGATATTGGGTGCATCCTATCCGCAGCGACAGATATTATAAGAAAAGTTGTATACGTTTCATTCCCAAGTTATTAAACTTCCCAACAAAAATGTTCGGCTTTTATCGAATGATCATAACCAGTTTCAATGAATTTGCACTAAACACTAAGCTCATTCCAATCAGAAACAACCGTTTCACAGACTTCATTCCATAGTTTTTTCGTCCGATTCACACCAGAGTACTCTTTTAAGTGTTTTTTTTTTTTTATAAAGCGTGGGTCCTTTTTCAACTTCTTCTGTCAAATTTTCAACAGACGTTTCGACATCATGTAACGTACGCACTTCATTCCCGCGCCAAATCTCGGAGCGAATTTGAAGGTATCCGCCGACCAAACAATTGGCAAGTGTGTGCGCGTGGAAGGAGCGATAGTCTGCTTCGAAGGCAATCATACAGCTCATCAAACTAATTTCTCGGCCGATAGAAAGCCTGTAGTTTGCGGTGTCTGTAACAGCGATCCATCGTAAATACCGAATTCGGATACTCGTTTAGCGACCGACGCGGGCCATCGTACAATACGTATACACGTAGAATGTCCCCCGGCACGTCCGTCCAGAAACGTCTTGTAGGTAAATCCGTCCACTGCAGCAGTAAACCATGTTTACGGTCCGTTTGAACAATAAACATTTCGAGCAGCACGTGACCAGATGTCAACCGTGTCGTTTTATGTGTTGCGGAATTCTGACGATTTTCGCCTACGTACGTATATCGACCGTATCGTATTTATCCTTGGGAACGAAAATTATACTATGCTCTATAACGTTTGTTTTTATAAACTACTGATTAGCGACAACACTGTTAGTCGTTCAATAACACAAATTCCAAAGATTTCATAATGTGTGTTTTTTTTTGTCTGTAAACACTTTTTGTCCATCAACAGAGTGCTCGGATGATCTTTGTTGTGGCACTCCGTTTGACACGGTTTTTCGATTTGTTCCGGTAAGAAAAATACCAAGTGCCCAAAAATCTCGAACAATTTTGGACATGAGCAATTTTCATATTTTTTTTTAAGAGCTCGAAACGTAATAAAAATTTAGGCGTGTACGAACATTCGACATATCCATTAATCATAATAAACTACTAGCGTTTTTCGAATACGATGATTTTTCCGTTGCTTTTAAATGCCAGAATATGTAATAACGAGACTTTAAAATCTCTGCTCGACGGTAAACTTATTTGTAAAACGTACGGTGTGCTTAGAACAAAAAAAAAAAATTCAATTAACAAACTCGATAATTTCGGTAGACGTTAATTTCATGCGGTCGAACGACATGGCCAGACACCCGAACCCCCTTCCCCCCCCCGTCACTCGAGTAGACCGCGTTTTAAACGTAATATACCAACTCACGCGGCCCCTACTCGTGCTGCCGTTGAGTTCTTTAGTGCGCGCAGTCTCGAAATTATTGTACGCGCACAATATAGGTACTTACATTTAAGCGCGACGCACGTATTGTATACACTATGGAGTGCTATTGTTACGAGAAACAAACACTGCGACGGACTCGTATAATAGCCAATTGGTATACGTGTACATACATCGGCGGTGGGGGGAGGGAAGGGGAGGGTAAGGGACTCTTTACGGTTTCCGTCTGATCCGCCGAAACCGTCAGGCCATGTTGTTCTAACGTTTTTATTAGCAGACACTTAAATATGATTATTCGTTATATAATTTATTGGTCATTGCACACCGCGCGATATACCTACGAACGTTCGACGTTTCAACCGACTGAAAAACTATTTTTGTAGACATTATACGTATATATATATTATTAGTAGTTTAGTATTACCTTATTGTAAGTATAGATACTTTTATAGTTGTATAGTAGCTATAATATAAATATATATATATATATATATCTGAGAACAATCGAATATACAATATTGTTAATATCCCGAAAAAAACAATAACATTCCGTTAGATATATTTTAAAGTACCTCCTCGTATATATAATATACAAGAATTTATTGTTTTCTTCTTATTTATCGAATACATCATTGTTGTAACAGCTACCATCCCGATTTCTCAAACAAAAATCAAATATTTCTTATCAAATACTTTTAATAAAAGTTTTCAATAAAAACACGATAGGTACGTATCTAATTTACATCAGATTTTAATTTATTCTCATGAATATTTTTTTTTTTTTTTTTGAATAAATATAAACTGAATAATTTTGTCGGTGGTTTGTGAATTTATAAATATATTATACTTGCCTATCATAATAATAATAACATTTAATTTAAACTAATTTCCTGTGAAATGAAAATTATAGTGTATTAAATAATTAATAATTATTAAGAGCAACGTATAAGTTATAAAAAGTAAAATAATACAGTGTATAATATATACATTAATAACCTAATAACAATTAAGTACAGGACACATAGTTTTTTATTACTACCGCAGATTTACGATATTCTGAGTATTTCTATTAGATTAATTCAAAATGTACATACGCCAAAGATTAATATTAATTTGTTTAGACGTGTATTTATAGTAATTTTAATAAAACAAAATTAAATAATCTATAATTTTATACTGTACATAATTTCAAAATCTATTACTCAAATGTCTATTGTCTCTAATATCAAAAAGTAATCGCTTTTTAGCATGATATAAGTATAATCATAAAAATTCTAGTTTTTTTTACTCTAGTTTAAACATAACTTGCAAGTATGACAGTATAACTGACATACTATTGATATTAGTTGATCTAAGAAAATTTAGCGTTTCAATTCTTGATCTAAAGTACATAGTTTATTTTCTATTGCAAAATTTTATTCAATCATTCATTGAATTTTTTATTTCATATTGCATTTTTTTAAAGTTTTTAGTGTTTATAGCCATTATTTAAACTATTTCCTTATTCTTTTCTTTAAAACGGGAAATAAATATGAGCAAACATATTTTGTTATATTAATTATATTTGAAAAAAATGTAATTAGAAATCTGTTCAGAATGCCATCGACCAATTTCAATAAACATAAAAAATAACAATTTATGTACAAGTACACACAGGAATACAAATATAGTGTAATATAATTTGTTATATTTTAAACTCATTTTAATTCGTATACGATATCTACACACTAATATTCATTTCTAATATTTTTTAAATATGTGCAAAAAAATTAAGCTTATCAAATAAATGAGTCATTAATATGTACTAAAGGTGAAAAAATCGTTGTCATATTACTAATTTCATAGTAATGTATATATATATTTTTTTTTTTATGAAAAATTAATATCTTTTTTTTTAATGTTATCGGTATTATGTCATGCCGTGGAGTGAAGAGTCATATATGTCTTTAAAATCCTGGGAAATGGGTGTACAGATACAGTAGTAAACAGATACCTATATAATGTTTCAAAACTGACGGGTTTTCCGCGGCGATAAACTGCCCGTGAATAGGAAAACTGCCCGTGAATTTCATTTGTTCTCTGTTGTATACGTCCGTTATGGATGGAAAAAAGGCCATCCGGATTTACTGTACAACGGAGGGGGGTTTTTTTTTATCGTCGCGATTTTTAAAACGCATATTATATATGAGCAACATTATAATGGACTACATCATAAGCTCAATTTAAAAACGGTTTGGGGGAGGGACTTAGCCTACCGATAAAATGACATTTTAACGTTTTTGTAAGCGTACAAGTATAAGTAGTTCGTTCGTTCGTTCGTTTTGTATATTTATTGACATTATATATTATATTAAACACACTTTTCTTAAAGTATTTCGAACTAGCATAAATAATCTATAGTATAACATTAATATTATAGTTAGTAATTTACCGAACATTTTGTTTGAAATGTTATTTAGAATTCTTCATACTATTTGTTCTCATAGTCTAACGGCAGATATGTCGTTATTATTATATTTAAAAGCGTTGATGTGATTGAATTCCAATATTTGTAATGTGTGTCTCATGTAAATTAAAATAATTAAATGCAAACGCAAGTTTTTAAAATTATATTTATTTTGAATATTTAATTGTATGTAACAACACAGTATGAAATAATGATCGAGGAGAAAAAAATCAGCCTTAGGTCGAAGTGAATAACTCAAGTTTAACCTATTTATGCACTATATGATACCATACTGTGTTGTCGTTATGCTTACGAGCGAATTTCGACGTAAAACGCGTACTTAAACGCACGTAATGACGCTTTGATGTCTAAAATATAATGAAATTTCGGTGTTTCGGTAAACGATATGGTTTCAATCTCCGAAGCAACATGACCGTCGTAGGTATAAACGTTGCCGTAACGACAAATCTCGCACGCGATGTATATCGGTCGTTTTATAAATAAATAAATTGATTTCAACACCATTTTCGAATCGGTATTTTTTTTGTTTTTTTTTTTTACAATATTACGCATTATAATCACAGTGCACACACATATTTTTAATTTACATAAGTAACAAACTATGTTTCTTGATTATAGGTTACGTGATACAAATAATAATAAATTTACGAATTTACGTTTAATCTTCAATTCGTTGCATTCGTTATGTCATTATAAAATAATCCGTATGATTCATATTTAGTATATACTTATGTGTGTGACGCACGTTGCAAAAAAAAAACACTCATGGATATATTATAATGTCTACTTTTCAATGTTTGAAAATTGTGTTCTTTTTCCGTCTATAAGGTCGGAAAGATTCTACTATAATCGTCCACTTATTCTGTTCAGTCGGTCGGAACGTCACGAATGATAACGAATGCAGGTACGAGTATACGCCAGGGAGCCTGTGTCAAGAAAATTGTGCACTGTGTATACAGATAAAATATTTGTTATTTATGGTTATATTATTTCGCTTCCAACTAGACAAAATGTAATTTCCGCGATAAAAGAATAATGAGAAATGACATTAAATATACACTCTAAATACGCAACCAAGAATATCTTGTTGCTGTGTAGGCGATGGTTGCCATTTTTAATTTATCCTATGGGTTAAGCGTATATGGTGAATATTTTCTATACACTACACAAAGGTAAAACATTAGTAAATTCTCACACTAAAATATAATAAATATGTTTTTGTAACTTAAGTTAACGTTTGCAATATGACTAAAGAAACAGCTGCATTCTCTTTCACCTTAATGGCGTTGTTAAAATATAATAATAAGGTATCTTTTTACATTCGTACTTTAAGAACAAACATGTATGGACAGTTTTCATGGTTTTTATTTTACAGTCAATTTTATTCTCGAATGTTTTACGGTTTTCATAAAATAGAATATTATTTACGATAACTTTAATTTTACTTTACAGTGTATATATGACTATAAGAAAATGTATTTGTTGAAACAATTTTACTTACCATAAGTATATATTCGTAAAATGATTGTTAGAAAGAAAAAAAGTGGTGTTGTTCTATATTTATAAAACGAGTAAAAAAACTCGTGTGGAAGATCGCGTCTTGGTAATATTTTCAACAATTTTACGTAAACAGCATTCTAGACGACAGAGATATACGTAATAGTTGTCAAAGTTTTATCCCACAAGAAAACCTATTCCCCATTGCGTGTAATAGTATATCTAATTCTCGGAAGTTTAATGTGATCCACAAGAGTTCTTTAAATGACCCTAGCTCTAACCAAAATTTAAATTACGTCCGTCACATTATATTATACGAATATTCTTCAAATTTTCTTTCAAGAAGGTCTTAAATAAAATAATAATGATCAATAACTTAAATTATTTGTCAATTATCACATACAAATTCTTGTATATAGATATTATTATATATATGTACTGTAATAGATAAATACAATGTATACATTTTTCAATTAATGTAACTTTATTATAAATATTCAGTTTATAATGCTTTATAACACTGCAGAAGTGGCAAAAACGGTTGAATCGACATTTCATTGAAAATCGTACTACATCGTATGTATTATTACATTCATAACAAATACGATAAGAAGTATATAAACAATTACAAAGAAAAAAAGTGTTTTGCTTTATAAGCAATATAATGTTGATATAATGATAATATTTTTTTTTAATTTCTCTTAAATGTAACACGATCGATAATTTAAAAAGGAAAAACACTATAGCTATCAATGTATTGGGTTATTTGTCGAGTTTGCGAATTGAATAAATATTTATATTTTTTATTTAAGAGCAAGTTTAAGTTTGTTAATACGAAACCATATTATATTATATTACCTATGTTTGAATTATTTAAAAAATTTATTATAAAGATAAACATATAAACAAAAGATTAATATAATAATAAATAAGATCATGAAAGTTATGAAAGCCTGTTATGGAATTAGTGGTTGTTATACGATACACGACACGTGTATATATGTATTACATTTCATAATAAAAAAAAAATAATAATTATGCATTTTTAAACCAATATTATGCTATCAGATTTTGTAATTAGATCATCGTAATAGCATACGATTATTCGAGCAAATAAAAGTGTTCTAGATAATTTATTTAACTTAGAAATATAGTCTAATAAATTGTAAATAAAGTAAAATAACAATTTAATTCCCTATTAAATAACATGCAAAATTATATTGTTACAAGTGATGGCAATGTGTTATGTAATGCTTGCTGTTTATTTTCTACAAATCTTTAATATAAATATTAGTGATGTTCGATTTTCGAAATAAACCGAACTCATAATTGGAAATATTTGAGCCAAACTAAACACGAAATAGTTCGTTTCGACTATCGAACAAAGGAAAATGAAATTCGTAATGAATTTGTCCTCCGGTACCCAATTTTTTTTGTTATAACTCAAAAAAATTTGATTTTAAATACTATATACCTTTATAATTTATTTTATGAATTAATAATTAATTTTTTTAGTTAACCAACTTTTAAATCAAACGAGTACTTAGATGTTTTTAATTAATTTAGATCCTTTGAACTTTTTATGAAATTTGTGTTCATGTTCGATATTTAAATTGAATAGTTCGGTTTAGTTCAACATCAAAAACTTGGGTTCGTAACATCACTAATAAATATTAATTATATAATATTATTATATTAATATACTATTACATTATAAAACACACACTATCGGTTATACTTTTTATTCAATCTGTACATTAAATATGTAATATGTTTGTCCCTAATGGAAGGTCTATTATATAGTATAATAATTCAATAATTATTGTGCACAATTGTGTATATTGTGTGTTGAGTAAAAATTATAAGTAATTTTAGAAGAAAATAGAAGTAATTTTATAAGGTATATTTCGATATGGCATTGTGTTTATTTTTAATTTTTTAAAATTAAAGTGGAATACAAACTTTAAACTATAGTATGTAGCTAGTTTATCTACTACACGTATTGTAATTGCTTTTATAATGATGGAAATTTCAAATAGATATTGATAATTAATTTTACTGAATTTGTTTAAAGGATTACCGATATATGTTTTAATTAAAATTATCTGCAGTGTTAATAATATAATATGACATATTTAATCATAAGCACGTCTATTGAACTCGACGTCAATGTTATAAATTAGTCACAACTCTATTGTTAATATGACGTCTAGCTGAACTCCAAATGTTTTTTTATCTTGACGGTTTCCACAATGCTGACACATTTTTCTGCTATTTTAATACAAAATATTCGTGATATAAACAACAATCGGTAGCTTAACGAAGAGCACTTACTGCGTGCTTCCTATTCAACGCTACTGTTACGGTAAGTAAACATTCATTATGCGGGTCAGACCCTTTTAGGGCTGCTGTGATACTGATACACCCAATTCTAACCCCAGCGTAGAATAAGGGACCAAACTTTGTATATGTTTTAAGACTTTTAAAATTAAAATGACCGTAAATTAGCGACCGATTATTATACTAATATTGTTTAGTCAATTAAAATCAATCGATATCGTATACTCCGTTGCCCTAATTGCTAGTTGTTTTAATGTTGGTGAGCGAAAAGTTCGGTAAAAATTCGTTGAACGTTTTAAAATGCACTTTATTGTCTTCAATAACAAAATATACTAACTATATTTTGTTACGCAATATACGTACACGCGTGGCTCGAACACAGTTTCGGTGCATGCAATATTAATTAGCCATGTGTATATCGGCTTTTTGGATAAATGTGATACGTTAATTGATATTTAAAGAATCATCAGCACATTAAACGTACACTTAACTACAGCTACTAGTATTCAAACAGTACATAATGAAAACTTTACAGTATTTCACAAAACGTTACACAATTATTATCACTTCCGTTGTATGAATTTACACCCTTTAAGTTTGTCGACAATTCACAGTGTCGGATGTAAATGGACGAATTCGAGTCCAATGTCGTGTGTGAACGTTTTTTAGGGTACTTCAAAAGAACTATTTTGATTCGCATGGACAGAGCTATTCGAAAACCTAAAAGCTATACGTTTTAAGAACTTCCAAAAAAACGACTAGTCACATTTTCTATTCTTTTTTTTTTACATATTGTACAAAGATTTCATTGTCGCCCTTTGCGCATTATATATTCTTACTATAAAGTAACATTGGCTTTTTATATTTTATTTGTCTAGAATTCAATGTGTTGTAATATATTTTAGAAAACAAATTTTAAACATAGGACTATAAATTTCAGGTTATAACATATGTATAATTGTTTTTGATAATAATGTATCTTTAATCAGCTGTATTCAAATTGATATTATTAGTTTTAATTTTAAACAAGAAATAATATTATTTAGAGCATAAAGAAATAAAGAACATGAGAATAGTTTTTTATTTTAAGACATTTAAGGATTTGACGTATACATCTTAAACATTTTAAATCTCAATACAAAAAATTTTAAACATATACTTTTATACTATGTAGATCTTGAATTAATTTACAAAAATGTATTTTTTTTTTTTGAACTCTTTATTTGATCTTTTACTTTGGTATATACACATCTACGGAGAGGGAAATTATATTATTTTGTTTATTATTAACGTCTTTGTGTGTACTTATTACTATAATTATTTTTTTTTTTACAAAGCTTTCAACAAGTTATAATTATTTATTTAACATTTTATTATTAAAATTATTTTGTCTTATCTTTTTAAAATTATTACTTACGGTTAGGTACTATATATTTGTATACACGTATATAAATATTTAAACTGTTATTATTCTTTTAATAACAAAATATTATTTTTATTTATTCGGAATATTACAGTTTTTTAATTTTTAATCAAATATTTTTCGCTTAATCTTTGGTATATTTGTTTCAAAAAAATTATGTACAAAATCAATTACACTTATTATAACAAATATATATTGGATTTCTTGAAAAAAAAAAATCTCCATTGTAGTATTAAAAACGACAATTTAGTGTGTTAATGACAAAATTACAAAAACATACAATCAGTTGTATGTATTAGGTATTACCTATATTATACGCATAGAAACATAATTAATTTATTAATTCACTCATAATGGTTATAATGTTGTAAAAATCACTTCACTTTTAGCGAGTAAATGGTTTTAAACTCGGCAATGAGATATATAACATTGAATCTAATTTTAAACATTATTTATAATCAAAAAACCTATATCGCTTTAGTATTGAATGTTAAAAGTCCATAACACAATACAACCAAAACAATTTATAAAACACCGGACGTAATAAAACGACAAGTATTTTATCCGTTATTTCATGTTCAAAACAAAACGTTTTGTCGACGTTATCTTAAATTAGCGTATCAACATTGTATTCAGAAGGAACCGAAACCGTTTTTTCAGTGAAATGTTGTACTACCGTTGCTTTTGGCCTATGGGACTACCTGACCGCTATTAATTTTCGTTCTCCCGTATTATACAGACTCCCAGGACGGGTCTAAAGACAAACATGATGTCATTAGACATGCTCACCTGAAGGGATATTATTTTTCCTAACAACGAACACCCAATTTGTAATACACTTTTCCGTGAAAGGTAACAATAATGCTCTTGTGCCGACTATTGTTCTTGATATGGACAACAATAAAATAGCATTGTACTATTTCGTGTGCGTGCGTGTGTGTGTTGTGTGTGTGTGTGCGAGCGCGCATATATATGTATATGAGTGTAGGCATCCAAACGAAAACAAACAATTACCTTAAATTATAATTGCTGTAATTATCACGATTGTAATAATTCTGTATAGTTTCTTTTTTTGTTAAATTAATTAATAGCTTTAACAAAGAAATTCAACGTTAAAACGAATTCACGTAGCAGCGTTATATCCCGAGTTCAAAATGCGTATATTACATACAGACGGGTAATTAGAAATTTGAAACAATATTGACAATTTTTTCTCGATGATAGTTCGTATTAGACTAGATTGTTTTCTACTTGACAATTAATTGACGTTATCGCGTCGATTGAAAATTCTAAATAAATAAATGTATATATATATATTTATGTAATCATCACGCGATTACGTGTAAAACGAATATATACAGTACGTAAAATTAAATAATTTCATCAAAATATTTTTAAATAAAAAAAAGATGACAAACGTCAAACGTGACCATTAATAACAACCCATAAAACAATACGATATCTAAAAATGTTCTATTCGTCCGTAATTACTACTTTGGATTCGATTTGATCCGATTGAACGTGGCCAGAAAATCGGTTCGGCAGGGCCGGGAAAACAGTTGACTCACCGGCGAGAGAGGTGTTTCACGTGGATGTCTCTGTTATCGGAGCAGGGATAACCGGAATGTCACGTGACCGTTGGTGCGCGCGGATTAACACGCGTGGTTCTCGCAGTCTCGCAGTGGGACGTGGGGGCGGAAACACGTTAAATAAATAACACGCGGTTCGATCATTTCGCGAAACCGTTCTACCTTGTACTCGGGTGGATCCGGCGGCACGTCACGGCTACAGCAGCGACGGGCACGTGGGTCCTTCAAGAGACCCGGTCGGCGGTCGCCGTCGATCGCGGGGACTCGCGAGACGATAGCCGAGGTTCGCGCGGAGAAAAAACGAACGGAAGTCGTCGGGAACGTGGCGATGGCGGTCCGCCTCGGACGGCCAGTACAACGCGCACGCGAACGTTTCGCAGTGACGACGGGTCGAGACTGCGCTGTGTCGGCCGGCCGGCGGGCGACGCGACTCCGCTGCCGCCGGCGGCCGGGCGGATCACGCGGCGTGCGCACCGCGCCGGCGTCGGGGGACGCCGTACGCGTTCGCGCGGCGCGCCGACGGTAAGTCCCGGACGTCCGAGTGAAACGTCCGTCTTTGAACACGCGGTGGTCTCGCGTTATGCGTTCGTCGAGTGCACGCGCGATACCGCATGAGAACACGACGGCGGGTTGGCCGGTACTAACCGGACGAGAACGAGATGACGTCCGTAGGCCCGAGAACGGTCCAAGACAAACGTCTATGACACGAACAATAAGATAACGGAGAAAACGAAATAGAAATCAAGCGGAATGAACGGAACGTTTGGTTTGTTGTCTTACCGCGGCGCGCTCGTACTCGATTTTATTATCGGGTCAGTGAACGTAACTGACCGTGCAAAAAGGATTGAGAAAATTGGCTCGGGTCGGTGCCTTCACTTCAAAGTTGAAATCCGCACCGACAAATCAAACAAGCCAGCACGTGGATCCAGTGGCGTATTGACAACTTCTTTTTTTTTGGGGGAGGGGGAGGGGAGGGATGTAATAATAATCACATGAACTTACACCAAGTTTCACCACTACAACATGTCATTATTTCTATCAATTATAACCAAAATATTACTGAAACACACTTGTAACTACTAAATATTTAAAGTAATATTTACAATAAAAATCATAAAACAATCAAAAACTCAAACATTGAAGTTGGATGTTACAATAATAATTTATCCAGCATACCTTTACCTTCATGGCTTTTATTGTATATATCAGCTGTGCTTGCCTTTGACGAAAAATGTTAAAATTTTAAAGTATCCACTTTTAGATTAGATTAATTTTTTTAAACATTATTTCACAATACTTATCATTATTATCAACTGTCAAGACGTGTCAACACATTTACTAATATTACTCATTGAATCTTAACAAAAAAAAGATGTTCTGTTATAACGATTTAAAATAACCACAAAAAAAGCCTCTGGTGGGGGGGGGGGGTGGAGTGGAAATCCTGTGCACCCCTCCCACCAACGTAAATACGCCACAGCGTGGATGCACAAAATCGAAGTCGTCCAAACGGAAAACCGATTTCGTCGTGAGTAGTAGTGGCTCGTCAGCTAAAGTACGCGCACACTGACGAGGAGACGTCTATTCATATTTTTGGTGACAGTTTTCCGACTATTTTGGTGGTCCGATTACTGCCGAGTGGCCAAACTGTTATTAAATTTGCTGCGCCTTGCCTTTGTAATAACGGTGATACTCAGCGTTTATGACTATTCGTCTTTGGTCCGTTCTCACGCATGTTTTGTTTTGTTTAATTTAAATATGACGTGTTATGTCTATGTGGTAAGTTTATATATTTTTTTATTTTATTTTTTTGTACGTCGATGACCAACATTTCTAGTGTGTGCTGGTTGCTTATTATTTCGTTTTTATACGAATGTTCCCTATGGTGACTTACGTATTTTTTTTTTTTTTTTTACTCGCAAAATGAATCGGTATTCCGAAAGGAGAGAACGTCAGTATATTTTTATTTAAAAAAAAAATATACGAAATAATTTTATATGATATGATACATGCAATACACCTATACATAAAATGTTTTTTTGCTAATAATGATTATAGAAACGATATGTGGCCCCTCACATGAATTTTTCAACTACAGTACCGTAAGTAAATCCGAGCCCTCTTTGTATATTAGTGTTCATAATAATTTTAGTATAAATTTTAACATTTTATTTTTACAAAAGGTACCTAAAACAATGGGCACACAGCTTCATTTGCTGTTATACACCTCTGTAAAATATCAGTGATTTTAGTTATTCTAAAATAAGTTTGAATCACAAGTACACTAATTCACTGCATTTTAATACAAAAATCATTATAGGTTTTATTAATTAACTAAAGTATTTATGAATAATAAAAATTAAAAAAAAAATTATTATTTTTATTATTATTTTCAAACTTCCACCCGCCTACGGACGCCAAGTGGCCCGATCTCGTGAAATAGAAATAACATACACATAGATTGTTATACAAAATTATGCAGTAAGAAATCAGATTATTTATATATCAATATCGTATAAAGATAAGGTGACCGGAGTGCACTACTCATTTTATTTTTCTAATTTAAGTTCATAATATGTATGTATTAGGTTTCTTTTCCCGGGCTCCGGGACCAAAGTACTCACTGACCATCCCCCCCCCCTTTCTCTCTTTGTGGGAGCAATGTGTGTGCATGTCATTACAGTACTCGGCGATGCGTTGTGAATCCTCGTCGTCGTCGTGCGCACCACAACGATCAAAATGTCAGTAAAAAGCAACCGTCGTTCCGTCGCGGCGGACGTCGTTCTATCGATTTATAGTTTTACAGGACGTGGTAACGCATACGCCGGCGGTGGGTCATTTGCGTATGCGAACGGTCGGCACACCGAACACCTGGTACGTTATTGGGCCGTTCGTCCGTGGTTGTCTCGTGCCGGCGACCGCCCGCGAGCGTTTTCGTCCGTTGCGACCGGAACCGTCAGACCAGCGGCGGCTTCAGCATTTAATTTTAAGAGAGGGGGAGGGAGAGGAGGGGGCAAACCAAAAAAACGAGTCGACGAATTTTTTTTTTTTATTGCTTATTTTCTAATAATAATTAAGGTCAACGTCTGTTGGGCGTAGGTACAATATCCTTTTTATCACTTAAAAACCAAATCATAAAACTACTAAAAATCTTCCAAATTTTTTTAAGAATTTGGTGGAGGGGAACATAGCCTCCAAGACTCCCACCCCATAAAGCCGCCACCGCGTCAGACACATTTTATCCGTGTGTGGAAATTGTGGCGAGGGCGTGTAAAGAAGGAATCTCGTGTTTCAAAAGAAAAACGACGTACACAGCTAAACAAACACTAGTTTAGACAAATTTCAACCGCGAATTACACATATTGGCCGTATGTAGTAATCACACGCGTGATTATTTTGATTCTGGTGTAGGCAGTAGCGCATGTATACGTAGTTCGGTTTATCAATTACTCAACACCCCATTCAAACTGTTCTGTCAATGAAATCCATTATTGGTGTTGTGTAACAGGTCTATTAACTAGAGTTATGTAATCCGGGATATTTAAAAAAAAAATTTTGTTTTTTTAAAAAAAAGAACAATCGGATAGCTCTGTGTAATTTAATCTTCGTCGACCGTTTAAATTTATTTACGCATTTATTGCTGTCGGTCAACATTTAACCTCTCGTGTATTTAAATACAACGAGATTCGAATACACACGATGCAACGATAATCAGACCCAGTGGCGTAATTATCGGGGGGAGGGATATGGGGATAAATCCTTTCCCAGAGCATATTTTTTTATACCATATCTCCATGGGAGAAGTAATAAAACATGAATACTTAACAGTTGTTAATTTGGTAATTTCCATAAAAATTAATTCTTATATGCTAACTTAATAGAAACGGTTAAATGGGTTAGCAATGATTGCAGTTCATCGCATTATCAAATTAAATCCCGATAAAATTATTGAAATTTTAGCAGAGAACCCAAGAAAATGGAATATATATTATAAATATTAAATATCAAAAATTAATAAATTATTATTGTTTATTTATTTGTTATTAGTAACAACCATTTACGTATTTTATAATAATAGAAGCTTTGAAAAATTAGATGAGTGAAAAGGGGGCGTGGGGGTGAGTCTCGCACGGTAACGTGGTTATAAAAAATGTTATCCCTTCCCCAGAACAAATTTTTAATTACGTCACTGATCAGACCGTTTGAAGACATTTCGTTTTCTTTTCCATCACTGTCGGCACATTATTATTATTTAAATTCATATATATATTTAATCCATTTTATCTATCTTCCTCTTTATCACTTTAAGGTTATGTCAATTTTATTTAATGACGACACTTATTTATTAATGATTAAAATTTACAAAAAATCATGTCTGACTTAGTCGTGTTCCAGAAAAATAGGAAAACATTTTTATGTTTTAGAGTAAAAATACTCATAAATCATTTATTTATCCGTTCTAGACACAACCAATTATATATATATATATATATATATATATATATATATATGAGTCAAAATTTTAAGAACAATGAAAATCATTTGAATTAAACTCTATACAGTTATACAAATATTTTTATTTTTTTTTTTTGCTTTCCAAGAAAGATGTCGGCAAACCCAGTCAAATGACGAAATCTTGGATCACTGGAAAATAAAAATACATATATAGATGCTATACTTTGGATAACGTTCGATGGATTTTGTTACCTGTCCTAATGCTGACATCCAAAAACCATTGTACAACATTCGTAATTGTAGATAGATAAAATGTGTAACACGAAACGTTTTTCTCAGATAAAAGTAATTTACGTTTAATGGACATTTTGTACAGATTTTGATTCAAAGATTTTGATTAAAAGAAAATGAAAAAGGGATATCTGTTTCGTAAAGTGTAATGCGACGATCGCCATATAACATAATATGCATTCTTCAGTTACTGACTTATTTTCCTTACACTATTTTCTGGTAATAACTGATTGATACTTGCAAAGCATATAGGTTATAAAATAATAATAATAATAATATTTCTGAAATAGGTATAAAAATACTAAGTATAATTATATTTCCAATGTTTTATTAACCGTATTTATTTTTCAGGAAGCTTAAATCATATCATTATATTTTATAGTAAACCCGTTTATTGAAATTTAAACAGGATTTTATGATGAAATATAATATATTTTAACATTTAATTATATATATATATATATCGTTTTTATATGAAGTTTGTATTTATTTTTTTACAAAATCAATCGTTATAGGTTTGTTACAACATTTTTTTTCTTACTAATACATAAATTTAACATGAAAAAAACATACTGTTAAATCACATGAGACAATGAAATAGGTATAATTAAAACTACAAAAGAGTTCATTCGGAATTATATTTTTATAATGGAATGGTTTTTGCTTTCAAATTGTTTGTGCACAAGCCTGTCAAAACCATCATAATAGCTTGTTTGACGTGAGAAGTGATTACAGTTTGAAAAAAAAATCAATACGCATTTTGCATATTATCCCATGTCAAAAAATGTTAAAACTTTTTTTTTAAATTTTTAATGAAATGTTCAAAACGAATTTTTTTTTCGCTACAAATATTAATATTATTGCCAATAAATGCAGTTTTTTTTAATTTGGTTTATCGTATAAGTTTTATTTACCGTTTTAATAAAACTGGTTGGAGAATAAATAGGTTTTATGTCAACTATATCAGACCTATGATGTGCATACTGAAGTTAAGGAATATTAAGAGAAACTTTTTCAATGTACCATGTATAATTTTATATAATTCACAAGTTTAATATTAATGTATTATTTTTTAACTCTTATTAATACGCTGTTTTCAAATGTAAGTTACAAACGCTTTCATAATATGATTATTTTTATTCTGTTAAATTTTTTTCCTTAAAATGTCATGTATACAAAACATTATTATACATTTACGTCGCTCAATATAATTATGTAAATAAATTAAATTATTTTTTTAGTAAACTGCACTATTGTTAGATGAATTATTAAGACCACTATTATAAAATTTAAAATTAAATCTCATGTAAATTTCATTAAATAGTGTTTTGTTGAATCCGAATTCTTAACTGTTAATAATTGTCTACGACTATATCAGCTAAATTTTTGTAGTATTGACGTACTTTAAATAATAATTAATTGCGTTTTCACTAATATCATAAATATATAAATTCAAATTAAAAACTTTAAATATTTATCATTGTTATGTTTTCGTGCAAAATATTTTGTTTGGCTACTAACACAAATATTTAGATTTGTATATATCATAGATAATATAATATTTAAGATTTGTATCCCACCATACACAATACGATATTTCTTAACAATCCTAAACAAAATATATACAAATGAACAAACTACTCCAATGCTATTCGTTTCGTTGTTGATCTTGTATGTCATTTGCATAGACTTATCTTTCAGTTCGTGTTGGTAACTCGTTTACAAGACACCTCGGCGAAAGTATATGGTACATAACGCCAATAACGTTATGTAACAGTCAAAGAATGAAAATAACGAAAAAGAAACATCGTATTTTTCGTATATTATTCAAGGTGTGAAGAACACAGAAAGCGCGAGTACGTGCAAAGAAGGCGAAGAAAAAAAAATAAAAATAAAGCGCACGTATTCAATTTTCGCAGAAGCTTTTGATGTTTGTCGCCATAAAATGAGGACCGGATACATGTGGGCAAAGTAGGGAAAATAAGAAATTTGCAAACCTGGTGTATGTGTTTTACGTTTTTATTTTTTCCCGATCCTTTCTTGGGCAATCCCGTCACCGGTAAATAAAAGCAAATATACATATGATAAAAAAAAATTGATTTTCTTTAAATGTCACATAACCTATTTGTATTACAATTGATAACAATTTATTTACAACTATTTTAATTAAATTAAATAAATTATTCATTTTAGTTTAGTAAAATATTTTATTCTAGTTATTATAATCATTAATTTAGTGTATATAGCGTTTGTTTTTCGGATGATTATTTTTAATCCCGATGAACATTATATTATATTTATAGAAAACAAATAGCTTTATTGAATTTTTATTTCTAACTCTTGTTTGATAGATACATAATATTATCTCAATTTTAAATTCCTCAAATATAATGCATAGTTCAAATCGTATTGATATCGATTGAATGCAATATATTGTGTTTTCATTAGTTTTAAATATTAAACTCAGTAAATAAAAAAAATTATACTTGACTAAATATTTATTGGTATATTTAAATTCTTCAAACAACATAAACTGCTATGAATTTATTTAAAATTAGATTGTGTAGTCATATATTCGTTAGTGCATGTTTACGTGATATAATCAATTCGTCAACATCCACCAATGATTTTGGCGTATGTAGACATTCTTCGGTAACTGTCAACATTTACCAACTGTGCACATTCACAATAATACAAATCAGTGACGTATCTAGATTTTTTTTTTTTTGAAAGGCAGCTGACCTTCGGGCCTTGATGATAATATAAGCAACAAATAAATATAATTGAACGATAAATATACTACAATATGATCAGTAATCAATCATTTGTTCTACCATTGAAAATAGTTTCAAGTATCCAAGATCATTATTTTTAACACTTACATAATAATATACAATTTGATTATATTCATAAGCATCCTCAAATTTCGTTGGGGAAGGGATGGGAGTACTGGATACGGTACTGACACAATTATATATATATATATATATATATTTATAAATGTTACGGCATGTTACGATATTTAGGTACTGACGTCTTCGACCGGTCATTGGATGAGTACCTCCAAATTAGATGGGGTTTTACACAAGTTATCAGCCACTAATGATTTATTAAGCACTTAATATTTTAAACTAAATTACATTAAAATTATTTAATCAGTTTTATCATCAACAATTTAAATAACTCTACCATTTTAAGTTACCTGATTTTCCTGTTTTACACTTCTTATTCTTAAAGCTCGACCTACAGTTACACCATTTTATACCCTTGATTTCTTGTAACAAAAAAATCAGCCGCTTCGCTTAATGATATTTCTTCACCTATTTGTATTTTTTCCAATCCTACGAACACTTTTAAACATGGACTGAATTGTAATCTGGTATATTGATGTTTTAAATACATATTTTCTGTACCTAAAATTAATTAATTAAATTTTATAAATAAAATAATAATTAATATATTAATTATGTGCCTTATATAAATCATTATCGGCTTCAACCATGACTGTCAACAAATTTCTTGCGAAACAAGATGTTTTTCTGTCATCATTAGTAATTGATATATGCACTGTTGTTTCAACATAAAGTTGATTTAATTTATGATTTATCTGTACCATCATTTTTTCGATTTTTCTCGTCGGTCACTTATATTTTTCTGGTACTTGCAATTTAAACAATTAATTGTGTCATTGTTTTTCAATATACTTGAACATTACATTTTTTTGCCAGGCGTTTTAAAACAATTTTTTTATTAAAAGTTATATTATATTGTTACTAAATAATATTAGTCATTATATTTTGTTACTAATTTCGTTTTGTATTTTATTTTTGGAGTTATTTTTATTTTGCTTAAAGAAGGCCATATCGTCTACTTGTGAATTTAAATTATAAGTTTTATCATATGGGATACCAATAAATGCTAAACTAATTATTCTTGGACAAATAAACATTGCCTCATAGAGAGGTCGATGGATTCCTAAAAATAAAATATATTGTATAGGATCAGCAGACTGTCAGATGTAAATGTACTTAACCAGATATATTTCATTTTACAATTTTCCCACTACTAAAAAATTGTAGTAGTAATATGTTTTTAAACGAAAAAAAAAATATGGTGTATTCAGAACTTAAAGTAAATAAAGTTTATACATTTAAAGAAAAAAAGAATATCTAAATAAGTTTTTAAGCACAACTCCTAATCTAAATCTGTCCGAAAAACTGTGATTGTGCCATCGTTATTTTTGACAAAAAATACAAAAGTTGAGGGAAAAATTATAAAAAAGTGTGTCTGGTAAAGTGCGTATAATCCCAGAGTTATATTTTATTAATTAGTTTTAATTTATCTGAATGAAAAAATTGATTTTTTTAAAACTTTTTGAATTTTAATCCAATTGGCCAATCACGACTATTTTTTCCCTAACATTCAAGTCTTTATTATAACAAGCCAATTAAACACATCCTATTGGTCTGTTCTACCGATTACTAGCTATGAGTGTGTTTAAGATTTTCATGCACAATTTTCACGTCGTTCCACATTAAATTCAGTCCAGTAATGATTAAGTTATCCACCATGAGGATGCAGTATAATGGGGCCTTAGGGTAATTCAATGAGATAATATGCAATTTCTTTAGCTTTTTTACTTTTTAATGCTATGATATTTTTTAAATTTTACTATAACATCCTATTTTTCTTAAACATGATTTATTTTTTTTACATTTGACAGTGATGTGGTATAATTTATGACACCAAGTAGTAAATGACACTATTAACCGGGCCGTGTCTGCCTGAGTTCGACGATGGCTACGCTGTAGGTCGGATACTTGTGAACGTAGGGCCAACCAACACCGACCATTTTGAGAGGCTGTGCTGTGTTCATACTACTGTGGCACGGTTAACTAAAAGGCTTTACCATTCAACGAATCACTAGCCCGTTCGAGTCCAACCCAGGATTGAATTCTCGTTCCTACCGTTAAAATGTAGTCTCTATTGCGAGCTGTGAGGACACCTGGACTATCGTTCATGTGTATATCATCGGTAGGGTATACACCGAGAAGTTTGTGGTTAGTTTTTTTAATGTTTCAAAGACTTTTACCATCGTCGCCATCAGTTTTAATGACTTTTAAATCATCACCTGGCCATCTGAGGCTCTTAGTCTATGGCTGTCCGTGAAGAATTTCAAATTATATTTTGCCCAGGTTCCCTTGAGCTTGATCTGAAAGCCTCAATCAGTCCCTTGAACATTTCCACAGGCAGCGGGACGAGAGAAATGCTTTGCACAGAGAACCTATTGGTGTTATCGCTTATTGTTAATATTTGCGACTGTGGTCTATGCGATTGAGACGTCTAGCTAAACCACGTGTTTCCGAGACCCAAACCGCAATCATCAGGGCCGAGGCCAGAAATCTAGCCGGAGGAGACCATGCAAAACCACATAAGAGGTGACTCTAGGCTGTGGTTTCACTAGATAAAGTTTGTCGAAAGTAACACTATTTTTATTAGCTTTTTCTAAAAACGTTCATTAACACTTTTCAACATTTTTCTGGCATATTTGAAGTTCCATTTTTGGAATTAGTATGATATTACTCAAGCATATATTAATCTATGCATCTAAATAGTAAATAATGATCTAAATTTAAATTATATGCTTTATACAGATTTATCTAAATTTTAATTTATATGTGATTTCAATTAATGAGCATAGATTAATGATTATAACTTGAAGTACTACAAAAAAAAAACAATGCAAACTGTTATTGTTGTTTATCGCGTCAGTAGCAGTTTGACACAATAACAATGGAATGTATTTAGTGTTTAAATTTAATATTTTAATTCGTGTTACAGTGAATCATATATTAATCACATTAATACAATATAATATAGTATATACAGTACAGTACCAAGTTTGACATAAGCAAAATATACTAAAATTCATCGTTTACTTGTAATTTTAATCTCTTGGAGAGAACGAGTCGGTTGATATTTAACTTCGTAAATCGTTTTCATTGATATTTGCGTCTTATTTTTATTTTATTACAACTTTGTTTTAAGTCAGTGAAATTTTGTTAACATGACAAATTGGGTCAAAAATACCATATTGTTATATAGCGTTAACTTTATATAGGTTCGTATGTTTGAAAGGGCGCATCGAGGCGTAATAAATGTGTAATATTGGCATTAAGGTGACATCGGGGTTGGGTTTTTTTTCTATTCATGTCACGTTATTTTAAATTTAATTATATTTTTCGATCAAGGAAGAAAATAAAAATACCAAAAAAGAAATTAAACTACGAGGTTTTTTTATCATATCAAATTTAGTTTAATGTAGTTTTACGTTGTACTGATAGCTCTATAGTACTATAGTGTATAATGTTCGAAAGTATTTCAATTTGTACAAAGCAACTATTGCACTATTTCAGTTATATACTACAAAATTTTAAAATTCAAATATATTTTTCTACGTGCTCTACGGCGTTATGTGGTTATCAAAACTTGAAAAATATGCGAACACGACCCAAATAATAATAAAACTCCCATTCTAGTTATTAATAATAATAATTAATAACCATACGCTTAATGTGTGATAAAGTATAAAAAAAATCATCAACAAGAACCACAATGATAAATGTTATTATAGTGAGTACGTTTACAAATACAGATTACACCGACGATTATTGCCCCGTCCGTTAGTGTCCAGTTTTTATTAATATTATTATTATTATTCGACCGAAAAATCCTATTTGTGTCGTGCTCAACCCTTCGTTATGCAACGAACGCAACGACCGAATGATTCACCCCGATAGCACAGCATCAGCAGTAGCTCCGGGAATCCATATATGGTTTTTATTTATCCGCGACCCTTCTAAGCAACAAGAGCAATAAGACCGATTATTGTTTGAACAATGACGGCCGCCGTCGGGTATTTGGGGAGCGACATATTCAGCGCCGTAGCATCAGGGATAGCCGACGTGAACGCAGGGGGTAGGATGACGTAAATGCTGTTGTCAAATAAACCATTAATCAATTAACCCCGCAAGGGATGGTGCCGGAGGTCAGGATATGGATAATACTAATACTTGAGCATTTTGGGAAGCACGTGACTTCAGTTTTTAGTGATTTATTTTTTTTTCGCCTTGGGCAAAAGACAGGACGCGTTTTGTTAGAGAAATACATTAAAATCATTAAATATAGATAAGCGCATGGTTACCATTTGAAATAATGATAATGATAATAATAATAATAATATTAATAATAATAATAATAATAATAATAATAATAATAATAATAATAATAATAATAATAATAACACTATTCGTATATACTATTATTAGCTAGTAAGTGTAATACGAATAGCGTTATCATTGTATGTTTTATCATTATAAATCCGTTTCAGTAAAACTTAATAAAATTTGATAATATAAAATGTTCAATTTAGCTTACACTATTAACTATGTATTAAATGTTAACAATTTGAAATTTGTAACAGCTACTTGCATCATTTTATGTAAATTATTACAAAATTATATTTGTTCCGTATTACCTTTTAGGTGAACAGTGACACACAATTTCATTAAAAGAAATGTTAATTTCGGCACAACAAATGAAATAAATAGGGTACAGTGAAAACAGTACTATATGTTCAGAAATATAAAATCAAATAAAAAAAAAACGCGTTATTAACAATTTGTTTAATGGAGAGGTAAAGTGTGTTTGAATAAGTAAAAATACATTTTTTAGAAAAAATGTATACAAAAACTAATTTTACATAACTTAAGTTATTATTGCTTACTGTTGGTAGAAATATTAATATATATACTATAGATTATTATATTATATTATAAATATTTCCAATAATAATTTTTATAATAATAGCATGACGTGAATTTATACATTGTGAGCATTAAATGTGAAATAATTTGTTAAATTAATGAATACAATTATTAACTATTTTATATGTACTTTATTGAAATGACTTAATTATATACGGTATTTTGTTTTTTTAGTTACGTTCGATGATTGTGAGCTATCTGGTCTTGTGGATATTGTGGGATTACCAAATATAATTCAATCTTAAATTGCATTATATTAACTTATTTTATATAAGTCAGTGGCGCCAAACTAAATTTAAATTAAGTGGCAAAATTAACTTTGGATTATCCACCACCCACCCGTCCACTACTGAACAATAGACATTAATTTGTAGTATATATATAATTTTTTTTACAAAATAACCATAATGTTATATTATGCATACATATATAATACAATGAGGTATATTAAAAACACATTTAATTACATATTAATTACTTTATTAATATGGATTATTATATTATATTATTTAGATATTAATATTTAACTGAAATTTAAGAAAATTTAACTTAATAAAACATTTTATAATTTAAATTTCCTTGTATATTATCTTGTATTTAGACCATCAACATTTATACATTTAACTCACTATAAATACTTAAAACCGATCTGTTTGCCATCTCGTGTTATACCTACCTACCTAAATACCACCATTATTACAGCTTATAATACGTTATGACTGCTAAACTGATTGTGTGGTGAATTGGTCATAGCTATAGGTTATGAATTATAATATTAATTTCAAAACCTTACCAACAAAAATTATATCACCTGAAGATTATTATACCTGTATATTTTTATAAGTTAGTTCCAAATAGCCGACCACCACACATCTTAAAATAAGGTGGGCGGCTGCTCCTTTTTGAGTCTAAGTTAGGCACTACTGCAACAAGTGTACTTTATTCATACTCTGTCTACATATTTATATTTAAATATCTTCATAAAATCGTTGATTTAAAAAATATTTGTAAGTGATTAGTTTGCAATTTAATTTTCATCATTAAATAATACAGAATTAAAATATGTATACATGTGTACTCGTATACGTCTATATCATGTTCTATATATGAGAGGATAAAACTTGGATTAATTATATTCTAAATATTTTTCTTAAAATTTTTATTTAGAAGAACCTATAAGACATATAATTTTTAATCAAACCAGAAATATTAATTATTAACTAAATATAAATTAAATTATAATTAAAAATTACTATGCTAAATATTATAACATTATCAACATTTTTCCTTACGAATAACTCGTATTTTATGAGATTTTTTTTTTAGAGGGAAAGGAATGCAATTTTTATAATCACTAAATTTCTTTCTATGACAACAATTTTGTTGATTTAATCACAATATAAGTTTTGTTTATTATATTCACGTATCCAAAATGTATGCAAAAAAACATATTAATAAATAAGAATATATA